>CM040406.1:104795092-105395092 GCA_022702515.1 Ilyophis sp. 1 JC-2022
TTACATACCCCCTCCGTTAGTCATTGAAAGGGATGTCATATATTATTCACGTATTATATCAGCCTAGCTGATGATGGGAAATATTAAAGGTTGGATAGGTTGTGTTTGTAGATGATTGGCAGCCTTCATGGGGCGATATGTGAAAAGATTCAGCATGACATTGTGGGCGGGAGCAGGATTTCTGGAGAAGTGAAGAGGGTGATGACATAAAAGTGATCAAACGAAAGGGCAATTTCTGAAGGAGCTGTTGAGGGAGTGAGTTTGGAGGGAAATATTTAATTTTTGACTTGGCCGTGAAGAGCTAGGGTACTTATGAGTGAGGAAGGTTTTATGTGTGACATCATCTGACGCTACCTCGTCTTTTGATGACTGATGCGTTTAGGGGTCGTCGGTATTAGGGGGCGGTGAAAGGGGCTGTTATGGATGACACATTCAACTACGCCAGACAGTGATCAAATGAAATCCACAGTTCAGCGATTGGACACGTTGAGGTTTTGAACGTTTGAACGCTTGCCAGCGGCGCTGGCAGAAAGAGAATCTCTTCGGCTCTCTGTGATGAATGACGTGTCGGAGAAAAACAAGTTTTGAACAAGAAACACTGTGTTATTACAGCGTACTGTAGCTGTTTGCACTATTCCCTCTGAGCTATAATTAGTGTCCTTGTCTGCAAACTTTGTGACAATGTAGGACATTGTTGAGGAATGCACCGGCAGAATAAAAAAAAGGATTGCATGAAAACAGGTTTTTTGTTTTGCTATACAGAGAAAGACAGACAGAGAGAGAGAGAGAGAAAGAGTGAGAGAGAGATGGGCGTGAACAGCTCTTATGTAAACTAGGTGGGGTTCTCCAGGTCTATGGGAGAAAAAAGGCCACTCTCCACATGAAGCCAGAGTGTCTCGCCTGACACACCCTGCCACCCCTAGAGACACAGGCTGCGTCCCAATCAGCACCCTTCCATAGTACTAGGTAGGCTTGTTGAGAAGACAGGACGAAAAAGTAGGCAAAATTCTTTTCTAAATATAGTATACTTCAAAAACGCCCGTATGATACACTT
Organism: Ilyophis sp. 1 JC-2022; assembly: GCA_022702515.1. Lineage (NCBI taxonomy): Eukaryota > Metazoa > Chordata > Actinopteri > Anguilliformes > Synaphobranchidae > Ilyophis > Ilyophis sp. 1 JC-2022. The sequence goes on from CM040406.1 coordinate 104,796,147, forward strand.
ACTTCCGAGGTTTCGCTGAGTACATTTGGAGAATTACACAAACATTTTGGTCGCATAAATATGACGTGAAGCTTTGTTTTTTAAAATGAGGCGCTGCTTCGCTGGCGTTTTCCTTCAAATACAACAAAAACAACACGTGTCATGGCCGCGCAAGGGTGGGACGGCACTTCCACAGTATGGTTGGAAAATAAACAGTGCATATTAAACAGCACACTTCTGCCAGTGCACTGTACACAGGAGACAGGGCACAGTAGACAGGGCTCTGATTTGGACACAGCCATAGCGTCAGGTACATCTACAGGAGGCATGCAGGGAGGAAGAGAGTCTTTGGCAATGTGTTTCACACTCACCTGGATCTTGCAGCAATGTGCCGTACCATAGTAGTTAAGGAACCAGGCTTGTTGTTCAGAGCATGCAGGTTTAAATCCCAGGTGGGGCCGTGGCATTGCTCACTTGAGCAATCTGCGTTTGTAAAAATAAAAAAAAAAGCAGACATGCTTCAGTAGAAATATCCACGTGTGTCATATTTTTTTTAATGTAATCACTTTCTAGAGGAACGTCTAGGTAAGAAATTAAATAGTGTCGTGAAATGATCTTCCTCCGATTCAGACAAAACACTTTGATTGTATTGACATTTAAAAGTATGTCCTTTTTTAGACTAGTTTGGAATACAGCCTCGAAGCCTAGCCTTGGTGACGGGGTTAAGTTTGTTTTCTCCCCAGACTCGCTGGTGAATAGGGGGTCAGAGGGATCAGAGAGTAATAGAGGAGTTCATTAGAAGCAGTTTAATGGGGGATGAAGCAGGCAGAGAGAGAGAGTGTGTGTGTGTGTGTGTGTGTGGAGACGAGAATGGAGGACAGGAGAGTATTTCACTGACCTTCCACACACACCCCACTCTCGCTCCCTCTTCAACACACACACACACACACACAGGCATATATCTCCTTCTCTGTTTCTTCCCCTTACCTCACCCCTGTCCCCAATAAAGGGGCTCTTATTTACTCTGGGGGGGGGGGGGGGGGAGCCCTGGGCGTATGCGCTAATGGAGCGGCTGTCCTGCTAGTGGTGGGGTCAGAGAGATGGCAGGGGAGGAAGCAGCCAGTGGAAGGGGGCCGTGATGAAGACGTATGTGTCCCCCAAAGAGGAGGGGGTTGATGGAGGCAAAGGGAGGGGGGAGGGTGACAGGGAACTACCGGAATCCTCTCAACCAACTGTTCTCCCCCAAAGCGAGCGGTTCGGAGGGCGGAGTGGAGCGAGGGGGCCCATGGGGTGGGCGTGGCATTCTTCCTGCCAGTGACCGCTGGATGGCTGTGGCGTGGAGGTGACCCACGAGGTCGACCAGGGGTCGATGGGGACTAAATCAACAGCCCATTCTCCAGCGCCTGTTGCGGTGAGAGAGAGCCTCTGATTGATACAGGTAGCTGCCCCCCCACACCACCACACCACCACACACACACACACGCCCTAACGAGGTCACACCCTGAACAATGGCGCTCATCTGTCTTCCTCCACAGGAGGAAAAAACATCCCCTCTTTTCAAATGATGGCTCTTCAAGAGAATTCGCCCCCTGCTTTAAAACACTACACTGGCGCTTTTAGATTTCCTTCAAAGCTAGGAGGTGAACATGCCACGGTCTGACGGGCTTTTCAGAAGTCCGGTTAAAAGTTCCAAATAGGGATCCAAAAGACAAAAACATTGTCAAAACAACGACAGCAAAAACAGAAACGACACGCGGACAGCTCATCCGTTAAACGAGATTTGTCTACGCGAAGATTAAAGTCCCACCCAGGTTTTTTTTTGATCCACTTTACACCCAGGAGTAAATGCACGCTTCATGCGTTCTCCTTTCTCTGTTTGTATAGCATTGGCATTGGCGGACGCAATTTTTATTCTCGCAAAGTGAAAGTGCTTCTTGATGTTCATTTTTTGGAATATTCCCAAGATAAATGAGTAAATCATGTAACGCACTGGGGAGGAAATGGCTCTAAAACAGCTTTAAAAAAGTTTAAAGGCATGACATATTTGGACCAGCTGTGAGAGTCTGTAAGTAGAGACCCAGAGTGCTCGTCTTGCCAGACTAACGGCTTTCAGACAAACCACATTTTAGAGGGATCTCTGTGAAGTAACCAGGGCTTTTTCTTCTCTTTAAAAAAAAAAAGAATAAAATGTAATTAATGTTTTCTTTTAAATTGAAACAAGATGTCACAAAAGACACAGACGCAGTTTGCATTCCGAGCCGGTCTATTGCTCAATCAAACTGTAAGACATGCTCTGGGAATGTAAGGAATTTCTGTCCGTGATGAAGCCTCTCGAGCGGTGCAAATCAGTCGATTGCCAATGATGCGATTGGCCGAGGTGATTTGCGAGGCCCCGCCCTGGGCCTGAGACAGGTTCATTCTCACATTCTCATGCCCTGAATCAGAGACAGCTGAGACAGTGTGTTGTGAACCCCCCCCCCCCCCCCCCCCCTACACACACTTCAGTGCTCAGAATGCTCCAGACACCTCACAGGAGATGCAAGTGATTTAATTTTCTTCAGCTCTTTTTTTTTTTTTAACTCCGGCCCATAACCAATACCACCTCACTCCGCCTCTTCAAAGCTGCGAGCTGAGGACAGACAGTGTCCAGACCTGTCCTTGTACTAGGCACAGTACAAGCTCTCAGCTTTCTTTTCACAAAATAAATGAATGAATGAATGAATGAATGAATGAATGAATGAATGAATGAATGAATGAATGAATCAAAGTGGCTGGTGGTGGTCGAGGAAGAGTGCGCGCAGGTCTATTGCTTGCGTTGCCAAGTGGGGCAGAACTAAGTGTCGGAGGAACAATGTTAAGTGTGAGGAGAGAAGTGGGTCACATCACGGCCTTCGTTTGTAAACCCTGCAGTTTGGATATCGGAGACAATGAGCACATTGTCCGCTGCGCTTTTTTTCTTTCTTAAACCATGTTTGAAGAAAGAAGCGGCGCTGCTCTCTTCCATTCCGCTGGGCTTGAGCCGGCCGGGGTGACAAGTGACAAACTGTTGCCTTTCAAACTGAAACCCGACGCCAGTCAAATATACTACTGTATGTACCCCCCAACCCCCGCCCACCCCTCCCAACCTCCACCAACACCACCACAATCCTCTCCATCTAAAATAGCCTGCTGTGGCAATATGTTGCGACATTGTAAATGAAGCAATGAGAGAGTGTGTGTGTGTGTGTGTGTGTGTGTGTGTGTGTGATAAAGAGAGAGCGAGAGAGAAGGAGAGAGAGAGTATCCACTCGGCACATCGCACAAGAATTGTATGCTGTTTCCTTCTCAAATTAAATGTTTTCCTAATTGTATCTAAATTGATCACGTGAGAGTGATCTAGTAACAATTCTTTTTAAATGTGCTGCATTGTACTTTTAGCCAGACTATATGTGAGTGACACAAAATGGGAGCAACACACTTCAGGAAGAGTTAAAAAGTTAGTAATCTTATTAGATTAGGAAAAAGTTCAAATGTCAAAAAAGTTATAGCTGGATTTCAACTGGTGCTTGTGTGTGTGTGCGTGCGTGTGTGCGCACGCACGTGTTTGGTAGGGGAGCGGGGTTGTGGTCTTTGTCTGGGTCCAACCAGATTGAGAGCACAAAGTGACCGGTCATTAACGGTCAGCGGAGCGTGTGTCCCTGGGTTAAATGGAAGCATTGTCTCTGTCCTTACGATTAATGCTGCCCCGCAGACCGACCTCACCTGTCATATCTGTCCCGGGTTTAATTCATCATATTCCACGGTCAAAAAGCTACTCCCTACCGCCCCACTTTGTACGCCTGCCAGTTAAAAGAAGCTTAGACAGGGCCGGACTTAAGTGAATGAAAGCAGTCTTGTTCGATCGAAAATGTAATTTCATCTTCTTTATCTGTGATTAATAAATCAATAATTATAATTCAGCCTAGGATCTATTGGGACGCTACAGCTGCTGTGCTGTGCTGTGGCTACACTGGTTCAACTTGCATATGTGCACATTCTGTTTAATCTTTTTTTAATCAGGTCAAATCATACCATAAAGAATGACATTTTTTAATAATTGATAACCATTCTGCCCCTTTTAGAAAAATCCTCAAGGCCTGAGAATATATATTGAAACAATCTAGGCTTGTTGCATCATAATATTTAAAATACACATAAAAAACTGTTCAATTAAAATGGTTTTGCAATTTCTTAATAGATAATACAAACAATTTTTTAATTTTTTTAAATGCATTTTATTCTATGTTCTGGTCAAATTCCCGGTTCATTGCAATGAAAAGGAAGAGATATTGCCTACCTGTAATCTGATAGAAATATGTGGAATACCTGTGAAAAAGGGTCTGATCTCTTATCTGTTAAAAGCTCGACTAAAAGTACTAAAAGTGCCATTACTTTGTAACACAAACTCTCTGACCTCAAAGTGTTTGAAAGTGAAATTGCTTTATTACAGTTATATTTCTCCTCTGTCTCCTTATCTTAGCTCTCAGTGGGTCATTCACACACACACACACACACACACACACACACACACCACACACACACACACACACACACACACACACACAAATAAGTACACACAGCACAAATAAGTCCACAAAGTAGCAAATTAGTCCAAAAAGTAAAGTACATACTGTGAATACACAGACACACACACACACACATGCACACACACACACAGACACACACACACACACACACACACACAAATAAGTACACACAGCACAAATAAGTCCACAAAGTAGCAAATTAGTCCACAAAGTAAAGTACATACTGTGAATACACAGACACACACACACACATGCACACACACACACAGACACACACACACACACAAACTCGCACAGGAGCAGGCTCCAGTGACGCGTGCCAAACGGTGGAAAGGTAAATCCCCTAATTCAGTCTATTCTACCAGAGCTTTCTGGCTGCCAGCCAAACTAAATATTTCTGGATGAGAACACACTTGTAGTGCGCTCCCAATGTGACGGCACAGAGAGCTTTCCTGGGCTGAATGGGGAGGGGGGCGGTATTATTATTATTATTAATAATAATAATAAAAATATCTAAATAGGTATTATTATTAGCATTAGTATGAATAATAATAATAATAATAATAATAATAATAATAATAATAATAATTGGTCATGGTTCAAACTGAGAAAAAGTATATTTTCATATTCTTTCTGCCCTTACTCTATCAAACAAAATTACCCTTCCCCCAATACCCCCATCCCACTCCTGTGTCTCTCCCACCCAGCTTTCATCTGACTGTGCTCCAAATGTGCTCTAATGCTGTGATCAAACAGCACAGTCTGCCTCAATCAAGCAGGTTAACTGTGTACTTCCACTTACTAACCATGTGTAATTATGAGATATTCATAAGCACCCAAAACTGCTGCCAGATTCAGGAAAGTTTCAGTCGGCATGACATTCTGCACGTGATTGTGAGCATTAGTGTGTATGTGCATATGGATGTGCGTGCGTGCGTGCGTGCGTGTGTGCGCAAGAGAGGGAGAGGGTTCACTCTGTTCTTCAGATGCCATGGTGTGGTGGTGGTGGTGGTGGTGATGGGAGGGGGGGTCGGCGCACAGGGTGGCTCAGTCTCGACTCACATCCCACACACACTTCCATGGCTTTGATGATGAGAGTCCTGTGCCTATGTCTGTGTGTGCCTGAGAGAGAGAGTGCATGTGTGCCTGGGAGAGAGAGTGTGTGTGTGTGTATGCGTATGAGGAGGGGGTGAACGGAAGACAGCGTCTGTTTCGTGTAAAGATCTGAAACAAAAGGCAGAGCGGAAGTGGGGTTAGCCTCGATGTGGACGTTATTATCCTCCTACCGAGGCCTGGCAGCCAGTCTGCAGAATGGTGCGAAGGCATGCTGGGAAATTCAGCGAAGTGCGCCCTCATTTAACACGGGACAGGCGCACTGGGGAACCAACCAGCTGCCCGACAACATATTTATCCCCCGTAAGAGTACTGTATTCATCCTTGCTCACACCAGAAAGCACCAGTAGCATTCAATCTAAAAATGCATCCGTTATCTTAAGGATCTTAAGGTATCAACACAAAGACATTGAATGAATCAATCATTAATGGTTTGTTAAAAGCGCTGCTAAATTTGTTTAATCGCATTTCACTTTCACAGAAATACTTCTTAAATAATAATTGAATTAAGCCTTAGACATCAACACCGCATATAATACGAGATGTATCTGGAAAGTGAAATTGGATGCGACTTGCAAATAACTCGGGTTTATTTTATTTTATGTCCCACGCCTGAGCGGCCATTTCAAGTTTCTCTATTACTATGACACAGGTATCACAATACTTTAAAATTCTGACCTGCGCTAATATGACTTGCAAATTGAAACGTTGGAATGAGCAACTACATAACATAAAACATTGCCGAAGCGACACCTAGGTATTATAGCTTCCGGTCCAAGGCTTAATCATTTGCTTAAAATTCCTGACCAATTTGCACCTAAGCAAACCAGCGCGCTAATTAATATTTATCAGCCTATCTGAAAAAAATGAATAGAGAGAAAGGTAATTGTACAAAACTAACACAAACATAATTTTGAAAAATATATAATATGGGTTTTATATATATATATATATATGCTATGGGCTTGTTCGGTTATTTAGATCATTTGAAACTAAACTGAAATCGAAAATTTGCGGTTTTCTCTTCTATCAAATGCATATGGCGGGGGCGGAATGCGCAAAACATGTAATAAAAATGAAATGTAACAATTAAAACCATTATTTGTGAAGCATAAATTAAGATAATAGATGAGAATATAAATAAGAATACCTTCAAATGTCCACAAACTACGTTATAATTATGTTAACGTGCAACCTATCACCGCGTTCAGAAATAATTAAAATTACACTTCTAAAAATAAAAACTATATATATATATATATATATATATATATATATATATATATATATATATATATAAAACTGAAGACAAAAACGCCTACTTGCTACTTTATGATTTACCCATGCATGAAACAGTTTTTTTTTTTCCAGGTGAGTGGCAATAATTGTAGACTAATACGATGAAGTTTGTTTCAATATACATTAATTTTGTTTATGAATAGGCCTACAACGAATCTAATTAGTTAATTTAATTCACAACGGATTTCCAAGAATTTCACTTTCCTTTAATTATGTCGAAATTATTCTCATTAGATGAGAGAATAACTATGCCCAGCGCTTCTTTCCCTCATATGTTTATTCATATATACCTCAAAGTTACGTATTTAAAACACAATGAGAAACTAATGAACTCAACAGAGAATTTTTAGCGATGCCAAGTTCAACAGTCCGTTTGTCAGCGGGTGGCAACTCTTATGAAGAGTTTTGCAAATTTGGCACCATGAAACGAAATGTGTTAATTACGTTAATGCAGACTGCAAAGTAGAATGGGTATTTTTCAACAAACAATTAGTCCCGTCAGAGTTATCGAGAGAGTCAGCTAAGAAGAGTTTGTTTTGTTAATTGCTCGTGTTAAGCCTAATTACGGTTTTGGGTGGAGCTGTCAGGACAGGACGCGGAGGTGGAGGGAGGGGGACGCGCTTTGTATAGGGAAACAGTAAATCCTATCTTAAAGACTTCAGTACACTCGGACTACAAAGTAAGACAGTCGCGTCGGAGCTAAAAAAAAAGTTGGGATACCAGAGGCGCCCTTCAACGGGAAGAGATTAATGGAAACGCGAACAGGTAAGAACACACGTCCTTCTTGTATTGTGATAGTGACGGATCAATCCATATAGACTATATCTGGTTTACAGTTTTCAAAATTATACTCTTATTATGTCTACAGTTACACAGAACATATAATGGAAATACTGTCAAATCCACGAAGTTTCTATTTAAAAAAATATATTGCCTACCAATTGCATGCTTTAAACAACTAAAGTTGTTAAATATGCAAAATTGTTTTTTTCCCCCCGCATCGCCTTGCAATGTTTGTGGGTTGCTTGGGAATTGAGCGTGCCGGTAACTTATTTTTAACCAAAATTTTAATTTCAGTTTTAAAAACAAAGTTTTAAGTTTAGACTGTGTTTATACTTGTTTTGGGAAGTAGCCTATTAATAGTTAGGCGAGAGCTAATAATTTGTCAAAAACACTAGCTAACTCTGCATCGATACTGATAAGACCTGCTGAATTGTCTAAACTAATTCATACACGAATGCGATAAGAGTTAATTCTAGAATTGCGCGATAGAGAGAAGCTAATCTTCACCTTTACTTGAACTAGCTCGTAATATCTATGCAGTCTGCTTTGTCATTCCACTATGCCACTTTCACTATAAGCTATTAAACTTAGTCCAGGATGTGTTTAACAAAGTTGTTTAAAAATATTCTTGTTAATATATTTCCACCGGTCGAAACCACTGCCAACGAATCCAACGTTGATGTATGACCTGCTCGGCTCGTTTCGCTTCTTTTACATTCACGCTCCATCATATGAGATTATTCCACAGCCTAATTCAATCACACACACTCTCTCGTTCTCTTGTCCCTGTTTGTCAAAACCCCTGTTTGGGGTTGACACCGTTTTATCGGTTGAGCCCCCGCTGCGTTCAGTTTAGCGTGTGTGCGCTTTAGCCCGAACACGCGCTGCGAGGGAATATGATCCACGCTCGCAGGTTCCTTTATATCTGTGCAATGTAACACATACCCCAACTTGACATCTACAATAACATTATTTCAGACTACAGCTGTCAAAGGGAGGGGGGTATACGGTTTCTTCACATTCAGTGTATTTTTTGTCTCTTGACAACTTCTAAATAATTTAGAACGTTCTAAGAAACGCATAGACTAGCCTACGTGACATCCGTTATTTTGGTGTATCAAGAATACGATTTTTGCTGACTTATTCGTGATGGAAAGCAATGACACCGTTTTGTTGTTTTGTACAAGGTGTTTATCATTTGTTGATCGCCGCATGACTTCACTATGTTGCACAAAAAGGCGTGTGACGCCTTCACCCAGTGACTAATAACACGTTCGGGCTATTTACTGGAACACGAACGTGCAGATTTATGAACATTTAGTTGATGCGAGGCGCATCCAGGAAAAGAAAAACGTATCGGTTTTTCTGTCACTTGATTTATGCGGGCACGTGATAACGTTCCTTGCTTTTATACATTGCGGTGCACGTGCGATTTTGGTTTTGAAGAGTCTGACGGTTGCAATGGCGATTTATAATTTTGCAACTTTTTTTTATGCCACAACTGTCTGTTTCGACTCAAGTCCTCTCAGTTTCAAGAACCCGGTTGTGTGCTTTTCTCAGGGGAGAGGATAATTCTCATTTTTTATCTTAAAATAACTCTTGAAAAATGTTCTGTTCTCACCTACCCTTTCAGCTTTGAACACTGCACATGTGTGTGTGTATGTATGTATGTATGTATATATATATATATATATATATAAGCACACATATTAATTTTTTTATAAGCTTCAACAAATTGACAACTGGTGTTAATGTTAACCCATCAGTGGAACAAGGGTTGTGTGAGAGTATGTGCATGCCACACACAGCGCAATGGTCCTTGTTTGCCCCTTAATGAAAAGTACAATTTAATCACTGGTGTGCCAAAGTGAGCATGATTAGCTCTTACTAGGGCTTAAGGGTGGCTGTCTGGGCACAGTATTGATCGGGTACAGCCCCCCCCCAGCACTAACACGCAGCCCCTCCAGATGGCCTTGGAGGACCCTGGCTGTAAAGATTGTTGGGGGAAGTAGGTCGGATTGGCAGGATTAGGAGCGATGTAGCCTTGCCCTGTTATGCTACACGTGGCAGGAGGACGCTCCTGACGCCTTGCCATGCACACACCCCACCTCACCCCCCCCCCCCCCCCTGAATTACAGCGCCCACACCCCTCCAATCACTTCCCTCTCCCCCATCTGAGCCAAGCATGGAGATCATGGCTAAGTCTAACCTCCATAATGTTCCTAATGGCTCCTCCATTGTCAGATTATCCCTTTCCAGAACAATGCCCAAACCCCTCCTTACAACCCACCACCCCCCCCCACTCCCCAACCAACTCCCACATGCCCCAATCCCCCCTGCCCCCCAGGGCGCTGAGAAAAGCCCTGACTGAATGTGGGGTTTCTTATTTGAGCCTTGTTACCACAACTTATGAGAATTCCTTGAAGAACTCAGTAATATCTCTCTGTGGCTCCCGATTGATATTGACGATGATCACGTTGATCACTTTCTGCACTCTGTCACATAATGGTTGAGCGTGAAGATTATGGTAAAATAACATCATCCTGGATCAGCACCAGGAGGCCTCTGCAGGAAACATATTCTTTGTGAATATTTCAGCTTTGTCCTTTTTATGGCAGATTGACAATATTCCTCCAAGTGGCCACTAAGTGTTTGTAATCAGAAATCGGAGTAGCTTTTTTTTTTTTTTTAATGAAAAGTAAATCTTCCACACTTAAGATGCTATCATTGATAAGATACAATTGCAAATGTGTGTGTGTTTGTAGGGGGGGGGGGGTGTATTTAAATGTAGAATCCTTCTAGAGCTAAACAACCAGTTTTTCAAAAAATAAAAAATAAACAAAAATTTAAACGAGCAGGAACTTCCGACAGCAGTCTTCCAGGAATGTCTCATGGCATTTCTACTTTTTGGTTTGAATCACCTTTTATGTACCCGAGTGTTTGAAGTGGGCGCAGTCCTTCTCTTGTCTTCTCTTGTCCTCCCTCTCTCCGGTTCCTCTTTTTCCCTTTCGCTTCCCCTCCCCAGCTCGTCCTCCTTGATAGTCCATTTCTCTCTCTCTCCCCCCTCTCTCTGGTGTGTTCTGCAGCACGTTCAATGAGCACAGGATAGCAGGTATGGACAGATAGCAGCTTTCTGAAAAACTAACAAAGCAGCAGGAGCTCTCCCCCAGGCATGCAGGCCATATTAAACCCCTCAGCATAAACAAAGAAAAGCAATTCAAATTTCACTCTAGAGCCACCCTTTCTGCAACCCCCCCCCCATCCTTTATTTAGTGAGTTACCAAACAGAGCCCTGGAGGGGTGAGACCAGCCCAAGAACAGGGCAGTTTTAAGGCTAGCCATGGTGGTGATGGTGGTGGGGGGAGATTGTTCCCAGATTGTGAGGCCTGGAGTCTGACCCACATGTTCGTCTCAAAGGGAAGCTATTGAACTCGAGTTTTTAGTTGTAGTTGTTGTTGTTGTTGATTTGTGGATGTTAGTCTCAGTTAGCCTTGTGCCTCAGCAGCAACTGGAAGCCAAATGCTGGTGGCCCATCTCCGAACGGGACGGGGGCGAGTGGGCGAGTGGCCGGGTGGGGGGTGGGGGGTCTTTGCTGGGAGCCCTCGGCAGGACGTGGCGTCCGCTGGCAGGAAGTAATTGCCAGTGAGGCAGCGAGTGATGTGGTCAACGCTCTGTCGCTGATGAGGGGAAGGAAGGAGGAAGGGGGAGATGAAGCCTGCAGTCCTCTTTAGTCTCCCCCCCTCCATTCCTCCCGGCCCTCGCTGCTTGTTTTCTTTTTTCCTTCATTGTCCTTATTTACTTTCCCTCGTTCAGTTCAGTCCCACCCTGCAATGGACAGACGGGGCACATCTGTTCATTGCCATAGCGGAGATGGGCAGATAAATGTCACGGAGAGAGAGAGAGAGAGACAAAAAGAGAGCAAGAGATTGAACGAGGATGTAAAGAAGAGTTGGTGCGTTCTGGTACTTGTTGATTCCAGTGCTTGTTGTTCCTAATGGACGTAGCTGGTCTGAGTTTGCGGAGCGTGATCTCTGTATGTGACGGACAAGTTAAGTACCCTGTAAGGAACGAGTCAGTGGAAGCATGTGGGGTGTGCGTTAGGGAGGACGGGCGGATGGGTGGAAGCGAGCACAATAGCGCCTCCTGGAGGAGTTAGGTGTGTGTGTGTGTGTGTGTGTGTGTGTGTGTGTGTGTCTGTGGGGGGTGGGTTGTTTTGAGATTGAAAAACAGGAACGTCTTCTGCAGCTCTCTCCACTCGGTAAACAATCATGCGTCACAGGATGTCCTTCTGCTGCCAAGAGCTGGAGAGGAGAGGAAGTATGATCATCACGGACGCCCCCCCTTTACAAAAAACAACCCCCTATCTCAGGGGAGCTGTCTGTCAATAAAACAGGATTACACCCAGTCTCAAATAGAGCAGGGTAATTGATACATACATATATTGGCAGTTTATTCCCTTCAAGTGAAACCAGAAATTAATTTCCAGTATATGAATAATTGTGGGTTTCGTGCATGTGTGTGTATGTATGTATGTGTGTGTGTTTGTGTGTGCATGCATGCACACACAGCAATGCAGCAGGGGGCCAAGACTCAGGTGAAAGCGTTCTGGCGCTTCCTTTGAGCTCTTGCTGCACGATCCGTGCTCCGTATCCCCGTGCTTTCCTGGGGGGAGGAGTCAGGAAGAGAGAAGGAGGGGAAGGAGGGAGGGAGGGGAAGGAGGGAGGGATCACACACACATAGTCCTCAACAAGTGAGTGAACCATTCATTCAGCCACTTAGGCACTCAGAAGAGCAGTCGCACACACCCTCACTCCAGCGGCAAGCAAGAGAGAGAGAGAGAGAGAGCAAGAGGGAGGGAGTTCAGCACCTGTCCCACACACACACACACACACACACAGAAGAGAGATCACACACACCCTGCCCTATGTGTGGCTCAGCTCTGGGCGTCCCAGTAAGTAAGATTTGTCTTCACTCCACTGCCGTGCAAGGGCTTGTCTTATGGCTGTTGTCTATTGTTTCTTTGTTATTTTTTTTCATTTTCCTATTTCCTTGCTTTTTCTGATGTAATTCTTATGTGGTTATATTATGACTTTCAATAAGTATTTTGATTCAACTTATTTTTTTAATCTTTTATTGAGTTTAGGAAAACCAAATTTTTTAATTCATCTTAATTGTTTTTTCTTAATCTTTCCTAAAGTTTTTTTTCCCTTTTTCCTTTCTTTAAAAAAAAAAAGTGGTTCTTATTTAGGGATTTGTCTAATTTAGCTTTTGTATTGTGTCATTTCAAATCCCCAGGCATTTGATTATTTTTAAATTACTCTGGTGTGTGAAGTTGACCTGAAGACCTTTAAATCAGTTGGTGACTCTTTTCAGAGCATATATCTCAGTTTCGTTATTAGTTTCATTGTCTCACAGCTGTCGTATGGGTAACATTTTTTCACACTGAAGCAAAATGGCTTTTTGCTGTTTGGAGTTACCTTGTAACCGAAATGCCAACTTTGTGTGCTTCACATCGGGTTTTTGGGATCTCAATTTCTCTTTTGTGGAAAATGGTCCCATTTTTTGCACATTTTTTTCCAAATTTGTGGAAGACCATGCTTATCTTTGGGGTGAAAGGTGTCTTTGTGAAGAACGGTCAAATTGTTACGCTGGTGGAGCTTCATTTTCATCTGACTCCCTGTGAGGGCTGCATCAGCGAGCCGAAGTGTGCCTTGGGTTCAGGGGGCCTACGCGGTTTTTAGGACCCGCTCTGACCGGCTCGGGGGCCTGGGAGCGAGTACAAGCGAAGGAAGCATCTCCGGTTCACCAGTGCTGGTTGGGATCCGCAGTCTCTTGGTGACGGTTTGCTTGCCGCTGGGATGACGCGTGCAGAAACCGCTGCTGCTGCTGCCGACTGGTCCTGTTTGGGATATTTGAGGATGTCGAGTGGGTGGCAGGAGGGGAGGGGGGGTGGCTGGTGTTTGAAGCTTGTTTATGCCACTACAATCTGTGGTGGGAAAGTTGGGAACCCCCCCCCGCCTCTCCTCACGCTGGCCCTCCGATCTGCTTTGGGACAGTTTGCCGGTTCCGGCCCGTCCGCCACGCTGCTTCCAAATTTAGCTCCATTCAGAAGCAGACGGCGCTTCCTTCCTAATCCTTCCCCTGTTTATGACACTGTTTTCCACCCCCTGCCGGAGCGGAGCGGGGCGAGGAGAGCCGGACCCGCTGTAGCCGTGACCCCGCTGACACTGACCCCCCCCCCCCCACCCCCCCGACGCCCCCACAGTCCCCTTGCGCTCGTCCGCCTGCCGCACTCACGCTCCGCAGTGGATTTGCATTTTTCAGATGGAGGAGCCCGATTGGCTGTTTTTTGTTGTTTTTTTTCCTGCACGGTTTTTTTTGCGAGTTCCCTTCCACAACAAGGACTGGACGACTGAGAACTGGCCAAACATGCACGCTAATCATTGGGTCGTGCTCATTTCCCATGCTGCGGCCAGAATAGCTTTGTCCCCCTAAGGAATAACTGATAATAAAAAAAAAACTGACATATTTACGCATGCGTGTGCATATTTACGCATGCGTATGTACGTGCGTGCAACTTTTTAAAGTCAATTAGATGTTTTATTGCTGCTGTCTGGCACATGCAGTGGTTGGACGATACCGAAAGACCGTACAGGCAGGGGGAGACTTTCACTCGACCACTCCTGGGAGACTGACCTTTGTTATGGGAGAGTGTGAGCTCCCTCCAGTCACCCCATGGGGAAGTGCTGGATGTCTGGCTCGCCTCTATCCCCGTCCCCTATCCCCATCCAGCGAAGCAGACTGTCCGATTAGTCAGCATGTCTCAGAGGAAACCACAGACTGGGGTCCAATGGTGATAAAATCTCTCTCTCTCTCTCCCTCGCTCCCCCTCTCTACCCATCTCTCCCTCTCTTTCTCAGGCCTCCCAGCATAGCACAGTCATGTTGACCACAGAGGGGGCCCCCCATACGGCTGACCACATTGCAGTGAAAATGGACGTACAGGACGCAGACATGACCAAGTGGACAGAGGCAGAGTTTGAGGAGAAGTGCACCTACATTGTCAAGGACCATCCGTGGGACGGGGGTTCCGAAAACCCCGAGCTGACCCGGGCAGAAGCCTCGCTACCCCGGAACCTGCTCTTCAAGCACCCTCCCAGCTCCAAAGAGGTAGGCCACCGAGTATCTGCCTCTCTCCTTCTCCCTCGTTTTCCCTCTGCATATCTGGCTCACCCTGTTTGTAGTTTAGAAAAAAAAGAGGGGGAGAGACCGTGGAAGTTCAGTTGTTTGGTCTTTTTAACCTGTGTGGACCATGTTCAGAAGGGACTAGAATTCTGTCCCTGACCTGAGGTCTGTAAGATCATGTCTCCTTCCAAACACGTGCTCTAATTCAGACTGAGCAGACTGATAGTCATTCAAGGGATCTGCAGGCTTCTTGGAGATGGGTTTCACTTCAATCTACGTGAAAAAAACGAATCGTCCCGTTTTCTGAAGAGCAGAGGACCGGTCAGTGGAGCAGCAAGGCAGGCATCTCAGCTGTAGGCGAGAGCAGCGAAAAGGGGGGAAATCTGCCCACTCTCCCACCATTTAGAATTTTTGGGTGGGGGGTGGAGAAATTGGCAGAGGGTTGAGGGTTGAGTTTTGTTTCCCTTCCCTGTCAGAGTGGTGTTGCACAAGTTTATACAATGCCTGTGCCACAGAGGCCCGTTTCACAGTGCAACAGGTCTGTGATTAATCGCCTTTATCTGCGCTGTCAACGGCATTTTTAACAATGATTAAACAACACCTGTGTGTGTGTGTGTGAGGTGCTCCAGCCATAGCAAAAAAATTGTGTTTCCATTCTGTGACATGCAGGAAATAGCCAAACCACTCCGCAGTTTGTGCGGGGGAAATGAAGGCGCAGCACATGCAAACTGTGTTTGTCCACACACTCGACTTCAACTCCCAACTCTGAACCCCTGTCAGCGGGAGACAAGAGAGAGCATGGCTGTCTGGTTCCACCTTTTCCCCACTTTCGTGCCTCTAGCAAGGGAACAAACAGCAGCATAAATTGGAAAGCGCTGCATTTACAGCAGTGTAAATAAGGAATCACTGCATGAAGCAAGGCCTGGAGCAGCGCAGGGTGGGGTTTAGCATAGCAGGTCTGAATCACAAATTGCATTGTGTTTCACCTGATTACAAACACAGGCAATTTAGACTAACAGGAGGGATTGATTATAAATAGTTTAGTTTTTTTTCATCATTCGGTTCTTTTATCACGTGGTATATGTGCTTACACTTTTTCTCGAGAGATAGTGCTTCAGTAAATATTTAACACCACAGTGTTGGTGGTGGAAGAGCAGGAGGAAAACTCATCGTAGAAATCACTTCACTGATGGCGATGATCAAAGGGTATTGACAGCCTGTTTAGATGCCATTGTAAGTCTTTGTTAATAATTATCAAAAAAGTGCTACTGATCTACAAAACATCTTTTTAACCCGTCATGTTCTATGGATTTTGCAAAGGGGGGGATTTCCTGGCCCCTTTAAAGTGGGTGTTTTGCGTATGATCTGCGGGGGGGAATAAAGAGATACTCTTGAGCTTTGGCCGGGAGGAGCGCGGCGATTGAGTCTGGTTCCTCAGGTGTTGCTACTTTGAGGAGATTAGGAAAGGCGGTGCATAATCCTCGCCTCAGACAGTGTGTTTCAGTGCCATAATGGCTCCCTGTCTCTTCAGGAGAAACATCGGCAGCTTCCCCCCTCCTCAAACGCGCACACATACAAACACACTCGCCTTACTTTGAAGTCATTTATCTCTCTGTAATTGGAGCTGTTTGTTTCTCCTCAGAAGGCATTTCACATTTTCCTTTCTTATATGGGAAGTGCACATCTGGGGGCAGCTCGGGTCAATGTGAGCTCGTCGTCCTGATTCGGCCTGACGCTCCGCTCTGGTGGGAAACCTTACCTGTGCAATGTTGCCCTCCTGACATCTGTGGCGTAAACTCTGGTCGTCACACATGACCCCCCCCTGACAGGAAAAGGAGCTTTTAGCTGAGTAACAAATGGAGAGATAATGAAAAAAGGAGTAAAGACAGGGGTCACAGCTCCAAGACCTGGTCCTCCTAGTGACATAAAAACAGGGGATCTCCCACTTAAGTTTGGGTGCTGTCTGAACCTCTGAAATCTTAGAGAGGTGCCAGTCGACCCCCTCCACACACACACACACACACACACACACACACCTAGGTGGCTAGAGCTGAGGAAGAAGTGACGGCTCTTTTATCACAAACATCTTTACCTGCGCCCAGTGATGCATCTAGTTTGGGGGAGTGGAGGCTGGAGGCTGCCTTGATTCTGGGGCAACCATTGACCCAGAACAGTCCTAACTAACTATAACAACAGTCTAACTACAATCCCCTGCATGCTTCTAACTTTGGGGGGGGAAAAGCTCTAAAAGCTCAAATCTGTGGATTTTCCAAAATCTGCTTCATACATTTTTTCTTAACTCTGTCCGTCCAATCAGCAGCACAGCACATGGACACCTCCGGCATTGTTGGCAGGTGCTGCTGCTGACCCTTTCCAGTCCCCAGAGGGAGGGAAGGAGGAGTCCTTAACTTTTAAATATACGTTTTGCTTTTAATTAAGAAGAATAGTTTAGTTATTAAATATTCATATGTAACCTGGAGGGATTTGTTTGACAGCAAAGTGCCTGTAAGAGTGACCTGCCTTTTGAGTAGATAAAAAGCTCATTTTTAATAAGCCTTTAATTCTCTTATAATAATAATAATTCATTCATATTTTAAATATGAATTAATTAATTTTATGAAGTGCTTTTCAAATAATATAAATTAAATGCAGTGAATAAAAGAAAACACAAAGATCAAGATTATCTGCACTCATCTTATGATCTGTTAGCGGAAGGGTTTGTTGAAATCACAAACCTGTTTGTTGAGGTTCAGTATCAATTGCACTGATGATAATGTCTTCCTGATTCTGATGCAAAGCTGGTGGGCATATAACAGGAAGTGATAAAGTAAATGATGTCTAAGCACTGATCTAAATAAGTACTGGAATGGATGCAAGCGTCTGGTTGGTGGTCCATTATATTGAGGCTGTCTACATCCCACTGAAGACTCATTAGTCTAAACGGAAGGTTAATTATTTAAAGACAAGAGTTTGCATTCCGTTGCTACTGGTCATAATCGTACGCTTCCTGGAAAAACAGTTACTGCTGCTGTATATTCACACGGTTTACATTTTGTCATTTAGCAAACACCAATTACATTGTACCATACAAGCCATTTATACAGCTGGATATGTACTGAAGCAGTTCAAATTAAGTGCATTGTTTAATTTCACAATGACAAACCCCATATTTGGAATAAAATCCACAACAATTGAATTACAAGCCCAATTCCCTAACCATTATACTACACTACTGTGTACACCTGTGTACATGTACTTTATTTGCTGGGAAATTGTTCTCTTTATATGAATACCAGTTTACTGTCATAATAGCGTCTCATAAAAGTATTTTTGATAATATATAAAAATAAATCTATGAACATTTGGATAACATATTGATTGAAAGTAGATTTTTGGAAACTTCTATTTTAGGAGTAATGTACAGACACAGCAGATAAGAATGTGGAAAGAACTAATTTCTTATCCAAACGACTTGGCAGCTTGATAATTGAAGCTCGAGGTGGGGAACTTGACATGAATGAGGAGTTTAGTTTTGGTGTGCACCCCCCTCTTGTGTCAACAGGCTGTCCTTTAAATTAATTTTTTGTATTTATTTTTTATTTTGTGTAGGTGATTGGAGTGGCGAGCAGAGAGTACATCCCTAAGGGGACACGCTTTGGCCCCCTTGTGGGTGAAAGCTACACTGCAGAAACTGTGCCCAAGGACGCAAACAGGAAGTACTTCTGGAGGGTGAGTGTTCAGTTCTGGAGTTCCATTTGCAGAAGAAACAAGAAAAAACAAGAAAAAAAAAAACATTGGTCATTTCCTATTTGACTTCCTGTGTGACATCATTGCCATTAGATTCCTGTGAAACAAAGAGCGAGCACTCTGCTGTGTGCGAGTGGTAGAGAATTGCTGAGTAAACATCTAGTCTTTTGGGAACTGTTTGTGTTTGAGTTGGTTTTGAATGATGGAGACCACAGAGAGGAAGGATTGAATGGCGTGAGTGTGTGTATGTGTATGTATGTGTGCGCGTGTATGCGCATGTGTGTGTGTGCATCAGGGTTGTTTTAGAATGAAAACTGTGGGTGAGTTTTTATTTATATTTTACCTTTTCCTGCGGTGCACTCACAATATGTCCAACTCATTGTGCCCCCCTGTTGCCAGTAAAGATGCTGCATCTCACAGTGACTCAGCGAGGAAGTGGCTTTTAGCCACTGAATGCCTCACAGACGCTGGTAGAGTCATTCTGCCTGCCAGCTGTTGCTAGGGAGAAACTGCAGAGTAATGATAGCACAGATGCAATGCAGAGGTGCAACGGCCATGAGCAGCTAACAGAGTACAGAGTGCATAACAGACAGTTAACAGACCTGCACCCATTCCCATCTGCACAGGCTAGTCCCAGCTAACACACAAAATTGTACCTGGGACTAGCCATGAAACAACACTGTTAGGACCTCATGGCAATATTTGGCTTGTGACCATTTATGATCATTTCAGGTCATACCCAAATCAAGCTCTGTAACCTTTCATTTCACGAGAGAGAGCACTCATTTAGTGTTACGATCAATCTTACAGGTCTGCCTGTTGGTCATTGTGTGCTGCAGTTGTATAGGGAGAAGAATGATCAATGGAAGTTATACATGTTAATGCGCACACATACAAAATGCTAACTTTGTAGTCTCTTCTGCTGTTGAGGAAAGCCTGCATTTATTCTGCTTAGTTGTTTTCTTTTCTGTGTGATGTGTATATTTCTTTCCTTATTACGTTTTATCAGTCCTGAATTCAGTAAGAGTGGCAAATGTGGTGACAAGTACAGTAAATTGTGAAGTGGAAAGGTAGAAAAAAAAGAAAAGAGGCTTTTGAGACGTCTTTAGAAAGGGACCTCCCTCCTTTAACAGTGCAGTGTGCAGAGTGATGTCATCGTTCCTGGAAATGGCAGGTTCAGAGTAAACAAAAACCCTTCTCCATCCCCCCCGCCTACGAAAAAGTCCGCCCCCTTACCTTCAGAACCTGTGCCGCCACCTGTGACCTCCCGATACTGTAACCCTCTTAAATACCATCACACTCATAAATACAGGTTATCGTCCCCATCAACTTTATGAGAAGACCACATGACTTTCAGACCCTTTCTCCTCTGACAGGAAATGTCTCAGAACAAGCAGAAAAAGTGTGTTAAAATGGAAAAGTTTACAGATGGTTTTCAGCAAGTTTCTTCAGTAAAACGTGTCCTCTTAGGTCAGAGCTCTATGACCTATCCACCTTTATATTGCGATATAACATTTTAATTTTAATGCTATGCTGCGGAGGTGGGGGGTGTGTAGAAACATGCAGCGATAATCGAGAGAAGTATCACGCATATGTACCTGTGCATGCAGATACAGAAGCGCACACACACACACACATATGCACATGCACACACGCACGCACGCGCGCACATACTCTCAAACTGTATCTGAAGCCATCAGGTTACCCATCAATCCTGTCAGATCCCCCTCTCAGTTGGAGCTGTGCGTCTTTTTGTGGTGACCTTATCTGAGGGTGTCCACACACTGCTGAGAGTGAGAGCAATACAGGGTAGGGAGAATAAGGATGATGATAATAATAATAATATTAATAATAATAATAATAATAATATTTATTTGTATAGCATATTTTAATATAATGAACTGCAGCCCAAGGTGCTTTACATTAAACATATATATATTTTTACTGCACTACCCGCCCTCTAGAGAGCTCATGAGAGTTCTGATCCCGAGAGAAAATATAAAAGTAATAATAATCATTATAATACAAGTAATAATACAATTAATAATTTTTTAAAAAGCATTAGACAAAAACATGAGAAGCAGTTAAAATATAAAATTAATAATAATAATAAATACAATACAAAATAAAAATAAATGTGATCGGCCACATTTCAAAAATGTGTCTAACCTGCTCTTAAAATTGTCTTCCAATTGTGAGAAGAAAGAAAGAAAGAGAAAGAAAAGATGCTGTAGATTGGAGGCGGTGCTGTGACGTTGCTGTGACTGAGCTGACTCAACGCTTGAGAGTTTGTCACTTTATAAGAGCGTGTGTGACTCCCACTTGTCTGTCTGAACGGAGCCAGACAAACCTGTCCGTCTGTCTGCTCAGTCGACTGCAAGCACTGAAATACAGCTCAAGATCTCTGTCGCACCTCCTGACAATGCAAAGCTAAGACAATGGAGAAGGTACTGACGCGAGCTGCAGTTACCAGCAGTTATCTGTGTTTAGCTGAACGGAAAAAAACCTCAGATAAAAAGAAAGGGGGGATATTTGCTTCAGTGAAGAAATATCTCAGCTGCTGAAAGCAAAACAAAAATAATCCAACTTTAAATATAACTTTTTTTTTTAAGGTTTTCATTTGAAAATGCAGCATCCTGGAATGACTTAAAATGTAGATTTGTATAATGAATACACACACTAATTTTCCTTCTGTCTTCCCGCCTGCAGATCTACTCGGAGGGAGAGTTCCACCATTTTGTGGACGGCTTCAACGAGCAGAAGAGCAACTGGATGCGCTACGTGAACCCGGCCCACTCGCAGCAGGAGCAGAACCTGGCCGCCTGCCAGAACGGCATGAACATCTACTTCTACACCGTCAAGCCCATCCCCGCCAACCAGGAGCTGCTGGTGTGGTACTGCCCCGAGTTCGCCGAGCGCCTGCACTACCCGCCCTCCGGAGAGCTCATGATGCAGAAACTCAGTAAGTTCTGATCCCAAAACCGCCCGCCTGCCCCCGAGCCGACCCGACCAACCCTTGGTCCCACGCTGGTCTCCGTCGCCTTGCTTTTCTGCTGCTTCGCATTTCTGTCTGGAAAATATTGAAAGAAAATAGATGCAATATTTAAAAATAGCAACAATTAAATTTCATTAAAAATGACATGAATGTTTTTAGCTCCACTGGCCTTTCATCAGCATGGGGAAAATAAATGTCTTAATGTGCATGTCAAAAGTAACTGCAGAATATATAATTGAATTTTTCTTTTACTATTTCCCTTGTTGCTCTCTGGCTCAAAGAACTCAAGAGTTCCTCCACACATTTCCTGATTTTTCTCCCTCCCCGTGGTTACATCACAGGGAGCTTTGTGTGAACCTATGTTCTATGGCTCAAGGCTGTGAGTTCTCGCCATCCGAATTAATTGCTGGGAAAATAGGGGTTTTTAGAAGTACATGCTCGTCTTTCCGCCACGGGACAAAAGAGGATGAACTGTCTATTAAAGCCTTGTTCTTCGTCAGATGGCTCATGGTCAGAACTGCTTGTAATGGCATTTAATTACAGTGCTGTCCTGGTTTAATGCCAGGCAAAGGCACTTAAAAATGTCCTTTCAACAGCAAAGATGCCCCGACATGTTCTATCTGTGGTTGCTTAACAGGCAATAAAAATCACAGCTCTGGGCATTTGTGTCTGAAAGGGAGGGAGGTAGAGAGAAAGAGAGAGAGAGAGAATGAAATATAGATAAAAACAAAGGTGTGGTTAAGTTCACTCCGTTTCCATCCTATCCCCGGTACCTTAAAGTGCAATATCTTGCTGCTTGTTGCTAGCCTTGGAATAGTTGATCGAGTGGCAGATGTGAATGCAACACCGTGCTGTTCAGTAGAATTGGACTTGCCACCCACCCTAGAGCCTGGCCAAGTCATACGAGAACCAAGAGCACCGCCCCCTAGAGACAGGAGCCGTTGTGAGTCAGCAGATTATGACCACAGGGAATTCTGGGTAATGCATATGTCTGGAGGTGACTGGAGCCGCCCACGTAAGGCTGGAATATTAATCAGAGGGTGCAGTTTCACTTTTGAAAGCTTGAGCTGATTAGCCTTCACTTTGACAATGATTCCGTCATGGCTACCGTGAAGGAAGTACCCTTGTGTGTGAACATCGCTTCCATTCTGCTGTAAAGCCACTGAAAACATGACATCTTGGGTGTACATCGCTACCTACTATTCTTTCATTCAGACACACTCACTCCTCCTGTCATTCACAAAAACTAACGCTCACTGGCTCTTACACGCTGTACCTCTCATTTTCTATCTCACGTACACATAAACATGCACGTGTACATACAAACGGCTGTGTGTCTCTCTCGTCATTGCCAGCAGAGTGAGCTTGGAGCTGATGACGGCTCTTTGGCACGACTCCTTAATTTATTTGGCACTTAAAGAGAAAGAAAAGGAACAAAAAAGGCCTCCTCCATTGACTACTTGAACTTCCTGGCAGCCCAGCCTGCTGACAGATTGATATCTCTGTGATCGCTGGTTGTTTGTTTTCTCTCTGCTCTCTGGGAGGCTTGGGATGGGCCCTGTCACATGGGCACTGGGGGAACAGATAGGCTGATGGAGGGCTGATAGCAGCTCAGTGTTTACTCACTACTGCTGGCACATTTGTGGAAGTTTTTTTTTTTTGGGGGGTGGGGGGGGGGGGGGTACTGACCATGAAGCACTATTAAATTCAGGACATGTTACCATTCACAAAATGCTTATGTGTATTTCTGAATGCTCCTTGGCTTTCAATCAGACCCAGTAAATCTTACAGGATACTGGTAGTTTAGAAGTTTAGAGGATCTTTAATTCCTCCCACCCACTGTTTTAAATGTTCAATATGGTGCCAAACAGTAAATTGTCATTTTTAATTCATTTCTTTCCCCATTTTGAATGATAGAATCTAAGAGCTAAGCACTGTTTCTGTGAGGATTTAATTTAAATGTACAAAGACAGCGTTTCATTTTTAGCCCATACTAGCTAATAGCACTGTTGGTAACCTGACCTTTTATCATTACTAGGACATTAAAGAAAAGCTGTCAACTAGTCTAAATAAGAAGCTGCTTCACTATCCTTTAACTAAGAAACAGTAGAAGAGTTGAAAAATGTCAGATTTACTGTGCATGGGATAAACTGTAAAAGAGACCCCTTGTGTCTGTGTGAATCCCTGTTTGCTCACTACATATTCCGCAGAACACTTGTGTGATCTGCCATGCCACTTGACTGACAGCTCCAAAAAAAATCTGTGGCCCTGTGTTTGAAAAGCACTGTGACAGAGTGTGTTATTGATTGAGCGCCTACTGGAGGAGGTGTGTAAACGCTGGGACAAAGGGCTCTGAGATGGACATGTCTTCATTGGCTACTTTGTCAGGAGGTGCCCAAATGTAGGTGGGGGGGGGGGGGGGCGTGTGGGGTGGCAGGCCAAGCTTTGTGACCTCTATCAGCAGGAAATGTTCACTCAGCCCCTTACCCCCCTCCCCCACCCCCCTTCTCCTCTCGATCTTATCTACCCTAGTGATATCTACCCCCCTCCTTCTGCCCCCCACCCAGGGGCTCTACCGGGCCTCACTTCCTCCTTGGCCCCAGGTCTTCATTTAAGATGATTCATCAAGCTGTCGCCTAAATTAGAAAGCTTCATTACTCTACTGTTTTCAAACTCCAAGATGGGTGGAGAGAGAGGCTCTTTGTTTGCCAAACTCCTATTCAGCATTTTTAACGCCCATAAAAACAGTGGAAACGCCACCAAAATGAAACCGGGTTGGAATCCTCTGCTGAGCCCAATGACTCTGTGCGGGAGTGTGCTGTACCAGTGTGTCATAGAGAGTAGATGCATCAGCGCTCCTCTCCACACTGATCCTCAGTGCTGTGCCAATGGTTGGCGGTTGAGCTGGCAAGGACAGGGAGTCGTTGCGGTTTGGCCAGGGGTCTGCCTTGTCACAGTGGTGGCCTTCGGAGAAATTCTTGCCACTCATTCTCTCTTTTTCTCCTGAAACAAGGAAAGGCATCCTCACCACATTGCTTGCTCGCTGTGGTCAGATACACCCTGCTTCTCCTGTCTGTCCGTCCGTCTGTCTCACACAAACGGACCACGTTACATAGAGACGAAGGGAGGGAGACACCGTTTTAAGTGAGTAACCATTTGTATTTTTCTCTCCACAGAGCAGAGTCTGATGGAGGTAAAGCAGCAGACATCTGAGGTGTCCCCTGTCTGGGAGAAGAGCTGTGGAAAGAGGGAGCACAGTGTCTCTGAAATCCTCAAGGGGACCCACAGGGAGCCCAGCAGGCCCCTACCCACGCGGCCCAGGTGTCTGGACAGCCCGTCGTCGCGCAAGTGCAGTCCGGAGCGCACCTTCTACCCCCGCGTCATCTACCCCGTCCGCCCCCACGTCAACGAAGAGTACTTGAAGGCTAGCCCCGCGTTTGGCCTGGACCGCGCTAGCTACCCTACCCGCTCGCCTGGCCAGTCCTCTGCCACGCCCAGCCCCACAGCCCGGAGCAGCCCGGAGACCAGCCCTCAAAGCAGCCCCGGGCTGCAAGCCCCGACACCCTCGATCCACGAGCACAAGGAGGGCTTCCCCTTCTCTTCTGCGCTGTACAGCCGAGGTTTGGGACACTACCCTGGCTATTCACCCCCTGGCCACCTCTCCTCAGCGTTCTACCCCAGCCCCCACTACCCCCGCTACCTCCTGCCCCACTACCCCATGGGCTGTAACGGGCTGAGTGGGGGTCCCGTCAGCTCCATCTTCCCCCGCGTCTACCCCTTTTACGGCAACTTGCTCCCCGGAGGGGCTCTGCCTCCCCACATGCCCCTCCCCCCCGGCATGCTACCCCCTGAGGGGGGACGGCGGCTTCTCCTTCCACCCGACTCCGCCCGCAGGGACTTCCTGCTCCCAACGCCCACCAGTGCCTTCTCGGCAGCCACCTCCCTGAAGGACAGCTCCCCCCATGGCCCCGGCAGCGGCTCGCCCACCGCCGGCTCGGCCGCCTCCACGGAACGGATGCCCACTAAGCCCACTCCGGCTCTGCTGCCCGCTGGCCGCGCTGATGAGGAGGCCATCAACCTCAGCAAGATGAAGCGCAGCAACAGCGGCACCGGCTACAAGACACTGCCCTACCCGCTCAAGAAGCAGAACGGCAAGATCAAGTACGAGTGCAATGTCTGCAACAAGACCTTCGGGCAGCTCTCCAACCTTAAGGTAAGGTTCCTTGCAACTTGTCTTGTCCAATCAATTCTTTACTATTTCAGCCATTGTATTTAAGTTTGTTTTCCTTCTGAGTCCTAATAAGGATATAGTTTCCCCTCGCTTGCACTCTTGGCCCATTTACATACTGAAACTCAAGCACCTGTATAAGACTGACTTGAATTTATATGTAACTAACGTTAATTGTTTTCTTTTCCCTCACCTGTGCTCTCAGGTGCATTTACGTGTTCATAGTGGAGAGAGACCCTTCAAGTGTCAGACATGCAGTAAGGGCTTCACCCAGCTGGCTCACCTGCAGAAACATTATCTGGTCCACACAGGCGAAAAACCACATGAGTGCCAGGTAAGACGGCAGCCCCACACATACGTATATCTGTCTACCTGCCAGCCTGTCTGACATATGAAATCATTATACCTCCTCTCTTATGTAAATCTGTGTGAATTCTGTATGAGTGCCTCTGAATGCTATTGTGTTGGCGTGACTGGTAGCAGCATCTGACCTTTGACCTCTCCCTGTCCACAGGTGTGTCACAAGCGCTTCAGCAGCACCAGCAACCTGAAGACTCACCTGCGTCTGCATTCGGGCGAGAAGCCCTACCAGTGCAAGCTGTGCCCGGCCAAGTTTACACAGTTTGTGCACCTGAAGCTGCACAAGCGCTTGCACACGCGCGATCGCCCACACAAGTGCCTGCACTGCCACCGCTGCTACATCCACCTCAGCAGCCTCAAGGTCCATCTGAAGGGCCACTGCCCCGCCGCACCCTCCCCTCCCGGACGCTCCCTCGGTGACCTCAACCGCGTCAACGAGGAGATCGAGCGCTTCGACCTCAGCGACAATGCCGACCGACTGGAGGAAATGGACAGTGTGGACATTGAGACAGTCGTGGAAAAGCAGATCCTCAACATGCTCTGGAGGGAGATGGACCTCAAGGCCTCCTACCACAAGGGCGGTGCCGCTGGTGAGCTGCTCTCTGCAGGCTATGGCCTCTACGAGCCCAGCAGTGAGACCTCCGTCATCAAGCTGAGGCACAGTAGCCCTCTACCTCTCCTCCCCATCAAGGTCAAACAGGAATCTGTGGAACCTATGGATCCATAAGCCCCGCCCCTAATGCCCACCTTTTACTGAAGGAACCGTGAAATGGAAAGTGACTGTGTATATGAGAGCCAAGGTGCCTGGGGCAAGGGGTGTACATAGTTTATTTTGTTGTTGCAACAAGGCTTTGGCTCCTCCATCAGGGACTTTTCTACTCAGGGCTAAGAAAGGCATTGTTTCAGACTACTCATGGTCTCCTCCTCTTTCCACTTATGTTAAAGACAATCGTGTACCCCTGATTTAATATTATTATTATTATTAATATTATTTTTGTTGTTGTTTTTGTTGTCATTATTTCAAAGTTTTTTTTTTCAATTATTATATATTCTCCTTAATTTATTATGCAATTAGTCTAAATAGTCTAAAAGCAATACATGGAAATGTTTACAATGACCAGATAATTCATTGTAATTTAATATTTTCTTATTTCTGTCTTTTTCTATGTGGCCATTCTTTTGTAGATATTTTTCTTCTTCTGTGTGCTCGTCCTGTTAGGTTTACCCTCAGATTAAAAAAGAGACAATTAAATGTATAGTTGAAGCCAGCATCATTCAGTATTCAGGGTTATTTTCACTTAGGGTATGAAATATCAATGGCTTGTTTTTGTGTTGCCAAAGGTCGACATTTGAAATGTTAAACCATGGGATCATTAGTGTAAAAAAAGAAGAAAAAAAACTTGTGTTTTTGTTCCACGTTGTCGCCCCATTCCCCAGTATCTGTACTTGTGTTAAAGTTCTAGGTAATTTAACTGAAACTAAAGGGCATTTTGTATATTTTTTCAACAACGGTTACCTCAGTGTGTGTGTGTGTCCGGAGAGAAGAGGGAGCGGCTGTTATATTTATTGCTTTGCTACTTGAAGAAGAAAAACCAAAATGAACTAAAAGAGTCCAGCATTCAGCTCGACCCAAAGAGCCGGAGAAATCCGTTTAGATGTAGCACGTCGGCTGTGAAGCTGAGAATACTCTTTGTAGAGGCAAAAGTGATCTTTGATATGTTGTCGATACCAAAAGGAGACGATTAACGTAAAGGGAGAGCTTTTTGGATTTGAGGGCTAGTTACCAAAGTTCACTTGGTTTTGTTTCAAGCACCAAAAATAATTAAATGACAAATAAAAAGAAACAAAGGAATATTGTGTGTGTAATGTATAAATTAAGTGTTGGTTCATTAGCTGTGATCTGTTCTTAGCATATAGCTTTTTGTTTTCGTGTTTGTTTTTGGAATTTGCCCCATCGCTCTCATGAATAGCACAGACCAAAGCGGTCGTATGCACTGGCATCTCTGTGTCTCTTTACTGCCGGTGCTTTTTAAAACATGACAAAGAGACTATTCAGCAATAGCTTTAAGATGACCTCGTCTCCACGGCGAATGCGTCTGTGGCCGAGGGTTGGCGCCCTGAATGTAGCAGTACAGTGGAGCTTCCACCTGAACTATGACCAAAGTTTCCCCGACATCAACTACTTCAGTCTTTAGAGGAAAAAATCTTTCTTTTGTTTACATGCCGGTTTACATAGTTATGTGCAACATGTCAAAATGTAAATTATGATATAAATGTTAATTGCTCTATCAGTGTACTCGTCTGTGTTTATTTCCTCCCCCAGCCCCCCTGTCAGTTATTGTGCTCATGAGTGAATGTCTGAGGGTTTTGGTACAAAGAAAAATTATCTGATTATGTTCGCTGTGAGTGGTTGAGCCAAAAAAGTTAAAACACACAAAAATTTTAACTAAAATAAAAGCCCTTCAATAATTATAGTAACCCTGATATTATCTTTTCTAGACTGCTTTGATTGGGGGGACATGAAGAGATGTTGGTGGGGCACATGGGGGGGGGGACAAAGTTGAGCCTTTTAAAACGAATTTTCTGCATTTCTACACAACCTCACACAGGGAATTTTCTAACATAAAATGTTTAATTAATTAACATTTTGAAGATTGTTTTTTTCAAAGCCCTAGATGAGATTTGAGATGCTTTCATATAAGCTATAAGCTAAAGCATAGGCTAATCAGTATATTAGTGTATACGATAATTTTACTACATTTTAAACCCATCTCCACCCCCCCTCATCTCATAGGAGGACAACTTTATTTATACCCAATAATACCAAATCATTATCTAATCTTGGAAACAAGTATATTAAAGATGAGCTATATTCCTTCATCGTTTCAGTCTGTGAAACTACGTTACTGTAACTGACTCATCATTTTTATTTATATTTTAGCCACTCCGCTGACTAGCCAACACGCAGCAGTAGGCTAGCTAACACACACACACACACACACACACACGGGCACCGCACAAGTGCAGCCAGCTAGTGCAATGCTGCAGATGTTTCGCAGAATCGCAGCTATAACAACTAGGCTAGATGCAACATGTAATCAATCTATTTAAAATCAAATCTCCCAGACGGAGATTCTCGCCACTATCCTCAACTCACTGAGTAAGCTAGGCTAGCGAATATTATATCCTAAGCAATGCCTAACAGTTAGTTATCAAGAAGAGACAGCATAGATTGATCAAAGAAACTGACCTCATAATATAATATATTATTTCGATGTGGTATTTTTATGATGGCCGAATCGTCTGTAGCTCTAATAGCCTACTGACGGCGCTACGGGCACCGACTTCATATTGTTGTATTTAATTTTTTCTGGATTTGGCTTCAAAATGGGCAATAGGAAAGCAGTGCATTTTTTGATGACCACAGAAAACTATGAACGCTCAAAAAAATAGCTATAACGGTGATTTTTCCAGAGATTTCATTGGATGGGCAAACGATTCCTCTGGGTGGGCAAGGCTTATCTGTGGGTGGGCAATGCCCACCCCAGCCCACCGACACGCCCCTGTTATCTTGACATTTTGGGTGCATCCCAATAGTCGAAAAATGCAACCTTTCCTCCTCCACTACCACTCCTCTACTCTGTGCCCCGGAAACGGATCCTTTTGTTTTAATCTAATGTTGCTGATTACATCTTAATTACGTATTAATGGTTACATATTAATTAATGTCTCGACGCAAACCGCAATGTCAGGTACATTGTATACTGAACATGCAAATAATTGTACTCGAAATGAAAGGCAGTTTTGCATACTTCCGGGTAGTAGAGGAGTGGTAGTGGGGGAGTGGAGGTGGGGAGTGAAGAATATTGGGACGCACCCCCTATGACACCTTTTATGTTTGGGGTCAAAGTTTAAACTGACACAAAACTATTGTAATAGAAAAATGTTGACACTTTCTGTTTGTTTTTGTGCGTCTCCCAATTGACTAGCCGTTTATTCCTAAATATTAAACATCTCATTTTAGAGACTGAGGTAGGCTAAGTGAAAGTGTTTGAAGTTCAAAACTGGAAAGTGCCACCAGAATCACCCACAAAAAGAAATCTGAGATAAAAAATAAAGGTTGTATACATTTTATACAGCTACCCCACAAATGATCCCACACAACACCTTTGTATACAAATTAGGTACAAAACTTGAAAACATAGCATTATGCTTATGTTTCCTATTTAATCCCAACAAATTAGGAAAAAAACATATAGGCTATGTCAAGATGAAAAGATAAGGTTCACTGGTTTTTAAGAGACGTCAAACACAGAATCGGGTTAAATTGACCCAGACGATAATATGAGGATTAACACATTCAACAACGAGAACAAAAGTGAAGATAAACAAAATGGTAGAGAAAGCTGTGGACAAAGGTGAGGGGAGCTGTATTGGTACATTTAGGCTAATTTAGAACAATAAAATAGTAGGCTAAATGCTTTTCTTGGTATGTATTTGAAAGTCTTATAGCAAATTATATCACAGGGCCTATAAGTGCACACATCTTATTGAGAAATGACAACCAGCACCAACAGCCCGAAAGTAGCCAACAGCTGCAAACCATTCAATTATTATTGAGGCATCAGGACATGATGATGTAGCAACATTCTGATATGGAAACAGATTGACTTGTCAGTGATCGCCCTAGTGTTGAATCTCCCGGTAGTTTCGTGTAGGCTATGCGAGCGTAATTTGCTCCGTGGTCTCTTGTTATAGCGTGAACCCTGTCAAAACGAAACTCCTGCTATGGCCCTCGCCTTCTGCCAAACTATTTTTTCACTCAACGCATTTTAAATCGTTGCATTACTTACTCTCTTCCCACAGTCTGGTTATTAGTACTAGGGAAACTGCGCAGTCCAATATTGACACAGCAAGTTCCACTTATACCGAAAACGTCACAACAGAAACGATTGCTGTGTCATTTTTACAATCGAGTGGGCGACAAAGACAGGCGGGTTTCCCTCACCTTTTCTGTAGCTAGATAAATTGGGTCAAATCCAGTCAAGAGGCAGTGCTCCATCCTACTGACGTGTTTACACTAGAAATAACATTCTGAATAATGGAACGTTCATTGCTCAAAGAGTAATAAACGTTTCCTTTTTATCTCAATTTAATTCCAACAGAAGGGCTGTTAATTATGTTTTATTGGTTACATTTTTTGAGTGAAATAAATAGCCTACTTGTTCCACTTCTCACCTAGCCGAAATCAACAAATTAATAGGCGTACTTAATTAACTTTAAACAGTCTAATTCTTCGTTTAAAAGAAAAAAAAAGACAATTATATATATATCATATATAAATATATCATGCATGTAGGTGTCTGGTGAGGGTGTACGAATTAGTTTTGGCGCATGTCGCGGGGAAATTACCCAGATATGTTCAACGAAAAATAACACAACACACACAGGCTAACAATACAAGTTAAGTAATTTTACTTTTATTTTACTCCTACAAAAACTAGGAAAAAATACTACTAATAATAATACTAATTATATATATATATATATAAAATAGGCTAGTAAAATTGTATTAGGTTCATGGTTGAATAAATATTCTTTATTTGTGAGCAATGTAGCTTGCCTATAACATTTTGAAAAAAAGAAACACTTAGCCAAACGGTTAGCCTATATCCTACAGCCTAGCCCGTGAGAGACCATTAGACATGGATGTATTAGTCGGTGAACTAATGTTGTTCGCCGCAGTATCTGAAGTCTTGGCCTAAAATGTTTTTGACTTAAAACTTTTAACTTGTCTTCATGTTGTAGAATGCCAGTAGATTAATTTTATGAATTCCTTCAATTAGGTAGATAGGCTAGATTCACATTTTTTAAATGTTCCACGAACACTTTCTCACACGAGCTCAATTCCAGGTGCAATAATTTGCAGTTATCCATTTAAAAAAAAAGTTATTATAGGTAGGCTATATGATTTGCAAAATATAAAGAGTGGTTCTGGGATCATAACTCTATACCAAATCAGTTATTCCCATGTATCTAAATATTGTAAAATGGTATATATTTTTTTAGAACCGAAATTATAAAATGCAGTTCAATTAATAAACATATTTTAAAATATACAAAAAATGAATGTATGAAAGTGGTAATGAATAGAAATGCAGAGACACATATCACAAATTTAACGGAGGGAGATCCTCATCAGGAAACAAATAACTTTCTAAAATATAATGTTTTCAGATATTACACATATACAGGGGGCAAACACTCCCTAAATTCACCTCAAATTTATTTAAAAGCATATGGAGTTGACTCATTCATTCAGGAAAAAGGTGGCACAATCATCATGGGTTACATCATTTTACATACAATCCATTTGTATAGCTGGATATATATTGAAGGAATTGAGGTTCAGTACAGCCTACCGTGCTCAAGGGTGCAGCAACAGTACCCACTTGAGCAACTGCTAAAACTTTCTTTATAATTAAACCCCAGACTCTTGTTTGTACACACAGAACTGTTCAATATTGTGTTTATATTTTAGTTGTAAACAGAAAATGATATTGACTGAAATTTACCATCTGCAATTATTTCTCCTTAAACATTAAATTTGACTAAAAATTCAAATAAGACATACAGTACATTCTCTCTAGATCACTCCTGGATTAATACTCAGAACACAAAATGTGATGCTTATCAATTCCTTGGAGTTTACTTATCAGTAAGTGAAAATGTCCTTTTCCTTAGTTACTGTAGTATACAGTAGGCCTACACGTTTCCAGCTCAGTTGGTTTTTTTCACTATTTTTTCCTGCCACCAACCTAGTGAAGACTGAAGCACTATTGCTTTTTTTTTAAAAACTAGGCCTAGTTGGCAACAATTTTTTCATAAACAAAAATGTCTCTTGAAATGTTATAGACTAATAAATAATAATGAGCACTGGTTTCTGGCACACTGCGGGCGGACGGCGGCACACTGCGGGCGGACAGTGGCACACTGCGGGCGGACAGTGGCACACTGCAGGCGGACGGCGGCAGATTGCGGGCGGACGGTTGGCCGTCAAGTACGCATATCAAGTAAGCATACAATGGGGGAAATAAGTATTGGACACGTCAACAATTTTATTATCAAACATATTTCCAATGTAGCTATTCACATGAGATTTTGATTGGGGGGTGGGACAAGATTTAGCTGTAAATTACACTGGAACAGTATAGAACACATGGTTGGCTAAGTGGCTCTAAGTCATCAAGGGTCTGATGTATTTAACAAGCCTTTAACCATCACTCTGCTGCCAGAGATACAATAGATATGGATGGATAACTTGAAGGGTTTCTTCTCCTGACTTATTTTTCCATAGAGTTCAATAGGAAAATCTGTCAGGAGAAACAACCCTTAAAATGATCCTTCCATATCTACTGTATTTCTGGCAGCAGAGTGATGATTAAAGGCTTGTTTAATACATCAGACCCTTGATGACTTAGAGCCACTTAGCCAACCATGTGTTCTATATTGTTCCAGTGTAATTTACAGCTAAATCTTGTCCCACCCCCCAATTCCCATAGAGATACATTCAAATGCAGAGCTGTTATAGTATCGCTTGTAAGAGTACCAGCAAATACGATATCAAGAGCCTTTTGATGTTGTTGGGTCACAGACATCATAAAGTCATGGCATGCAAAGGATATGCAACCAAATATAAAAAATATTTTTCTACCACATTTAATTTAGCGTGTTCAATACTTTTTTCCTGTGTCATTTCACCTTATTGCACATAACTTTTTTTAAAGAATTGGAACGTTCCAATTTTTTTAGCTGTGTAGTTTCACTGAGTTAATACCAATGTCTGGTCAAAATCTCATGTGAATAGCTACATTGGAAGTATGTTCGATAATAAAATAGTTGACGCGTCCAATACTTATTTCCCCCATTGTATGCAACACTTTCTGTGTTTTTTGCCACATAATGAGCTTTTATTTTGGGAAAGGTTCCCTTCTGCATAATGTTGTTTACTGTAAGCGTTGCTTGTGCTGCACAGACATACCAAGGCTCTGTGTTTTACTGTACCCTCTCCCAAACACCAGTGGAAAACGAATGGGTCTGCATTTAGACTTCCAAAACAAGCCAAATAAATAAACAGGAGCCAATGAAGAAATGTTTCCGACATGGAATTTAAGGGGAATTCAGAGGCTGATTTCTGGCCTCCCCCCCTTTACTTACGAAACGAGGGCAGCCGACTTCCACACAAAGCCCATCACCAGTTCACAGTGAAACGATGTCAGATAACAAAAACAGACGTAACAGAAGAAAGCAATCTGCGGTTTGCTCTAAAAGGCTATTTCTTTTAAACTGCCTGTCATGACGGTCTTACTGACACCCCCCTGAGCAGGCAGCCCACACGGTAGTTTCATATTCATAGTATTTTTGTTTTGTTTTTTTTAGAAGGCCCCAGCAGTGCACAGACCCCGAAGGGACACGTCCCAAATCAGTGGCACTGAAGTCAGTTACCAGCGTGGGCTGCTCCCACACAACACTCGCTGCTACTCATCTAAGAAATAAAACACATTGAAAAACGTTCCCTGAAGCAAGTAGGAACAAAACGGTAGCAGTTCAACATCTCTCTCATCGTGGAACAAGATTTATTTTCCTGCCAATGCATTGGATTGTATATATATATTTTAAAAAAACAGGTCTACAGCCCCTGCACTGATAGGACCATTGGTTGAGAATAGAGGCTGCATCTCAAACAATTCAGCAACATGCTGGGAGTTGAGTTCCATCAGTTCCCAGTTAGCCAGAGCCACTGAAACTCACTTGGATGCTGTGAAACCAACCGGAAACATGCACTCTGAAACAGGGCTTGAATCATCCTGCTGCCCTGATATCAGAATTCCAGATT
The DNA here is from genome assembly GCA_022702515.1 of Ilyophis sp. 1 JC-2022. Taxonomy (NCBI): domain Eukaryota; kingdom Metazoa; phylum Chordata; class Actinopteri; order Anguilliformes; family Synaphobranchidae; genus Ilyophis; species Ilyophis sp. 1 JC-2022. The sequence goes on from CM040406.1 coordinate 104,831,296, forward strand.
GCCAGATTGGGCTTCCAAAAATCCACATCACAAGAGCACTTTTTAGTTGTAGCAAGGGTTTTCACATTGAGTCCCGGAGACACATGGCCAACAGGGATTTTGTTGAGTCATAAATCGGTGTGTTTATATTGAGTCTTTTTCTGTATTTAAGTATTTGGTTTTAAATAACACTGGCTGGCTCTGTGTGTAAAGGGGAAAAGGCGAAAACAGCTATTAGTGGGGAATAGGCATTAGGTGTCTGAGGAGTAAGTGTTTGTCTTTCATCAGTCTAGTAATATCATTATATTTTAAATGTCTGTTTACAAATCACAATTGTTTGCAATAAAACAGGAGTAATGAGCTAATTTAAATTATTTTAATAAATAAATATACATTTTAATAATTTTAATTATAAAGCATTGTTCATACTTGTGTAAATGTACACATCAGGAATTCAGATGTGATTCAGATGTGGCATTTTGAGATAATTTTTAGGAGGATATACACAATATAATTATTATGAGAAATACAAACATTTTACCAATATGTATTGCATATCATGTCATGTTAATACAGCATTCAGAATTTTTCAACTTGAGAGAAAGAGAGAACTCAACAACAGTATATAATTCAAAGATCAAAGGGACTGTTGTATGGTCCTGACCACTTGAGTTAGTGAGGAGAGAAATATTCTGTGTGTGAGAGAGAGAGGTCTCATTAGAGTTACTTCCACTGGATCGATCTTGGCCCTCTTTAATTTGTGGGCCCTTTTCTGTTCAAATTTAGCCTCTAATTAAAGGCTGAAGCGATAAGTGTCCCCTGAGCCAACACCCCCACACGAGTAGCCTGCTCGCCCCCTACCAGTGTAAGGTCCATTCCCAAAGTCCGCAAACAGGCAGGTACAGCCTGGACCCAGGAATGACCCAGAGCTCACTGCAATATTCTCCATCCTAACCTACTGCGGATTCCCTGTATATTTTAATGCCAGAACAGAACTGGGCATGACCCAGAGGCATCAAACACGCCTCCACCTCGACCCGGAGTCAAGCGGAGAAACGATCTACAACTCTGGGGTGGAGGGGACATTAAAGGTCTTTGCATCTGTCTTTACCTCCTAAAACACCAACACAAAACACCAATGGCTGACAGTTGTTTCCTGGAGGGGGAGATGGGGTGTTTCTGTTCAACAAATTGCAGTCTTCCTCTCCGCACTGAAGGCAGACAGGAGCCCCAGACTAACCGCAGCAGGTACAGACACTGATCACCTGCGCCAGTCACACTCAGGCTCTTCAGCTGTCAGGAGGAGGGGGGAGAGGGCGAAACATCAACATCACTCTTCTGTGAGAAAGGGAGACATGCTAGTTGTTTTTTGTAAAACTTTTTTTTTCTCCTCTCAAGTTCATTAGTTGAACTTGTTTTGTTGCATGCTACTTGTATAGACCACGGGGAGGGAGAGAGGGATAAGCAGAGGGAAGAAGAGGAGAGGGAGAGAGAGAGAGAGGAAGGATGTGGTGGGAGGGTAGATGACCAGCCAGGCGATTGTGACTCCTCTCTGTGCAGGACAGATCTCAGCACCTGGTAATCTGGGGCCTGATCTAATGACAGGTTAGGCTTGGTATGGGGGAGACAGTCTGTTGGGTGAAAATGAGAGGGCGCCGGGGGGGGGAGAAGGGAGAGTTTTGTTTGTTCCTCTGACTGAAACCATTCTACCCCAGTCCAGGTGTGCTCCAGGCATGGGCGGGGCTGTGTGTGCGCGCACTTGTGTGTGTGTGTGTGTGTGTACTAGGGGGGAGCTGGAGAATAATAGGGGAAAGTTCTGTCTCCCGTCACCTCATATAACTTCACAGGGCCCCCTGAGTTATGAGCACAGGGCTTTCCATTTCACGTTTCATCGCAATCCTCCACTGCTAGAGAACCAGGGCAGCCAGAGAAACAAGACACGTACCACTCAATGCCCTTTTAATCACAAAAAAACATCAAAGCCACTTCCTCATTAAAGGAGACGCTTTTCTTCCTACGGCCACTTCCCGACCGCTAATAACAAAGGTGGGTTAAGACGGCGTTCAGTCGCGCAACTTGCGTCGGCTGTGTGACCCTTTAGGATCTCAGTACTTGCATCAATTTAATAAGTATAATGGTCTACGCTACGCTGTGTTATGGTGCCTGCAGTCATCCTTGTTATTTGTGCACTTTTTCCATCTCTTCCCGTTTTCCATGACGGCCCTGGAGCGTCCGCTTCCACTTCTATGAAGTGTCTGCTAAATGAATGCAAATGCAAATTTACCAAACTTCTTTATTTTTTGACACTTTTTTTTTTAGCTGTGGAGGCTGCTCTCCTGCAAAGCTTATTTCCCACTGAGGTATGACATGGAAAAGGATGCGCTGACAAACCAACGGAAAGTAAGACGTGGACTATCCTTTCTTTCCTGATCTTTGCCTTGCAGAGGTAAGCAGATAACCGTTTGTCCCCACTTAGCCTTTCGCACAACAGCAGCAGACAGGAATGCAGCCTATTGTAACTTACATCAGCTTGCTCGCATTAAAAAGCTAAAACGTGCAGCGTGCCACCAGAGGGGACGGCATTGCTCCAGCGTTGGGGGTGGGGGTGGCGGACGCTCTGATCTTTCATGCGACGGTTTTACTGGCAGGCCTGTGCCCCTTCTCTGGGACGGATCTTTATTTAATTAACTCATCGAGAGTGCGCCATTGCGCTTTGATGTCCATTCTCCCAGACTGGGATAAACACCTCCTCCTTCCCTTCCTCCCTCTCTCTGGCCTGCTTGCTTGCTGGGAAAGCCCCCCTGCAGCACTGCACACTGTCCTGAGGGGGAGAGATGCACATCATCTGGGTATGACTGAAAAAGTGCTCTGTGGTTTTTCAGTCCAGCCAGCCGGAATCATATCACGCTGGCTGGAGGCCTACTGGTGGATATGGACAGACAAACAGACACAACTCCGGAATCCTGTCACGCTGGCTAGAGGCCTACTGGTGGATATGGACAGACAAACAGACACATGACTCCGGAATCATGTCACGCCGGCTGGAGGCCTACTGGTGGATATAGACAGACGGACAGACATATGACCCCACCCCAGTACCCCTGTTCTGAGATTACTCTCATTGAATTGGCTGTGAAGCCAATGTAGACTGGGGGCAATGCTTTTGACCTTCTATATACAGGCGTCAACCATAGTCTTGACACACCATTCGGATGCACACGGACATACAAAACACACAAAGATTTACAATTGAATCCCCCCACACACACACACTGACAACTGCACATGACTATGCACATGCATACACATTTCAATAATCCAAATAACAAGGCAAAACTATAAAACATTTAAATTTTATTTGTATGTTGATGCTTTGAGAAAAAAATATAATAACGCCTCAGTAAACTTACAAGCAAAAGAGAGAAAACGTTGAGATAAACCAAATGCACGTGTTAATGCGGGAAAAAAACCCCAATGGCCTTATGAATCTGTGGTGTTAATTAGTCTGTTCTGTCGTGCCATTAATTCATTGCGTTATTAAGCGGCTAAGCCCCCGAGCCAAAATGGCATCGCTGTCACAAGGCAGGTTGTGACAGCTGGAATCAAACACTCAAAAAGAGGAAAACGAGAACAGATGACTGGTCTGGAAAAATAAACAACTACACAACTCTTCTGTTACATTCATGCCATCATCCAACACCGCTTTCCTTCCGGAACCTTCTTTCCCCAGTGAGGCGTGTGAAAGAGAATCAAGCTCTATTGTTTGTAAACAATCTCTGGCGCAAAGACGTTTTTTCTCGTACGCAAAGACTACGCTCGAGCCGAAGTATGCTCAGAATTTTCCGCGGAGAGGAGAAGGCCGCCTGCGACGAGGGTCGGCTTTTCTGCAGGGCTAGCAGCGCGTGGGGTGACGCTGTTATGGGAAGTCAGAGTCATGGATTCCTATAAATAAATAATTATTCTCAGCTGTGGCTCGTTTGTGCCGTGTCTGTTTTTGCCCCCGCAGAACTCCTTAACTCCGTGAAACACACAAAACACAAACAAATGTGTCTAGGCTTGTGGAATGTTGCCCATTACCCCACTGCCACACTGGGCCGGGGAGTTGAGCCGTAGTTCAAAATTGGCGCGTATGACTGCCGACATGTGGACGCATCAGAAGACTGGACACCGAGACAGAAACCCACCCACCCGCCGGGGCCCAGTGACCTCTGAACTCAATGTCACTTCCTTTTTTTTAAACCCGACAATGCTTCACTTCCTGTCTTTCTGATGGAGGCATCATAGAGAAAATTGGTTGATCGTTTCATTAAAAAAAACAAGTGATGAATATTGAGTCTCCATCTAGGCCTGGGTTCTCTTTGGTGCAGAATCCAACATTTTGGCAGGGCACACTCACTCACTCACTCACACACTTACACACTTACACACTCACACACTCACACACTTACACACTTACACACACACACACACACACACACAGTGGAGCCCCTCCCTGGAAGCATCAGCTCTGCTCAGAATGGGGGTTGGGGGGAAAAAGAGTGGCAAGAAGTTTGTTGGAGCTTTTAAGATGCTGACTGTTTTCCTTCATTCACAGCGCAGTCGGCGTTCGGCGCATCGGGGAGCGAGGAGCCCCCCCGAAACACTAACGGCCCTCCCCTCCCTGGACTACTGAATCGGCACATCCACACTAAGACAAGAAACCGTTACCTTCCTCCATACCTTACTTAAGTTCTGCTCATACAAAAATGAGCCGGATAACGGCTGTCTGAGCGACGTAGTGCACTGTGAGCCATCTTCAAACACCAGCCCAGACTAACTGGGTGGGTGGGTAGTTTGACATGAAAGCAAGCAGAGCAGACAGAGAGAACTCCATTCCCTCTTTTCACACCCGTCAGTCGCAACCCCCCCCGTTTCCCTCGATCCATACAACGTTAAAAACCGTGCACATTAAAATAATTACACCCCCCACGCAGGCATTACACACGGCCAGAAAGAGGAAGTAGTGCCTTACTGGTCTAATTAACCAAGCTCGGAATGCCTTCCCATAATTAACTGAGAGGAGAGCGAGGATCTAAAAGGATGGGACAGTAAATTAAACACAAAAAGGTTTGGGGAGGGGGAGGGGTCAGGGGGTAACAACTCTGTGAACTTCATCAGCAGCCAGAGTGGGGTAGGGCTCCCAGCGGTCCCGCTGAGGCGGCCGGCCTCGCCGCTCTCTCCAGGAAACGCGCCGTCTGTGTTTGTTTCCTCGTCTGATTGTTTGTCTGAATGTCGTCCGCACTCATCGTTTCCTCTCCTGCGTGGACGGACCACAGACTGACCGACGCTGAGAGGAGGACTACAGTGAAGGCGGTTTGGAGAGAGAAAAAGAGGGGAAGGGAGGGAGAGAGAGAGGGATAGAGGAGGGACTGAAAAGATGAGTGAAGGCCAGAGCAATGGAGATTGGGGGAAAGAGAGTTTCCTCTGGGAGTTTCCAGTTCCAGAGAGCGATGATGTAAAAAAGGATGCATCCCCTGGTGTTCTCTAGGGGCTGTTCTTGGTTACGGGGGGAGGGCGCCGTCAGTCGTTGGGCGCCGGGATGATGCTGATGTGCAGGAAGTTGTCCGGGTGGCTCAGGTGCTCGCTCAACCACTGGACCGGGGTCTCCAGCATGGGCTCGATCCCGTGGACCACCACCTGGAACTTATGTTCATCTGCAGAGAGAGAGAGAGAGAGAGAGTGAGGGACAGGGGAAAGAGAGAAGGGAGAAGAAAAGAGGGAGGGGAAAGGAGAGAGGCGGCAGAAGGCAGGAAAAATGAGGGAGGGAGGGAGGTAAGGGAAATAAATGGAGGAAGGGTGATGGGAAAGGAAGGGAGGAAGGAAAGCGGGGAGAGGAAGGCCGGAACAAGGGAGAGAGAAAGGGGGAATGACGGAGGAAGGAAAGCGGGGAGAGTCTTGTGAAAGGCGAGTGGAGGGAGGGAGAGACGTCCTTCCCGAGGTGCACTGAGTCACTCGTCACAAGGTCAGCACTGACCAATCACGTGACTCATATTACATCTAATGGTCACCAAAAGGACAAGGCAGCGGGAGCCGAGCCAGAGACACAATGGAAAGAGTGCAGATGGAGTAAGAGCCGGTAAAAATGCAACAGCGGAGTGGTGCAATGGTGTACGAGACAGGCCTGAACGAACCGCTGAATTAACTGTTGCATAAGAAGCACTTGCGCATTGGGTACCTGGACGCACCCCTCACCTTCCTGTGACCCGTTCTACTGGCCCACGCCACACCCCAACCAGGGAGCCAATCAATCACAAGAATGAGGGGGAGCTCGGGGGGCTGTCACCCTGTCGTACGGACCTCCCCCCGGGGTCACAGGGTCACGTACAAGGACAAATGAACCCCGGTTATCCTCCGGCAGTTCCAGCCCCACACACAGAACTCTTTATCACTGCTAAAATGCAATAACCATCACGCTACCACAAACCAGTGCCCAAATAAGCACAGAAGCTCACAGCGTACCACTCAACTGTGTGTGCCTGTGGTGAAGAGAGGGTGTGTGCGTAGAGGTGAACATGGTTTATGCAAACGTGTGTGTGTATGTGTGTTCAGGTGTGTGTATGTGTGTGTAGGTATGTGTGTGTGTGTATATGGAGGTATGTGTGTGCGTCTGTAGGTATGTGTGTGTGTGTGTGGGTAGGTATGTGTGTGCATGTTTGGGTGTATGTGTGTGTACGTACACTACCTTTCAAAAGTTTAGAATCACTGAGACATTTTTATGTTTTTGAACGAAATTGATACTTTTATTCACCAAGATATAAATTGATTAAGAAAATACAGTCAAGACATTTATAATGTTAGAAACTACTATTTCTATTTCATTCTATTTATACTTTAGCAATTGTAGCCACTTTTTACACAAAGTAAGTCCCACATTTAGGGCACCAAAAGTAATTAACATAAATTTCAATAGAGTCATCATATTTAATATGTGACTTCCTGATGTCTGTGACCCAACAACATCAAAAAACTCTTGATATTTTATTTTCAGGTACTCGTACAAGCGATACTCTAACCTTTCTGCATTTGAATGGATCTCTATGGGAATTAGGGGGTGGGACTAGATTAAGCTATAAATTACACGGGAATAGTATAGAACCCATGGTTGGCTAAATGGCTGTAAGTCATCAAGGGTCTGAGGTATCAAACAAGCCTCAAATCATCACGCTGCTGCCAGATATGCAGTAGATATGGACGGATCACTTTAAGGGTTGTTTCTCCTGACTCATTTTTCTATTGAACTCTATGGAAAAATAAGTGACCCATCCATATCTACTGCATATCTGGCAGCAGAGTGATGGTTTGAGGCTCGTTTGATACCTCAGACCCTTGATGACTTACAGCCATTTAGCCAACCATGGGTTCCATACTATTCCCGTGTAATTTATAGAGAGGTTGTAGTATCGCTTGTAAGAGTATCTGGAAATAAGATATCAAGAGTCTTGTGAAGTTGTTGGGTCATAGACATCAGGAAGTCATGGCATGCAAAGAATATGCAACCAAATATTAAATATAACGACTATATTTAAATTTATGTTAACTACTTTTGGTGCCCTAAAATGGGGAGACTATGTGTAAAAAGGGCTACAATTTGTAAACTAGAAATAGAATGAAATAGAATGAAATAGAAATAGTAGTTTATAACATGATGTCTGGACTGTATTTTTGATCAATTTAATGCTACCTTGGTGAATAAAAGCATCAAAATATTTCAAAAACATAAAAATGTCTCAGCAATTCCAAACTTTTGAACGGTAGTGTAGGTATGTGTGTATGTGTGTGTGTAGGTATGCGTGAGCATGTGCGGGTGTGTGTGTGTGTGTAGGTATGTGTGAGCGGGTGTGTGTGTGTGTGTGTGGGTGTGTGTGTGTGTACACAGAGCACCACTCAGAAGCATCAGTTCCAGTTGACTCCAGGTGATACGGGAAAGTAGCCGTGTGAGTCATTGTGAACTGCAGACCGAGATGAGAGACGCTTTCTCAGAGCCACTTCCTCATGCTGCACCGCACGCGCTGATAACTTGCACATATCTATAAACCATTTCCCCTACCCACCCCAGGTCTGCCCATCTCTCATTCTCACTTTCACAGCCATGTGACACCTTCCCAACACTCACTCAGCACATTATATACTCAACCATGCTTATCTAGTCAGGCCTAGTGTTAGTAACAAACTCCACTACAGTCACCCAATGCTGCCCAGTGCTCTTCATTTTACACTCCAGTCCAGCGCCCTGAAACAGTTTATACCCTGACATAGTTTGCACTCTGACACAGTCTATACTCATACACAGTTTACACTTGGACATACACTGCAAAAACCAAGCATTTTCATCTTATATTTAGACTTTAGAATCTTATTTCTGTTACTTGTTTGCTAAATAAGACAAACTAATTGCCAGTGGGGTAAGATGATTAACTTAAAACAAGCTAATAAAAAAATTTAAGTCTCATTACAAGACTAAAACAATTGTTAAGACAAACATTTTTTGCAGTGTAGTTTATACTCCAGAAGTTTACGGCCTGACGGAGTTTATACTCTCGCATAGTTTACACCCTGGCACTGTTTATACTCCAGCACAGTTTACGGCCTGACACAGATTATACTCCAGCACAGTTTACACTCCAGCACAGTTTACGGCCTGAGAGTGTTTATACTCCAGCACAGTTTACGGCCTGACACAGTTTATACTCCAGCACAGTTTACAGCCTGACACAGTTTATACTCCAGCACAGTTTACACCCTGGCACAGTTTATACTCCAGCACAGTTTACACCCTGGCACAGTTACACACAGCTGCAGATCATTGCTGAAGTCAGTTTTCTCCTCTGACTGGTAATGAAGAAGGGAGGGAGGGGTTCAATTAAAAGCCGGTTTAGCTGCAGACACACAGTCTTGCGGGCCGGGCGGGGGGTGGGGGGTGGGGGGTTGGGGGTCTGGACAATGCTTTCTCTGAAGCTCTGACGAGCACGCTAGCCTCTTCACTGCTGATCACTTCAAAAACAACTTAATTGAATCCATGGACACAAGAGACCACAGCCCACCAGCTCAGCAGCCCAGCTGCATCCATCAGACACAGGAAGGGCGGCCTAGCACAGGGTGAAAACGAGTCCATGAAGACGCACTCATTAATCTCCAGAGGGAGAGGGAGAAGAGAGGGAAAATGAGAGCAACAGAGGGAATAGGAAAGGGAGATTGAGAGAGAAAGGGAAAAGGAGAGAAAAGCAAGGAGAGAGAGGGAAAGAAAGAAAAGCGGTAAGGGAGAGAGAAAATTGTGAAGAAAAGGAGAGGAAAAGGGCAGATGTGAAAGCTCCTGGTGCAGATGGCAGCGCTCACGTTTCCCCTGGACGTCACCCATCAATCAAGAGACAGAAGGGACATTAACTTTAAGGCTGCCAAAGAGCTTTAGGAACAGGGCAGAGGGGATTGGGTGAAACCAAACTGTGACCTCTCCCTCTAAAACCGCCCAAGAGGGCCAGAAGCCTTCCTCTCTTGCCCACTCATAACGCGACTCGCCAGGCTAGGCGGAGCCCGCCAAGACAGGCGTAGAGCGAGCAAATAATGGCCGCCCGCCGTTGACCGCTTATAACCTCACACGTAATACTGGGAAAACCGTTGCTCCAGGCAGCCGTTGACATGACCCACGCCCGTGTGTAAAATAAACAACAAAAATGCACGCAAGCTGAGTGTCTTGAAGAGTCCGGGCAGCTGAAAGATCTCTGATAAGCTTGTGAAGTCTTGTGAAGCTTTTGGGTGGCACCTAACATGACAAATTTAAGACTGAAGCTTTTGCTAATACCGATGACTTGTGCTAATACTGATAAAAGGGCATGCTAACGTGCTGCCTGATGAAAAAGAACAGCTCATACCACACGCCAAGCAGAGTCACAGGCGATTCACTGTCAATCTCAGAAACATACTGCTGCAATTAAGTGTGTCTGTTACAGTAAATCACAGCAGCAAGCCGTAAACTGAGAAACAACATTTAAGACCCAAAAAGATGACTGGCGGACGCACGCACACGCACGCACACACACACAGGCCATGAGGGAGTTTTGCTGTGCTGTAAATGACCATGGGAGGGGGAGTGACACTCCGGATTCCTCGAACCCTTTGCTCTGTCCTCCTCCACCAGCAGCTGCAGAGCTGGGGGCGTCCCCACCGTCACTCTCACAATGAGAGGCGGGGGAATTCACCTGCTACAAAAACAACACAAATCTCCATCATTACAATAACCCAGGCCATCGCAACCGTTAAATAACCTCCGTGGCACCAATGACAATATCAACACAACCCTTGAATCACAAGATGTCCTCCTGCGAGTGCACTGAAGTCAGCAGAAAAGGGGTTAAAAAGACTGCCGCGTATCTGACCTTTCAACTAACAGAGGATCTAAGCTGATCCCTAGAAACTCCTTTGAGAGGGAGAAGATGAAGCACGCCGATAGCATTGAAGGAGGGACGTGTTTACGTGTAGCCGAGAGGTGCTCTAATGGAGGCAGCGAGCGCGAAAGGTTAATCTGAGCGTGCTCAGAGGCCCATCGCCTACCTGTCACGTGCCGCTCTGCCCTTCCAACACGGCCTGCTCTCCACCACTTCCTGCCGCTTCCTCCAACGCATGGCCATAGTAATCCTGAACCTGGGACATTTTTCACCCCTCCAAATCCTCCCTCTCCCACCCAGAGCTGACTTTGCTTTACTTAAGGGTCCATTAGCACCCTTTTCCAGGCCAAGCTGCGCACGGCGCGGGACTGTTTGTCATGCCACTGGGCGTGTTTACAGCACAGAATCCACCCATTACTGAGGGTCAGAGGTCAGAGGGCATGCAGGTAATCCAGCCCTCAACTCCAGTGGAAAAATGGCTTTCTGCGAGCGTGGCTTAGACACCATCCCCCATGCACATACACTATTTACAATAATGATGATTTACACTTCTAAAGAAACCAAAAGCCAAACCTTGAATGCACCACAAGTGCAGAAGTAGGTGGCCGCCATATTAGGTACATTCCAAAGCGTGTCAAAAAAGCTAAAAGCAAAAAGCAAAAATCATAGCCTTCATCGTAGCATACTGCATCCACACAGAAGTCCTGACAATTTCAACCAATCTAATCAAATTCAGAGGATGAAAACTGTACACATTTCGAGTTAAAGTATTTTTTTCAGAAATGTGGAATTTCACAGTGCAGACCATGAAAAGTTCTATGTTACGGGCTATTTATTTAGCATTTAAAACAAACTGATCACTCTTGCCCGAATGTTAAGCCTTCATCTCCGGAATGTGCTCATTTTGTGCAAGTTTCCAGTCAAAACCGGAACATGCAACTTAAAATGAGCTCATCATTCAACATCGTTGCTGTTGTTGCGGGTGATAATTCATGCATGCCACATCAATCCATCTGTTTTCCAGCTGATTATACACTAAGAGTAGCCTATTACATATCTACACAGGTTTTGTGATTCAATAAAGGTGCATCTCAACTAAAGTCTCACTTGATCAGTATAATGTCAACTGCATTCATTTCCTCGGTGAAAAAACAGAAAACAGCTTGTCTCATCTCTCAAAGTGGATGGGTAGAAACAGACAGTAGAGCTGAGAGTGGCTGTGTGTGGTTCTCCCTCAGCACACACAGGTGAGACAGGCACAGTGCCACACCCACATGTGGCTGCGGCTCTGATCTAAGACACGAGCCAGCGGTTATGTGCGCCGGCTGCCCACCAGCGAGGGGGTATGAATATAAAGAGAAGGAGACCAATTGCTTGCGATCAAGGGGGAAGGGGAGACTCCTGCCTGTCAACAGCTCTCTCAAGCCACCAATTCTGGTGAACCACAAGAGAATTAAGTGCTCCGACCCATGACAACACAACATTCCCCACAATCCATCACCATGTGCTGGTGCTCCTGGTCTGCATTTACAGTGAACACTTTCTCTATAGCATTTGAAATACTGCATTCCTGAACCTAATAACTTCTTACCCTACTGCTGACCAGACTCTTAGACTGTCTTTACCTATTACCGACCAGACTCTTAGACTGTCTTTACCTATTACTGACCAGACTCTTAGACTGTCTTTACATATTACTGACCAGACTCTTATACTGTATTTACCTATTACTGACCAGACTCTTAGACTGTCTTTACCTATTACTGACCAGACTCTTAGACTGTCTTTACCTATTACTGACCAGACTCTTAGGCAGGCTTTACATATTACTGACCAGACTCTTAGACTGTCTTTACCTATTACTGACGAGACTCTTAGGCAGGCTTTACCTATTACCGACCAGACTCTTAGGCTGTCTTTACATATTACTGACCAGACTCTTATACTGTATTTACCTATTACTGACCAGACTCTTAGACTGTCTTTACATATTACTGACCAGACTCTTATACTGTATTTACCTATTACTGACCAGACTCTTAGGCAGGCTTTACCTATTACTGACCAGACTCTTAGGCAGGCTTTACCTATTACTGACCAGACTCTTAGACTGTCTTTACCTATTACTGACCAGACTCTTAGACTGTCTTTACCTATTACTGACCAGACTCTTAGACTGTCTTTACCTATTACTGACCAGACTCTTATACTGTATTTACCTATTACTGACCAGACTCTTAGGCAGGCTTTACATATTACTGACGAGACTCTTAGGCAGGCTTTACCTATTACCGACCAGACTCTTAGGCAGGCTTTACCTATTACTGACCAGACTCTTATACTGTCTTTACCTATTACTGACCAGACTCTTAGGCAGGCTTTACCTATTACTGACCAGACTCTTAGACTGTCTTTACCTATTACTGACCAGACTCTTAGACTGTCTTTACCTATTACTGACCAGACTCTTAGGCTGTCTTTACCTATTACTGACCAGACTCTTAGACTGTCTTTACCTATTACTGACCAGACTCTTAGGCTGTCTTTACCTATTACTGACCAGACTCTTAGGCAGGCTTTACCTATTACTGACCAGACTCTTAGGCAGGCTTTACCTATTACTGACCAGACTCTTAGGCAGGCTTTACCTATTACTGACCAGACTCTTAGACTGTCTTTACCTATTACTGACCAGACTCTTAGGCAGGCTTTGCCCATTACAGACCTGACTGTAATGCCGTCTTGGTCCGCTCCTACTAAATCCCAGGTGCTGCCATCATGTTGCTGTTGTAAGATCTAGACTGGGCGGAGGTGCAGGTGACTATGATTAATTCATCTCAATCACATCTGTCTGATTTGGATGTTTTTTTGTTTCGTTTCGTTTATGCTGGTGAGACAGACAATTTCCGTGTTTCAAAACAAGGGCGTTTGACGTGTGAGAAAGAAATGAAAGAGAACAATCACCAGGAAAAACAGGAAGCTTTGTGTATACAGGAACCCTGGAGGTCCATCTGTCCCTCAGCTAGGGCTGTTTTTCCATGTGAATCACACAGCATGCAAGCCACTGATACAACATGCCACATAACAAACTAAGCCAACACACACACGCAAACACACACACATGCACAGGGACGCAAACACTTTCACATGCAGACACTCACACGGACCGACATGCGAATGCACGTGGGCGCACACACCCAGGCACACACGCCTGCATACCTATGAATCCTTTAATCTCTAAATGTTCAACAGCCGATTAGCATGACGAGCACGTTGGCTGAGTCAGCAAACCAACGTGCCAAAATAATTAAACACAGAGAAACTAAGCAGAACAAAATATAGCGTACATTCTAAATGAAGTAAAGAAACAATCACCCAGTGGTTATGCTCACACACACTCAGACACACACACACAGTGGTTTGGTAATACTACACAACCGGCCAAACATGAGGGCTACTGAGTTGGAGCGGAGAAAAGTGGTAGTTAAAAGACCGCAACACCATGTTCCTCCAGTGGCAGGAAATAAAAACATGTAGAGAGGAGCCGAGCGAGAGAGAGAGACTTGACTTTTAAGTCAAAGAGAGAGAGAGAGAGAGAGAGAGAAACTCCAATCTGTAATCACACAGTACTGGTATTTGTAAATCAGAATGTGAGAAACATTACATAGGAACCCAACTGAATCAGAGCAAAAGTAACACATCTGCCCCTGAGGGCTAGAAAACAATGAACGTGTTCATATTTTAAAACGAGCAAGAAAAAAAGCAGCAAATTAACTTCTGCACCCATTTCTGAAGCGGCGGTTAGCTTGGCTTCAGTCCCATACTACTCGACTTTGAAAGGGCGACCAAGCTGCGCTATACCGGGGCTCTGACGAACAGCAGCACACCCCTACTGACACAAAATTGGAACAATCTGCGGCCTCTCAGATCCAAAACAAAGATCTGACAGTGCCGAGAGGCGATACTGCCCGGGAATCGCAGCGATACTGAGGGATGCGACCATGAGTGGGACGGCAGAGCTTTGTGGCTTGCTGCGTGGGCTGTATGAGATTGGCCAGTCGTGTGTGGGAGGGGGGTGTTTCACACACAGCCTATTCCATGAGTTAACTCAGGGTGGGGGGATTTCTGCACCCTTCATTTATTAGAAAGGATGCCACAGTGCGCCTTTTTATAAAAAATCAACAGACAACATTGAAATTCCGACAACCACAGGCAAACGCAAGCGGTGGAACCTTTCAAATTATTTTCGGAAAATAAAAGCCGTTTCACAAAAAACAAAATGAGTTTATCCTTTTTTAAAAACGAATAATGCATTTATAGTAAGTGTTGCCACGGCGCTGGACATTTCAGATGAATGCGCTGGAAAGATTTACAAATGAATGCCGGGGGAATCGGGGCTCGTTCCGTAGCTCTGAAGTCGGAGGCTAACTGGAATTAGATGTCAGTGATGAGGAGTGCCGGAAGACCTGCAGAATCAAAGTTCGCTGTCCATCTTCACAAGCACTCTAATAATATTTTATAGCTATCATTGTTAAGGTTGCGTACAACTGTTACCCCTATTAAGAACCATTTCAAAGAATTTCAAATGTATTTGGAGTTAAATTGGCTGGAACGGATCACCTCTGGTGTCACCTCTCATGACACAACAGTGAACTGTAAACAAAACACCATTGTACTACCAGTTAGAATTATGTGGGAAAATAAATTTCTTGGTTATGGGTAAACATAATAAATTGGGAGATGGGAAAGACCCACATATTTGTACACGTCTCTGCAGAACACAACCACGTTAAAACCAGGGGTTAGAGGGGCAGAAGGAGTAGATGGTACCTGTCAAAGATGACCACACCTCAATCAGTCATAGAGGGGGGAAAGACATGTATAAGTCCAAGTACATGCCACAAACAACTGCACACACACACAAGCATACCTGCACGCACGCACGCACGCACGCACGCACGCACGCACGCACGCACGCACGCACACACGCACACACACACACACACAAGAACACTTGCCCTCATACACACCCCCAAGAACACTTGCCCTCATACACACCCCCACACACTTAAAACGGGAAGTGGGACACTACAGAGCTCCTACACTTGCAGCATAAAACTGAGAACTCCTTCAGTTGTGCCACAAAACTCCGTCAACCCAAGAAGTCTTTTGTCGCTCCCACCAAGCAGAGATTTCGCTAGCGAGGAAGAGGAGGGACAGAACAAAGCACCAGACTTTTGCTTTCATCGTGCCGCCCTGGCAGAACAGAGGACGGGGGCACAGCCCAGCGCCTGCGGGCTCCCCGTCTCCCTCTGCCTTTGTCTGCTTATCTGCTTCCTCTCCGGGGGACCCACACAGGCCCTGTTTTGGCTGCGTCTCGCCCTTTTTCACATGGAGACGATGCCCCCTTCCTCCCTGTCCCCACCACCACAACACAGTTATCTGCACATCTAAATGTGAATCACACAAATTCCTCTCTACACGGCCCCCCATCACTGAAACATCAAGGGCATGATAACTTCGACCAGAACGGGAGATATAATTCTACTTTTAAGTAAAAAAAAATTTTTTAAGTATACAATAAAACCTACTGTCATTCAATCTAAAGGCTGAAGTGCCCGAGAGCAAAAAGACTGCTATAGAAAAACCCCAAAATTTGTACTTCTATGTTCTTTATTTGTGATGCCTTTACACACTGGTCCATCACAGCTGCAAGTTAATCCTGTTCCAAAAGTAATTGCAGTGCCTCATAACCTGGAACATTAATGGCTAAAAGGTCTCTTATGCGTTTAGTTCTCCTGCTAGACCAGGAGTTCTGCAGGTGCGTTATAGTCTGCAGTACAAAGATGAACTACAGCTGTGGCTGGGTCAAGGGCAGCTGCAAGGGGTGGAGTAAATGGAAATAGTAGGGGGAGGAGTCAATGATGGGTGGAGTCAAATTTGGCTAAGGGGGGAAACAATGCTAGGATTAGTGGAAGTGATACAAAAAGACTGAAGTCAATTACTCCTGTTTACACAGTCCATGGAAGTAAGGGTGGAGTCATGATGTATTGAGTGGGGTAAATTGCTCCCGTTTACACAGTCCATGGAAGTAAGGGTGGAGTCATGATGTATTGAGTGGGGTAAATTTCTCCCGTTTACACAGTCCATGGAAGTAAGGGTGGAGTCATGATGTATTGAGTGGGGTAAATTTCTCCCGTTTACACAGTCCATGGAAGTAAGGGTGCAGTCATGATGTATTGAGTGGGGTAAATTGCTCCTGTTTACACAGTCCATGGAAGTAAGGGTGGAGTCATGATGTATTGAGTGGGGTAAATTGCTCCCGTTTACACAGTCCATGGAAGTAAGGGTGCAGTCATGATGTATTGAGTGGGGTAAATTGCTCCCGTTTACACAGTCCATGGAAATAAGGGTGGAGTCATGATGTATTGAGTGGGGTAAATTGCTCCCGTTTACAAAGAAAAGCCCTCTAATGCCCAATATTATGATATTTGCATTGATGAGTTAATGGGTTAGAAGGGGTAACTGTGTGCTCAGGATGTAAGAGTTTTTGGGTTAGGGAGGGGGTGGGAGCAGTGCATACCATCCTGGGGTATGGCAGCTGGGAACATCTCCTTCAGTAGGTCTCCTAGGGTGTGGGTATGGCCATCGGGCGACACCGGGCGGAACAGCTTTTGGATGAATGGCCTGTCGCTCATCGTCTATAGAGATAAAGACAGAAATAAGTAAGATTAGATTTCACAGTGAGACAGAGAGAAGTAAAGTTAGATTACACAGTAAGACACAGAGAAGTAAAGTTAGATTTCACAGTGAGACACAGAGAAGTAAAGCTAGATTTCACAGTGAGACACAGAGAAGTAAAGTTAGATTTTACAGTGAGACAGAGAGAAGTAAAGTTAGATTTTACAGTGAGACAGAGAGAAGTAAAGTTAGATTTTACAGTGAGACAGAGAGAGGTAAGGTTAGATTTTACAGTGAGACAGAGAGAAAGAGAGACAAACAGAAGAGAGAAAAAAAAAAAAGAGTGAGCAATATAAACATGACGAGAGAGAGACTGTCAGCCAGTGAGAGAGAGGGAATATTAAAGATATGTCTCCTACCATGCTATGGCAATGCAGTCCTATTTATCATAATACATATATAATGTCAGTGAGGCTTACTTGGACTGAATAGTGAAACAGAAAGAGAAAGAGAGACAAAGACCATATCACAGGCAGTATGAAGTGTTGCGGTTAGAGCACTGAACAATAGGGTCACGGGTTTGAATCCCTGTTGGGACACGACGCATCAGTCGACCAACAGCGTCAATAATCATGTGCTCCCTGCCTTCTGATTAAATGAAACCCACAGATTCATGATAGAAAATGAGGTGACTACTAAGCAATCAGCTGATTCACTCCAGAATTCCATGAATCAATGAGTGGAAAGAGAAATGCACATCACGCACTGTTTTATTACACAACTTGCTATCTGTGCCTCATTCCAACACATGGGATCACAGACGCTAGATAGTGTCCTCCAAAATTATTCTGACCCTTGATACAGATCAGAAAAGAAGACTGTAAGATAAATAATACAGTTGATAAGCGTTCTTGTATGCCGATTTGGAAATTGATAGGTTAAACTGTAATTGGAAAATTATATTCGTTCATACCAGTACAACTGCTCAGAGAAAAGTTACAACAAATAGACATTTTTAAAACTTTTTTTTCATAAATTATTCACACCCCCAATTATTCTTATAAATAAAATATAATATAGAAAATAAATAAGGTACGTTTTAAGTAAATCTGAATCTTAGGGAACTCTATTGTGGTCTCCCATGGCTTCCTGTTTCACTGGGGTATAAAAAAGAGGTAACACAGAACTTCATGTGGCACCATCAACATGGGGAAATGCAACTCCTAGACCGGAGTCAGGAGATGGTTACAAACATCAGACACCATACAGACACCAATTTCATGCTAATAGGCTTTTTCGATGGGTTGCCAGAGGACCCTCTGCTGAAGGTAATCAACTAAAATAAATGTCTGGAGTTTGGTAAATGGCACTGGATCACTTTGATTGAAACTAGGTGTTATGGTCAGATGAGAAAAAAAATTGAGCTTTCTGGCCAAGCACGTCAACGTTGGATTTGGTGTTGGAAGAAGGGCGCTTATGCTAAAAATAACTTCATATAGGGCACCGCGGTGGTACAACGGCAGTTGTACTCCGAGGATAGGGGTTCGCGCCCCGGTCCTGCCAGATCCGAGCGTGGCCGGTGCCCTGTGGAAGCGGCAATTGGCGGCTGCTTCCGGGTGGGGGGAGGGGCTCGGAGAGAATCGCTGCGCACAAAATGGCCCTGGGCGAGTTGGAATCACGGTCAGGAGCTCGAGGAGTCGCGCCCTGTAGAGGACGTGGCGCCCTCCTTCCTACTACCGGCTGACAGGGTTGTATAGCGGTGGTTCTCAAGCGGTTGCTACATGGGGGGAATTGAATTAGAATAGGGGTTCAATTGGCTACTAAATTGGGAGAAAAAGGGGAAAAAATCTGAAAACAAATATTAAAAAATAAATAAATAAAATAAATAACTTCATACCTCATGGGGGAAAATGGTGGAATTATGGAATCGTGAACTCCAGCAAGTACAAAGCCATTTTGGACTAAGTCTGATAACATAAAGGTATCCCGCCAGCACAATGCTGGTTCATAATACCGTTCCTGTTAAAAAAATGCAAAACAATATTCAAAGGAACTGACGGACTGAAATATAATTTTTTTATATTAAACAGTTTAGGCTAAATGGCAAATGATTAACATTCCTGATACATACAACTAATACAAACCAACATATACAGTGCCCTGTAAAAATGAGTAAAAAGGGTTATAAAAAATGAAACTTTTGGTGAATTAGCTTAATCTCACACTGAAAAAATGAGAAACTTCCAACCTTTAATTAAAGTAAATTTATTCTGAGAAAAAAAAACCCTCATCAAGAAACAATTATTTTTAACAAAATCATGTGTGCCACAATTATTGGCACCCCTGCATTTAATACTTTGTACAATCTCCCTTTGCCAATAAAACAGCACTGAGTCTTCTTCCGTAACATCTAATAAGGTTGGAGAATACAGAGCAAAGAATCTGAGACCATTCCTCTTTACAGAATCTCTCCAGATCATCCAGAGTCATAGGTCCTCTCTTGTGCACTCTCCTCTTCAGCTCAGCCCACAGGTTTTCAATGGGGTTTAGGTCAGGGGACTGAGATGGCCATGACAGAAGCTTGATTTTGTGTTCAGTTAACCCTTTTTGTGTTGATTTGGACGTATGTTTTGGATCATTGTCCTTCTGGATGATCCAACGATGACCCAGTTTTAGTTTCCTGGCAGAGGCAGCCAAATTCAGATTTTAAATTCCTTGGTATTTCATGGAGTTCATGATGCCATGTACCCTAACAAGGTTCCCAGGGCCTTTGGAGAAAAAACAGCCCCACAACATCATGGAACCTCCACCATACTTAACAGTGGGGATCAGGTTATTTTCGGTATAGCTATCCTTCTTTTTACACCAAACCCACATTGAGTGTTGGTTGCCGAAAAGCAAAATTTTCATTTCATCTGACCATAGAACACGGTTCCAGTCAAGGTTCCAGTAGTGTTTAACAAACTCCAGGCACTTACGTTTGTGTGGTGAAATGACAGGAAAGGCTTTTTTCTGGCATGCCTTCCAAATAATTTGTTAGCATGGAGGTGATGTATAATGGTAGTTTTGGAGACTTGATGACCCCAAGAAGCTACTTTCCTCTGTAATTCTCCAACAGTGATCTTTTTTTTGAACAGGATTTATTTGCCTCTCTTACCATCCTCCTCACTGTGCATGGGGGCAAAATAAACTTGAGTCCTCTTCCAGGCAAGTTTGTAACAGTTCCAGTTGCTTTAAACGTTTTAAGTAATGCCCGAATAGTAGATATGGGCATTTTCAGGTGAGTAGCTATTTTTTTTATAGCGATTCCCTGACTTATGAAGCTCAACTCACTTTTCCCTCATTTGATTTGTGTGTTCTCTTATCATTCCCATGTTGATGTATGAATAAGGGGATATGGCCTCTGTGTCACCTCATATTTATACCCCAGTAAAACAGGAAGTCATGGATTACTGCTTGAAAGTTCCTAAACACTCTGCTCTGATCAACTTTAAAAAGTAAAATATAAATTGAAAAATGCTTCAGTTACATTTTGTTCATAAAAATTTCTAGGGGTGCCAAAAATTGTGGCACACGTGGTTTTGTTAAAAAAAAATATTTCTTGATCGGGAATTTTTTTTCAACTAAAGGTTGGATTCTTAACATTTTTTCATTGTGAGATTAAGCTAATTCACCAAAAGGTTCATTTTTTATAACCCTTTTTACTGATCTTTACCAGGGGTGCCAATAATTGTGGAGGGCACTGTATAACTGTTGCACTTTTGATCATTTTTATTAGTGTACCTGGTGACTGTGCTTTGGCAACACAATTTGATTTGCTCAAACTCAAACTCCATTTGAGGTGCGCTGAACTGCAACGGGCTCTGCGCCGTTGTCTCTCAGTGGAAAGGGACAGAAAGAGCCCCTTGGGCAATACAATAAGCCTGTGCATCGCAGCATTGCAGGGCTGTAATGCATTACGCTGCTGATGAGTGTGCGAGACGCAGACGAGGTGGCGGCGGCGGGTGAGGAATGCTGCGCAGGGGGTCCTGCAGGCGCGTGGAGCCAGCGCTCGCAGTTACTCACTGCACCTACTCCAGCGCCCTACAGTACCCCCTATATGTGCTAGAGGGGCATCTGTCTGCCTGCGATTGGGGGCGATGGGCTTTTCGGGAAGGGGATGGGGGGTGGGGTCGGGGGGGGGGGGGTTACGTCTGGAGGTTTATGGGGCAGACTGTTTATGTGCCAAGAGCCCACCCCCACCCACAACTCCTCTAAGTGAATCAGGGCTCAGATATTCAATGGGCGGGGCATCGGACTTGGGGGATGGGTTTGGGAGCAGAGAGGGTGGAGCAAATAAGCTGGGAGTGGGGCCTACTAGATAAGAGTAGGGCTAGGGGCTATAAATGAGGGGTTGCTGGACGCTGAAATCCAGGCTAACACTGATTATGTAAGCAGTGATGTACCCACAAAAAATAACTGGTGAAGATTACCTCCATTGACTGCAGTTCTCAGCTTCCGGTTGAATCTGAAGTGATTTCTCAACATTTTGCCCTTCACTATTTCAAGACACAAAAAAGATGCTTGGATAGAAATGGTTTATGTTGGTTTATACTGCAGTAATAAAAGCTTTAAATATTTTATACACAAGCCACATGACATTCTATAAAACTACGCAGGGCAATTACTTTCTTTTACTGCGAGCAGCCAAGGAATGATCATAACCAAACATAAAATTATTGAAAATAAAGTGACAAGAAATAAGACTAAACTAATGAATGTAATTACGTGTGAAATAATAACTTATTTAACAAGGTAGGCCTTCGGTTAGAGTGCCAAGTCAGACCTGGTTGTCCTATTAAAGACTTCATAAAAGTCACCCAATGCGTCTCTGCGAGTTAAACGAGTGGGATTGTGAGTAACAACGCTGTTTTTTTTTTTTTGGGGGGGGGGGGGGGTGCATACATTAACCATTTCCTACCACAAAAATGAAACTCCATACCCTGTTAGCCAGACCGTTGTTCAATTTTAAAGTGAAAGTTTTGCCCTGGTTTTTGCTATCCAGCTTCCCCATGTCCTTGGGGATAAAATGATTCTTCTGCAATGCTTAGCAGCTATTTCAGAATGTGCTCATCTGGGCTGGAATCTCTGATCAGAACATACCACTGGTGGCCACAAACAAACTGCTTTAATGATCTCACTTCCTGTTCACCGGTAAACCCACGAGATAAATTACATGTAGGCCTATAAGAGCCAATCGCATTCAAGAGTTCCCCACTCAGTTCGCTGGAAATTAAATTCCACCCAGAGGTTAAATGATAAGGTTACGCAAAGGGGTTTCCAGGAAATGATTTATACTGCAATGTTTCAAATTTAAAAAGATAACAAATTGCTTTGACAAAGATCACACGTTCTGATTTTATTTTTCAATCTTGCAAAAGCAAATTCAACAAAGTTAAACTTTAAACACCAAAAACAGTCTTAAATGATCATTTGAGACAAATCATCACACACAGATAAATGCTGTTATCAAACACTGTCTGTGTATAAGTGTATAATGCAACAATCTACTATAACATACAACACTGAACTCAAACATTGAAGCTACCAAAAATATCCTTACCCAAGCTGACCCCTATACTTACAAATACAAATGATGATCGTAATAATCAAACAGCAACTAATAGAGCAAATCATAAAGTACAAAATAGAACGTTTAATGGCTTTATGCCACGGTTTATAAAAAAATAATACTTTATTTATTTATTTTTCCATACAGTGCTAGCTGGCCTGGACTCAGTATTGAAGGGCAGACACATTACAGCCAGCGACACTGAGCTGTGCATTTATGAACAGCGACCAGTGTTGACGGACTAAAATATGCTGCACCTAATAAACGTCAGTTGCAGAAATGCATATGTGTAGCACGTTTATAGAATTATTGCTTTAAAGATTAAGCATGAAAATATGACTGACGTTTAGTTAACAGTATATATATATATACATAATAAATAAAACTGTTATATATAACTGTTATAACGCCACCATGTGGTTGAATCAATGCCATGATATGGTGTGTGGACTGACACAGCCATCTATACACTTAATGTATATATACACACAATATCTGTGAGTTTTTGAAAAGCAACCTGCACTTTGGAACCATTTTTCCAATTGACGGCAATACACATATCTGAAATTCCATTGTCTTGTGACAATACGTTGTTTTCTGAAAACTCAAGGTTTTATACATGTTCAACAATTAGTGCAAGTTACATGTCCTTAAGCCTAGTGGTTTAGTTCAAGTGTCACATGCAACATGCTACTATGGGCTAGTTTCATTGGCTCATGGCAGTCATGTCTCTTAATGGAAATTGGAACGTGCTTACATGTGCACCAGCTTTCGTGGGAATGAGGTCATCACTTGGCACTCATTTTATTTTACACCCTCATTTGTATATAATGCGAAAAACTATACAAACTGATTGGCTGACTGCTGCCGAGCTGTTTAATGACAACTCAATACTCGATTAACATTTAAGGATGAGAATCCATAGAAGACATGAGTGAAGGTGCATTCAGCATGAGTAGACAGCATACATCTGCATACCAGTTTTCACATGTCTATAGTGTATCATACATTTTTTACAAGCTTTAACTCTCATAAAAAGCACTATTATAGCACAATTATGAAGGCCAACTGGTGCCATGTTGTGTGCCTGAGTTAATGTTAAATACTGTGTTGGCCAAAAATTCAACAAATACAAATCTGTACAATACAAATACAGTGCCTATGCTCTTATGGTGCTTGGCCCCCTGATAACTGTAATAATAACATCTGTTAACACAAAACAGTAATTTAACAACCACAACAAACTGTGCTGAACAAATTCTTTTGGAACACACGCACAAGTTGATATGCCAAACTGAAACAGTAGCTAACCGTCTTTGCCCTTCTTCCCAGTTAGAAGCCTTAAACTTTACAACACATTGAATACTGATGTCATTGCAACAGTTTTTAATCACTGTACTGTACTATTTTGTACAAACCCCAATTCCAAAAAAGTTGGGACAGTATGTAAAATGCACATAAAAGCAGAAAGCAGTGATTTGTAAATTCTCTTTTAAATACAGTGAGCACCATAATTCATTGGACAGTGACACGTTTTGTTATTTTGGTTCCGCACTCTAGCACTTTGAGTTTGAAAGAATATAATGACAATGAGGTTGAAGTGCAGACTGCCAGCTTTAATTTAATCCATCTATCTACTGCATATCTGGCAGCAGAGTGGTGGTTTGAGGCTTGTTTGAGACTTACAACCATTTTGCCAACTTTGGGTTCCATACTATTCCCGTGTAATTTACAACTTAATCTAGTCCCACCCCTCAATTCCCATAGAGATCAATTCAAATGCAGAGAGGTTATAGTATCTCTTGTAGGAGTACCTGAAAATAAGATATCAAGTCTTTTCATATGCTTTTATACCCAGACATAATAGCATCACCTGTTTCCCTGTGGAATGTTCCAAACAGGTGTTTTTTTTTTCTTTTCTTTTACTTCCCAGACTTTTTTTTTTTGCCCTTGTCGCAACTTTTTTGCAGGCATCAAATTCAGAATTAGCGTATATTTACAAAAATCAATAAAGTTGATAAGGTAAAACATTAAATATCTTTTCTTTGTACTTTTTTCAATTAAATATTTGTAAAAGAGAATTTACAAATCACTGCTTTCTGCTTTTATGTGCATTTTACATACTGTCCCAAGGTTTATGGGAATTGGAGTTTGTAATACTTGGTGGATTTTTTGGACGCACAACACGAGTATAATTTCAGTGCATAGTGCAGAACATTCCTGCCCTTGCTGTAAGGCTGTATTCTTCCTCATTTCCCACAAGTTTAGCTTCAACTTCCCACATTAGCTCAAATTACCTTTTTTGTGCATTTCTTTTTTTTTTTAGTACCTCTGAAAAATATCAGCGGGGAAAGACTGTGCGACACCCATTCTGCACAAAACAGAGACAGATGGACGAGGGAAAACGACTGATTGATGAGCTCGAACCGCAAGCCTTTATATCAGTCGCTGTGTAAAGAACCAATTGAAGACGCGGGCGGTAAAATATTAATGGCCCTGGCGCTTGATTTGAGTGCATGCAGGGAGCTGTCACGCACTGGAGACGGGCCAGGCGCCCATTGTGAAGTGTCGTGCGTGGAGCACTGACAGGGGTGTCAGAGTGAAAAGACTGGAGGGTGGGGGAGCAGGGCCCGATGGTGACAAACACCACCCCTGACACACAATAGGAACTAATCATGGACCTGTGAAAAGGAAACCTGCCGTACGGAGGCTCGGGTATCGGACCAGTAACTAACACCGCCCGGGCCAGGGGAAGGGTAGGTGGCCCGAAGGCGCGGCCGTGCCGATACTGTTACCAGAAAGACTGACTCACCCGCCGGCAGGAAGCGCTGGGCCGTGCGGGTATTAGCCGGAGAGCCAGAGCGGAGAGAGAGTGCATTAAGTCACAGCACCGTCGATGCATTTTTAAATACCGCCATTAATTATTCACTTCTGCACCATACAAAAAGGGCCATTAATCCCAGCGGGGTGGCACGATATGCTGGGACAGCAAACACTTTCTTTTCAGCAGCTGTGACGTTTGGGGTGGGACTGTGGGACTGTGGCACAGGGCGGAGGAACCGGCTTCAGAGACCACACCAACGCCTCTGCCATCCCCCCTTCCCGAAAACCACGGACTCAACCAGGGAAAATTACATTCAGCTTATTTTCAGGTCAGAGGCCATCTATCAATATACAAGTTTCCCGTACTGACCTACACCACAAATGCAAGTACCTTAAGCATTCTTTCAAGGTCCCATTCCTCCATATTCAAGGAGCCACAAAAGCCGGAGGCTATATGATGAGTGTTTAAGGTTCTCAATAAAGCAATAGAAAAAACTGTCGATATCCCTGAAAATGAGCGCTGACCCAGGTTCAGGGGCCACATGTATAAACAGGACGGGGCGGAAAGCTGCGTAAGGGAGTTTCCACGCAGAAATTTAGATGTATAAAATAACACGTGCTGTGAGAATCTGCGTACCTCTGCACACGCTGGACACCATGCGCTCGCAATGTTTGGAGTCAGTGTGATTTGGCGACACCGTGACCGAAAGGCAGAGGGAGAAAATGCTAAACTTTGCGTAAGCAGATTTCCGACTTTCTCCATGAGCATTCTTTTACGCACCAACCATTTTTATTAGTGTGAACTCTGGTCTCGAGCAGGGCTGGACTGGGACAAAAAATCGGCCCTTGCATTTTTGGCCCAGACCGGCTCACTACAATCGGTCAGACACCACCACCCTTGCGGTCCCCTTAAATATGCGTACCTACTGTACTATTCCCAAACATGATTATACATTCAGGTCTAGAATAGTTGAAATTCCCTGACAAAGATGTGCAAAAAGCTGTACAATTTAAACAATACCATACTGGTAATGAGCAAATAGTTGTTTATTCAATTAATGCATGGAGCTGTTCCATCTTATTTCATTTGATACTAACTATTCAGTTCATACAGATTTCAAGTATCCAAATATTGATGATGAATATTGCATAAGGTTTACACAGTTAATAGCTTACCTTTTTGTTATATATGAATGTTCAGAGAGGAGTAATAGTTCGATCTTTGCATGTGACAGGGCAATTAAATCAATGGTGTGCTTGTTTGTTTGGCGAGTCTGACCTACAGTTCATGCGCCTACCACGTGAAGGTGCATGCTCAATGGACAGGAGCACCAAACAATTTGAACTTACTGTAGGTGGAGAGCTACCCCACAGATGGTAATAACAGTAATCCATACCATATATATCCTAATAGTTACCACCATACCTGGCTGAAAATAGACATAGGACAACTTTGTTGCCTGTTGTTGGAAATGAAAAAGTTTTCCCCCCCCCCTGTAGGCTAGTACATAAGCAGGCATACATTTTAGCACAGTAGAGCTACAGGTGTTGTATATTATACAGCCTTTTTCTGCATCTTTATCAAAGGAACCCTTAGCCTAATAATTTTAATAATATTATGATGATACGATATAGGTCACTCACAACAACGTGGGCCTAGCCAACGCGATGGTGACAAAATAACGTTAGCTAGTTAACGTTAGAATAGTCAGCCGAAGTAGCGACTGCTTTAGGGAACTATGCTAGCTACAAAAACAATGCCAAATATCCCGCGTATCCTGCGCTATTTGACATTGACTGACTGAGTGACCACCAGCAGTAGGTGACTGTCTCACTTTATGATAGCGTTACGATTATGTTATCTTATCTTATTATCATTGACATTAATTGAATAATCATCATCATCGTCATCATGGCATGGCGAACACACACTACCTCCCTAACTACCTCCCTGCGAGTCCCTGTTAATCATGAAGCTATCATGCTTACTGCTTCAACTACATGCTCCTCCTGCTCCTGCTCACTCTGTCCTGCCCTGTCATGCTCACTCTGTCCCTCCTCGGCTTCCCTGTCACACGCCCGCTCCTCTGCCTGGCAGTGGCCATGGCCAGCCACCTCTTCTCCTTCAAGTTCCACCTGTTGTACCTGTCAGTACCTGACATTGTGCAGCTGATGTTGAAGCTACTGCAGCCCCTGCAGAAAACATGTCTGTTGTTTTTTCACATTTGGCGGCATCCGCCTCTAGATTTTTTGTTTTTTGGCCTGCAACTTCTCCGCACCCCCCTTGCGCTTTTGTTTATCCACTTTGACGCCCTCATCCATTTTTCGCTCTGAGCCACGGCATCTGACACGAGAAACAGAGAGGACAGAGGGGGAGTGGTGGGGCCTAGTAAGAGATGTGATTGGGCCAGTCCAGCGTCAGTACAAAAAATGAACCAATGGGCCGCTGTCCCTGCTTTATGGGCCGGTCGTTAGCCAAAATTTGTTTTATTATACAAATTATAAATTAAATTATATCGGGCCCAAGGTGCGTCGGCCCACCGGGAAATTGCCCGGTATGCCAGATTACCAGTCCAGTGCTGCTCTCGGGTATCATTTATTTAAACAATAAAAAAAGCTTTTTTTCAGTAATCACAAATGACTCCAAAAAACTAACAAAAAGAAAACACTCAAAATGTGTTGCCTTAAGTCCTCAGTTTTAATTATCTGTATTTAAGAAATGTCAAGGATTTCCAAAGAGGGTATGGGGACATGAATATAACTACACACAGCTGTCCAAAAATAATAATTAAAAGTGATCATTTAAAATTAACATGTTAAGTTAATGAACAAGGTGTGTGTTTCTAGTCCAGACTACACACTGCAGTTGCAATACTCCATATTAAGCCCATCAGTCTAATATAGCATTTAGTGGGCTAACCACAGAGCCTCTGAGAGATGGAAAATTACACTTTGTCCTGGAGTCCTGCACTGGACAATAGAATTTCCTGAGTCTATCTGATAGTTAAAGTTAATATAGTTCTGATGGTCACACACTCATTGGAAAATACATCAGTGAGATGTTACAACTACGAATATCATGTTTTATCAAAGACACAAGCATTGCTTAGGTTTATTTGAATTAATAAATGATTTATATTTTCAATTAATCATTTATGATGGCTATTATTATGCAGGCCAATTTCTTATTTTGTATTTCTAAGTTAAGTTTTGTTCTTGTGGTTATATTCTTGAAGAGAAGTGGGCTCATTTGGAATTCCTAGAAGGATGCATGCCAGTGAAACTTTGTCCCAAGGAACAACGGTGAAATATCTAGCCTGTATATGCTTCTGGTGAGTAACTATTTAGTCACGTAGCAGACGAGATTCCTTTGCGTTAAGCATCCGTCTGAAACAATAGAACAATGTAACCGGCGGTGATAAAGCCTTTTAATTTTCACTTTTCTGTGAAACCTCGCCTTGACTCACGCCACGTCCTCTCCACCGGAAACTGGTGGCATAATTAGTTCACTATGAGTGTCAAGTGCCGAGCAAGTCACTTTATACACAAGTAAAGCGCAACAAAACTGCAGTCCTGCATTTAGGATCATTCCTTATGCAAGACACAGTTCAGTTCTTATGCTAGGCTATAAACTTTTGCCGATGCTACAAATTAAACTCCGCGCTCTCAGAAGCTTCGCCCATATGCATCCCTCACGTCTTTATTAAAGACCTCAGTGCAGTCGTACAGAGAGGCCTCGACGGAAGTCTACTGTTGGCGAAGGGTCTATCATTTGGGTAAATGTTATCATTAATTCTGTCTGTATCGAATAAATGCAGGGTTATTTACAGTAAAGACCGCAATCTATTTACAAATAGGGATTCCTGGTTCGGAGACGGTCATTATCGGTGGTGATTTACACATCCGAACTACGGGAAGGGGTATTCTGTATTTATTTATTTATATTTATTTTTTTGTTTTTTTTACTCTGGAGTATATGCAGTTGTGTCTAGACTGAATCCCGTCCCATCCCGTGGTGAGGTTTGCGGTTGAGAGTAACTTTTCTGGTCATTTCTGGGGCTGCGCTGCGCCACCCCCTTCTACTAATAAAACAAAGCATGTTATAATGGGTGCTTATTGGAGGCACTTAATTTAGTTCTTAAAACACGCACTTCCCCCTTAAATTTAACAAATATTAACCACTCGACTCAATACCAAAGAAATAACTTGATTGGTTTATTGAAATATAGTCGTAACGGCTTAGGGTCTTGTCCTTTTGTTAAATAACATGCAGACTGACACACACAACAACCGCAAAAACGATAATTTCCTCAATTTATATTTCTATACTTGAACTTTTATTTTGTACAAACCATGAATGTGTGTGTATTAAAGCCTATGTGAATTGAGAAGAATTATATCTTGATCTGCCTTTTGTTTCCATCCTTCCACCACAGGCTGCATAATGTAACCTAATAAGACAGCGCAACAAACCGTCATTTCACATCCGTTTTGACATCTATAACGACGAGAAAACTTAAATATAGGTTAATTATTTCCACGCCAATCTTAAAAATTATACAAAAAAATAGGCCTACGCACGGTAATTAGTTTGCTTTAGTTTGCACATTAGTTTGCTCAGACACGCCTTTTTTATTCGATGGAATGAACCCTAATCCTGCATTATTAGAGGCAGGTGACATAATCTCTGATACTCTTCTCGGGGCTGTCTGGTTATCGGCAGTTGTTAGCCCACGGCAGTAAACGGTGTTTCAGGAAACTATAAAGCCGGTAATATCACAGTGGGTCAATAGATAACAGACGAGCTCCCCCGCAGCCAGAGACGTAGCGCGGGGTAACATTTTCCAGGTGGGTGACGCCCGGACGCACCCCAATCTTGGGGGAAATTTCATTTGAGTCAGTGGACGGCGCGCCCACACATCAATTACACGCTGTATTAAGACTGAAAGGGCCAGCGGTATCAACTTTATTTTATTTGGCTTTCAGGACTCAAGAGATTGCCAAATAAAGAACCGCATACAGGTGACTGACTGTACAGTCATAACTGTCAGAAAAAAGTACAATAAAGCGTAAGACATAAACAGGTTACTATGCACATTCAAGAGTGTCTTACAAAACAAACAATGTAATCCAGCAATATTTGCGAAATACTTTGCGGAAAATTTCATAATCAAGTAAATAAATAAAATATCAAATTCACTTCGTGCTTTAGGGCGTGGCGTCGCCACTCTGTTATGGGAAAGACACGCCAAACCTCTAACTCCTCGCCCACTCATCGACAGCAGCGCAATTTCCCAATCCTTCACCCACACCAAAATCAGGAGAAATTCTCCACACAGACTGAGTCACAGCATCTCTCACAATGTAATTAATTAAATAAATAAATGAATGAATAAATAAATTACTTCTGGTTTCATGGGGGTAGTCACCTTTAGTCTCTGAGAGAGCTCATTAAACAGACAAATAAACACACGCGGAGTGCTTGTAGGGAAATAAATGAAATCCTCTGGCATGACACTGTCCACAGGACAGCAGTTAGTTGGCTAAATCCCAGGCACTGGAGGGTTGGTTGTGGACTGCACATTAGCAGCTGGCTGCATTTGAATATGGTCACCAGGTCACCTGATCCAATATGTTTGATATGAACTATGCAAAAGAGGTACTATTTTGCACCTCTTTTCAGTGTTTTCAGGTTGCACATGCATCGGATCAAATTGCATGGATAAAAACTGGTAGAAAACAATATACAATGGTGAATGTAAGTGGGTGTGGACAGCACAATCATTCCTTTGCAACTTTCACAGCCCATTATGTTTCTTATAAGCACAAATTGGACGACATGCCATGGAAGGCTTGTGTGTGCAAGCAAAGCAGTTTTCAGAGATGTGGCGATAAGATACTCAAAAAAAAAAAGGTTGTTTTTGCGCCCTTCTAATAGGTCTTCATAAGTGACACCTTCAAGGCCTTGAAGTCTTGTGAATTGATCTGTATGACAGAAGGCTTTTTTTTTTTTTTAAAGCAATTTTTTCCATGGTAAACATTAGGGGACACGGGTCCCACTATCAAAGGCCTAAGCATGTAATTATAAAAGACTTGAGTGGCACAAAAAAAGGCAAAAGAGGTTTATGAAAACCTCAATTTTAGGCTGTGGAAGCTGAATATATATTACGTTATAATGTGTAACGTAAAAGGATAAAGTAAAATGACTGGCCAGTTGGCTTCTCCTGTCAAAGAGAGGGGCCTGAAATATAGACTACTATACCCATCAACGTCAAATGTAAATCAGCACAGCTGATATTCATTTTAAAGAAGGCCTAATGCAGATTGACAGCATCCCAAGCTTAGAAGACAGGCCAGGATGAGTGGGCTCAAAAAGGCTCTTTATCTACCTGACTGACTGCTGCCCCGAGTACTTGTTTAACGTGTGCTAAGAAACCCAGGGCTCCGAGGGCTAGTTAAAAAAGGCCGGAGGCTGTGGGGATGGAGACAGCCATGGAGCGGGGAGGTGCGGCATCCCCTTACTGGAAATGAGCTGCGAAGGCGATGACCGTCTTCCTGTAGAGACAGCGTCTCTCAAAATATACTGGCACCAAATCTGCTGCTGCCATCTCTCAGAATGGCAGTTCTGCTCACGGGGCCCCTGGGCGCACAACCTGGTACTCACAGACCCTGCGGTTTCACACACACCGCTGTTTGGAAACTTGCACTGCACACAAACGTCAAGGCCCTACACAGGTTCTGAAATGGTCATTGTATCTTTGATTAGTGCGCCATCTACTGGATATGTGGAGCACTGAATGTTCCAGTAATTACTCCATTCAGTGGCATCCACATACCTGCGCAAAATACAGACCCACAGTCCTCAGACAGTGCTCCAAACAAATGACTAAAATTGCTTTAACGGCAATTACAGTTTTGTAACTACAACACACCTCATACATGGATAACAAAGGCGTTAGAACATAGGTGACTTGTTGTCACAGCTACTCAAAAAAGGAACGCTTTTAAAAAGTCATGAAGTCAGAGTCCTGCCTCCAAATAAAATAAAGGAAAGAAAAGCAGAGCATCCTCCATGTCCCTTATCAGCACCACCACTGCAGCTTTGTACAGGTTAAGGACAGGGAAGCAGCGTCACGGCAGACGTGTAAGAAGGAAGTGAGGCTTACGGCGGTGCGGCTGAAACAGCAGTTTCACTCATCATAAAATCATTCAATGAGAGCCACTCCCTTACTGCCTGGGAGACTCGGGTCAGAGAGAGGTAGCCTTCTCCCTTTCGCACGCACGCACGCACACTGTTGTTCCCGTGCTCTGAGAAGGATCACGGGATCTCTCAAGCTTCAGACTAACACACCCAAATCATGTCACCTGGCTTTGAGACCAGGGGACCACTGCATCAGAAAATCTCAGGACTACACTCACGTGACCAGGGCGAGAGTACAGAGACACCCAATTTTTAGGTGGACCAAATCAAGAGAACTTTCACTCTCAAAGTTCCATTAATACACTTGTGTGTCATCTACTGCTAGAATTATTCGATCATAAGAACATAGAACTATTCAACTTGGTAGAAACCTAGATCAGGACAGGTCCTGGTAATACATTTTTTTTAAAACCTTTAAAACAAAATGCACTGAGGAATACTGCATTAGATAGCTGTAACTGGCAGTAGGGTAACCTCCAAAGTAGAGCTGTGCTCCTCGTTTCAAGAAAAAAAAAGAACAACCCAGCAAGGGATTCAAACCCAACCCATCACCCTACGCACACAGGACACAAATATGACATCATGTGTGATGCAATACCTGGTATATCCTGAATGGGATGTACCGGAATCCGCCTTCCTCGGTAGGATATTCCATCAGCTTCCTGTTCATGGCCCAGAACTGGTCAAACTTATCTACAGTCATACAACACACAACAATGAAGGAATATGAAACATTTCACAGTTCATCTGTGAGATCTCAAAACACAACAATGACACAATATTAAGTGTGTTTATCTTTTCAAGGGACTGATAACAGGTCAGGGAAATAGTACATTACAACCACCACATGAATGCCAGGTGCTTGAACCATACGGACCACGTAAAAGTTTTGTTTCTGTTCAGAAGGCCTCGTCCACTTTCTGAGCTCACACAACCGAGATCTCAATCTGCATGAGACGCCTACAGGCTCTGCATCAGGATTCAAACATTCAAACTCACCACCGCTCCAGCAAGAAGGCTAATTGTGTGTGCATGTGTGCTTATAGCTGTGTGTCAGTTTGTGTGTGTGTGTGTGTGTGTGTGTGTGTGTGTGTGTGTGTGTGTGTGTCAGAGTGAGTGAGTATGTAGTTGTGTAAGTTACCCATGGGAAAGAGTACGTGTGTGTGTGTGTGTGTGTGTGAGAGAGAGAGTGATTCCTCAGCCTCCAGTAAAGAGTACAGGAAGTCCAGTGAAGAGCACAGGAAGTCCAGTGAAGAGGCAGTGGGTGAAACAACAGGGCAGAGTCTGGGATCTGAGTCAATGTGCAACTGATTGGAGAGTCTGATGCCGAGTGACAGTGAAAACAGGAAGTGACTCAGAAAGCATCAAAGTGAGAGCAAAAGCAACCAGAGTTTTTGGGGGTTTGAGCGAATGTGAAATTCACAAAAGAGAACCACAGAGTGACAGTGCTTTCTGGGTGAAAGGTGTCACAGACTAAATCTTGAGGTGCAGAGGATTCCCTCAAAATGATACATCACACACTTTCACAGATAGGCCCATTTCACTAAATTCATACACTTAAAGGTGCAATACGTGACCTTTTAATAAGACATCCGCAGGGCTTGCAGAAAGATGCAGAGTAAAAGGATTGCTTTTCCTCAAAAAAATTATATTGACTATGAATTTGTCATTTCAAATATATTTTATGGCACATAAGCAGTGTTGTGTTTTATGCATTGCGTTCAACAATGTAACACCACCATGCATAAAGATCTGGCAACCACTCGCTGGGACTTTTGGACCAGGTTTGGACCAAGAGCAACTACCTAGGTTGTCTCATGCTTTGGGTTGGGATTGCAGTTCTCCCTTGTGGACACTAGATGGGGTTTCAAATGATATATTGCTCCTTTAAAAAGTTACAAATAGCACTTTTAAGACTGTGCCACAAACCTAATGTCGTACCAACTACAAGGCACCCTGACAGACCTAAGCCCAATCAGTGTGTACGTATGTCTTATAGTTGTTCCAGATTTCACAGCAACGGTATGAAGTTAGCTTTCCCAGTCAGTTACGACTTACTGAATAGTTTGGTAACATGCTTCATGACAAAAATATACTATTATCAGCAAAAAACTGGAAATAAGTATATCATCTGGGGATATTAAGAACCTCGATTTTCAGAATTGTCACATACTTAACAGCTTCTTAAAAAGTATACTCAACTGGCATACTCAATATTCGGACACGGCTATAGCTTCTTTAAATCATCCACCTTTAGTACTGCACAGCACTGTGGCGCTTTTACCTTTACATGTTAAAACCAGTCTTCAGCCTGACTGAGTGCAGGACATGGGCCCTTCCAAGAGATAAGCTTCTTGGATTGAGTTTACCAGAAGCTCATTGACCACAGAGGCCCAGGAGAGGTTACGGGGAGAACGGGTTGCAAAGTTCAGGGGGGCAAGGCTGCCAGAACGATAGCGCCATCCACCTAAACTGATAGGCTATGTCTCAGAGCCTGTGCACTTTCGCTTGCGGAAGGCCTGTTTCACAACTGCAGGTGTGGCGGCCCAGGGCCACAGTCGGGGTGAGAATGGCTGCGACCGTTGACTGCGGTCAGAGATGCAAGGCCGGAGGGCGAGCGGGACGTACAGAGAGAGCAGGCCAGCAGGGCGGCTTCTGAAACTGGTTTCACTCTGCACGGTCTCGTCTTTCCCCCACAGCTCCCGTTTTGACATAATTTTAGCGTTCGAAAGTTTTCGCTATGAATCTCCCTTCCAAATGATGAGCTTCTCTTTCTATGTGCTCAACTCTCTTAATCTCTCCATTTCTAAGTCATAAAGTGGGGGCCATTATTTTATTTAGATTTTGCGGGAAAACAAACATCGGGGGCCTAATCTCAGACAAGTACTATGCGATTCTCACAGCGATGACCACGGAGGACATGCCAAGCGGCTTTTGACAATTAAACCCTTGGAAAGACTTTGGAACTGTGTGCATGTATGTAAAATACACAGCTACACTACCGTTAAAAAGTTTGGGGTCACTTAGAAATGGCCTTGTTTTTGAAAGAAATTGATACTTTAATTCACCAAGGTAGCATTAAATTGATCAGAAAATACAGTCCAGACATTGATAATGTTATAAACTACTATTTCTATTTTAATATATTTCTACTTTAGCAATTGTAGCCCTTTTTACACATAGTCCCCCCCATTTTAGGGCACCAAAAGTAGTTAACAAGTCATTATATTTAATATTTGGTTGCATATCCTTTGCATGCCATGACTTCCTGATGTCTATGACCCAACAATATCACAA
The DNA here is from genome assembly GCA_022702515.1 of Ilyophis sp. 1 JC-2022. Classification (NCBI taxonomy): domain Eukaryota; kingdom Metazoa; phylum Chordata; class Actinopteri; order Anguilliformes; family Synaphobranchidae; genus Ilyophis; species Ilyophis sp. 1 JC-2022. Next base: position 104,867,306 of record CM040406.1, read on the forward strand.
GACTCTTGATATCTTATTTCCAGGTACTCTTACAAGCGATACTACAACCTCTCTGCATTTGAATGGATCTCTATAGAAATTGGAGGGTGGGACTAGATTCAGATGTAAACTACACGTCATCATCAAGGGTCTGAGGTATAAAACGAGCCTCAAACCATCACTCTGCTGCCAGATATGCAGTAGATATGGATGGATCACTTATTTTTTCCATAGAGTTCAATAGGAAAATGAGTCAGAAGAAACAACCCTTAAACTGATCCATCCATATCTACTGCATATCTGGCAGCTGAGTAATGGTTTGATGCTTGTTTGATACCTCAGACCATTCATGACGAACAGCCATTTAGCCAATCATGTGTTCCATACTATTCCCGTGTAATTTACAGCTTAATCTAGTCCAACCCCCCAATTTCTATAGAGATCCATCAAATGCAGAAAGGTTGTAGTATCGCTTGTGCGAGTCTTGTCTTGTGATATTGTTGGGTCATAGACATCAGGAAGTCATGGCATGCACAGAATATGCAACCAAATATAAAATGTGATGACTTTATTTAAATTGATGTTAATTACCAAAAATAGGGGGGGGGGGGTGCTATGTGTAAAAATGGCTACAATTGCAAAAGTAGAAATAGAATGAAATAGAAATAGTAGTTTGTAACATTATCAATGGCTGGACTGTATTTTTTGATCAATTTAATGCTACCTTGCTAAATAAAAGTATCAATTTCTTTCAAAAAGAAGAAAATTTCTAAGTGACCCCAAACTTTTGAACGGTAGTGTATATAAATAGAGTGCACGTAAAAATGGAACCTACAGAAGGCGCTCTCGATAAGAGTGTTTGCTATGTAAGTGAACGGTAAATTCTGCGCTGTACAGAGGATGCTACATCAAGCACTGAGGAAAGTGTAATTACGCAGACTATAATTACTCAATTCATATTTTCAGTCCATTTTGCACTATGCTGATGCATATTACTGGTGCATTTTACACTGTAATGGTACATTAAGCACTGAGACCTGTGGAAGTTCGCAGTGAAATGTGTGCTACACTCACCGTTCTGCAGGCCCATCCACAGCTGCTTGTGGTCCTTCTTCTGCATTTCATTGATCACCTGACCCTTATGTTTCAGGGTGTCGGCCTCCTTGATGCTGGACATAAAATGGGCCTCGATCACAGAGTTTGAGGGGCAGTGAAGCAGGTCCCGCTCTGGGAAGTCCTGCAACCACAAACGATACAAAGACATTGGAAATAAGAACAAGAAACATTACTACTGTAGTCAGGGCATGAAATTAACCTTTTCAGCCACTGGCCAGAGTGGCTTGTGGATTATAAAAATCACCAGTCGTTTTCAACATTTTACCAGCCACATTATATTTACAATGTGACACAACCTGGTTAGTTACCTGCCAAAGTGTCTACTAGAGTAGAGAATCTTACCAACCACAATCAAATTTTTACTGTAGTGACTGTAGTCCTGGACACAGGGACAAAGACACATTTTATTTATGTATTTATTTAGTGAAAGTGCAGGGCAAAGAGGATAATGGGGTGGCGGGTACCTTGAAATGCACGGTGATGCTCCAGGGCAGGGCAGTGTTGGAGGCATGAAGGTCAAACAGCACACCGATCGGGTAGTGCCTTCAGACCATTCACATTATCAGTAACAGTAAGCACAAGCAGTTTCACAATTACATTGCAGTGACAGGAATCTACAATTTTTGCAGTCGCACACAATTCCATAAGGCAATTCCCCGCCCTGTACCCACCAAGACTAGTAGATTTACATCGTTCCACACCCATGTTGATTTTGTGGTCAAAAGCAATGCTACATTGTGACTTGGCAAATTTCCCCCAAATTTGCTAAGTCAGAGGCTCCTTGGGGCGTGAGCATTGAGGCACAATATCCCCCTCTTCTTTTTCCTCTTTCTAAATTTAAACTAGCATTGCACTTTTTGTGAGTAAAAACTTTAGATGTCTTTTCATTTAACTTAACAAAACATATAGTTCTAATTTTGAAAACAAGTATTTTAGTTCACACAACTAAGAACCACTGAACTTCTAGCTTATTATCTTCTCAAATGCCCTAAACCAACATCTGTGGATTTATTTAAAACTGCACTTGAAATTACTTATCTTGCAGCCATTCTTGATAAACGTGATTTCAAAATAGACTAACTATTCTGTTTCTTATATTTAGGAAATCATTTTTCCAATGTATGTATGTGTAGTTGTGTACAACATAATAACATTATTTGGTTAACTTTGTTCAATGGCACCAAGCTTTTCTGGACTCATAAATGGGACAGCATCATCATCATGTATCACACCAAGGTTTGTGCTCTTCCCCTTTCTTAGTGGGCTTTCGGAAAGGAACCTAACGATCGTGGGCAAAAGCAGCTCACTGAGCACTCCAACCGATCGCCTACCTTTCACTTGTTCTAGCGCGCGCTAGTTATTACTGCAGTTATTACATTCCTTCTACGTTCGTGACAAGCCTTTCTGGCCTTTCTACCAGCAGGGAGACATGTTTACGTTCAGATCTATTTTTCTACACTCTATGGTTCAGAATCATCAGAGTCCCAAATTTACTCCATTCTGCAGTAAAACTACACCTTCCGTATAAAAGACACCTGTCGGAATTATTTACAGAGGTTAATACATTCCTCCACTTTGGCACCTATCTTTAAAATATACTCAATATTTTTACAGGAATGGAAGAACGTTTTTTTCTTTAAAAAAAAACTTACCATTTCAAGGGTGTTCCCTCATATTCGAACCACATCTCCTCCAGGTCCTCCTGTTTCATCACCTTGTGAAAGTGTTTCTTCACTTTGTCTGTAACCAGCGTTAGATAACTGACCCTGGGCAGAAGCAACTGTACAGACAATACCCAATTAATTATTCTGGATATAGCGTGTATAAAATTCGTGAATAAATATAATCAGTCTTGAAAACGCACTTCAAAAATGCATGAGCACCACGCATGCATTTTTATATTTTTCATCATTTATTCAACAATGTGCTACGTCATCATATTAATTTGCCAGCTCAGTGTAAAACAGACGTTGTGATGAGTCATTCGTCACAAGTAGTAGGTGGTAATTTGGGGAGCTCGTATCATTTAATGTTTAATTCAATGCCAAGTCACACTGCGCTCTACTTCCACCGAACAACATCATCTAGTTGTTTGTCATAAAAGTTATGCAGCCACAGCTTAGCACACAGGCTTTCCTCTCTCTTACGTAGAATGGTTCTGCTTCCCTCTCGGTGATTTCGTCTTGGTAGAGGGTGAAGCAGGTGGGGATCCGCCCGAACCAAACATCCCGCAACACGTCCTTGTCATCTGCCATACTTCTGTAGCTCCAGGTGGCACATAAAGAATGTCTTCTAGTTACAAACTAACAGACGTTACCTAAAAATTACACATTGAGACAATATATATATATATATATATATATACATATATATACACACACACATATATTGGTCAATCATATGCACACTTAATTACCAGGAGCTAGCTAGTTAAGAAGTTCGCTATCTAACGTTAACTAACTTTGAGCTATAGCCAACTTGCTGATTCTGACTAGCTAGCTAGAATGGCTAACTTGTCATTCAACAAAAGTTAACGTTAGTTAGCTAACGTCAGATAACTTAGCTCAGTAATGTTCAGTTAACGTCAGTGCTTGCTAGCAAGCTAGCTACGTAGCTTTTGACCGTATAAACAGAGATTATGGGAAAATAAACTAGCCAGCTATGTTCGCGTTATGTCTTACTTGAAAAAAATAGACGCAGCGTATCTGGCTCACAAGCTAGCTCGCTGGTAACCTTAGCTAACGTTAGATTATTTGTTAGCGAGCACCTAATGCCTCGCAAAACAACAGACAAGGAGTTATTAAATATACGTTAACTGAGTAGTTAGGCTTAGCTACTGTAATGCTACCTCAAATATGAGCAATTTCACAACTAGCTAGCTTGTTAGCTAACGTAGACGTTTGTAAATGTGTGCGCTAGCAAGCGATGAGGTTGGTTAGCCATGAGCGAGCTGTTACCGTTGCTGTCGGTTACAGGGACTGACAACACAACCAGGTTTTGATTTATTTTCACCGTAGCTAGTTAGCTGGATGCCTCACTTTTGCGTTGTGTCCGTATCACATCCAACAGCGGTGGGAAGAAAATGAAGGCCCCTGTGTTGTCATTCGATTGCTCTCTGAACCTCACCCGCAAAGGAAAATTAGAGAAGGAATGCATTTCAAATGCCAATGTTTGAAGAAGGCTAAACACTGTCTCCAAGTGGCGGTCAAGGTACTTGCATCAGTAATAATCGTGTGTGTGACGTTAGTTTAGTCTTCAAATATAATGAATTGTGAATGACTTCACATTACAGACTGTAATTCTGATGGGACCACGATGACTGCATGTTAAACTGCGGCGCATAATATATGTTAATATGTTAGGTAAGGCCAATACTAAAACATGTTATTCCCTGACCGGGAATCGAACCCGGGCCGCGGCGGTGAGAGCGCCGAATCCTAACCACTAGACCACCAGGGAAGGTGTTCTTAGGTGAATTGGGATTTCAATGCTGATCTTTTTCATTATGGCATAGAACGCCCTGCGTGCTTTCTCTTTCAGTTAATTTATTGCCAGGTTGAATCTTCCAGTAGAACTTATTTTCAGGCCTAAATAGTTATAATGTGTGCACTGTTCTATGTTGTCTGTCTCTATTCTGAAATCATGTGCATTTCCCTGAGATCTGGATTTTTTTGGGGGAAATTATTATCTTTGACTTTTTCATATTTACCGTCAGGGCCCAGGTCTGATGGTATTTCTGAAGCAGGTCCAGGCCTTGCTGTAACCCCTGTGCTGTGGGTGACAGCAGAACCAAGTCATCTGCATATAATAGGAGTTTGACTTCTTTATCCTGTAGCATGAGACCAGGGACTGAGGATTGCTCCAACAAAGTAGCCAATTCATTGATATAAATATTGAATAGTGTTGGGCTCAGGTTGCAGCCCTGTCTCACGCCACGCCCCTGAATGAAGAGATCTGTTCTTTTGTTGCCAATTTTTATGCCGCACTTATTGCCTGTGTACATTGATTTAATAATATCATATGTTTTACCCCTTACATCACTTTCAATAAGTTTGTAGAATAAGCTGATATGCCAAATTGAATCAAATGCTTTTTGGAAATCTATGAAGCAAGCAAAAAATTTTGTTTTATTTTGGTAACATATTTTTCTATTAGGGTGTGCAGGGTGTAAATATGATCAGCTGTGTGGTGATTTGGTAAAGATCCAATCTGAATTTTTGGAGAGTTCAGGCCTTGGATATTCACACGCTAATCTTTCTTTTACTCCTCATCAGGGTATTTATCTTGGGACCACAGGGACCACATAGCAGATGTATGCACTGACTCAGGTACAAAGTAGATGGCATTATACTCTGTATCCCTGTCTTTGGGTCTCGGATCTTAAAAGTCACAAACAAAAAATAACAAATTGGTCGGTAGGCTAGTAAGGCTACACTTAGAACAAACAAAGAAATGGCTTAAATGTGGCATTATATTTAGTACTAAAATTTTATTATTAATGTTGTAACTGATATTTTTACCACTAGATGGAGTAGCAAGTACAGTAATTCAGTAGCAAATTTGTTTGCACAGTAGTTTGAAGTTAACTGCACAATACATGATCACATTAGAATAGTAGACGCAGATATTATAGTTTTCACTGTATAGTTTATGTGGTACAGTAATCTGACAGCTGCCCTCTTGAATTCAATGTGGCACATTGCTGCTGTTCATTAATGGACATGATGCTTTAACACAGGGATCTCACACTCAAATCCCATAGGGCCACAGTGCCTGCTGGTCTTTGTTGCATTCCCACATTAAGTGCTTAAACATCACTTGCTTTTTCAGTACAGATTCAGTACACTTCCTCAGTACATTGTGATGTTTTCCCTAGTAGCATTGTGTAGCATACTTGGAACAGATTTATCTTCATTTATTTGAAAGGAAATAAACAATCGTGAGGCAGATGTGGTAAAAACTCAATATCGTGGCATTGCATGCTGCTTCCTTTTAAAGTACCGTTTCAGTTGACTTATTCTGTGAATTGTGGAACATACTTGCCAAAGATTTTCATTCATTGATTGGAATGGAAATAACCAATATCATGGCGGATGTGGTAAGAACTCCAGGATGTGGGATTAAACATTGTATAATTTTACAGTCCTGTTTCAGTTGAATTACACTACCGTTCAAAAGTTTGGGGTCACTTCGAAATTTCCTTATTTTTGAAAGAAAAGCACTGTTTTTTTCAATGAAGATAACATTAAATTAATCAGAAATACACTCTATACATTGTTAATGTGGTAAATGACTATTCTAGCTGCAAACATCTGGTTTTTAATGGAATATCTACATAGGTGTATAGAGGCCCATTTCCAGCAACCATCACTCCAGTGTTCTAATGGTACATTGTGTTTGCTAATCGCGTTAGAAAGCTAATGGATGATTAGAAAAACCTTGAAAACCCTTGTGCAATTACGTTAGCACAGCTGAAAACGGTTTTGCTGGTTAGAGAAGCTATAAAACTGGCCTTCCTTTGAGCGAGTTGAGTATCTGGAGCATCACGTTTGTGGGTTCGATTATACTCTCAAAATGGCCAGAAAAAGAGAACTTTCATATGAAACTCGACAGTCTATTCTTGTTCTTAGAAATTAAGGCTATTCCATGCGAGAAATTGCCAAGAAACTGAACATTTCCTACAACGGTGTGTACTACTCCCTTCAGAGAACAGCACAAACAGGCTCTAACCAGAGTAGAAAGAGAAGTGGGAGGCCCCGGTGCACAACTGAGCAAGAAGACAAGTACATTAGAGTCTCTAGTTTGAGAAATAGACGCCTCACAGGTCCTGAACTGGCAGCTTCATTAAATGGTACCCGCAAAACGCCAGTGTCAACGTCTACAGTGAAGAGGCGACTCCGGAATGCTGGCCTTCTAGGCAGAGTGGCAAAGAAAAAGCCATATCTGAGACTGGCCAATAAAAGGAAAAGATTAATATGGGCAAAAGAACACAGACATTGGACAGAGGAAGATTGGAAAAAAGTGTTATGGACAGACGAATCGAAGTTTGAGGTGTTTGGATCACACAGAAGAACATTTGTGAGACGCAGAACAAGTGAAAAGATGCTGGAAGAGTGCCTGATGCCATCTGTCAAGCATGGTGGAGGTAATGTGATGGTCTGGGGCTGCTTTGGTGCTGGCAAAGTGGGAGATTTCTACAAGGTAAAAGGGATTTTGAATAAGGAAGGCTATCACTCAATTTTGCAACGCCATGCCATACCCTGTGGACAGCGCTTGATTGGAGCCAATTTCCTCCTACAACAGGACAATGACCCAAAGCACACCTCCAAATTATGCAAGGGGGTGCACTATGTTTATGCACTATTGAGGGAAGAAGCAGGCAGCTGGTATTCTGTCTGTAATGGAGTGGCCAGCGCAGTCACCAGATCTCAACCCCATTGAGCTGTTGTGGGAGCAGCTTGACCGTATGGTACGCAAGAAGTGCCCATCAAGCCAATCCAACTTGTGGGAGGTGCTTCAGGAAGCGTGGGGTGAAATTTCTTCAGATTACCTCAACAAATTAACAGCTAGAATGCCAAAGGTCTGCAATGCTGTAATTGTTGCAAAGGGAGCATTCTTTGACGAAAGCAAAGTTTGAAGGACAAAATTATTATGTCAAATAAAAATCATTACTTCTAACCTTGTCAATGTCTTGACTATATTTTCTATTCATTTTGCAACTCATTTGATAAATAAAAGTGTGAGTTTTCATGGAAAACACAAACTTGTCTGGGTGACCCCAAACTTTTGAACGGTAGTGTATATATGAGAAGTAAGTTGTAATTGTAGCTGTAAATGTGGTCAATTGTGGGAAGTACCACAGTAGCCTAAACTGCAACATGACCAATTCAGCTGAATCGTGCAATACAAAATAAGTACTTGTGTTTATGTAGACCCTCCTTTTCCAAAAACACATATTTATAAGAATTTACCAAATAAATAAGAAAACATACTGTGAAACTCAAGGAGTACTGGTCTTTTGGAAATTATTACAAGGTATTTATTGCTACAATTCTGATCACTTACGATTTCATAGTCTCTATACACAGGTCTAATAAACCCTTAAAAATGGGTTTAGCCATGAACAATTACTATGAAAGAAAAGTTTATTTCTAAGACTATTGCCTTAATTCCTAGAAAGTACATAATGAAACAGGCTATTACCAACCAAAATCTTTGATAGTGACTGTTGAATTTATTGGTAATAGAGGACATTATTAGTATTGTATAATTTCCTAGGAAGTTGGCCTACACATTTACACTCAGTCTAGAACCAACAGAAACCATTTACAACTAAAAAATAGTCACTTGAATCGATAGGTAATCGAGGAGATGTATTTCAGTTTTAGTTTCTTAATAGTTACTCTTTTTTATACCAGTGGTAATTACCCAATCATGTGCTATTACTTATCTTACCACATATTTAACTGGTAAATAGTTAGTACTAAGGGGACTGTAAGGGGAAGTGTAACCATATGTAGCATAATTTTAATTCAAGTAGGAATCCTTCTCGCCTACATCTTAAGAGCATATGTTCTATCTACATACAATAATACATGATATGATACAATGATATTGTTGTTCTCCCTAGGGTAGCTTTGCTGTAGTTAAACTTCTTCCAGTGTGAAGTAATTGGTAGCTTGCAAAGCTATATGCTTTCAAAGTAACTTCCCCAACACTGACTATAACCTTTCTGTGAACTTTAACCTCATAGTCACTGTTCCATTTTAAATCCAATGTTCTTGAGTACAGAGCCAAAACAACAAAAATTGTGTCACTGCCCGAATACCTTCCGTCCCCACTGTAACTGCACCTGTGGTGTCATGGCAAAAGTACATTGTGTTGCATATGTATTCTGTCATCAACAAACGGTATCACCCGACAATTTTATGCAAACCTCGCTAATGTGATAATGAAAGTTGTGTCCGTAGGTAGCAAACAGCACACTCAGATCTGCATGACGCAAGATACATATACAGTAGCGAGATGAATTACACACTGCAAAGGTGTGTAGATTTTCCTCTTGAAATATACAGTTAATGCTGCATTATAAGAGTTCACAGAGCATCACTTGCCTCTATGCATAGCTGAATTAACACTAACTGCATTACGCCAATGTAATATTTATGCATATTAGGGGTTCATGCATTGCAGGCGCTGAAGTCCGTACACATGGGTATGGCTTTTTGCAAAAAAGCTTATGAATTAGATAATTGTCTCTAATTGTCCTTTCTCTTCATGATTTATATTAACTCTAACCTTTTTGTGTGTTTTTTTTATTGATGGTTTTTTGGTGACACTTTATTTTGAGTGTCCCATGTTGATCTCAACTTGATATCAACTGAATGTTGAGATACAGCAAACAGTCAGTTTATACTTTGCTGAGTGTCAATAGAGTGTTTCTTGAGTGTTGAGTGACAGTGTTTCTTGACACTCACTTGTTTGTGGAGTTTGTGGACAATCACCTGCAATGCAATTGACTTTAAATTAACACTGAACTGATATTCAATTGATATCAGTTGATATCTAGTTGAGTGTCAACATGGGACACTCAAAATAAAGTGTTACCGGTTTTTTTACTGTGTTTTGTTGTAAGTATTGTTCTGCTCTGCTTCTTTACTTATTTTGGCACATTGGACTGCTGACTTGAATAATATGCTTGTCATGAAGAGTAGCAGTTGAACATTGACAGATTAAAGATTTTGCTCTTCAGCTGCAAGAAACTGGATTTACCAAGCAGGTACTGGGGATATATACTGCTCAAAGAAATTAAGGGAACTCTTAATCAACACAGTATAACACCAAGTCAATTAAACTTCTGGGATATCGATCTGTCCAGTTAGGAAGCGTAAACGATTGTGAATCAATTTCACCTGCTTTGGTGCAAATTAAAGTGGCAACAGATGGACAGGAGAGACAACAGCAAGACAACCCCCAAAAAGTAAATGGTTTTGCAGGTGGTGGCCACAGACCATTTCTCTCTTCTTATCCTTCCTGACTGATTTTCCTATAGTTTTGCATTTTGCTAGTGCCCTTGTCACTACTGGTAGCATGAGGCGGTACCTGCAGCCCATTCAGGTTGCACAGATCCATATGTGCCGTCGCAAGGTTTGCTCTGTCTCCCAGCACAGTCTCAAGAGCGTGGAGGAGATACCGGGAGACGGGCCATTACACGAGAAGAGCTGGACAGGGCCGTAGAAGGGCAACAACCCAGCGGCAGGACCAGTATCTGCTCCTTTGTGCGAGGAGGAACAGGAGGAGCACTGCCAGAGCCCTACAAAATGACCTCCAGCGGGCTACTCGTGTGCATGTTTCTGACCAAACTGTCAGAAACAGACTCCATGAGGGTGGCATGAGGGCCCGACGTCCTGTAGTGGGACCTGTGCTCACAGCCCAGCACCATGCAGCTCGATTGGCATTTGCCAGAGAACACCAAAATTGGCAGGTTCGCCATTGGCGCCCCGTTCTCTTCACAGATGAGAGCAGGTTCACACTGAGCACATGTGACAGACGTGAAAGAGTCTGGAGAAGCCATGGCAAATGTTATGCTGCCTGCAACATCATCCAGCATGACCGGTTTGGTTTAATTGACTTGGTGTTATACTGTGATGATTAAGTGTTCTCTTCATTTTTTTGAGCAGTGTATTTCAGAACATTAATACAAAAAAAATATATATAATTTTTTAAAATGTAATTTTATGTCTTGAGATTTTAAATGTGATATCAAAATGTTCATTGTTATATGTAACGTTATAAATCATTCACATAGAGGCATTCATAGAGGCATTTGTTAAGAAGACAAATGACTATACTATCTTTGCATGGTCAATAGCGATAGCTATTTAACCTTTGGTCACAGGGTCGGCAGAAACTCTCATACATCATATTTTGCAAAAATTGATGTTTATGATAAAGCCAGGACTGTGTTAACCGAGTACTGTTTGTTCTGTCTGTTTGTTAGATTACTGTTTCATGTAGTTTAACCCCTGGTAGAGCATGGAAGGATTCTGATTGTATGCTAATTTTGGCCCTCTTACCTCCAAATTAGGTGTTATTCTTGGCCATGGAATCACATTGCCTGCCTCCCTTTCCCTGAGACAGTGTTTTTTTTTTCATTCCAACCCTACCCTTTTCAAATCTAGTGAGTTTTTAGAAGTAATATGGAGAAGACTCATAGTTATAATCTTATGTTTTGTCATACAGTATGGGATACTAAGGCATTTACATTCTTTTTGTTTATTTGTTATTTTGTACATCAATGCACATGTTTCATAGCTGCCTTTTTCTGGCCATTGTTACTTAGTCTGATTAATCAATGAGTACTCCATTGGTTTGGCAGTTAAATAGAACTGCCTATGTAAGTTACGTATTGCTGACCCTGATCAAAGAAGGGAGTATGTGTACTGGTACAAGCAGTTAGTAATTGCAGCAGTAGCAGTGATAATATTGCATTCTCATTGACAGCATATGTTTTGAAAGCATATCATTTGTATTGATTCTGGTATCGGTGCTCTTATATTAGCGGTCTCTGCATGCTTCCTTGTGTGCATCCTTTGAGAAACAGGAAACCCCACTGATACACAGTAGAAGGAAGTTGCAGTCGATCACACGGATAATAGCCCACAGCGTTGCAGCGTTGTACTCCACATGGGAGAAGTCTGATAATGTACCCACTGCACTGAATTCCCTGACATCACAGGAGCCTATAGCTTCATCTGTACATGCACAGGCAGAAAAACATAGCAAATACACCCCATAAGCTGAATATTTAGCATGTTGAAGACAGTGCTCCAATTGTGGTATAAATGAGCTGGTGCAGGCAAACTGTGTTGTGAAAAATGTCAGAAAGTGGCTGGACTGGCCACAAATCAGCATTTGCGCAATATGTTTTGTGCAAACGTATTGTTTCTTCTGCTCAATGTGTTTTGGCCATCGGTGATGATGGAATTAGCCGACAAAAATTCAGTCAGAGAGTGCTTATTTTTTTGTTTCTCAGTTGCAAATGTTCTGTTAGGAGTCTAACACTTGTTTCTATAACCGTTACATTATGGTCATGCAGAATTTGCAGAGGAGGTAACTGTAAGGATGGACTGGTGACATTAAATGACCCTATTAAAGATTGCTGTGTTGCAACAGTGCTTTGTAGAGCCAAACCAGGGCCAAAGTGCATGAGTGCATGCGCTCCACTCCATTTGTGCTTATTGTAGCATATTAGATTCATCAGTTATCTCCCTGTTGGGATGTGCAGAAATCAGAGGTATTCATTATGACATATCTCTTTTGAAAATCTGGGGTGATGCTAATCCAACTCAAATTAAATGTTAACTGCATCTCTTTGTTTCTCATTTTTGGATAAACAATAATTCTGTCCTACGAAATGAGCAGTTTGTTTTACTCAAAGGGATTTACACAGTGAGCACCATAATTAGTTGTACAGTGACACATTTTTTTGTTATTTTGGTTCTGTATTCTAGCACTTTAAGTTTGAAAGGATACAATGACAATGAGGTTGAAGTGCAGACTTTCAGCTTTCCGTCTGCACTTCAACCTAATAGTATCCTTTCAAACTCAAAGTGCTAGAATACAGAACCAAAATAACAAAAAAATGTGTCACTTTCCAAAGAATTACGGTGCTCACTGTATATGTACTGTCTACATTGCATCAGTATCCTGTTGTATTCTATTTTCTCACAAAGCAATATTCCATTCTTTTAAACTTGAACAACAAAACAAGTACAACATTGTTATATTACTGGCACAATATTGTTCTCTCTTTCTCTTCAATGTGCTCATCATTTTGTGTAAGTAACACTTGAGTATTATTACAGATCAAATAGAAGTACAAATGTCGATTGAACTTTTAGCCTGAACCAGTCAGGAAATTTAGAAGTTCAGATATCTTTGAATCCTTCACCAATGAGTGAAAATAAAAGATGGGGGCGGTAACAGTGACATTAAGATTGTATTTGAAGTCGCTTCCTCTGTGGGTTTATTTCTTGAACAGGTTTAAATGTGTGGGAAAATACTCTTCTGTGGTCTTAGCTGAATCTACCTGTCCTACTTTGCTTTCCACAGCACGAACGTCAGCAGCAACCAGCGTCCCTCTGCCATCGCAGTTACAATTACATGGCCGCAGGGCAAAAATACTCTCCCTTCATTCCGTTATTAGCAAGGCAATTACATCATCAGGTGAGGCAGAGTTTTTTAACCTCACTCTTGGGAGAAAGTGTCAAGAGAGAGAAACATTTAGCAGATCTCAGACCTTTAGCTACTCCTGGATTTGGCCTAGGTTTTTTTTTTTGACACTGGTTCTTTCCAGAAGTCACAAATCTTTAAATTCTGTTTTTTTTTAACAGTCTTTTTGTAATACATTTATTTATTTATTTTCTAAAAATGAATGATCTAATGAACAGGATTTTTGCTCAGGTTACTGAACATAAGAATGTCTTTTGCTCTGTAAAATCAAATTCAAATGTGCTTTTGTTTGGAGGACAAGATAACTTGTGGTGCTAGACTACAGGGGACTAGAACATTTTTTGCAAATATTTAAACCTGCTTAACCATACCATATTATGCTGGGGTCTTTATGACCTGAAATTACTTTTTGTTTTTGTATAATCAATATCGCCTATTTGTATATCAAATAGGTGATCTTCAGCAAACACCTTTAATACATCCTAGAGAATTAGGAAGTATGTGTAACTTTTTTTATTTTTATGTGTAACCTCAACACAAATGGCAGTAAAATGCTAACATAATAGGAAGTTTAAACCAGCCATGCCCCAAATCCACTGTGAACAATCCCCTCTGTCTGTCCTCTTTCTCTTAGTTTCAATTTATCATGCTTTATTGTCCATATATTATTAATATACAGTACCCACCTGGAGCAGCCTATATCCCTGCTTCTGTCCCCACTCCCCCTTCCTCCTACGAGTGAGAACTTGGGAGAAGCTACCGGCAAGAGAAGTGAAACAAGCACAAACTTGATCTGTCAGTGTAATGGGTTTATTGATGGTTCAGAGATTCAAACGCAAAGGTGGGGCGATCAGAACAAATCAGCTCACAACCGTGAGGACCAATAATTAGGGGGAGAAAATAATAAAGGAAGAAAGAAAAGACAGGAAACTAATTCCTTAAGGCTACCAGCCAAAACGAAAATCAACCCACTAAACGGGCGAACTACTAAAACTAGTAGAATACCAACTAAATCTCCCGAGCTCACATAATGAGCTAAAAATGGAAAACTTAGTAAAAACAAAAGAACACTCTCGGCTACCGTAGCTCAAAGCCGGTAGAGTGTAAAACCAAAATGAAAGTACAAAGAAAAACTGTCTCAGAGAGAAAAGCAAAGTACAAAATAGATAGCCCCAAATGCTACCAGGCGGAAAACAATCCTATACCTGATTAAGTAGCTATAGCAAGTCCCCCCTGAGCATAAACAGAGTTTAATATCAGGAGGTCGCTCGTACCTGACTATACCTGGCTCGAATGCAATGTTGTGAGACAAACAAGCACCAGAGAAGTGGAAGCAAGGAACTTAAATACCCTGCAGGCAGAAGCACAGGTGGAAACAATAATGAGGCTGGCAAACCACGAAACTGAACTTCGGATTGATTCACAATCGTCTAAGCCAGAACGTGAATAGCAAAAGAAAAGAAAACAAACAGCCGCGAACCACTACAGCTGGGGCCAAAAACCAAGATCCGCCTTGGAGCATGGAATGTCTGAACTATGGATGAGACCTCCAAGACACTATCCTGTACATTGAATTTTTTCCAGTGTAAAATACAACAAATATAATCATGTAAATAATAATGCCGGAAATTAGGCAGAAGTTCCGGAGTGGTGTTGCCATGTAATATTTCATCTGTAAAACTTACGGTCTCTGTGCTGTCAGTCATTGGTGGCAGTGAAATGCTTGTGGAGAAGAACAGACAGTGATACACTGCAAAAAAAAACAAATCTTAACAAGCATTTTAATCTTATATTTAGACTTTTGAATCTTACTCTTGCTAAATAAGACAAAAAGTGAGATGGTGATATGGGGTGAGAGTTTTACTCATTTCAAGATTTGCCAGCGGGGTAAGAATTTCACTTGTCAAGCAAAAAGTAACTTAAAATAAGCTCATATTTTCCACTTTAGAGAAAAAAAAAAGATTTTAAGATATTAGATATTATAAAATATTACAAGACTAAAACACTTGTTAAGAGTGAAATTTTTTGCATTGTATCTTGAGCAGATTGGTACTAGGTTTAGGAAAAATCTTTAGTTTAATTTACTTAATTACCCCTTATGAGGGCCCCTTGGGAAAGAAAAGTTTGCACTGGCCATTCAGTGTACTGCAGCCTTTAAGTAGGAAGAATTTGGTCTCTTTTGTGTTGAAGTTTTTACCAGCGTTTGTTTAATAACTCCTGGAAATATGGTGTTGAGTTTTCTAATCCAATGTCTTTCTGTCCTACGTCTGTCCTCCTGTGTCCAGTTAATGTTCGAATGCAGGCCTGATATTTCTACTGCTTCAAGTCCATGAATATATATATATAAAAAAAATTATATATTTATTTGTATAAAAAAGACTTCTGGCTCCAAAAAGACCATAACTTTTGCGTTAGATCTTTGTTTTGTTGCTTTATTCAATACGGTTCATGATTTCAGCTGTCCTTTTGGCACTAGATAGAGCTCATCAAAAGTTTTAATTTGACATAGTGTAGTATAATGGTTAAGGAGCTGGACTTGTAACTGAAAGGTTGCAGGTTTGATTCCCAGGTAGGACACTGCTGTTGTACCCTTGAACAAGGTACTTAGCCTAAATTGCTTCAGTATATATCCAACTGTATGAATGGATAAATGTAATAATAAGTTGTGTAAGTCGCTCTGGATAAGAGCGTCTGCTAAATGCCTGTAATGTAATGTAACATAGAACTAATTTTACCCCAAAATGCATTTATTTTACAAGGCAAATACAGTGGCTCAGAGAGAGAGAGAGAGAGAGAGAGAGAGAGAGAGAGAGAGAGAGAGAGAGAGAGAGAGAGAGAGAGAGAGAGAGAGAGAGAGAGAGAGAGAGAGAGAGAGAGAGAGAGAGGAGTTATTGACTTTTGGCATTGACATTTGACTTCCAAATGGGTTTTGGCCTTTGGTTCGAACAAAGATGCCTTGCAGAACGGGCAGTGAAACCTCTTGCAGCATGTGGTGCATTTATTAAGTGGCAAGGATCGTTCTTTTTGTATGGTTATATGAATCTTGAAAAATATAAAGCCTAATTGGTCAGTTTGAACACTTAGTTAATTTCACTGACACAAATTCAGCCTAGTACTGGACCAAAAGACATTTTGAATATTCTGTCCTGGATTGAGCTTAATCTGTGTCTGTGAAATCACTTCATATATACAGCACATGACAGAATCTAACACGAGTAAGTAGTGTAAGCCTATAGATGCAGAATACATAATAACTGACTATTAAAATACCCAATATTACAAAACAATGTCCAAATGAACAGACTGACTGATACAGTGGGGGTAAACAGGCAGTCAGCACAGTTTAGCTAATTATTAAGATTATTTAAACTTAATTAAAATGGTAAAACAATTAGTATTAAACAAACATTTACACTGAAGACAGTACTGCTGATGTAATGTAGCTGACAGACACAGATCATATCGACATGCTCTTACCACCTTTTGAAGTTTAATCAATGTGTTGGCTAGAATTCATTAGCATAGTCAACTAGTTGGGCTTGCCAAAATCGCGCTACGGTTTCATTACACAAATAAACAAATGAGACTAACATCAACGTTAGTTCGTTTTGCAGCAATATCGGTAAACTAACGTTATAACAGATGATTGTTTGTAGTGCCTTTTAAATATGCTTCGATTATCTTGGAATCGAACATTAGCGTTAGCAAAGACTATCATAAGCTAACATAACTCGCACTTCGACTAGCTAGCTAACGTTAACTTTGCTGTCGGATTCAAGACACCAGAATTGTTTTTAACATTAAACAAATAAAACTTGATTCACATTCAGTTTTGAACTCACATTCAGATTGTCGTACATCTTCTTGTTTCTCTTGTGCATGCGCAGGACTCTAGGGTCCTCAGACTGTCCCGGTCCTGAGACTGTCCCGGCCCTGACACTGCACCGCTCCGGTATTGCAGGCACACCCTTCTCACCCTGACGGCTGGACGTACGGCGATGCCGTTAACGGCCAGCAAGGATCGCTAATGTTGCTAATATTCACACAATGCAAATATAATGGGGTAGGCTCCACAAAATTACTTATTAACACGTTCGGTGTAACAACGTTGACAATGGGTGGGGTCAATTGTTACAATCTTTAAAAAAATACTAAAGTTTGGTAAACTATTACGTTTTCAAACGATTTGTATGTATTCAAGTTAATGTTTCCTCGAACTGTACTGGGAAATATGTGGTGATTCTGAAGTGTGTTTTTTATTTTTTTTATTTACATTGGAGTTGATTTCATATTCCCTCGTGAACACTCCAATGTTTTGTCATCCAGTCCAGCTGGTTCCGGTGTCGGCTTATCTTCGCATCTCCGTCAGTATTCTGAGTAAAAACAATAAAAAATAGAAAATACTGCAACCCAATTTACTTTTTCTGGCAGGTACTTACAGTAACTACACTGCTAAAATAAATTAAGGGAACGCTTAAATCACTCATCGCGGATCTCAATGAACTAAATATTCAAGTTGAAAATTTTTATTGATTACATTGTGTAATTCGTCGAGAACAAAATGATGTAAGAACGGTCATTGGAAACTAAAATCATTAACCCATTGAGGGCTGGATTCAAAATCACACTGAAAATCAAAGTGAAAAATTGAGATCACAGGCTGATCCAACTTGTGTGAATTTCATCACGACAACTCATAATGTGGCTCAGTAGTGTGTATGGCCCCCACGTGCCTGTATGCACTCCCGACAACGTCTGGGCATGCTCCTGATGAGACGACGGATGGTGTCCTCAGGGATCTCCTCCCAGACCTGGATCAGGGCATCAGTGAGCTCCTGGACAGTCTGTGGCGCTACTTGGCAGCGGCAGATGCACAATACATAACGTCCCAGACATGCTGAATTGGATTCAGGTCTGGGGAATGTGAGGGCCAGTCAATGGCATCAATGCCTTCGTCATCCAGGAACTGCCTACACACTCTGGCCACATGAGGCCTGGCATTGTCCTGCACCAGGAGGAACCCAGGGCCCACTGCACCAGCGTAAGGTCTGACAATGGGTCTGAGGATTTTATCCCGGTACCTAACAGCAGTCAGGGTACCGTTGGCTAGCACGTAGAGGTTTGTGCGGCCCTCCAAGGATATGCCTCCCCAGACCATCACTGACTCACCGCCAAACCGGTCATGCTGGATGATGATTCAAATTACATTTTTATATTAGCCTACAAGCTAATTCCAATTTAATATGACCACAAGGTGAATTTTTCAACCCACCCCACCGTCCTCCCCAAGATACCACTTTGCAACGCAACCTTGGCTACACCCGTGGCCAGCCCACACAGAACAAAGGGCGATACAATCTTGCTACCTATTCTTACGCTGTGTTCACACAGCGATCGACTGGTCGCTGAGTCGATCAATTATACTAGGCTGGGGGCGGGGCAAGAGCTTCCCGTTGTGTCATCGCAGCGTTATTATTCAGCAGATGATGCTGATAAAAATTTTTCCTGAAGGGCAAATGTGAATTGTGATTTGGCCATTAACATAATTTTAATATGATATTTTTATATTATAACGTTGGATTAAAGTCACGATTGTAACATAATTTTGGTTATTAAAAGTATTATGAATATTTTACAGACAGTAAAGTACCCTACATGAACGTGATTTGTGACATGCGTTCATGGCTTGCAGTTGCGATTTCTATGTGAAACACTGCAAAAAGTGCAGGAGAAATTGATCACATCTCGCAGAGTACAGAGCCAAAACAACAAAAATTTTGTCACTGCCCGAATAACTTCCGTCCCTACTGTAACTGCACCTATGGTGTCATGGCAAAAGTACATTGTGTTGCATATGTATTCTGTCATCAACAAACAGTATCACCCTACAATTTTATGCAAACATTGCTGAAGTGAATGATAATGAAAGTTGTGTCCGTAGGTAGCCAGCACACTCAGATCTGTATGACGCAAGATACATATACAGTAGCGAGATGAATTACACACTGCAAGGGTGTTTAGATTTTCCTCTTGAAATATACAGTTAATGCTGCATTATAAGAGTTCACAGAGCATCACTTATTAGGGGTTCATGCATTGCAGGCGCTAGAGTCTGTGCACATGAGTGTGGCTTTTTACAAAAATGCTTATGAATTCCAAACGGTAACCTCATGAAACTTGGCAACCAAACAAGGAGTGTAGCACTATTATACACCTGGATGTAGCATCCTATTATACACCTGGATGTAGCATCATGCACAGGTATTCCCCCTGGATGTGAGTGCAGCACTATTATACACCTGGATGTAGCATGATGCACAGGTATTCCCCCTGGATGTGAGTGTAGCACTATTATACACCTGGATGTAGCATGATGCACAGGTATTCCCCCTGGATGTGAGTGTAGCACTATTATACACCTGGATGTAGCATGATGCACAGGTATGCCCCCTGGATGTGAGTGTAGCACTATTATACACCTGGATGTAGCATGATGCACAGGTATGCCCCCTGGATGTGAGTGCAGCCTTCTGCAGCCCCATGACCTAATTTTCCTTCTCCATCATGCCTGGTTCAAGGGTCATGGGAGATATTTTAAAATAGTAACAGCATGCAAAGGATATGTGACCAAATATGAAATATGATACTTTAAAAATACATTAAAGCAAAGGGTATGAATACTTATGTAAATTAGAAATGTCTGTTTTTGATTTTTAATAATTGAGCAAAAATTTCAAAAAAACATGTTTTAATTTTGTCATTATGGGTTATTTAGTGTAGATTGATGAGAAAAAAAAATGTATTGAATCAATTTTAAGATGAGTCTGAAACATAACAAAATGTGTAAAACTTGAAAGGGTCTGAAAACTTTCCGTATGCACTGTACGACCAATCTGTTTCATAACGCTCTTAGAACACCCAGCATTTTTGTGTTTACCAAAGTTTACCAAAAGTGGCAGAAATCTGTGGGACTGTTAAAAGATTCAACTTGTAAATGCAGATCACTGATGGCTACGTTACATATCGGCACCCCTCACAGAGCATTCTTACATATGTTTCTAAAGGTAATAACATTCAATAATGAAAACATGTATTTATTTGTCACTGAAAGATTGAGGTCAAGTGTCTGTGGTGTAACTGTGCCATACCAACTTGTTTTCTGCTGTATTTTCCACAGGGTTTGACATTGTACTGTTTTTACAGTTAATTATGCAGAGCCCATATTCCCTGTTTCACCACATTAGGAACATGTCTGAAGACTGTGATTGATAGGCTCAAAACCCCATAAGCTGAATATTTAACATGTTGAAGACAGTTCTCCAATTGTGGTATAAATTAGCTGGTGCAGGCAAACTGTGTTGTGAAAGATGTCAGAAAGTGGCTGGACTGGCCACAAATCAGCGTTTGCACAATTTGTTTTGTGCAAACGTATTGTTTCTTTTGCTCAATGTGTTTTGGCCATCGGTGATGATGGAATTAGCCGACAAAAATGTTCATGCCCTTCAATCAGAGAGTGCTTATTTTTTCGTTTCTCAGTTGCAAATGTTCTGTTAGGAGTCTAACACTTGTTTCTATCCTGTTGGGATGTGCATAAATCGGAGGTATTTATTATTTCATATCTCTGTTGAAAATCTGTGGTGATGCTAATCCAACTCAAATTAAATGCTAACTGCATTGGTGCATCTCTGTGTTTATCATCTTTTCGATAAACAATAATTCTGTCCTACAAAATGAACAGAGTTTGTTTTACTCAAAGGGAGTAGTGAGCACCATAATTAGTTGGACAGTGACACATTTTTTGTTATTTTGGTTCTGCACTCTAGTACTTTGAGTTTGAAGGTTGAGGTTGAGGTGCAGACTGTCCGCTTTAATTTGAGGGTATGTTCATCCATATCAGATGAACTGTTTAGAAATTATAGAACATTTGCATAGTCCCCTCCATTTTCAGCATCAACAAATATTGGACAGTTTAACATAATGTAGAATAAAGTAATCATTTTTAATATTTGGTTACATATCCTGATATCTTATTTTCTGGTACTCTTGCAAGCGATACTATAACCTCTGCATTTGAATGGATCTCTATAGGAATTGGGGGGTGGGACTAGATTTAGCTGTAAATTACACTGGAACAGTATGGAACACATGGTTGGCCAAATGGCTCAAAGTCATCAAGGGTCTGACGTATCAAACAAGCCTTAAACCATCACTCTGCTGCCAGATATGCAGTAGATGTGGATGGGTACCTTGAAGGGTTGTTTCTTCTGACAATTTTTTTTATTGAACTCTTTGGGAAAAAAAGTCAGGAGAAAATACCCTCAAATTGAAGCTGACAGTCTGCGCATCAACCTTATTGTCATAGTATCCTTTCAAACTGTAAGTGCTAGAGTGCAGAACCAAAATAACAAAAAAATGTGTCACTTTCCAAAGAATTACGGTGCTCACTGTATATGTACTGTCTACATTGCATCAGTATCCTGTTGTATTCTATTTTCTCACAAAGCAATATTCCATTCTTTTAAACTTGAACAACAAAACAAGTACAACATTGTTATATTACTGGCACAATATTTTTCTCTCTTTCTCTTCAATGTGCTCATCATTTTGTGTAAGTAACACTTGAGTATTATTACAGATCAAATAGAAGTACAAATGTCGATTGAACTTTTAGCCTGAACTGGTCAGGAAGTTTAGAAGTTCAGATATCTTTGAATCCTTCCCCAATGAGTGAAAATAAAGGATGGGGGCGGTAACAGTGACATTAAGACTGTATTTGAAGTTGCTTTCTCTGTGGGTTTATTTCTTGAACAGGTTTAAATGTGTGGGAAAATACTCTGTGGTCTTAGCTGAATCTACCTGTCCTACTTTGCTTTCCACAGCACGAACGTCAGCAGCAACCAGCGTCCCTCTGCCATCGCAGTTACAATTACATGGCCGCAGGGCAAAAATACTCTCCCTTCATTCCGTTATTAGTATAACTCATTGAGTTCTTTAACCTCACTCTTGGGAGAAAGTGTCAAGAGAGAAAGATTTTGCAGATCTCAGACCTTTAGCTACTCTTGGATTTGGCACAGTCTTTTTTTCCAGAAGTCACTATTCTGTGTTTTTTTACACAGTCTTTTTGTGATACATTTATTTAATTTTTTTCCAAAAATGTATGATCTAATGAAAATTATTTTTGTTCAGGTTACTGAACATATGAATATGTATTTTGCTCGGTAAGATCAAATTCAAATGTTCTTTTGTTTGGAGGACAAGACGATATGACGCAAACCTGCTTACCCATACTATTATGTTGGGGTCTTTATGACCTGAAAGGACTTTTTGTTTGTGGTGTAAATTAAATCCACTGTGAACAATCCCCTTTGGAAAACAACACAATTTATCTCTCTCTCTCTCTCTCTCTCTCTCTCTCTCTTTCTCTTTCTCGAACAACGTTTTTTTGTTGTGCACAATAACACAATAAATTACAAAAGAAGAATTGGTTCACCACCTGTAGCAGCTTATAGCCCTGCTTCTGTCCCCACTTCCCCTTCCTCCTTCGAGTGGGAACTTGGGAGAAGCAACCGGTAAGAGAAGTGGAACAAGCACAAACTTGATCTGTCTGAATGATTAACCATCCTTCAGCCATATTGAAGGGATATGGAATGAAAGCATTTTTCTTTCTTTTTTAACCACTTCTCTACAGGTATGTTCATTATAAATATTGATTACACCTGTATTGGTTATATGGTAGATATGTTAGTTACAGATGTGTGGTGTGTTTTACTGAGGTGTATAAAACAGGTGCATTTCTGTCATGTAGGATTCTGACTCAAAACCCCCCTTTGGCTGCTCTTGCCGAAAGGCAAGAACTCACAGGTTGATATGACACTGCTACGCGGACGAGACTCAGATATAAATTTCCATGAAACCCGGCGAGGCACTACCACTTTCTCGATTAGAGGCTTGTATTGCAGATATTAAAGCTTGGATGCTCTCCAATTTTCTGCTCTTAAACCCGGAGAAAACCTAAATGCTGGTTTTAGGTCCTAAAAAACAAAGAGAGAAATTGTGTACTTTAAGTATTGATGGTTGTTTAGTTGTTCCAAATTCAGCTGTGAAAAACCTAGGTGTTACTATCGACTCAGATTTAACCTTTAGCGCGCACATAAAAAACATATCTCGAGTAGCTTTCTTTCAATTAAGGAACATAGCTAAAATTAGGCATTTTCTATCGTCTAGGGGACGCAGATAAATTGATTCATGCTTTTGTTACGTCTTGGCTAGATTACTGTAATGCTCTGCTATCTGGCTGCCCTAAGTTTTTGCTAAATAATCTCCAGCTTGTGCAGAATGCAGCCGCTCGCATTTTAACGAGAACAAAGAAATATGAGCATTTTACCCCAGTATTAGCATCACTTCATTGGCTACCAATTAAGTATAGGATATACTTTAAGGTTTTGCTTCTGACCTTTAAAGCTTTAAATGGACTTGCACCAGTGTATATATGTAATCTCCTTTTACCATATAAGCCGAAAAGATCCCTTCGTTCCCAAGACGCAGGCTTCTTAGTAGTCCCTAGAATATCTAAAAACCTGACAGGTGGTAGAGCTTTCTTCAACAGAGTGCCACTACTGTGGAACACCCTTCCAAAATTTATAAGGGAATCAGACACAGTCTCAATATTTAAGTCTAGATTAAAAACGCACCTTTATGATCAGGTTTATAATGAGTTGTAGTCTGGAGACAGGACCAGAGAAGCTTTTAGTCGTAGAGTAATGTGGAGTGACATCCTTTCCTTACTGTCACCTGTCAACAGCTGTGACCCCATCTTCGTGGGCTGGCTCTTGAGAGGTGGATAGGATTGTTTACTCTCTCATGACTGTATGGGTTCTCAAACTCTGTCTTCATAGCTATGCAGCCATAAATTATTCCTGGAGGGGGTACTTGTCCAACCCCCCCCCCCCCCCCCAGTTGGTGTTCCTGCTGCTCTATTACACTTTTCCTAACTGTTCTCTCTCTTTCTTTTTCTACATTCTGCCGGCAGGGCTCATGCCCCGCATCTCGAGAGTTGCTGTCCAGCTTCCTGTCTGTCGCCACTTGCCCCTCCCTCCTCACCACCACTGCCAGCTGCTCCTACCGCCATCGGCACCCGGTTCCCCACCATCATTGCCGCCACATCTGGACTGTCATCTAGCTGCTGCGATTTCTACTATCATGGGCATTGGCAGTTTTGACCATGCTGGTCATTAAGATCTAGACCCTGAGCCGACCAGAGGAGGATGGGTTCCCCCCTTGAGTCTGGTTCCCCCCAAGATTTCTTTCTAGTTACACCAGGGAGTTTTTCCTTACCACTGTTGCCTCTGGCTTGCTCTTGTGGGGGTTTAGGCTGGGTTTTTTTGTGAAGCGCATTGTGACAACTAGTCTCTTTTAATTAAATTGTTTGCAATATATCAAAATAAGCTAAATGTGTAAATGGGACATTTATTCAATATCACATACATAACTATTTGCTGATATAATTTGATTTAAGAGGGTAAATAATCCCTCAAAACGTGAAAAGTGCAATTTAAAAAAAATGTACTGCTTGTTAAAATTTTGAGACTGCAATTCTGGGACGAAAACCAGCAAACAAGGGTGGCCCCAAGACCGCACTTGAGAACCACTGCTGTAGAGGATCGCACTCTCAGAAATAAAGGTACAGTGGAGGTACATTTTTTTTCCTTAAGATACACATTTCCAAAATGTATCCTGAAAGTACAATAATGTTCTCTTTGGGTACTAAAAAGTACTTTAGGGCTAGGGGTACAATTTTATGTACCTATAGGGTACTACCCCAGTGATAATATTTAGTACTTTTTTAGGTACGTTTTTTCTGAGAGTGGATATGGTGGACAGGATATGGTCATTTCCAGAGTGCATAATGGGTAATGTGGTATGTGCCCTGGCCCAAAGCCTGAGCAAATGATAATTTCTGCACTTTTCTCTTGTTAATCAGTAATTAACAGCTGCTATAATTCCATTGCCACGCCATCACCCTGGACAATGCTGAGCCTGTCGCCATGGGCAAGCTAGGCTAGATCAGAGTCAGATGAATGGCTTAGTGTCAGTTTATTTTTCTTGGTTTGAATCTGGGATCAGTGGTGTGCACACAATCTCTGCTCTACATTCCCTTGCCCCTTCCCATCAGTTAACACATGTCCTATGATGCTGCTTTACATCCTCCTGTGTGAAGTTGGAATGGCCAGAACAGATTGGACCAGAGCCTAGGACTGCACCTGAAAATGCCCTTCCCTTCCTTCAACTGATCTATAGAGCAAGGACAGGTGAAACAATACGGGATAAACCGTTGTCACTTCAGATAAGCTACATGAGAAGGAAGGAAAGGAGGGAGGATACAACTTCAGAGTATTTGGATGGGTGATAAGACCTTGTTGTCTCAACGGGCATTAGCTTAATACACATGCGCCAAAATTGGGCGCGCCAACATACAGTGTGCCATGCTCAAGCCAGTCTTCTACAGATATCGAGTGGTAGAGATGTGTAGAGTTTTAGAGTCTATAACAAAGAATAGGATGTAGAAAGTAGCCATGTCCTCAAGCATTATATTTTAATGAACAATGTGAGGCAGATGGGGCTGCATTCCTACTGCATTCCTGTCTGGAATATTCTGATAATTAATAACCTCACCTGTAAATAACCAGACCCTCCAGTGTCACATTTATTCTGCAGGATTCAAATGGGTGGGCATCCAGGTTATGCACCTGAGCAGGACCCAAATTATTAACCTGAAAAATATGCTAATGGTTTACTCTTTTGATTATTATATATTTTTTTATTTTCCTTTTGCCAAAATATAACAATAGTGAATATAACAATCGTGAAACCACATGCCTCCCCACACCCACCCCCCTTCATAGTTCTCCCCCATCCCGTAATGACATCCCCCAACCACAGTGTAAGGATAGGCAGCTATAAGTATCCATAAGAATATTTAAACAAATAGACACACATACATGCATATAGGTATATAGAGACAAAGAGACATACAAGGACAAATACAGACAAAAATACAGGCAGACAAATTCAGGACAGGCATAGACAGGTTGGCCGTGGCAGTCATGGCAGTCATAACCGGTTGGTAGGTTGAGAAAAAATATATATTTAGGGAGAGTGGTTGGTGTATGTTTATAAGTGTACGTGTACGTGTACGTGTGCGTGAGTGTGTGTGTGTGTGCATGTGTGAGTATTAATGTGTGGCCTACAACAGTTTGTGGGGGTAGCAAGAGCGACATTAACAACAATAATAATCACAATTATTGTCAGATGATTAAGTATGTAAATAAATCATTCAAAGAAGAAGCAAGAAGAGAAAGTAAAGAAAAAGAAGGTTGATAAATAAAGAAGAATGCATGTGGCAATAACTGACAGGCTAGTCGGATTGTAAGTTCCATGCGTTTACTGTATGAATGGAGCCTATATTTCCCCAAATCGTAAGTTTGGGTTCTGTGATGCAGTCATTTTCTCCATTGAGATGTGATCATTAACCTCTTCCTCTGATTAATGGTGCCCCAGGAGCAGTGGTCATAAGCATAGCAGTTTACGTATCGTATATTGGCTAGAGAAACATTGCTCCTTCAGTGTAATGTAATATACAGTGATTATACAATGAACTCTATTTATTAGAAACCTAACATGGTTGCACAATTTTCTGTCTGATTAAACATAACAATACTTCTGTGTTGTTTGACACCTGACAATAAAAGGGATTAACATCCAGATAACACATAACATTCTAACAATGTTGTAACAGTGTTATATCTCAGTGAGATTTACAAGAATTAAAGGCTGGCTGAAGTCTATCTCACTCAGTTTTGACCTAGAAAAAATAATGAACTTTACCAAGGTTTCACAGTAGCAGTGGTTTGTAAAATAATATATGGGCTGTTTTCTGTCTATATGCAAATGTGTGTGTACTTGTTGTACCTGCATAAATGTGTTTATGAGACATGTCTGTGCATATGTGTATCTGTGCATGAGTGTGTATACACATACTGTATGTGTATGTGCATGGATGAATGGGTGTTTGAGTGGGTGGGTATGTCCAGTGGTCGCCAGATGTCTACTCCAAAGAGCCAGGCTTCATTATGGTGCAGAAGGATGAGCTCGGAACCATCAACAACTTGCTCAGTGACCCTGTACCCAAAGGCTGGGAGGTAAGTTATTGGCTATGAATTTTCTGACTCCTCCCATCTGTGACAGGATAAGCCTAGTTCCCTCAGAATGGACTCATCCTGAATTGTCTTTGTTGATCAATAACGGCTGATCAATACTGTGTAAACAATAAGGTTATAAGGTTAGATGAGTACCTGTAGGTACCCAAAAAAAAAATCAGTGGTCCACAATTTAAAACGCATCATTACAAAAAAAGAATGTTATAATAAACACATTGACACACGTGTAATAATGAAGAAGAAATATCAACATGAGTCCATAGTGAGAAGTATAACATTAAATTAAAACATATTCCAAAGAAAATATGTTTTTCTCATTTACAACAGAAGTGAACACAATAATATTTTTTACTTTATATTAAACATGCACTTTTCAATACATCAATACAAAAATGCACTTTTCAGGACATTAACTTAAATGTAATCTTAGGTACCCTGTGTGGACTCTAGACTGTTTCCACAAAAATGTGTGCATACAGGATGTAAGGTTGATTCTCATCTCTCTTTTAAGTAATGTCATCTACAGTAAATGTTCAGGATAATGATGGCTAATGTAGACAATGCAACACTGCATTTAGGAATGTGCTTTAAAACCACATTGGCTGCCCGCCAGATCAAAGCTCTACTCTTCTACAAATTGCATCTGCTTTTCTGGAGAGTAGCCCAACTGTTTTCTTACTTGACATCCCTTATATGGCCATAACCCCTTTCCTCCATCTGCTGCTGTTTCCTTTTATTTTCAATTAAATGAAACCTAACTAAGCAGGTTGGCCAGCCAATCAAGTTGAAGCTGGCACAAGTAGATTTGACCAATTAGGTTCAAGGTTGCAAGCAGAGAAAGTGAACAAACACACATGCTGGAGTGACACTCTCTGCAGCACTTGTTAGCAAAGACATGATGAAGCACATTCGAGCCGTGCAGAAAATGCCAGTGAACATCAG
Organism: Ilyophis sp. 1 JC-2022; assembly: GCA_022702515.1. Taxonomy (NCBI): domain Eukaryota; kingdom Metazoa; phylum Chordata; class Actinopteri; order Anguilliformes; family Synaphobranchidae; genus Ilyophis; species Ilyophis sp. 1 JC-2022. The sequence continues at coordinate 104,895,793 of CM040406.1, forward strand.
GATCCTGTACTTTGCCAAACAATGCGCAGAACCCTCTGTTGAGGTGGGCAACTCAAGATGTCTTTTATATTTTTTAAACTAAGCAAAACAATGATTGTATTCCTTAGATTTGTATTTCTGTGATTCAGTATTGATGAGAGTTTTACTTGTATAGAGTTCTTTTCAGATTTTTTAGACCATAACAATAATGAGATGGCATTTCTGAATGTTATTTGCAGTTAAGAATTTCTTAAATTTTGTATGCATTTGTTTGCCATTTAACATTGCTACAAGGTAAAAAGCAGCAATAAACGTTAGATGTGCTGTGTCTATAGTTTATAGCCAAGGGTAATTTACAAAAAGCTGTCTCCAGTTAGGTTTTTGTAATTATTAAATGAGTTAATAACAATAAATTGAGTCATTTCTATTACTGCAGCAGACTGTGAAGCATGAGCCCCATGGTCTCAGATTGAATCTGGACTGTGGCTGGTAGCTCCATAGGGCGATGTGCAATTGGCGATTGCGTTGCCCAGAGTATGGGAGGGTTCAGGTAGTAAGGAGTCCAAAGAAAACTTTTTTAATTTAAACCAAGAGAAAATAAATTGAGACAGGTATGCCATGATTCAGGTTTTTTTATATGATAACTATTTAAAATTTTGCTCTCATCTTTCCAGATTGTGAATCTAGCTTACATTTTCTCCTGTAGTCAGCTTTGTGGCTAGGGTGTAAAATAGTCACTGGATCATGAGCGAGCATAACAGAGAGGATAACGTACTCCAGCACTCCCTGTGCAGGTTCATATTTTGGGTTACATGTGTGCATAGTACGAACAGTGTTCCAAAGTAGAAAAAAAGGGGAAACCATTGAATAAAATTACTAATTAGCCTGAATCCAAACCACTGAAATGTTTTCATTGAAATTTTTTGGCTAAAATATTGGTCTCAGTTGTGTGGAGGTGATTTGGGAGATGTGTGCTCATACGCCTTGCCTCTTGCTGGAACTGAAAAACTGCAAACACCATTTGTATTTAATTTTATATGCGTCGTTACTGGTTGCTGATCATTAGCATCGATCATTAATGGCCATCATCAGCATCAACTGTCACAGGCGTGAAGAAGCATTGCATACAAAAAACGTTGGTTATTATTGACAGTTCTGGTTCATCTGTTCATCATGTGATCGCTGGTTGTCTCTCCCAGATTGTCACAGTTACTGAGGCGAAGCGGCGTCAAAGCGTGTGCAACTCGAAGGATGAGGAGCCAGAGGACCTGCTGCCTGTCTTGACGGACCACAGCGAGCTTCTGGAGGATGCCCACATCCAGAGGGTGAGACCTGACCCCTGACTCTTGACATCTTGACACCCCAGTCCAACTCACCCCCACCATAGATTTTCCACAGACACCAGTCAGCTTCTGTATCCCTTCCTTGTCCGATGAGGTTCTGATTGATAACAGGATTTTCCAGCGCTATATTACAGCTTCGGAACATTTATGAGGACAAACCCTTGCATTGTCTTTGGCCACAGCCCTAATTGAATATTCACGATATGCATCACATTGGAATCGTTCAGCGAGACAGAAGTTTCAAAGTAAACAGTAAACCTGTCGTCCCCCACCCATGAGCATGTCGTTATCATGTAGCCTACAGTTGTTGACATCTGATCTATGTTGTGAATTATAACGATTATAACTACTCCCATTCAGTTGAGAGCGCATCCACTATATTCGGCACTCAAATAATGGCAATCAAACAAGCTTTACGTTTATTTGGGAACACGAGCTGGCTAGCATAACCAGTATATTTGTATTTTTCATTTTTACAACTAACTTAGTCATTAATTAACTTTTGTATCACTATAATACCTGATGGCCACCTCCATTTAATATTGAAGGTGGACAATTCGAGGGAAACCAGGAAATCTTTGTCTTATATAACCATCACATTAACATGTGTGTGTGTGAGAATAGATGTAGCTAACGTTACAGATTAGCCTCTGTTAACTAACTTACGACATCTATTCATTTAACGTTAGGTCAAATCTTTTAGACTGCAAATAATTCACAATCCATGACCATGACAATGAAATTTCACTTACCAAATGAACATGTAATAAACATCAAATTTGATGGGAATATAAGAAGAAGACAATGAAAAACAATATGTTTGACCACCAAAAATGGGTACAATTGTGTGTGGGTATAACTGAAGATTCAAGTTAAAAGTTTATTAGGCTGGATATGTTAATGCCATCAAGCTATTAAAAGAACTCCAGCACAGAAAAGAGAAAACTTGGTTAAGTTATATCGTTGGCTAGCTAATATAAAAAAGTAGCTAACTTAGCTAGCTAGCTAACGTAGCGTAACGTTACTGTAAATGAGTCGGTGTCCTGACGTATAACGTTAACATTATTAATGCCATTTATTAGCCAGCTACTAGGGGTGGGACGATTCAATCCCATAACGATTCGATTCGGTTACGATTCTTTAGGCAAAGGTTCGATGCATCATAACATCTTACATTTGACCACGATTCGATTTGATACAATTCGGTTCGATTAATTTTGATACTTTAAAAAAATGTAATAGGTATGCTAATGTGATTTGATACCGATGCAGTCAGCAGTAATTCAATATTCAATTAGAACCTTACGCCAAGTTCACAGAATTATGTTTATTTTTAAGGCATGCCATATATTTTGCAGCTGTCTGCAGCAAATAATGCAGCAATAAACATGACTAACAGTGTATTTTCTAAAGTTGCCCGATTGAGGTTATTGTTTTTCAAAGTGTCAGACATGGTACCCTAATACCTTTCCTTTATTCACTAAAATGTTTGGTGTACTGTATGGTGTATCTAGGTTCCACAACATTCATTAAGTGACTAAATCCCTCTTCTTCTACCGCACTGTATGGTCTAAGGTCTTTGCAGATGAACGTGGCTATAGCAGATGTCACCTCTTTTGCCCGTTTAGAACTGTTTTTTTTTTACATTTTATTTTAGTTTTTGTCTGTGTGATATGTAGGGGAAGGGGGGGGGGGGGGGGGGGGGGGGTTGGAATCGGACAGTTAACATCGTAATAATTAATTGAACGTAAGACATTGGAAATAGTCTTACTATTTTTGTTTTTTGTCTCTAATGTCTACTTGATTTTGAATAGAAAATGGTTTAAATTAAAATATCAGAAAGCACTTTACAATTATCTGTCTGGACACGGTATGTGTATAAAAACAAATAAAAGAACTGTTCCATTTCTCCAGGAAAATCCTGATTCCCGAGTTTAGCTTGCTAATCCGCTTGCTGTCCTTCACGTCAATGGTGTGTCGTCGGCTCAAATGGTTTATCATGTTTGTGGTGTTGCCTGTGTATCTGATTTCAACTTGGCATATCTTGCATATTGCAGTGGTTTTGTCAAGTACACCCTCCTTTTTTCTAAACCCGAAATGCTCCATACTACTGATTTTCTGTTCGAAACATCGCACATTCTGTCAATTTCTGTCTCTTTTGTCGCACTCGAGCAGCTAGCCATTTCACTCAGTTCTGTCCGTCTCATTGTCGCTTGATTCCCGCCTGTCGCTGCTTTCAACTCACACTTACGTGGGGGGTTGGAGCAGAAACATGGATTAAAGCAAGTCAAAACAGTTTTAAAAGTAGTCGTGTCTCAGAAATATATTTTTTAAATAATGAAATTAATATTTTTGAATAAATAAATACATGTGCACATTCATTTACAATGCGATATTAATTGATGCTTATCAATTCTAAGCTTACAGATTGATGCAGTTGTATTTACACATTCAGATCGATGCATCGGGATGCATCAGTGCATTGTCCCACCCCTACCAGCTACTGTATTAAATGTCACAGAATAAACAAAATAGCTATTTTATGTCAATTTACTTCAAGTGACAGCTTACCTGAAAACCAGTAACGTTACGACAACTTCTTCTGAATACGAAGAGAATGTGACAGTTTGAAGAGTGAGCGCCTCTCCTCCTCGAACACTAGTTGACACGGCTAAATGCAGCCTGCGATATTCCCACTGAAGAGGCTATTACCATTAACCATCTCTTCTATTACTGTTTGAAATTATCCTGATGCCATGTAATTTGGTGGACATAATGGGCCGACTTGGAAGAGGACAGCTTGATAAGAGTGATCGTGATCTCCTACGTGCTCTATATCACCATCTGGTGTTCTGAAACTACATAGTATACCTTTAATGGGAAAATGCATGTACATTCTACATTTTCCACAAAGAGCTACTAAACACCTTAAGCTCTGAACTCTGTGGATTTGTTGTGGTGGGGGACAAAAAATACAGAGCCGTCCACCTGGGTAGTATCTATAATCTTTAGTCTCACTCTTAACACATCAGTTCACCACTCACACATTACTAACATTATTCCCCATTTAAGAGCATAAGAATGTCAGATGATGCGAACAGACCATTCGGCCAGACTAGGCTTGTTATCTTTTAGCCTCTCTGAGTTTGTCACATTAGCACATCGGAGCACGCCTCAGATATAGCCGTGATAGACACTAGACAGCAAAGTCACAAAAAGCAAAGTTTCCAAACCGACCGTGATTCTGTCACCACAGCTGAGCGGTCACCTCCCGGCACGGACACAGGGGCATCCATGGCGGCTGGTGTACAGCACAGCTGTGCATGGAACAAGCCTGAAGACACTATACAGGAACTTGGCACATATAGACAGTCCTGTGCTTCTGGTCATTAAAGACATGGACAACCAGGTAAGCCCTGCACCAGTATCACACAGCTAAAAACATACTACTGCTACACATATGCGGTACACACAGACACACACACACACACACGCAAACACTTTCACTGAATACATACCCTAACTAACACACATATACATATACCATACCATATCATAATAAAAAGTCTTTATTTCCAGTAGTGCAGCTCAAGGTGCTTCACAAATATACATAAAGTATACTGAACATATACCCCTGTACTTCACGCATTACACACACCTGGGTTGCGTTTGGGCAGTTGATTCAGGTAAGGGGGGTAATAGATTGTTCCTTTTCTAGGTGTTTGGTGCTTTCTCCTCCCACCCCTTCAGAGTGAGTGATCGCTGTTACGGGACTGGAGAGACATTTCTGTACAGCTTCAGCCCAGAGCTTCAGGTACAGCACATTTCTCTCATTTATTGAGTTTACCATGCCCTGTGGCGTAGCCTCATGACTGCAGTGTCAGTGTGCTTTCTAAGAGTTGGACTCTCATCTGCACAGGTGTTCCGCTGGAGCAGCAAAAATTCATACTTTGTGAGAGGCCATACAGATTCCCTGCAGATGGGAGGTGGAGGGTAAGTGTTCAGACATTTGGACATAATGGACATAAAGTCATCCCATTGCATTTTATTGCAATATTACTGTACTTAGTCAACATAGTGCCATCTTCATTTAATGCAACACATGCCTGGATGATGCTAATACTGACAATTGGTAATAAATGCGCTCTTTTGTCTCCAGGGGCCTCTTCGGCCTGTGGCTGGATGCTGACCTATTTCATGGCTGCAGTTTGGCCTGTGACACCTTTCACAACCAGCCGCTCTCCACCAAGCGGGACTTCATCATCCAGGACCTGGAGGTTTGGGCTTTCCACTAATAAAGGCCACCCTGCTTTTACAGAGTTTTACCAGAGGACTAACACAGGGGCCCTGTCAGAACTATGTCCAAAAGTGCTTAACACATGGCATTAATTGTTTTATTATCAGTCACTGTTATCCCTATTAAAATGTATTCATTTAACTTTGTTTTGAGGGGAAGTACTTTTTTCAGGGGTGCAGAACGGGTTTACTAACCCAGGCCTGGAATCATTGGCCTTCAACCATTTGCCTTATACACTACTCCTCACTTCTGCCTTTAGTCCTGGACTGTACAGTACATACCTGTAACATGGGAACAAATGTTTACTTGAACCATACAAGCCTTTAGAAACAGCTGCCTGCATTTCAATGAACAGATGAGGTGGTGGATCCAAATGTGTCACTCATATTTCGAAAGAGTTTGTAACACATATATTCAATGTATGTCATGTCTTTGTCAAGGACAAAATGTAATTTTGTTATACAGAACAAATGTTTTATTTTGTGTCTTTTTCATTTGGTAATCTTTTAAATTCTATGTAAGATTACTTTTTGTTTGTTTTTTATGGAAATAATAAATCTTTTGTGTTCTTGTTGTTTTATTTATTGTCTGTATACTTGTTGTCCTAGTTAATTTTTGTCACAGTACTGGCACTGTTTTTTATTTGTATTTTTTAAAACCCATTTTTTTAGGTTTTGTGGAATTAATTTTGCCTGTCAAATACCAACAAATACAAGACAGTGACTATTGAGTATGTCCGAATGCAGTCATCATGGGCAGCGTGTGTCGTTCTCTAAAAAAAAAAGGATGCCGTGGCTATATAATAGTTACAAATACTGTACATCTGATTTGAGTGTCATGCTCACTAGAAACTGTCAATGAGTGTTTAAATTCAAAACCAGGGGGAGCATTTAACAGGATGCACCAAACACAGAAAAATGCTGGTTGCCCCAAGCCATCATTCTATGCACAGTGAACTACACTGCTCAAAAAAAAATTAAGGGAACACTTAATCATCACAGTGTAACACCAAGTCAATTAAACCAAACTGGTCATGCTGGATGATGTTGCAGGCAGCATAACATTCGCCACGGCATTTCCAGACTCTTTCACGTCTGTCACATGCGCTCAGTGTGAACCTGCTCTCACCTGTGAAGAGAACGGGGAGCCAATGGCGAACTTGCCAATTCTGGTGTTCTCTGGCAAATGCCAATCGAGCTGTACGATGCTGGGCTGTGAGCACAGGTCCCACTACAGGACGTTGAGCACTCATGCCACCCTCATGGAGTCTGTTTCTGACAGTTTGGTCAGAAACATGCACACGAGTTGCCTGCTGGAGGTAATTTTGTAGGGCTCTGGCCGTGCTCCTCCTGTTCTTCCTCGCACAAAAAAGCAGATACCGGTCCTGCCGCTCGGTTGTTGCCCTTCTACGGCCCTGTCCAGCTCTCCTCGTGTAATGGCCCGTCTCCCGGTATCTCCTCCACGCTCTTGAGACTGCTGGGAGACACAGCAAATCTTCTTGCGACGGCACGTATGAATGTGCCATCCTGGAGGAGCTGGACTACCTGTGCAACCTGAATGGCCTACAGGTACCGCCTCCTGCTACCAATAGTGACAAGTGCACTAGCAAAATGCAAAACTAGAGAAAAATCAGTCAGGAAGGATAAGGAGAGAGAAAGGGTCTGTGGCAACCTCCTGCAAAACCATTAACTTTTTGGGGGTTGTCTTGCTGTTGCCTCTCCTGTCCATCTGTTGTCACTTTCATTTGCACCAAAGCAGGTGAAATGTATTCACAATCGTCTACACTTCCTAACTGGACAGATCGATATCCCAGAAGTTTCATTGACTTGGTGTTATACTGTGTTGCTTAAGTGTTCCCTTAATTTTTTTGAGCAGCGTAGAAAAGCCCTGAAATGTTTTGAAAAAATCTATGCCACGTTCCAGCATTGGAGCATGGGAGAGTTGGAACTGATAAAAAAGAAAAAATCAGAGAAAGGCTGTGGGTGCCTTTGAATTTCTGACTGGGTGAGAGTAAAGTGTCCTCATATTATATTCTTTGTGATGATTTCTTGCCAACATACAGCTAGCCTGAACAACACTGATGAGCCAGTCTCACACATTTGGAAGGTAACAAGTCAGGGCTGTCACTGTGTTGAAGTAAAAAATGACTGGAATTGAGAAGTTTTATGAGATGGGCGTTTTCTATCAGTGGAGGTCATGCACTGAAACAATCTCTTATGTCACAGAATGTTGTTTGGCTACACTCAATGCAAATAAAGTTGTTGTTTTTTCAATTATTTTTAAGTGTATGTTTTAAAATCACAAATCACTGATAAATTCACAATTCAACTCGTATTGAATTGTTATTCAACTCTAACTCGTTGCCAAATAAAAGTTGACTACGTAAAAAGAAACTCCATTAAAACAGTTAGTCCTGACTGCAGATTTATTTCATGGAACATGAATTTTCACATTCTGTACTAGTGTATGTGCAGGTTCGTAGTTGTTTGGTTGAAGTCTACTGGTTGCGCAACAGTCATTTGTGTTCCAGGCAATGTTCCATTACACCTGGTATGGAAATGCAGAAATACCACCCCACGAGCCTTTACACCTGCATGGCTTCCTTTGCACCACAAGTTAAGCCACCTCCATATTTACTGTCATTTATACAATCTCACACAGGTGGGAGTGAGACAGAAAATCTATGGGAACTTTAGATTTTTGGCAAGAGGCAATTGAATAAAATCTAAATTGTGTTCGGAAACTTTAACCATTAAGCTGTTATTGTATTCTTTCTTGTAGCTGAATTAAAATAATTCACAATTTTTGTGACCTTACCTAGTTAGCTGACTAAAATACCCTTTGACTGTTGTACATCTGTCATTCAAAGCCAATATTTAGATGTATAGATGGAGAGAGTCTGGTGTTATTATTCCATGATGTCCCTTTCTTACCACCTGCAGTACAGTTTGTATATCATTGTTTCCAAACTTAAGATAACAAACCACTAAATGAGTGAATATATTGTTGTGGATTTGAAGTGAAAATATCTCTGAGTTGTTTTCAGAAATTCAGAGTTTTTCAACTTTATCTCTCGAATTTCTCTAAGTGTTTAAACAAAGAGAACGAGACAGAATTTCAAAGACTTCTAGACTTTTATTCCTTACACCGCTCAATCAAAAGTCTAGTGTGAACCCCTCAGAGAGATATCACACTATTACATGTTTTCCATCAGTTTTTATACAGTTTCTTTATCAGTTTATACATCTCATTTTTTGTCCATCTGACCTATTTGACCATACAGACACAGGCAATCTCTATCTCCGCCTTTCTTCGAGAACTTTCCAAACTTTTCCTTTGTAGGGCCTACTCCTATTGGATTGTATCTAGGTGACACCTGGGTTCTCAACCACCCGGCTCCGCCCCACAAAGATAGCTCTCAAAATCTCCCCCCTTAGATCCCCAGCCACCCATCTCCAGCTCTGTGTGCCCCCCCCCACGGCATCGCCCGCCCTTCAGGCCTGGGAACCACCTCGTATCAGACCCTGGTTGCTTGGATACTATCTAAGTTCTCCTCCAAATTTCTGGACTGCTGACTGTGTGTAAAAAATAACAATGGCTTTAACTTTTATAGTCAGACTCAGCGTTCATATTCACAGAAATGTCTATATTCACTGTGACCATTCTATTTATTAACTTTATGGGATTCTGTGAAAATGCATTTTAATTAATATATTACTATGTGTTTTTGTGCTTATTTTGTACTGAACCTTGGTTGGTCAGACACCAGGTGTCTGAGAATATCTGTTTGCCCAGGAGCCCTTGGACAGCGCTCAACACAATCATTGTTATGGGAACATCTTATCATCTTATCAGATTCTCTGGACCTTTTGAAGGAAACTGCTTTTTATAGACAGAGAGTCTGTTTCTGTGCTTTTTGCTCACATAATGTGATGTGATTCCATATATATATATCTCACCATGTGTTTGAGTGCTCATGATACATTTTCAAATATAATCAATACATATTATCACAGGCAATATAGTTTAAAAGTAATACATATTCAAATATAGTCAATACATATTATCACAGGTAATATAGTTTAAAGTGATACATATTCAAATATAGTCAATACATATTATCACAGGTGACCAATGGATTTAATGGAATTCCCAACAATATTTCCTAGTTCCCAATCCTCATCAAAATTTTGTCTAACATATTCAAATGTCAAAACAACTATATACTATGTACATTGAACATCCAGAGCATGTAACTAGAGCAGTGTCTAAGTTCACTGCTTTGAATGTTGGTCCCTGGTCACTACATTATGGGGTGAACAGTAAAGATCACAATCACAGTCATGTAATCATCCAAGCCACTGCAGTGGTACTAAGTGCGATCAACGAGCATTGGTGCTGACTGTTGGCTTTTGACTGTTAAAACAGTGTTTCCTGCAGGCTATTTTTGTAAAATATATGCCTGCCCCTCAAGATCAACTCAAAGATCACATCCTCTTTTAGTTTTTCTAAAAAATCATGGTGTGAAAGCCAATCAGAGGAAGAGAATGGATTCACTCATGGGGTTGTTTTAACAGTTTGCCTTTTCTCAAAAACGGTGTAGTATAGCAATGGAGGCAGCAGTTGGTTATCAAATAGTAAATATTTCATTCAAGCTAAGGCACTGTAAAAATTATGAAAGCTTGGCTTTCTGCCTATGCCGTTAAAGCCAATGCGATTTTATTCTGTTATGAATTTTTTAAGTTCAATTATAGTATTATGGATGTTGATCTCAGTTCTAAGCTGTAGGAAACACTGTTTAAAGTGTGAGGATAAGTGATTTACCTTCATATAGAAAAATAAATATTTGGTGCACAATGCACGTACTTGGTTGCATATAGGCAAAGATTGTAGATAAGACAAGATACGCAACTGGCGCCTTTCCCCATTGGATTTTTTGTCCACACAAGAGGAACTGATCAGGCATACGCAGTAGTGTTTTCAGTTAGCTTAGCAACTAAAGTTACATAACGTATGCTTAAAGTGATACTGCAGTCAAAAACCGACTTTTCTTGTTGAGAACCAATGTTTCGGGTTAGATTATGACCATACACAACTGTTTATGTCCGAAAATCTCATGTTTAGTCAAAATGTGTTTTGTGTAGGCTTACCAATACACTGGTTTCCGGGATTTGTGACGTCACGAGATTCTTAACATAAAAATGGGTGAGGGCTTCTCATGCATGCTCCGTTTGTTCAAAACTAAGTCCGTTCACAAAGACACACCCTTTCACTCCTTGACCGTATGAATATTCATAATATGACTACGTGGCATCATCATCATATGACCGCACCTACTCACAAGTTCCAGTTCAAATTGAAGCGGTAAAAAAGGCCTTAAAAAGGCTCTGCAGTATCTCTTTAAAGTGGCGCATATCTGACCAGTGCTAGCCGGATTTAAAGTTGCTTTTCATTGGATAGTCAAAATCATAACGGGTTGTAAGTAGTTGTACTGTGTCCTGACAACCTAGGCATATATAATCTAAAAAAAGGGAGACTTTTGATTTCATCTGTCTGATAATGACCGGTTTAGCAAACTGTTTTGTAAAAAACCCATTGACCTCCAGTCATTCAAAGAGCGCCTGTTGTTTGTCTAATAAGTTCCAACTGCGGATGTTCCAGCTCCAAAGCTGGACCTCTTGCTCCACCTACCATCTTTATAGACTACTTTCAAAACCACATTCTTTACGGGTGACAGTTACTTTAGGGAAGTCTATGAGTTCTGAGCTTACGGTCTATGGTTCTGAGCGGTGGCTGGCTTCAGAAGAGCGCCCTCTGTCAGCCATCAAGTGAATACACGTCTACACAGGTTCTTACAGACACACTCACAATCCAACCGGTTGAATTTTGTGATGTGATAGGTTCTGTCATAAACAGCAGTTTCCTTGCAAGAATTAACACATAAAATATGGGGGAAAATGAATACTCACCAAAAATTGTATGGACAACTCTCTAACAAATAAATATAATAATTAATTTTGATAGGCAATTTTGGTGTTATCTGAAGGGGTCACGAATATGCAGGCCCGGTCATGTTTTAAACATGTCCATTGTTTTACATGTGTTTAATATGGCGATGTGCAATCAACCCAGACAAATGTATAGAGATATTTGAAATTATTTTAGTCTAACTTTAAACCATATAGAATGAATTGTATCTGGTCTGGTGTGTACAAAGAGCGAGTGAATAGTACCCTCTATGAACTACGTAGCACGCCTCTATGAACAGTATGAGGTTTCATTAAGTTAGCCACAACATGGCTAGACTACAAGGGCTGCATTGTGTGGTACAAGTCTATGAAATAATGCAAACAATGAACGTCCATTGTTATGCAATAGATGGCCTTCAATAGAAGAAATAATTAGGAAAATGTTGATAATTACACATTCAATAAATTTCGTAGCCTACACTGGCACCAAATATAGGTCTAGATATTCAGCTGGACTTTGGAGATGTATTTTTTTCGCTATTTATCTTCACCTCCACAGAACAAAGTAGACTACTTTCTTCAAATCGCTCGATCGATGATTGTTTGCTTTTCCCTTAGAATCGATGATTACCGCAGTCACAGGGGTTTTCTGCATCGCAGATAACAACAAAAATGGCAACCGGTGAGGACAGCAAGTCTCAGGAGGTTTCTGTGGCGCAAAATAGTCTGTGCCACAACGACGGATACGACAACAAATGTATATTTTGTAAGATAGTCCACAAAGAGATCGACACTGAACTGCTACATAACGTAAGTATGCTATTATACTGAATGTGGTAGAACTGCGAAATTAACATGACACACCTTTGCAAGATCTCGCTGTTTAGAACTGGACTGACGACTGGTTCTGGAGGGACATTCGAGTAAATAATCGGCCAGGGACGAAAAATTATCATAAAGCTTTTCAGTTAAGCTTGTCAGGCATGCGAATCAATTCTGTAAAGTTGTATTAGATTACCTAATACATTCTGATGGCTTGTGTCCTGATCCGTATTTTTATTGTAAATATTTAGCCATTAGACTTTTTTATTTTTTATTTTTTTTACTAGTACCTTTATATTTATTTTTTATATTAAGCACTTCTAGCTATAAATTACCTATATATTGTGCACCGTTCATACATTTATAACTATTATTATTATTGTAGGTGCTCAATAAATAAAGAATATTATTATTGTTATTATGGCTCTGTGTCTGGGCAGGATGAGGAGATCTCCTGTTTCAGAGACATTAAACCTGGTGCTCCTCATCACTATCTTGTGGTGCCCACAAGACACATGGGAAACTGCAAATCACTTCGGAAGGAACATGTGTGCCTAGGTAAAGAATTTATGCATGTGCCCTTGGAAAAGCAAACCATACTGTAATACACAAGTCTATATCATAACACTTAATAACGGTCTATAATACTGGCACTCTGGAGTCCTTGTGTATGGATGTTTTATTTCTTCCCCCATTCATCAATGTTAGACAGTAGCATAAAGCGTGAACCGTCGTACGGTGGGTTTGTCAGTGTTCACAAATGTATGTTGTACACAAACTGTCACACATTTATTTAGCTACACGTATATATCGTTAGCAGCTACATTAAGTATCTCTAGGGTAAAAACACTTGACATTTGTACCCGTAACCATCTGATCTAGGGCCCTGACCTCTTGACTGTGATGTATAGGAATAGCATGATGTGCTGAGTAGATTGTAATTACTGACAGTCTGTGACTGTCCTTTAACAGTAGAGAAGATGGTAGAGATGGGGATGACTATGCTGCAGAAAAACGGCATTACAGATCTTGACGACGTCAGGTAAAAACTCTTTCTAAAACTGAATAATTCAGTTTGCCAGTTAAAAAAAACTACATAACCCACATATGTTTGTGGTCATTCCTTATTTTAAAGCATTTATTTAACATAAGTAACAAACAATACATTGAACTGACAAAAATATGTTTTATGGTGACAGATATTTTCACTTGGTCATTATCTTAGGCTTGGGCACACAGATGGATGAGTTCACCTTGTATGTCATTCGGGCTCAGATACAGGGAGATGGTTTTACGTGGGGTGCGTCCCAATACTCAAAAGATGCACCCTCTTTTCCTCAACTACCACATCCTCTCCTCCGTGCCCCGGACAACGGATCGTTGTGTTTTAATCTAATGTTGCTGATTACATCTTAATGACATATTGATGGTTACATATTAATTAATGTCTCGATGCTAACTGCAATGTCAGGTACATTGTATACTGTACATGCAACTACTTGTACTCGAAACGTTCAGGCAGTTTTGCATACTTCCGGGTAGGAGAGGAGTGGTAACGAGGGAGTGGAGGAAAGGAGGTGAGGAGTGAAGAATATTGGGATGCACCCTTGGTCTCCCTCAGGCTCAGGTACAGGTTGATGCACTGGACTTCAGGTGGACTTTTGTCTCCACAGGTTGGGGTTCCACTGGCCTCCCTTTTGCTCTGTTACACACCTGCACCTGCATGTACTGGCACCAGCTAGTCAGATGGGCCTCATGTCCAGGGTTATTTTTAGACCGGATTCCTATTGGTTCATCACGGTAAGGACCTCTCGCATGCTTATAGTGCCCATAAGTAACTATCAGCTACTTTTCCCCCAGACCCTTCAGATTCATTTTATTGACTGTTCACTACTGCATATGTTTCACTTAAAGGGATAGTTCACTGAAGGGATACAGGGCCATTTTATGTTTTTTTTTTTACAAGTATGCACCACTCATGATGTAGCTTACCATAGTCTGTGGGACCTGGATGCGGATATGAAAGTCCTCAAATTCATGACATAGGTGGCATAAGTGTGTGAACCTTGTCAGGCCTTCAACATTTATTTCACCTGAGCAAAGTCTGGTGCCGCTGGTGCTGTCGAATTGACTGGTCTTCCAGAACCTGACTCCAACACAAAAGAACTAGAAGTGAACCCAAACATGTTCCCCTGTGAAAATGGCTGTAACCAAACATCACAAGCCTGTAAGAACCCCTTATTCCTCAAGAGGGCAGTGGTTCTCAACTCATGACTCAGTTATCACGCAAGTACTACTCAGCCATGGAGTCATCTGTGTTGCTCCACATACAGAACTAGTGTCCCTGTAGACAGAGACAGTTTTAGAAGAGACTGGTCAGGTGTTGGCATTGAAATGAATGATAGTGACAATTAGCAAAAATCCCATTCATTCTGAACGGCCACGCTATGGATTTTGGGTAATGGGCACTTCATTAAGGGCTTTATTTAAACCTAATAGCAACAATAGAAATAATGTATTCCAATTTTCTTCTTTTTTGCATGAAAAAATAACTTGTCTGTCTCAATGTATGGTGAATCATGAGGTGTGAAAACTAATATTTATCTAGCTAAAAAAGCGGTTTTGACATGATGTTCCACTTCTGGCACTGAAGGATTTTTACAAAAGAAGTCAACATACTGCATCTAATTTTAATTGAGTTAATACCTGAGCTGCAAAGTGCAACAGACGTAGTACAACCTAGTGCTTCTGAATGATGTTACGCCATCATCGTTTGTATATGCTCCTGTTGATGCATCTTCTCATTTTACAGTATCTCTGCTGTAGAGCAGCCTTTCTATGAGAACAACCATGTGATGACCTTTTGTGTCCTGTGGATTTGTGTCCACCAGGTTGATCAGCTGATCCAGCGACTGAACTCGTAAAGTGAGACCAGCTGAGACGAGACCGAATCCACTGAGACAGAGCCAGGAGGGTCAGCTGGAATTGCATTGGTCAATGCAAGAATCACTAATGAAACATATTCAGTATACACCTATATGTATGGACCAGACCAAAATATATGACTAACCCTGAAAATGAATCACACTACTTGAATCTTCATCAGATCTTAATTAATATGAGTAACAAAAAGTTGTAAACAATATTGTGCTACTCGATTGAGCCCTGATGGTGATCATGTCTAATCTCTTAAAATCTCTGTAAAATCTTTACCCATCTACAAACCCCAATTCAAAAAAAGTTGGGACAGTATGTAAAATTCACATAAAAGCAGAAAGCAGTGATTTGCAAATTCTCTCTTACATATATTTAGTTAAAAACAGTACAAAGAAAATATATTAAACGTTTTACCTTATCAACTTTATAGATTTTTGTAAATATACGCTAATTACGAATTTGATGCCTGCAACACAAAGTTAAAACAAGCATGTTAGCACGTGATAAGCTGCGACCATATACCAAAGTATCTGTATGTGCAGGTTACAGCTAAAAATGACTCCAGTAAAAGTAGAAAGTCCCCCATTCAAACACCAGTTGAGTAAAAGTACAAAAGTATCTGATTTTAAATATAAGTACCAAAAGTAAACATAAACGGCTTAACAATTTACAACCTTAACGTTTGCCCCATCACCCAGTAATGTTAGCAGCTAGCTAGCTGACATTACATGGGTGAATGGAAACGCTTGCTAACACTTAAGGTTAGCTAATGTTGGTTAACTGTCAAGAAACTCAAAAACACCGGCCGTTAACGTGTTTTGTTTTTATCTGATAAACTTTATGCTATGCTCATCTAGCTCGTGCCGTGAATATTATCGGTGCAACTTAAGTAACGTTAACTAAGTACATTAACGTTATTTAAATGCCACAAAGTAACGTTACCGACCATTCAAGTTGGTACTGTCAGGCCAAATAGTGTCCGGCTGCCAAAATGTGTCCGGGCACGTCATCGGAATGCTTGGAATGTAGTTGCTATACCAACATGACGCGCTAGCATTGTGACAAGCTCGCACTTGCGAGAGGAAGCGTGGGAGTGGGAGACCTGGTCGCAATCGCAACGTCATCGCAATGCCTTCGCGCAATTCAGTCTGATATTCAGGCTAAAAACAAACAATTTTAGGAGAAAGTCAACATAGCAGCTAGCTAGACCAGCTGGCTACCACCTTGTTAGCAACAGCTAACGTTATGGGCTGTTATCTGTTAAATAAACTCCTTGTACCCACAGGAGTCATAAACACTGTCGGTGCCGTTAGCTAGCATGCCAATGTTAGCTAACGGTTACGTTAGCATGCTAACAGCGTTAGCTAGCATGCCAACAAGGTTAGCTAGCATACCAACGTTAGATTATGTTAGATTTAGACCAACATGACGAGCTAGCATTCCTGAGTAGCCTTTGTGCGTTTGCTAGCTAGTTAGTTTCAGTAAAAGACTAATCTAGCTACTTCAAAATAAATCTAACATAATCTAACGTTGGTATGCTAGCTAACAATGGGTAACCCTGTTGGCATGCTAGCTAACGCTGTTAGCATGCTAACGTAAACGTTAGCTAACATTGGCATGCTAGCTAACGGCACCGACAGTGTTTATGACTCCTGTGGGTACAAGGAGTTTATTTAACAGATAACAGCCCATAACGTTAGCTGTTGCTAACAAGGTGGTAGCCAGCTGGTCTAGCTAGCTGCTATGTTGACTTTCTCCTAAAATAGTTTGTTTTTAGCCTGAATATCAGACTGAATTGCGCGAAGGCATTGCGATGACGTTGTGATTGCGACCAGGTCTCCCACGCTTCCTCTCGCAAGTGCGAGCTTGTCACAATGCTAGCGCTCATGTTGGTATAGCGACTACATTCCAAGCATTCCGATGACGTGCCCGGACACATTTTGGCAGCCGGACACATTTTGGCAGCCGGACACTATTTGGCCTGTACCCCTTCTTGCTCGTTTCAGTTGTTGTTGACTTTGGCTGAAAGCAAAAAAACGCCAACCTCGCTGCACACGTCACTCTGGGACAAATATAACCCGGATCAAGCGTACCACAAAGCTGCAGAAATAATTCAGACAGACAGACCAACAGATCGACCACAGAGTGACTTATACTAGCTGCTGATTACAGCTAAAAAACTAATTTCACAATGTATGAACGCTTACAGGTACTCTTACAAGCGATAGTATAACCTGTCTGCATTTTAATTAATCTCTATGGAAACTGGGGGTGGGACTAGATTAAGCTGTAAATTACATGGGAATAGTATGGAACCCATGGTTGGCTAAATGGCTGTGCATTGTCATCAAGGGTCTGAGGTATCAAACGAGCCTCAAACCATCACTCTGCTGCCAGATATGCAGTAGATATGGATGGATAACTTGAAGGGTTGTTTCTCCTGACTTATTTTTCCATAGAGTTCAATAGGAAAATGAGTCAGGAGAAACAACCCTTAAAGTGATCCATCCTTATCTATTGAATATCTGGCAGCAGAGTGATGGTTTGAGGCTCGTTTGATACCCCAGACCCTTGATGACTGTAAGAGTACCTGAAAATAAGATATCAACAGTATTTTGATATCCTTTTATACCCAGTCATGATAGCATCACCTATTTACCTGTGGAATGTTCCAAACAGGTGTGTTTTTTTACCCCAACTTTTTTGGAACATGTTTCAGGCATCAAATTCTGAATTAGCATACATTTACAAAAATCAATAAAGTTGATAAGGTAAAACATTAAATATCTTTTCTTTGTACTTTTTTGAAATTATTTTTCAATTAGCAAAGCTGTTCAGGTATCTAATAACAGTAATGCTAGGGAATGTGGTGTTTCATAGTAAGTAACTTTGAGATCATTTAAAGTGGTTGGCTATTTGCAGAAGTTTCACAACAATTTTATGAAGTATGGCAAAAATATCATGTGGTACTTCAAAATGGTGGATCAGTTTTGTACTTTGTTTCTCTTCGTTCTGGTTCAGGACCTTCCATCACTCAAACAGCTGCTAAATCTAGGGCATATGTAGGGCAGAAGCTAGCAACCACCATTCCTATGAGAAAAGGAAGGGCCATAATTACATGAATGCTGCAGAATGATGTGAAATTAACTAATTATATTCCTAAAGTTAAGTGTAATATGCATGACTGCCTCATGTAAAGTGGTTTTAATTTAATGTGAATATAGTAAGATTATTGTTGATGTTTATGTATTTATAGAGGAAGGTGATTTTTTTTTTTAAATACATTTTGCAATATGATTAGGTTGTCTTGTTTTTATCCAGCTGAGGGCAACAAGAGTTTCGGGGGGGCTTTTCTTAATGTACCCCAATGAGAGCATTAACTTAATTGAATATATTTTTAATATCATCTATCACAGCATCAGCAATATCAAATGTGATACTTATGACAAAAATACATTATTAGTTAAATATATTGTCACATTTCATTTGTGCCAGTGAAGGTGTAGTTATCAGTGCAAACATTTTTTATAAATTAATTCCATTCCTCGACACACCATTATTCAAGAGTTTTAGCCTGTAACCACATTACATGCCAGTTGCATATCTCTTTAATATCATCAATCACAGCATCAGCAATATCAAATGTGATACTTATGACAAAAATATATTATTAGTTAAATATATTGAGTCACATTTCATTTGTGCCAGTGAAGGTGTAGTTATCAGTGCAAACATTTTTTATAAATTAATTTCATTCCTCGACACACCATTATTCAAGAGCTTTAGCCCGTAACCACATTACATGACAGTATTTATTTGCTAAACAAAAACCCTTATCCAGATGGATTTACAAGGTTTACAATTTTATATGACTGTTATTGCTTCAGGTCATCTGGAATATGCAGGTAGGATAAACAGTACATAGATGGTATTAAGTCACTTTGGAAAGTGCTTCTGTATAAACACTGAGCACCAGTAAAATAGCCTTGCCTCAGTGACACTTGGTGTCTGCTTTCACATTTATATCTTGTAAGAGTCCTTTCCATTTTGCAAACCATACTTTGTGAAATTAGTTGCTCGTTGCATAGGTTATTTGGACTTTGTGGGGCTCAAGGAGCTCATCTGGACAAAAAACATTAAACTACGGACATCTGGAATGTACCCTTCCTTAAAAAAGTGAAAAACAGTCTAATCATCTCGTCAGAGGAACATATGATACTATCTTGTAATCTCATGCCACTGTGCCAAGGGCACCTCTAGTTTTTTGTTCCCTGAAGAAGCCTGATGAGCACATGGTCGTCACGCCCCTGCCACAACATCTCGCCTTCAAAGTGGACATGCCCCTGCTTCCGTGCACGCAGCAAAATTCCCACCACTTTGTTGGAGATGGTGACGTAGTGCTCGAACAGTGTTCCGAATTCCACGGCTGGCCGTCCTTCTTCGCGGCTCTGCCCGATGTCTCGGATCACCTGGCACAGCTCCTCCACTTCCCTTTCGATGCGCGTGTGCGCTTCCTTGCCCCTTTCCTCGGTTCTAGAGCCCTCAGGCGGCCTCCCGTAACCTTCCTGTCCTCGCTGCAGCTGCACCGTCATCGCCCTGTCGTTACTGAAGGGATTGTGTTTCTGATACTCCAGGTGATCGTTGGACCACTTCTGCCAGTTCTCCTTTAACCCCTTCACTGATGTGACGTGTGGTTTTCTTGTAATGTTGCACTGCGCACGTGCATCCTCGGTCTCCATGGTAATCCTCCCTGGTGGAAAAAGTGGATGAACTGAACACTTTAATTAGTCGGGGAGGGAGTTTCATTTTCTTGGGGGTGGGGGGGTTGAAGGTAAATGTACAACTAAGTAGCCTAGTCTATAGATGAAAGTCAAAAGTAAGCCTGCAATCAAGGTTAATGAGTTATGATGCTTTGTATCGAGTAGTTATATTTATCACAATCTACTGATGTTCGTCTAGTATAGGCTAATTTATACACGGTCTACAATCTAACATTAGCCTACGTGTAACTTTAGGCTACATCCTAAGCCTACATTGTTAAGGTAGTCTAAGACCGTATGGTAAATGGATACAAGTAAACTAAACGTGAACGAAACTGATTAAGTTAGCATTCGCAAAAATACAATGTGACGTTATATTTGAAGTGACAAGATAGGCTAGCCTATACAAGAAGTGACAAGATAGGCTAGCCTGTGTTACAGCCTAACACAGAAAGAAGCGACAAATATCACTTTGGTCATGAAATCGTACTCGCTTTAAAACACTGACGTTATGTAGCCTAATAGTTGTCATATTGGGTTTAACCGATATGTGTGTGAATACTATTTAAATAAACAACAAAACAATGAAAAGGGAACTTTAATTCATCTATCGTCTCCGAGATTGTTTTACATCTGTGCAAAATAGCCTCCAGTAGCCTGTGCCTGCAAATGACATTTGACTTACCTACTTATTCCGAACTACCTTTATCTCTTTCTTCACCTGCAAGCGTTTCACTTCTGTTGGTAACATTACATAGGCTGCCGACAGTATATTCCACATACCTCTTTATATACCGCAGTGCTGATGCGAATACTTTCTGGCTCGGGCATAACTCTGATCGACAACTGAAATAACCAATCCAAACTTCAGGACGAAAAAATGTCTGACGGCGATCCAATCGTTATGAGCGGTCACTTGCGCATCGGGTCTTCTTTAGTAGCCTAAAGAGGCTTAGTGTTGAGATAAGTTAACTGGATACTATCTTCTCTTTCGGCTTAAATCGTTTCAAACGCTATTTCTGGTCACAGTCCACAGTCCAGACACAGGTTATGTAAGATATGTTATATATAGCATAGCTTTCTGGCAACTATAAGAAAGTTTGTATGCCAGTGTCATCCTAATGGACATGTAGCCTACATTTATATTTTTATTGGTCATACATTTGACAAATATACAATTCGAATATGTTACGTTTTACCACAACAATGAGCCCCTTTGTTTTGCATAATATTTACATGTACACTATAGTTTGCACCTTGCACATAGGCCCATATTCATGTTGGCTAGAATAGTTGTCAAAGGTAGGAACCTAGTTCACAAGGGCGTCGCTTCTTGTCGGAAACATTTTATATGGGACAGCAAACATGGCGCTACACTGTAGTAGGGCGTGCAGGCATTATTTACTACATCTAGCACAAGATAATGTTGAATTTAGACTACCGGTATGTACTTGTTCTTCTTCTCATAATTACATATTCCGACTGTGTCATATTCGTGGATTTCCTATTTACGTGTTTATTTTATTCTTTAGATCAAGTCTGTTTTGCCCATTCTCTCTCAAGGCAGTGCTGGTGTTAGCAAACTAGCATAACTGTTAGCATTATAACAAATAGTAGGACATTTTCACAGCTGCGAAGGAAAAACAGCTGTATTCGCATCATCAGCACCGCATTGTTGAAAATAAATTCGTTTATAAATATAACAACTAATTTATGCAACGTTCTTTTTATTATTTTTTAAAACGCTGGCAAGCTAGCCATACTTAAATGAAGTCGAGAAAAGTTTAAGACAATGCCAGACAGTATTCAGACGATGGATTAATGATGGTTGGCTTTGCAACATTGGCATCATGTCTTACAGGAGATCAAGGCGCTGCTGTCTCTCAGGGGTAAACGGTTCTGTCCTGCTGAAGACTTCAATGAAAAGGTAAATCAATGACTACGTAAAATGACCTCCATTCAGCGCTTAACAACGACAAACAATTTACACAAGTCAGTCTGTTTTTTCTCTCTCTCGTTGCTTGTCACACCAGTCTCCGTTCTGGCTACTCAAAAGTGTGTCGGAGGAAGACGTGCGGAGCATTATGACAAGAACGGTTTGTGCAAAGTAAGTGTATCTTATGTATAACTAACCTGTCAAAAAACGAAGCGAGACTATTGAATGACTATGAATATTCAGCGTTTATACTGGTAACGTTTTGAACAAAGTTAAATTTTCGAACCTCGAAAGTACACCTGTTTTTTCTGGTGCACGTGTATAATTTCACATTTTAGAAATAATTTTATCGATAGAGATATGCTTACTGTGCTTTTGTTCCACCACAGATCAGTGTTTGAACTTTGGGGTCGTGGAAGGACACAAATTGAACTACAGTCATCCCTGGAGGCATATCCTACAGAGGACATGGTGGGTTAGAGAACACACTCAGGTTTTTTTGTGTGTTTGTTTTAAGCACATCATCATTTTTGCTTGCAATACATCCTTCACCTTCAAATAATTTATCCACAGGCTCCCTTTCTGCAGCAAGGCTCTACATACAAATTAAATGTTTACACCTTTAACAAGACCCTGGAGTTCAAAGATAGAATTAAGAAGATTGATGTGAGTGTAATGCTCAATTTTCTTTTCGTAGATATGTATACAAATGAGCAGACGGTCAGTATGAAGTCTTTGTATGCATTTGAAACTATAGTGTGTGTGTGTGCGCGTCCATTTGTGTGAGAGGTGTTGAAACGGGTACTCCGGTCCTGCTTTGTCATACCATATTTTCAGGTTTGGTTGAATTTACAGCTGCCTTGTGCATTTGTCTCTAGGACTTCTAAGCATTTTCTCACCATTTCAAAATTCAACTGCCATAGGCTATGGAGTACCTGCCCTTCCAAGGGAAGGTGAATCTGAAGAATCCAGATCACATCTTCTGTTTACTGGAAGACTATGGCACTGATCCCAATAACATACCGGAAGAACCATTCCATGTGTATTTTGGGAGATGGGTGAGTGCTGAAGAATCCTGCTGCAGATTGATTTGATGTGCTGATTGTTCAGCATATTGTTACCATTTATGATGCTTTTATCTTGAGTTCCTCTAGGGAAGAGGACAGGGCACCAGCTTTTCAGCTAGACAACGATCTGATGCTTCAGCGCATTTGCTTTTCACCTGTTCCCAGATTGCAGATGGCCAGCGGGAACTAATCCGCTCCCACAGTGTGAAGAAAAGGCACTTCATTGGGAACACCAGCATGGATGCAGGGCTGTCCTTGATTATGGCCAATCATGCAAGGGTCAGAGATCATGACCTGGTCTTTGACCCCTTTGTTGGGACAGGTGAGTGGCCCGTTCATACAAGAGGAGCAGGTAAGGGAGCTACAGTCTTAACAGGAGTCAGCAGACTTTAAAAGAAAGGGTTTTAAAACCATCCTTGGACTAAACCTCACTAGGGCTGGGAATTGGACCAAACATTTGAATTCTAATACTGTATTTCAAAAGACAACAGAGATTTGAATATATTCAAATATCTATTGCAAAATTGTCTTGAAAGACTCTTGGGTATTTCCTGTTATGCATGTTACGTCTGCACGCAGGAGCACGAAGGCAGGCACTAAGGAAAAATAAGCTATGTATATACAGTGCTGCTCAAAAGTTTGTGAACCCTTTAGAATTTTCTGTATATCGGCATAAATTCGATCTAAAATGTGATCACATCTTCATCCTAAAACTTGATAAAGTGAACCCAGCTCAACAAAAAACACAAAAAACTTTATTTTTTTATAATGTATTTATTGAGCAAAGTTATCCAACATTACATGCTTTGTGGGAAAAAGTATGTGAACTTTGACGACATTTTGAGTCTTTTGATATTGATGGGTCACAGACTTCAGGAAGCATTTAATGTTGGATAATTTTGCTCAATAAATAAATTATAAAAGAATAATGTTTTTAGTGTTTTTTTTGTTGAGCTGGGTTCACTTTATGTTCAGGCTATCGGATTTTGACCAATCAACTTTTTGGCTTTGGAAAAAGGTGTCTCCATTCCAAAGAATCCCATAGAGATATGTGTGGATAGTGAGGGAATCTCTACGCAGGGCGAGATTATTTAATTTGGCAAAAGATTTTACTTTCTTTAGTTCCACAAAAGAGTTCAGAAAAATGCTTGAGAGACTTTTTTTTATGAATAAACATTGGTGTGATTGCCTCAGCAAGATTTTAAACATGTTGTATCAAGTTTAAAGTTTAGGAGCTCTAGAATGTAGTAGTACAATTGTCATATTAGAAATAAACTATATGACAATGTACTGAGAGTATAGATTTATTTGTTACGAGTGGTAAGGTGATTAAAGATACATCCTGCAGATGCGCTGGGACGCATCATCAGTGATGGAACCTAGGGTCATCCGGTGTTTCGGGTCTTTCAACATCAGACACCCTCGCCCAGGCGACCCAGCCGGGGTTGATCAGACCCCAGCTTGCGTCCCAGCAGCATTTTCCCACGGATCTGCCCTCTTGATCCAAAGCCACCTAGTGGCTCTGTCTGCGGCTTCAGTAGCAGCACTGATGGCCTTCCTCTTTGCCTCCCCAGTAATGCCTAGTAGCGTAAACGCTTTGCAGAGTGAACGCCCTGCAAATCCTCCGCAGCCCACCTCCACACAGCAAGTTCGCCAGCCTTGCCTTCTGCATTCTTCCACAAGCTCCTGGTACTTGGTGCGCTTCCTCACGTTGGCCTCGTCCGTACGCTCTTCCCAGGGCACTGTGAGTTCTACCATGATCAATTGTTTGGTGGACTCTGAAACAATGACCATGTCTGGTCGAAGCCGTGTTGATGTTATCCGGGCTGGGAACTTCTGCTGCTTGCCGAGGTCCACTTCCAGTTGCCAGTCAGTGGCAGTGGTGAGGAGACCAGACTTTGCTCTAGGTTGTAGGTGGGGCTTCTCTCCGGCTCTGAGGAACATCATGGTCTTTGGCTGGTGTTGGCCCTCGCTGGTGTTAATGGCCGTGGCTACACTCTCAGCTACTGCTTAAGGCAGGGGTAGGCAACCCTGGTCCTAGAGAGCCGCAGGGTCTGCTGGTTTTTGTTGTTACTCACCACTTAATTGATCAATTAAAGCAGTTGATTACACAGTTAACTCACCTCACCTGGTTTCTTTGGTCTAATTAGTTGCTGTGTTTAAGGTGAAAACAAAAACCAGCAGACCCTGCGGCTCTCTAGGACCAGGGTTGCCTACCCCTGGCTTAAGGTATTAACTAACAAATTTTACCTACACGATGAGGATTTTTAATTAATTTGTTTTGCCAAAGCTCCTCCCTGGCTTTGTTGGAGGCAACGGTGTTGCTTTTTGCTCTAATGATTGTTTTATGTTTTTTGTATTCGTCCATTATATCTGTCCGTATCAGTCTTCAGTCCTCAGGAGAGAGATATGCTGCTCTAGCACAGCCCATGCTGTACCGCTATAGGCTCATTGTTGCAGACACCGCCCCTTTTATGGGACGAGCTTCATTAACAAAGCCTGTGTTGACTTAGCAAGTTGTTGACCACGTTCCGTTAGTACCGGTTAAGAGAGATTGCGGTGGTTATGTTTTGTGAAGCCAGCTAATGCAAAGAAACCCTTGCTATGTTAACTTTCTTTGTAGTATACCCCCCCCGGGGTCCTCAATCTTATCCAACCAAGCAGTAACGCATCTGATTCTACTAATCAACTGCTAGAGTTTTTGCTAACAACCTTGATTAGTGGAATCAGGTGTGTTAGCGCTTGGTTGAAACAAAACCTGCATCCACACCGGCCCTTTCTGGATAAGATTGAGGACCCCTGCAATAGTCTTTCCAGAGATAGAGAACGAACATATGAGTGAGCCAAATGAGCAAGTCTTTTGAAATGTGATTGCATATTCAAACATTAATATTACATAAGTATATTTTAATGTCAAATCAAAATTTGCCAGCCCTAAACCTCACTATGACCATAAAAACACTAGGCTGAAACCAAAAACCAAAATAGGACCCAAAAAATGTGATAGAACACACATCGGTACGTGCAGCAATTGTGGGGAGACTTAACACTTTTAATTTAAAAAATTAGGTTCATTTGCTTTGTGTGACGAGGGATTAGATAGATTCACCCAAAGAACAAAAACCGTACTTCTGACTATGAATGATCGTTTTTGAGATGTCGGTGTTCCCTGTTTCACTAAAACGGAGTACTGTACTATTTTTTGCCTTGTATTTGTTTTATAAATTGATTATTTTGGTTGATTTCTTTATAATCTCGCATACTGATTAACACTTCAGCCATTGGTGAGTTGTATGCCCAGTGTTCTGTCTCCTTTCTGCCAAGACTCCTTTGAGCATGAAAGTCTTGCATGAGAACGTCTAGTGTAAAAATGTGAGATCTGTCATCCAGATGTGGTTTACCACCCAATTTGTTGTGAAATAATTTCTTTGAATCCACACTGTGTATATGTATATGTGTGTGTGTGTGTGTGTGTGTGTGTGTGTGTGTGTGTGTGTGAGAGAGAGAGAGTGTGTGAGATCTTCTGGGACTGGGTGAAATTGGAGTTCCAATCACATGGCAACAATGTCAATTGCAATATCAGGCATCAGTTGGGCCATTGCTAGCATCTGCAACCTGGCAACAGTTGCAACACCATAACTAGTGTCTGTTACCTGGTAAGTCATGCTTGCTGACTCTCACTCTTGCGCAGGTAGCCTCCTAGTTGCCTGCTCACACTTTGGGGCATATGTTTGCGGGACGGACATCGATTACAACACAATCCACGGGATTGGTAAGACACTGGGCTGAATGTTTGAAATTAACAGGCATTTAATATCGCTTTAAAATAATATTTTGTTGATTGTGCAGTTTTTGAAAATCCACTCGTTACATCAGCAGAGCAACTCTGTTAATTCTCTTTTCTAGCACAATCGTAACACTCAATATGTTGTCAGTTTAATTTGTTCATCGTGACAGTTGACTATGTTAATAATACAGCCGATTGTTTGGCCCAGGTGTTGAGACTGGAGGGGTTCTGACTGAAAATGTACACCTTCTCAGGAAAAGCAAGCAGGACGAACCAGAAATGGAGAGGTCCTGACGAGAACATCCGAGCAAACCTCCGTCAGTATGGGCTAGAACGGTTCTACCTGGACGTTCTGGTGTCGGATGCCTCCAAGACCATATGGAGGGAGGGAATGCTATTCAATGCCATCATCACAGACCGTATGTTCTTTCTTAGCAACGACAATTTCCCTCATTAATGTAAAATGCGTCCCTGTTCAGGTGATTCAAGTTCCCTACCTAAGTTCTACCAATTACATTTCTCTCATTTCACCCTTCCACCAGAGACTCAAGTACATTGTCTGGCTTTTACTCTTGAATCGTTTAACTCTTTGCCTGTATGAATCTGCTCTGACCTTGGTCTCTCGTTAACCAAAGCTGATTTTAACTGAAATGTTGTGAGTGAAGTTGTTCAGTTAGTTGATTGTTTGTGGCAGCTCCTTATGGTATTCGGGAATCTACAAGGAAAACAGGGTCTCAGAAGGAGATCATCAAACCTCCAGATGACTCGTAAGTATTTGCACATGGACACACACACACACACACACACACACACACACACGCGTGCGCACAGCAGATTCTGTTGCTATGTGTTCTTCGGGCACTTATCCTCCAGCCGGTGATCCAGGTTCAGCTTTTTGAACCCATCCTGTAATCCCAAACATTGTGTGACACAAGCTGAACACTGTTCTTTTTTTACTCACCTAGAGCCCATATCCACATCATAATATGTGTGTGACATTGTGGAAATCATTTGAGGGTGAAACCGTTTGCTAAATAAATCACACGCACTGTGACATTGTTTGCAAATGCAGTGTTATATGGCCGACTTTAGATGCATCTTTGCTGTCTTTATCCCTCCCCTGCAGCTGTGGAGATAGTCACGTCCCCGTTTCCATGGAGTATCACCTGAGTGACATCTTCAGAGACCTGTTAAACTTTGCGGCTCGTTACCTGGTGATGGGCGGAAGGCTGGTGTACTGGCTGCCAATCTACAGGCCAGAGTGAGTCTGCTGTTCTTGTACTAGTGAATGGGCTAAGGTTAATAATAACTGTATTTCCATAGTACGTTGCAGGCAAGCTAATGCAGATCAACGTTATAACGTGAGTGAAACGTTCAAACTTGAAAAAAAAATTAAAAAAGGTATTGTGGCTTTTTTGAAGGCGTAGTGATTATATGGACACACTTTTGTGTTTTGGTTCCATAATCTTGATTCACTTAATTGTGCGCTACTTTCAGTTATTTGGGAGAAGTAAATCTCAAGACATGGGAAGGTCTCTTGCATCTCCTGAATGCTGTCTGTCCATTACCTGTGCTCAGGGTTTAATGTCATCAAACCCTGATAACTATTTGTACAATACTTTGAAACAAGACTTATGATATGACTCCAATGTACAAATCAGTATTTGGAATTAGTGTTGGGCGACATGGTTGTTTCTTTTCTTTTTCTTAAAAAAAAAAAATATATATATTATTTTT
Organism: Ilyophis sp. 1 JC-2022; assembly: GCA_022702515.1. Taxonomy (NCBI): domain Eukaryota; kingdom Metazoa; phylum Chordata; class Actinopteri; order Anguilliformes; family Synaphobranchidae; genus Ilyophis; species Ilyophis sp. 1 JC-2022. Next base: position 104,924,427 of record CM040406.1, read on the forward strand.
AAAACCATAACCTTAAATTTTTTTTTTTGTGAGATACAACTAGTACACACACACACACACACACACACGTTTTCCTGGCATTGCTGTCCTTTGAATGCTGGGTGCATGTTGTTTATGGTTTATGATGGGTGATGAGCTCAAGGCCAAGATGGGCTCAATTGCCTTGTTCTCATCCCCAGAGATTATTATCTTCTTATATGGTTTGCCCTAAACTGCAAGCTTCCCCCAGACGCGTCCTGGACTGCAAGCTTCCCAGCAGCACCATGGTCATGTGACCACGGGTTACGTATACGCCTGTGTTTTTACAGGCGTCATCTCAAAGCAGGAGCCGGCACACTGGTGTCCTGGTAAATGTTTACAGCTACTCTACACCGCCCTCAGCTGTGTGGCTCTCTTCCTACAGATTACGGGGCGGCAGATGTGACGGTACAGAGGGGAGAAGTCGGCCCCTTTTAATCATAATTACAGCTCAGTCTGCCCAGCAATTACCCCATGTGACACAACGTGGCCACGGAGGGGACTTCCCCCTGCCATTACAAAGCTGTATCTGTAGTTTATTTCACTTCCTAGTGGCATGACTTCGTCCCCCATCCTGGGACGTGGTGTCGGGTTTCGGCTGACCTGTTTGTGCACGGCCGTGTTGACAGAAGACTGATTTCCCTGGCCAGGCCGGGGCGACCACTTCGTGGGCCTGACACAGATCCATTGTATGGGTCCAGGAAATAAGATGCGGTCCTGACAGACTGTGTCAGACTGCAAATAAAGCAGCACAGGACCATCGAGGGGGTCCCGAATTACCGCACTGTGTGCGTGTGAGTGAGAGCACACGTGCATATTGAAAGAGAGATTGAGAGAAGGGTAGAGAAGTAGGACATTTATGTTCTGCTGGAAGAGTGTACAGCCAAGCAATATTGTTGCGGTCAAAGTGCATGTACTCAGGACTCCTATCTGCTTTGTGTCTGAGCTACAAGTGCTTGCTGTAGGAAAAAAAATAATAAATAAATAATCCTGTTGGCAAAAACCTATGTTTTTCTACTGAGTTACTACAGATGTGTGGATGTTAACAGGTGTGATCAATGGAACGACACATTTAGGCGGAATAGTCCTTTCAAGGTTTAATCATGGGGTTCTGGTGGTGATTTGGTTTTCGATGTATTTCCTGGCTTCTAGAGATGTGCCATAGTGATGCTTTACTGGCATACTGTCTTCTGAAATAAAAGCTTAAACTGATCCTGGGTCCACAATTGAGCTGTATATCCTAAAGGCATGCAAGCTCTCATTTGCAACGCAGTGCTGTTCTGCACCTGTGCCACCAGGGGGCGCCAGTGTTTTTGAATGCAGAATGTTTGCTGAATGAAGTGCAGGCTTGTGACTGGGTAGCAACAAGTTGTTTATAAACAAAGATGGGGTGGTGGTCTTGGTGGGTTTGGGATGGGGTGTGCAGCAGGAAAAGACTTCCACTGCCATCAGCAAAAACCTGTGCCCGGGACATTCTAAAATACACACATAAACAGGAGGATGAGGTCATTGGGACTCCTGCGAGATTGAAGACACTTCCAGTGCTGCGGGCCTTCTACCACCTTGTGCCATTTTTCATTTTAACAAACCCTGCGGTCTCCTCAAGTTTGTTGAGCCCTTGTTAAGCACTTTATGTGGGTCTGTTGTCTTTTAACACATTTAGACTTTTCCAGCTGAGGCTTAATTTGCTTCATTTTGCACAAGAAAATAATCTCTCAGCCTGGAGCTATTAGCCACATTGTTGCTTCCCCAAGAATAAAACAAACAGTCATAGTGTTTGGACACACAGGGCACATATGAGGCTTTACTGCAGCTGTCAACTCCCTTTTCAGCCCCATTGTCTGCATGAGCCCTGTACTAACCCTTCACTGCCCCTACATGCCCCACTCTCCACCTCATCCACCAGGCCATGTCTGAAAACTCATCTGGCCCATGTCGAGAACTCCTCCGCCAGACCCCTGCCCCTGACCTTGTCCACCAGTCCCATGTCTTCCACCCTATCCATCAATCCCATATCTCAACCTCATGAAAGAGACTTCATCCACCAGGGCCCTGTCTCACAAAAAACTAATCTCATCAAAACGTGTTTCACAAAAATGCATCGCTTGCAAATCGCAAATAAAATTGACGACTACAGGCCTCTTGAACATCCGGTTCTTTCACGTATGGCGTTTCCTTTGATTATGCAGAGATGGAAGTACGCTCCAAAAATATCTTCTGTAATTGTGCCCAACCTTTCGGTAACTACGGAGATAATTAATTGCTGGAAAGATATAGATTACTACAGCATGAAATTTTACATTTATGCGACCTTCTTGTCAGAGGTCCAACACAAGGAGCATGGCCCTACCAGTCTCGCTTCAAGTGTTCCCTTGCAAAAAAAGTACATTGAGTTTTATTTTTATTTTTTAATTTTTTAAGTGTACTTATGTACATCAAGTTTATTTGAGAAATCAATCTTAAGTATATCTTTAAGTACTTTATAAAACTAAATTGTCACATTTTAAGTATACTTAAAGTATTTCCTGGAAGTATAATTTAAGTATACCATTTATAAATTAGTTCTAAACTTTGTGTTCTAAAGCAGGGGTTCCCAAACTTTTCCATGCCAAGGACCCCCAAATAGTCGTAGCCTCTGGCTGGGGCCCCCCTATTGCGAAATGGCTTTTAAAAAAAAAACTTTTAAATTACACTGGCAAATATAAAAAAATCTAACATACAGCTTCTTAATACACAACACAGTACTTTTGACCCTATTTTGATTCCATAATCGGGCCGTTAGCAGCTCAACATAACGCTTTGACTGACAGGCAGACGGTTAGTTATTGGCTTTTTTTTTTTTTTTTCCATTTTCCATTTTCCTCTCCCTTCCAATTGGCCCCCCTGGCGCCCCCTGGCGGCCCCCTGTTGGGCCACGGCCCCCACTTTGAAAACCCCTGTTCTAAAGTGGTATACTTTTAAGTATTACTTTTGTAAAGTAAAAGTTCACTTAAGTACACTATTTGGTATTTAGTTTTAAGGTATACTTTTATAAACTTATTTTTTGTAAAGGTTGACAGCTCTACGCAAACGGCAGCTTTCTCTGGGTTGTCGGTCAATGCCATGGAATAAGCACAGCCTCTCAAAGTCCAGATGCATCTGTAAAGTAATTACTGTTCTATAAATTGTAAATACTAATTTCATTCAGTTTTCCAATCTCCCAAAAGTCCTTGGCACAATTGATGGGTCGCAAATTCCCATCAGAGTACGACTGAGAACAAACACACTTTTGTGTGCAGAAAAGGGTACCATTCGATAAACACACAAGTTGTAGTTGATGCCAATTACAGTACAGATGTGGTTAAATACAGCTACATACATGACGAGTCGCCGTTTCATCACAGGTGACATTACTGATGGGTGGCTTCTAGGTGACAGTGCGTAGGGTTAATTTGAACATTAAACATAGCAAAATGCCTAACGTTACCATAAAGTGTAGGCTACATTGGGCCTACTGGGGCGACCTAATAGTTTAAATGAAGTAAAGTAAAAAAGGTTTTTATTGCAATGTGTATTTCCAATTCAATTTTTAATCTAATTAAATTCCAGTATAACCTTGGCTCCTGACACCAGTGGCCAGCCCATGTATGGCAGAGTAGCACTACAATGTTGCAAACAAACGCAAAAGTTCAATACACAATCAAAATGAGGTAGGGGGATGAGAACGATTGCCGATTTACCGACTGCCTACATGAACATACTCTGCGACATCTGCTTGTGGCTTGCAAAAAGAGCAGGAGAAGTCTGTTGCATCTCGCAGACCTCCGCTCGCATGTCCCAACTTTTGTGAAACGAGACCCTGGTCTCTTGACTCGGCTATCCAACTGTCACCATGTCACTCACCTCACCCAGCAGGCCTGACCGCGTTTTGTCAGAGGTAATTATTTAATCAAATATAATTTTCTTAAAGCTGAAACTTTGCCCTTTTTATTCAAATATTCAAATCCCGTGTTGTGTCTTTGGGGCTGGCTTAATGAGAAGCAATTGGGAATCGGGGGTGGTAATTAGAGGCCAGCGTTGGTTACATTGCTGACAAACAGCATAGTGTATTGGAAGTGTAGACAGTCTGTGTCCATGGTGATGTCTGAGATAAACAGGGAGCTTGACTGTGTCTGTTTGGCAGTCAGGAACAGCGATGCTGACACTTAACTCGCATACACATGCTTCACTAAGAATACAGACTACTTCAATAACCAACCCAAGTACAGAAGCTAAACAAGTTTTCCTCCTAACAGCACAGTGTTGTTTGTTGGGTGAGTTACATGAGTAACCCCCTCCCCATTGATTACTTCTCTTTTATTTTTTTGTGGCGCAAAGTCAAATGAAAATGTATTTAAATTTTTTTTTGTTTTTTTTCGACTCCTAAATAAGTAACTCTAATATCATGTCAAAACAATATAATGAATTTTAATGTCTTCAAATTGACCCCAAACATAATATGAGCGTTAATATAAACTGATTTGAGTGTTCACCCCCTTTATATTAACAACCTAAATTGGGCCAGGTTTATTCCATTTTCCTGAGAGATCACACTACTTATGTTAGTTACGCCTGTGTGGATTTCAAATCCACCCGTGTTCAATTTCATGATTGCGGAATTAATATCGATAACTTTGTGAGGTTGCACAACTGAAACAGCAGATCAGCGCAGTCATGCTGTCACAAAGACTAAAGAGCTGCCAATGGAACTTCGAGATGAAATTGATAGGAAGCTAAAAGCTGAAGAAGGTTATGAAAAGATTGGAAAAGCTTTACTAGGAGTACTGTCATGATGGAAAAAATGACAATACTTACCAGACACAACCTAGATCAAACTGAACAACTAGACAGGAAGGACATTTGTCAGAGAAATGATCAAGAGGCTAGCTGCAACACTGACAGAGTTGCAGAGCTCATTGGCCAGAATGGAAGGAACTGTGAACAGTCTCTTCAGCACTTCACAGAGTTGGCTTTTTTGGGAGAGTGGCTAGATGGAAGCCACTTCTGGGAAAGGCCAGTTTGCCAGAAGCCATATAACAGACCCTGAAACTTTTTGGAAGAAGATTTTGTGGTCCGATGAAACTAATTGATGCCAACAAGGGCAAGATGGATGGAGCTGAATACAGGCGAAACCTTGAGTTTGTCTGCAAAAGATCTCTATTTAGGGTGAAGATTCATGGATTCAGGACAACGATCCAAAGCTCATGGCAAAACTACAAAGAAATGACTTAAAACAATGTCCGTATTCTGGAATGGCCCAGCCAAACACCAAACCCAAATCCAATTGAAAATCTGTGGTATGACCTGAAAATTGTTCTCTGTCTGAGTTGAGAAGTAAATTGGCATTACGAAATGGGCAGAAATTCCTAAATCTAAATGTGCAAAGACAGGGTATATACAGATATACCCAAGAAGGCTCAGAGCTGCAATTTCTGCCAAAGGCCTATCTACAAAGTACTGAATCTGCATCATGTGTTGAATTTATTGTGTTGAGTAAGGGGAAAATATTTCAATGCATGACAATTTTAAGCTATAACTGGACAAAATGTAACAAAAATTCAAGGGGGCGAATACCTTCTAAAGGCACTGTAATACTTCCAATACTAATAATGATGATATTATTGACTCATGATCGTAATAACTTTTTCATATTCTATATTTATCAATGTTTACTGCTGAATATTAACCGGTGCAATGTTGGTCAAGTACATAGGTCTAGGCTATGATGGCAGTGGCCGGCACCTGGGATTTGAACCTGCAAACCTCATTGCAAAAAGCACAGTTTCTCAAACAATGTGTCCCACATGTGCTTCATTTAAGGCTGCTCGCATACAGGATCAGTTTCTGATTATTCTGATGGCATGGACAGAGAGAGTGATGCTTTCGCTTCATAAAAGACACATTACGCCAAGGCATGTTTCTGGAATACATTAAAGGTAGTTTGCGTTCTGTCGTTCTTTGAGATCATTTCAGTGTTAAGTGTCTATTTGTTGATTGGCCTGACGGTTTTGTGTGTGTTGAAGGAAATGTTAGAGGTGTTTCTGATGAGCGTCCAGCTTTACGATGTCCTGTATTAGGGGGGTTGTGGTCTAAAGCAAGAAAATGCATTTCAAGTAACTCCAAAGGAGCGATGTTATTGCCTCAAGGCAAAATGAACCGGCACAATATATAAACTGATATGTATGCTTATAATTTTGAATGAATGCAATAAATTAATGTGTTCATATCATATGTACAGCCGCCGGAAACATGAAGTCACTGTATAAGCTACTTTGGAGTTACTTGAATTGTATTTTCTTGCTTTAGACCACGAACCCCCAATATCTCTCTACCAGCCATTGCAAATCTGTAGAAATGTGTAAATTAGAAATTCATGTAAATATCTAAAATATCCTTCATTGCACCAAAACAGTATTTGCCCATCAGAAACATTTATGCGTGCATTTATTTTCTTTAATTATTAAAATTTATTTGTCAGCCAAACCCGTTTTAAGTATTTGTGGGAGAACTTATGGTATGTCATCGCTTTTGACAGATTCATTGATCAGCTAGTCTTATACAATATACTGCAAATATCACTCAATACACATGAGAGTGGCATCAATCTGTGCAATAGAGGGCATGGTAATACAAGTCAAAGTAAAACCATAAACGCCCTAGTCTATAGAGAAAATAGTCTACAGGGTGGTGTCAGCCCCCATTCCCAGGAAAACATTGGTACATTACATTACATTATATTACAGGCATTTAGCAGATGCTCTTATCCAGAGCGACTTACACAGCATTTTGCATTTATACATAGTATCCATTGATACAGCTGGATATATACTGAATCAATGCAGGTGAAGTACCTTACTCAAGGATACAACAGCAGTTGGTACAAACGTTTATGAATACGGCAGGGTGTTCAAGGGTATACTGAATATGGGTTACTTCTCTGATAAGTGTGGGTTATACCACTGAATGGTATTGGGAGGGGTACACCCCTGAATGTTAAGTGTGGGTTATACCACTGAATGGTATTGGGAGGGGTACACCCCTGAATAATACGTGTGGGTTATACCACTGAATGATATTGGGAGGGGTACACCCCTGAATGATAAGTGGGGGTTATACCACTGAATGGTATTGGGATGGGTACACCCCTGAATGATAAGTGCAGGTCATATCACTTATTTGCATTGTGAGAAGCCCCTAACCCTGGAGGGGTGTGTGATGCAGGTACCGGGAGGAGATGATCCCCCTGCACCCCTGTCTCGATCTCATCAGTAACAGTGAACAGACCCTCTCCAGCCACACCTCACGCCGCCTTATCACCATGGAGAAGACCCGGGAGATTGAGGTTAGTGTGTGTGCTTCTGTGTTTTTCCTGAGAGGTTTTGTGTATATGTACATGAGAGATCACAACCCATATTTATACACTGCAATGCACATGGTGGTATGTAGCATGAGATTTTCCATGTATTAAGACTGAGACTGTATGCATGATGCACAGTATATGTAATGTGTATGTGGTGTAAGATGCTTGTGCATGAGATATATCATGCTTGGGAGAGAGGGAGAGAGATTGGGAGAGATTGAGAGAGAGTTTGGTGTGGGCTGTGTGGTGTGTGTGTCTACGCACATGCACGCATTTTGTAAATGCACAGGTCACAGAGCGCACTGATAGGCCTCTCTAAACATCACCATCTGGCTGCGGCTGAATCACGTTTTTATATTACACTTTAATGACTTAATCACACTTTGCATGGAAAATAATCCATCTTTGAATCTGACAACCACTTCACTTCAAAACCCCAAATTGTTTCCATAACAGGCTGTATGAAATCACACACACACACACACAACCTGCAATTCTGTCCGTCTTGACTGGCATCTGTCTCCAGCTCCACTTTCTAAACCTGGGACACATACGATATACATAGATGTAATGCTTCCATCATCTGCAGATTTACTTTCTGTTGTTGAATAGAATGTTTCAGAACCTGATATCCTGGGGTGCAGTTATGGAAAGTTTTTATGTTCTTATAGAATTGGTTCTCCCCTTTAGAGAAAGTCGGAAACAATCTCTGCTATATTACGCGTCGGTACATAGACCTAGGATTTCCAAACCGCTACTTATATTTAACGGCACAGGTGACTCTTCTCATAAGGCAGTGGTCCCCAAACTTGTTCCCGGAGATCTCCTGTTCTATAGGTTTTCATTCCAACCCTAACAAAACACACCTCATTCAACAGCTAAAAATCTACTTGAGCTTCTAATTGGTAGAATCCGGTGTGCCATATTAGGGTTGAAAAGAAAACCTACAGGACGGTAGATCTCCAGGAACAGAGTTGGGGACCACTGTCATAAGGGATAATATTTTTATCTCTGAAAACTAAGGGTGCAACGGATTACAAAACTCACGGTTCGGATCGTATGACGGTTTTGGGTCACGGATCAGATCGTTTTTCGGATCAGCAAAAAAAAGAAAAAGGGAGACAAATATATCTTTGCTTTCCATTTATTTGCAAAACACTTGACGGTGAACTTTTGGATTAATTAAAAATGAAAAACATACATGTGATTTAAACGATGCGGGAGGCTTTTCATGGTCTTCCGCTCCTCCGCTAGCCATGACTGTTTTTGCAACCCACACAGGCAATGCGAGCATCTCTGATTTATTTTTTCGTTGGCATTCCAATTGAGAAAACATGCCCCATTCATGTGAACATACAACGGCTTTTTTGCACAATCAAATCAATATTATTGTGCTACACTGTAAAAAAGATTCATGAGGTTTTTACAGTAATTTACTGGCAGCAGTGTGGCCAGTGACTTACTGTATTTCTGTTTCACAGTAGGAGTACTGTAATATGTTTACAGTATGAAAAACATTACTGTACAGACAATTACAATACTTTACTGTAATTTATACAGCATTAACACAGTATTACAATAACTAGGCTACTGTACAAGCAATTGCGATAGTTTTCTGTATTTACGACAGTATTAATAAAGTATTACAATAGTTACTGGATAATACATTGCAATACTTTTCTGTAATGTATAGTCCTACTGTAATATGAACAGTTTTGCTACCTTTGACTGAACGCAATGTCTCTAAACACAGCACCCTGGTATGGGGTTCAATAGACACTACTGTATTCTCACCTTTTTTCCATAAAAAATATGGACACGTACAAGTAAATAATATTTCAGAAACGTCACCTACTAAATAATTGATAATAAATTGATTTAATAAATCAATTTTATAAAACCTACAATAGGTAAATGGAAAGCTGTTTTTTTTCAATGTAGTCTGTAATGCTTGCTAAATCAACATGACCTACTTTTAGATGTTTAAATGCGTTGTTAAAAAAACGACGATTACAGACAATTAATAGAAGAAAATAACTTAAGCTGTATCAAGTACATTTTAAATACTGTATAATTCTTCCTGCCAATGATAATTTTTGCAAAGTAATCCGCGGTTCACATGCATGCCGAACCGTGAGGGGTGATCCGTACGGACCACGGATCAACTACGTTCTGTAACACCCCTACTGAAAACATGCATGGGCATGTCAGAAAGTACGTGCAAACCACATTTCGGATCCAATGGTTGTTTTTATCTTGTTTACATCTTGCATGCCGTAAACAGGGTTTGGTGCAAAATTGTGAGGAAATGGAAATCAAGCATTGTAATGGCATTATGAGGCAAAATCTAAATGTGGATACGCTGCTAGCAGGCTACAAACCAGGCAGGAATCTAGGAACCTGCCAAAAATGAGTTTTTGATAAGCTCAGAATTTTATAGACATTTTCTCAAAGTGGTGGGAATAGCAAGCAAGGAGAAAAATAACTGAACAATAACAATAGGCTTCCTGTGCACATGATTCTTGGCCCCGTAATAATCGTATCCCTCTCTGAAACAGGTACAAGGGACATGCAAGCCAGCTTTGACATCTGCTGTTCTGTGCTTTCATTCTGCTCTCCAAGGTCCCATGGACTATTTCTCTCTTCCTTACCCCCCCCCCCGATCCCCTCTTCTGCCTGCCCCCCTCTATTTTCATCATTTCATGACACTGCCCATGTGGGCCAAAGTTGCAGTGAGCTGAGTGTGTTTTTTCAGTAGTGTGCACGCGTGCGTGTGTGTACATGCCTGCATGTGCCGAGATGTGAGTATGTGTTTATGCTTATGTCTGTACATACCTCCGTGTGTGTGCGCGTCGGAAGTATGGAAAAAACATTGTTTAGTTTGTGTGCAATATGTTTGGTGAGTGAGAGCATAGCTAGAGGTGATGGCATCATGGAGGTGATGGGAACATTTCACAGGCTGACTGGAAAGGTTCTTCCAACTCTACCCTAATCTCATTCGGCGTTATTCTGCAAGCCCACATGGACAGGCAGACTCTGGGCTCTCAGGCAACACGTAACAATTTTGCGTCCGAGTCGGAGGGGAAAATATGATTAATTAACCACTCCAAAAACATTTATGACACAATGCTGTAAGCTCATAAACGGATGGTATCCAAGAACAATTTATTCAACAGTGACTTCATACCTGGTAATAATAAAAAAGAATCAATCTTTTTTTTGTATTATTTGTGTGTCTTGCCCAATCGAAAGGACAGTTGCTACCTGTTGTAATTGCTATGTGCTGTTTGATTGGGTTGATTTAAATGGCTTCCACTGTACCTGATGACTATTCTTCAATGCTGCTCTGCCAACTGCTCTAGAGTAGATTGCTGCCCTGACAAGTGCTCCACACTGCTAATAAAAACAATAGGGCTTTAATGCAGTAATACTATAAAATATGTTAAAATCATATCACATCCAACAGCTACTTGCTTGTTGCTTAGCAGTTGGTTAGTGGTCGGTTAATGGTTGATAGGTGGTTGGTTAGTGGCTGATCAGTTTTTGTTTACTCCTGCAGGACTGCGATGAACTGTTGCTGCTCCAGGACTCCCGCTTCAGTCCCTACCGGGGTCACAACGCCTTCAGGGAAAAGTACTTCTGCGGCATCACCAAGAGAGGGTTAAACGCAGATGGGAAAGACGAGGGCAAAACGCAGATGAAGGAGAACAACTGACCAGGTTGCTGGACATTTTGCAGTTGGACATTTTGCTGTGAGGTGGAGGACGGAATGCTTGTGCTGTAATCTGCTTCACCTGCAGCCAATTTTAAACTGATTTATTTTTGTTTAATTTTTACTGCCTCATTACAAGGGAACATTTAAAAAAAAATGTATATACGGAACATGTATAGTTTCTTTTTTATTATTTGATGTGCCCTTCTTCTTGTGACTGTTTAGAAATAAATCACATGAATGAATGAATGTGTCAGCTCAGTGTGGACATTGATGTAATAACATTTCACATTGGCTCCTGGCTCTCCCTCACACATGCCTTCCATCTCGCACACGCACACACACACACACACACGCGCACACACACAGTATTCATACACATGAAAACTCTTTGTATTTTGAGTATGGAGATGAATCCTGGTGTAGTGGTTTTCTTTCCTCTGAGTTAACCAGCTGTGCCTCTGCTGATAATTCAGAAATTAAGGCACTGACTCATGCCGTATATGGACACATTCAAATAATGTGTATGAATTTGAATATAGAGGTAGCAGAATAGAGTGATGCATTGGTAGATGGGTGAAGTTTGTGCCCTCTGCTTTTTTTCGGGATCTAATCGGTTTATGTGAGTGAAGGGACTGTGTACACTCATCCCTGGGAAGAGTAAATGGCCTGAAATGGTCCTGTGTTAACATTAAAACAAATATCTGGAGTGCTGCTTTCTTCCCTGCATGTCTTTTTTTTTCTTTTTTAAAGTTGTACCACAATATTCTCTTACTTCATGTTGAGTGTGAGGGGCGGAGGGTGTCCAGAGAGGTGTTGACTGCGCACCTTTTGGAGAGTCAAGAGTCAAGGAGGTTAAGCGTGCCCTTATTTGACCATCTCACTCAGGAATTTGTTCCAGGAAAGAAATGTGGTAAGAACCCTTTGCTTTGCTTCTTCAGGCCCCTGCTATTTAAAGGACCCCTGAGTTAGTTTAGCCTGCGTAACATCCACTAGTATCATGCTAAATAATCCCTCCCTCTCCACCTCAGCTGATGTGCAGTGGGTATTCTGGTGCAAAACAGCTACCATGTATCACCCAGGTTTTGTGCTGGTTGAGGTGGGTTTACCCCATTTCATTATGCAGTGCATGCATCAGGGCCGGATTAAGACTCTATTGTGCCCCTGGGCACCCCAAAATGCCCCCCCCCCCAAAAAAAAACATGTGTGGCCATCAGAATCAGCAAAGTGCGGTAGGGTAAACTGAATCTAATACACTGTGCTAATGTATACCATACACTTAGACAAGCCAGTATGAAATGCATAATGTAAGCTAAATGTGAGGATGAACTAAATGTGAGCATACTATCAAATAAAAGTGTGTGTAGGCCTCATAGCTACTAGACACTGTTTAGCCAATCATATTACTTATGATTTTTGACTCACAATCTTGCTGTTGATTTCTACATAGCTTACACAAAAAAATAAATGTTATTACTGGAAAAATAAACAAACTAAGGCCTAGGGACAATACATTTCCTGTACAAAATATGAACACAGTGCCTAACACGAAAGACATCAATAGAAAAATAAGTACAACAATGAATATTGTATCCAATACTCAATCCAATAAATTGGTGAATCTATCTGTTAGCTACTGTCGAAAATATCGAAATCACATTGTAACTATCAAGCAGGATCATATAGCCTAACTCTGAACAGAGTGCAGGGCACGACAACATATTGACCCATGTGGGGAGTGACGAAAGCTGATTGGTAATAAAATATTGCCTCTTTGTCAAGCCCCACCCAAGTCAAGGTATCTTTAGTTACTTTTACTCATTTTGTCAAGCTTTCGCTTTGGAAAGCAAGTTTCCTCGCAAACCCGGGCCATTGGGAGGACCCCTCAGTTATAGCTAGTATGAACCTGCATTTGTATGTAGCCTCCTTTATGAAATTTTACAGATTATAAACAAGCGAGTCTCGGGTAGGCTACTTTACAGTGCATTACATTTCATTCAGTTCTTGGTCATGTCGGGGGGGGGGGGGGGGGGACAACTTTATTTTCCGAAGTAGCCTAAAGGAAGCTAAACTAAGCATATTCCACCAATGCTTAGACTACTGTATTTACTGTGTTTGACCAGTTGACACAATGCACATAACTCATTTTCTTCCAGGTAATGGTTAATCAAATCAGTTGTTGTGTAATCTTTAGTCAAAATCTTTGCTAAGAACCTCCGTACAGTCAGAGTTTACTGTTACTTTTCTCTAAAGTTGCACCGTTTTCATTCCTCTGCACCATAGTTTTCATTCATTGAGTCAAAAATCGTGTATTTCAAGTGGTTTTCACAGATATGACTGGACACAATCCGTAGGCTACTTGAAGTTAAAATGTATATCAAACTGGAAAAAACTTGTTTATTAACATTAACTAGCTACAAAGGCTATGATAAACTAGCCTAATAAGGAAAATATCAGTGCATAATGTTAGCTATCGCTCTCAGCGTAAACAAGAGAAGCTTAACCTGGTGTCAGTGGAAGTGAGCAGCACTGCCATAAAATGGCAGTACTGTTCGTAGCCTATCGTGCACAGCTGAGTAACTACATGGACAATTGATTTACACATTTTTGCTCCCCGTGTGCACCGTTTAACCATTTTTATTTAATTTTGATAGGCTATAGCCTACAGCTACAACTAGGCTACAATCTTCATAGAAATGAGAAAGTAATGATTTCTAAACGGAAGCTTTACGGAATCTGTGGCAGTTAGAAACAATTGCTATGCACAGGAGCGCTCTGATTGGTGGTTCAGCCAGCCATGCTTTGTGTTGGGGAAGAAAAAAAAAAATGTCGGCTACTTGGTGCCCCCCTAGGGGCACATGCCCAATTGCCCATATGGTAGATCCGGCCCTGGCATGCATATCAAAAAAAGTTCTTTATAAATGCTATTATTATAAGTAAACATAATCATTTTAAACATTTTAACCTCTCTTACTTATTTTTAAAAAATCCAATGGAAGTTGGCCTGGATTGAGATGAATAAAAATGAATCACTGAATATGGCAGATGTGCTTGAAACAGGTCACTACTTCATTGAGAAAGTTCCTTGTCATTTCAAAAAGTAAATATGTGAAGCATAATTAAAATGACATTACGAAGCAAATTACCTTGATGATTGATCAACAGCTCCAGAGCAGTCAGACAACACAAAACAAATCTCAGTACCTGAAGGGTCAGTCCATGGGTCCGCGTGACCTCCGGGTGCTCGCGCTGCCCACCGGCTGGAACAACATCACATGCTGCCGTGGGAGCATCGCTTCGCACGGAGCTCCACTGGGTGAGACAGCGAGATTCGTGCTCAACATGTTTTCACTAATAATACAGCACTGCCATCAGGAGATGAGCTGTAAATCAATGTCACAAGAACGGCTCAACTGTTTGTCTTGCTCGACCATGAGTAAATGGAATTATCCTGTCCCACGGTACCGGCAAAACAGCAAGTGTCTAAGGTCTATGCCAGACCATAGCCTCTATTTAACACACAGATAAAGACGGTGGTATTAGGTAAACTGTTTCACCACAAACTCGTACATTGTTTCACCACAAATGACTGAGATTAAATTTAGATATACTTTGGGTTTTGATGAAGTTAGGTTACCCTTTCATTGCTAACAAAGCACAGACCGATGTAACCACTTGGTCATCAGTAGTGTTGCCTTATTTATGTTGCCTATAAATTTGAGCATTTTGTTTAGCTTTTTATTTAAATTCAGGTTTAATGAAAGGCTAAAAGTTCAGCGCTCATCCTATTGACACTTAAAAAAATAAAAATTTTTTTTTTTTTTACAAAGCATACCTTTTCTTTAAATGTGTGTCTTTGATCCAAACTGTCATTTTGGACTGCAAATGAGGTGTGCAGTTTTTTCTGACCAGAAACAGAAGAATTGGACCAAACAGAACAGGGCTCGTAATTAGATGTGTGTCTGCAGGTGGGTTATCTATCTAAGGCATTGAAGCAGGATCTTTATTAGCTGCCGATGTGGTTTAAATTAGGCCGCTTGTTCATCAGACAAAAGAGCGTTGTTTAGGCAAAGGACAGACACAAACAACCAGAGGAAGACAAAACATGGCCTCCCACCTTTCCACCCCACTATGCCCTGGCGTTAGTCAGCAGCTTTTGTTTTTTTCCCCCAACCATAGTTTACACACAGGAGGGTAATTTGTCATCTCTCAAAGCTAGCATCTCGGCCTTGTGTGTACAGCATGGCTCTGTATGTTTATTGTGTGGGCACTGCTTCACCCATGCCTCCCTCTGCGCCTCCAGAAAAATGGCACAAGATATGCGATGGGGTCGCTTGCGACACACATCGTTCTGGGTTCCCACCGTTTCCAATACCACGAAGGGAATTTTGCTCCTTCATGTGCCCAGAAACCTTGTCCTGTGTAAACAAACAAATCCAGTTAAGAAATGGACCAGTATTTTCCAATCCATTTTTTTCTGTGATAACGGTTTGCTCATGTGCTACCAGAGTGGATTTAAACCATAATTACAGTTGTTCTAATGGACCCAGAGAGTGTGCTATAATATTGTCCAGACCCATTGAAATAATGTGTTTTGTTTTGTTTGTTTGCTTTTTTATAAATTGGGAAATTGTTCTGTTTTGACCGATCTGGCCTGAAGAAAGTGTGTGACTTTCTGCAAACGGGTCTGTGTTCCTTTTAAAGACTTGTCCAATTATAGAAAAAAAAAACTGCAACTGGAAGAAGCAGGTAATCTTTCCCCAGTTCATCTAGAACTCAATCAGCTGTTTGGCAGCATTCCACAAATAGGGATTAGTTTACATCCAGTTTCTCAACAAACATTCCACTTTGTTGCAGTGTTTCAGTAAGGGCTGCGGTTCATTTGGCACCAATGCAACTCTGAGGCCAAATTGGGGGGAATGCATCTGGACATGCATGATGTTGCAATGCTGCAGAAATTTGAACCTTCTAATAGAGAGTGTGCTGACATACAGCTTGGCTGACTGGTGAAGTTGGCTGTGAATTAATACTCTGAGTCTCCAGGCCCAAGTGAACAGAACAAAATGTATTTTGCTGGGGAAGCACTGGGGAACATTATGAATAACAGTGCTACAGTACTTCCTGTTCCTTCAGAATATGATATACATGTTACAAAATCATAGCAAAGATTTGTATATATATGTTATGTCACTATTATAGCTGATCATTAAATGTAATAGTTCTCAAACCAACGGGTCCCCAGGTTTTTCTTTTCAATCAAGAGTCAGCAATCAGTTCAGACCCAAGAAACTTGTATGTATCTAACCGCAGTTTCCTGAGGCATTGAACAGGACATGACCATGTATGGAGAACACCCTATTCAGGCTGAATCAATCACAAAACATCACTCCCGAGAACTATTAGCGATTTTGGCATTTTGACTAGACCCAGTCCGAATATATAATATTCCATTGACTGGCTGGCTTCATTATTTCATTACACTAACTGCTACTTTGACTCCAGTGGGAAGCTCATTCTACACTGGAGGGCCAGAACAGTCCGAAGACATGACCAGAAAGTGCAGGCACACAGTGGAGGAAGGGCCAGATGCCTGCGGTTGCAGAAAGGAGAGGTGTGTGTGGGATCTTTTAAGATATTTCAGAGTTCTCCCTTTAGCTGCTTGATAGGCTAACACCAAGGTTTTGAATTTGATGTAAGCCGATATCAGTAGCCAGTGGTTGGAGATGAAAAGGGGAGTGATATGGCTGAGCCTGGGCTCAGTTGTAGATCAGGTGAGCCACTGTGTTCTGAATTAACTATTGAGGTCTGATGGAGAAGGCTGGGAGACCAGCAAAGGGGAATTTGCTGTAGTACAGACAGGAAATGACCAGCACCTGGGCTAAGAGCTGGGTTTAGTAGGCGGTGATGAAGAGGCGGATTCTCCGGTTGTTTTACAGGAAGTATCTGATACTCCTGACATACCTAACCATGATGTTCTCAGAAGGGAACACAGTTTGTTGTAAGTACCATTCCAACGTTACTGGCAGATGAGCAGAATTTGACACTGTTAGCTTCCCCTTTCAAATCTGAATCAAAGCTTCCTGAAACGGGTTACCAGGGGTAATGCATAAAGGACTGCTTGTGGCTATTGATGAGCAAACCCATCCATGTTGAGGGAGGAATGACATTTTGTATGAAAAATCACACAGGATAACAGGTTTTCTCTGGCGAGGAAATATTAGCACTTGGACATAAGCTTCTTCCAGATGGTCATCAACCAATCACAGGGATAAATACACTGAAGGGTTTACCATTTATTTGACATCCGGAAAGGGGCTTTCCATTGAAATTCATTTAGATTTTGCATCTACATTGGGAGAAAGTTCTTCCTCTCATTCTTCAGTACAGGAAAATAGTGCCCTGCTTGGCTTTTTGTTTGGTATTAGATTTTGGAAAACACCCAATGGGGTCTTCTTTGTGTCCAAGAGCTGAATTAAATTCTGCCAATGGAGAAAGTTGATAACCACAGCTGGAACCAAAGCTGCCCCCACAGCCTATGCAGAACACTTAAGACAGGCCTGTACCCCTACTTTACAGATTCATCATGACCACAGAATCACATTTATATATTGATTGCTGAGTGACAACCAATATCATTAGGCCTTGTGGCTCTCCTGGACCAGGATTGAGAACCACTGTTAAAATGTATTTTGTAAATCAAAAGTATTATTTAACATTAGGCTTATTTGGTGATTTATTTTTAAAGATGTATTTGTTCGGGGTGGAGTTCTAAATGTGCATTCTGGTGCTGCCTTTTGAAAAGTACAACAGGGAATGGGGGGGTTCTCGTTAGAATGCGTCTGTCGTCATGTAACACTGAGTTCTGATTGCTTTATCTGTGTGAAAACAGCAGATAAAGTGCTGAGTCACCAGGGTTCAAGCAATGATTAGCCATGTCATTCATGGATCACTGTGTGTGTCTAATAGCACTGTCTACCTCCTTACTGAGCTAGCCCATCACTTGCATATTATAAGGGAGTCCTGCCCCTGGCCAAGCAATTAATCCTGAAGGGCCAGATCCTTAACAGATGTTGGCATACACACCTGCAGAAGCATTTGGTTGTGATGGACGGTATGATTGTGGAGGTATTAATTCATTTTCAAAGGGCCTCCTCTGTCTGTTCAAGAAAGTGTGTGTGTGTGTGTGTGTGTGTGTGTGTGTGTGTGTGTGTGTGTGTGTGTGTGTGCGCGTGTGTGTGTGTGTGTGTGCACACGTTCTGACTGAGGTACATCAATGGGTCAGGTGTGGTGCACCTGTCAGAATGAGAAAGGCACACCTGCCAAAGTTCCTAAAGACATATTTCCACACACACATAACCAATGGGCCATCCTGTAAATCGCCATGATGGTGTCGGTAAGCTGAGACCATTTGTTTCAAGGTGTCGGAATGTGGTGTTAAAACACTCATTTTCACACCACAAATCAGTGCAATGCTTCGTCACTCTCATGTGAAACTGAAACCAGGTCTTGGAGACTGGACCTTTGCTGACTGGCCTTTCCTCCTGAAACCCAAACAAGAAGGTAATTATACCTGTGTAGAGTGATCCTTATTTTTTCATGCCAGGATTTTTTATCATCTGTATTATTTCCACTTTAACCCACGATTAATATGCTGCTCTTGTTCATTTTTGCTCTGAGGGAAAACTGTTAACACAAAAATCAACAAAAATGCACAATTGATATTTGGCCATGTAATTACAATAATGTTCTGACACAAACAGATTACTTATTAGAGATTACACATTACTTGCAAAACTGCACAAAAACCACCAGAATGTTTACGACTGTAAATGACATCTCAGGGTGGGGACAGATCATGAGATACTAGAGCAGATGACCAACAGAATCTTTTTTAATGGTTTGGGTAGGTTTTTCTGCACAGGTTGAAAGGAAACAGATGTTAATGTCGGCTGTCCTGGGATTGGCTGACTGATTGGGGCTGCCAGTCTCTGAAATGGATAGGCCATGCGTGGTGACAGGTTTATGGATCGGCTCTAATATGGGAAATAATCTCCAACTGAAGGGACTCAGCTGCTGAACTTGGCTTCACGTCCCACAGTCACCTGCTGGGTCTTCACATTTGCCTCCTCCATTTTAAATTTTCTTCCTCTAACCCTGCCATTCATCATCACCAATCTCTGTTCATCAAAACAGGGTTGTCATCTTGAGGCCCAGCCCATCTGCCCCAACAGCAGATGTCAGGATAATTCCCCCCCCCCCATTAAACAAGATACCACTAGATGACAGCCTTGAGCAACTCTCCACACTGCATTATCGGACGTTCTTTTTTCATGGTCTTAAAAAAATGAAACGGAAGTGTGTTGTATGCACCATCCTGCTGGATATACACAGACTGGACATGGAAAGGGTGAGTGACCGGCCAGTCCCAAACTCAGTCCTCTTTTGGCCTATCCTCAGTAACCTCATGTGGCCCCCCTATATTGTCATTACACAACCACTATACAACCTTTATGCAACCACCACACCACTTTCTAAGTCTGAAAATGAAGATTGCTTACAGGACAGAGAGCTTTGGCTGTACTGAGAGATGGAAGCATGTGCCTGATGCCACTGTATTATGTGCCATTGTGTGTGTGTGTGTGTGTGTGTGTGTGTGTGTGTGTGTGTGTGTGTTGGAAATAGGTGGGAAGTCAGTTAATTTTTGGAAATAAGTGCCGGTTGCAACGCCTCTGCTGATTGAACTCAAGATGGAGAGGTGTGAAATCAATGAGGTGGAAAATGTGGGTAAATTTCAATCAGGTCGGGGCAATCGAGACCTGTAAAAATGGGTCTGGTAACAAGATGTGCCGGATGCAATCGCTCCACTATTTCTTACAATCTTTTACAATCACTTTGGCGCTAATCTCACAAGTTTGTGCTCAATTTTCAAAGACACAAAACTTAAAACGGTGAGCGCTTGTAACACAGCCTGTCCTACGTTCAAAACCTTGCATTGTGCATTCATATCTTTGAAGTAATCTTGCACTTCAGAATCATTGGTTCAAATAACTAATTTATCATGAAATACTATAGGAACATTAGTTTAGATCACCCACACACAACATACCAATAGCTTCACTGTTTAGTTGTTTTTACAATCCTTTAATATTGCAGTAAAATATACTTGATACAGGTTTCAATATGGTTCTAAATAAAAGGGACAGTAGAGACAGTAGAATCATTGAACAAAATCAGAATTTATTTTTAGAAATACAATTACAACATAGGTTTTTTTTTATCATAGCAACAAATACAGTACTTCCTGTATACAGTACAGAATTCCTCAACTGCAGTGAAAAACAAACTTGAAGGGTTTCTTCTCCTACTTTTCCATAGAGTTCAATAGGACAATTTGTCAGGAGAAACAACCGTTAAAGTAATCTATCCATATCTACTGCATATCTGGCAGCAGAGTGATGGTTTGAGGCTCGTTTGATACCTCAGACCCTTGATGACTTACAGCCATTTTACCAACCATGTATTCCATACTGTTCCAGCATAATTTGCAGCTGAATCTAGTCCCACCCCACAATTCCCAGATCCATTCAAATGCAGAGACGTTATAGTATCGCTTGTAAAAGTACCAGAAAATAAGATATCTAGAGTCTTTTGATGTTGTTGGGTCACAGACATCCGGAAGTCATGGCATGCAAAGGATATGTGACCAAAATTATTATTTTTTTATTTAAAAGCACAGTCAACTTAGTTTATGTAAACTTCTGACACTGGAATTGTGATATAGTGAATTGAAAGTGAAATACGCTGTCTGTAAACAATTGTTGTAAACATTACTTGTGTCATGCACAAACTGACTTGCCAACACTATAGTTTGCTAACATGAAATCTGTGGAGTGGTTAAAAATAAGTTTTATAAACTTCCGACTTCAACTGTATCTGTTTTAGAGGCACCTGGTGCCTTTTCAGAATGCGTGTAATTGTCGGCAGACTTATGGCCTCCACATTGTTGAAAATGTCCTCAATACCCCCCCACCTCTCAAACAAGGCCCATGGTCACCTCTCAGAAGGGATACTTGTCCCCTGCCATCCCTTTGTCCACCACGGCCACCACGTCACCGTCGTCATCGTCATCATCGTATTCTTCTTCCTCTTCTTTCTCTTCTTCTTCTTCTTCCTCCTCCTTCTCCTCCTCCTCTTCCTCCTCCTCTTCTTCCTCTTCCTCTTCTATCCTGACCTGGATCACCTGCCTGCTCCATGCTGTCGTTATGTTGTTGTAGGTGGATACTGATCCTTTAATACTCTTACTACAAGGTGAAATCAATTATCAGAAACAAGTTATCATTATTGGAAAAGCAATGGCAAGGGCCTGCATACATACTGTCAAATCTGAAAACATTGTCCGGAACAGTGGTACATGGGACCATAGAAACAGTGTCTGATAAAGGATGATGATGAAATATTACATCCATAGATAATGTAGTTGAATTGGTTCATGTTCCACGTTAGGTGACCATGGTGATGAGATAGTGTGTCTCAGGTTGGAAGGGGGGGGGGGGGGGGGTCTTGAGAATTTGACCCTTTTCTGGTAGATATTGGAGAGTTGTCCTTCCAAAAATAAATGTTTCAAATTTAACTAAATAAAAAAGGAACAACACTGAATTTGAATTTAAAAAATGGTGTGGTGTGTGCAATTTCTCCAAATTACCCTCTCCTCTTAGCTTACCCTTATGTTTAGAACTATATCCTTCATTACCCCCAAAGTAATGGCACTTCAAACTTTCTAAAAAAGTAAAACACGGTACATTTCAAGAGCAGAGAGTGAAGTTCAGAGAGTACCTCTGGGTGCTGAAATGCCCCCGCGTGTCCTTGCTGCAGGGGTTGTTGGGTTTGAGTTTTGGGGCGACATGCCCGAGTGCAAGTTGGAAGGGTCTTATGGGGGAGCCCTCCTGCTGACACAAGCTCTCGCGGCTGCCTTTGCTTACAGGAATGCAGGCGCCATGGGGGTCTGCCTCAGCACAGTCATTAAAGCAGTTTCTCTAGGGGCCAGGAAATACACGCAAGTGCCGAGATATTGTTTACTTTCCCCTCTCTCAGCCGTTCAAAGCCCCATCACCCATACTGGGGGGTGAAAATCAGTCCAGGTGAATGTGTCCAACTTAGCAATGCTCTCTCACAGACTGGGACCATCCGACACTCACAGTTGAGGTAAACTACCCCCTGGATTGCATTGTACTGGCTCACTCTTGGCCTCACTTGTCTGCCAACCAACATGACATGTTCAAAACCTTCAGAGAGGATGCATGGTGACTGCACCCTCCACAACATGCATATTTTATTTTAAAAAATTATTGTTATGCCTCTTCCTTTTTCTCCATTATTTGGCATGTGCAATGGGATTGGATGGTGTTTCATTGTCACGGTGTTTCTTCATCACAGACAATCTTGCACTCTCCTCTGAAGCCACAGTTTTTTTCCACTCTGAGCCACCTATTGCACAATGAACCTTGTGGTCACTTTGTGGTCATTCTCACTGGTCAGTCTATGGTTGCTTTCACTAACTTGCGGCAACTCTTACTATTGTGTGGTTAGCCATATGCCTTGTGGTCATTCAAACTGCTGTGTGGTCATGTCCAAGATCATATATACAGTCTCTGTCATGCAGTCAGTGCCTTGTGGTGAAACATTTTGTATGGTTCTTTTGGATTGCTGATCTGGTTATCTGGTTGGTTCTAGAAGCTTGACCACTGCTTTGTGGTCCGGACAGTACCCGAGGCTGCAAAGGCAACTAGGCCTCTGTGTGTTGTTGAGGATGTGGTTGCAATTGAAGAGTAGTTAAATGCACAGACTCCTGATTCGGCATTCTGCCTCTGATCCGCTGCCGAGATGGAAAAAGAAAAAAAATACTGGAAGTCAGAATGAAAAAAACACTTACTTCACAGCTTTTGAAAAAATCAAGTGTAATGGGCAGGTTAACAAGTTTATTTTGGGCTTGAAGGTGCTGCCAAAAAATCTGTTTATTTTCCCTCTTTTTAATTTTACTGTTATTAAACAATGTTACTAAGCAACCCTTTTGCACCGTAAAAACCTGAAAGCCTCCAGCCCCCTGGATGGTGAAGTGAAGCGGGAGCTTTCCCACACAGCAGGTCCACAATTCTCCGAACAAGGCCTCGATAGAAGGAACTCTCCATTATTTTTTGTAATTGGTGAATATCTTCTGGCTATACTGCCTACATCCTGTAAGAGATCCAACAAGACACACTTGTCAAGCACTTTTTTCAAGTACAGTTGTTGCACTTAATTTAATACTACAGTTGCAGTTGCTTTTATTTTCCTATTTGAATGCACTTATACACCTCAGTTTGTAAATCCCTCTGAAAAAGAGCATTTGTTAAAAAGATGTATTGTAATGCAATTAAGTTTGAACTGTCTATGGGTTTTTTCTGTGCTGTAGACATGTGTGGATCATGGTGTAGGGTGCTTAAATTTGAGATTGAATGTGTGATGTCACTGTCTCTGTGGGCCAATCACATTTGTGCTTCAACAGCACAACATAATTTGATTGTTTTGAACTTGTTTTTGAATTTGCTTGTGGGGTGGTAGGTTGCACATCTCTGTGCCTTTCGATGCCTGGCTTCTCCCATGCTTCAGTAAATTAATAGAAATGAACCTCCTCACCTCACAGACTTGTCTTCAAGTTGTGAGTCTCAGTAACCTTTCACTTGGGGTTTTGGGGTCCATCCAAACCCCAAACCCTCCAACTGTTTATCTTCATTTTCTTATAAGCAAAAGTTTCTGGTTATATTCTGCTAGTGCCTTGATTATTGCTGTCTGGGATTTCCATACATCAAAAGTCCCATCTTTGTTTTTGTTGCTAGGGTATTTATTTTATTTTATTTATGTATTTGTTCTATTTTTTGGAGGGGGGGCTGGAAAATAAACTTTTTTTTTCATATGAAATATAACTATGGAAAGGCTGGAAAATTATATGTAATCTGGGACAAAATCTAGAAAACAAAATCCAAGCTAGATGCAGCTGTTTTGGACCTACTGCTGCAGGCACAGAGATGGAAAGGTGTCATTATTGGTACACTCCACTCATTAGCTAAGTGTAATTATCTTACCCCACTGGCAAATCTTGAAATGAGTAAAACTATATCACCCCACTGGCAGATAGTTTGTCTTATTTAACAAAAAAGTAACAGAAATAAGATTCTAAAGTCTAAATATAAGATTAAAATGCTTGTTAAAGCACAACAGAACTTTGGGTTGTGTAGTTACCTGGCCATGATATGAGTCGAAATGGTGGCAAAATATGTTCGTTAGTTGCTCTGTGCTCCCCTGGAGTGATAATCCAGAATACGGTACTTGTCGCTCTCCATTCAATTCTATAGCGCATCTAAAAAATGACTCAAAATGTCTCAAAATCAGACTTCTAACACGTATACGAATGCGAACAAAGCGGATTCTGTCAAAACAAACAATAACCAGTTCTCTTTCGTATTTCTTTTCGTGTAATTAAAGTTATTTATAAAAAAAAAAAATTTTTCAATGTTGTTAGCAAGCTACCAGAAAAGACGAGCAAAATGTCGGCAGGTCGGTTTGTTTACCATATATATATACTACCAGGAATGCTTGCTTCCATGGAAATTTGAACCAATGAGTGGTTTCTGATGCATCGGTGCATTAACACTGTTTCCTAGAAATAGGCTATATAAAACACAGGTAATGAGCTTGGTTGTATACTGAAAGAATTAGGACATAATATTGTTGTATAGTAATACAATGGCTTACAGACAAAAAGGTTTTTTAAACAAGAGAAAAAAAGAGAAAAGTCTTGGAACCCCTGTTTTCAGTACTTGTACACCCTCCATTCACAAAGAATAGTAGCTACTCCTTGATGGGATAAAAACCTTTCTAAATTTAAATTGAAATTTACCCAGAGATTGTAGGTACATACAGTGAGCACCATAATTAATTGGACAGTAAGACATTTTTTGTTATTTTGGTTTTGCACTTTGAGTTTGAAAGGATACAATGACAATGAGGTTGAATGGGCAGACTGTTTGAGGGTATTTGAGGGTATTTTCATCCATATCGGATGAACCGTTTTGAAATTATAGAACCTTTTGTACATATTCCCCCCCATTTTCGGGCATCAAAAAATATTGGACAGTTTAACATAATGTAGAATAAAGTCATAATTTTTAATAATTGGTCGCATGTCCTTTGCATACCATGACTTCCTGATGTCTGTGACCCAACAACATCAAAAAACTCTTGATACCTTATTTTCTGGTACTCTTACACGCGATACTATAACTTCTTTCAAATAGAAAGTGCTAGAGTACAGAACCAAAGTAACAAAAAATGTGTCACTGTCCAATGAATTATGGTGCTCACATATCACTATCACCTCTATTACCAACCTAAGATGATGTTCATGACTGGTTTCCAAGGGTTCAGTTTCAGGTTACCAGGTTATAAGGAGGGGCTTTCTGTTTTTTGCTTTTTTGTATGATATGAACAGTAGATTTTGGATATAGCCTATGATCCTGAGTGGGAAAATGAATTAGCCCTAGTTCATCCACATGAGCTCATCCTCTCAATAAAGTGGTGATATGGGGAGAGACCATTTTAATAAGATTTAATAAGACAGGGATTCACACATGGTGTGTTTCCTGCCTGGTTTCCAGGCAGACACATAAAACCTCATACATATTGTGTCAAATAAATGCTTTAGCAGTTTTAAATTAAAACTGTTAGTGAGTCTACTGCAAGTAGTTTGTTCTCCAGTGTTAGTTGGTAATGATTTTTCTTGTAGGAATAGTGGGCGTTGAAGTTGACATACCACACAAATTTTGAAATCTGTGAGTCGAAGTATGTGTCACCACTCCAGGATGCGGCTACAGTTTCCAAGCCACATGGTGCTCCCAAACAAACAGTCAAATATATAAACAGCCATGTTTTCACCACAATTCAATAAGCTATGCTCTTCTGCTTCTGTCCAGTATTTTTCTGTCCAACATCTTCATCTTCCTCTGCTCTCACTCACTTTTGTTTTGTTGTTCCTGCTCTCTGTTGTTAAACAGCTGCCAAACTGTTAGGAAACCTACAGACAGTTACAGTGACGTGGTAAAAATCGCATACTCCCACCACCACAGCTATGCACAGTGGGAGTATGGTGAGTGGGCAATGCAGAGGGAGGGAACATTATTTTGGTTTAGCTGAAAATTCATTAGAATAATAATAGTGTAAAAATATTAAATATAGCCCAAAAATAAAATACTGCAAAACTGTACTCTCATTTGTCAGGGAGACTTCTGACCATTGTACAGATCAGACATTTTAAAGCATATATGCTATAGCAAGCAAGTTACCTGACTAGCAATGTTGCCACATAAAGACATGGAGAGGAAGGTAAAAAAAAATAGTTATTGGTGTAAGAGTCCATTATTTCCAACAAAATCCAATTTTAAAACGGATCGATTCAATCAATTCAAAGAGATACAATACAGTTTGAGGTGGATAGCTAGCTACCCCAAGTTTAAGTGATTAATTTCACCTTAGTTTTGTAATGGGACCTGGTCGTGGTGAGAAAGTCTGTCTATCTCTCTGGATTGGTTGAACATGGAACAGGTTGTGCAGTACTATTGTAAATGTTTACATTCTTCTGCCAGAGCAGAATTTTCCTTTCTCCCTTGAGGTTGATTGTTCCACATTCAATCATATATGCCCCAATGAAAATAATTGTTTCTCATTTTGCAGTAGGCTAGTATTTGCATAATCTGTGTGTATGTAATTTTACCTACTGTGCAAATGGTCAGTAAAAGTTTTCTTTTTGACTGTGTAGCAATATTTATAAGATCCTCCTCCTGAAATCTGACTGAAATCTGCAAGTCTGGTGAAATTATTTTTGACCAGAAGTACCTGATGCACAACAGGATCTGAACTCATGGGATGTCAGTGATTCTTCAAGTGGAATCGAGTATGTCACAAGAGTGGGAAGTTTGTTTCTACTAAGAAAAAAAGTACCTTTCTTGCATGATTGTTCTGTTTTCATGGGCAGCAATAATCACACCCACAGTTATTATCAGGGCCAATTCATGACTAAAATTGTTCTGGTTTATGATTGCAATCACAAAGTGGATCCCCTAGCAGAGATGTACAGCTTTTTTGTAGTAAAATGAGAATGTTATCTGCTTGCTGGGTACCTTATCACTGGTGCACACATTTCATCATTTGTGTATATAATCTGGCATTTAAATACTCCTCCCTCAGTGGCTAAATATCAGTTGCACTCAATTAATTTCCACTGTCTCTAGAAAGAATATCTATGAGGTGCATGCTGTTTCTGATGTCGGAAAAACTCAGCCTTGCCTTAGTTTGTTTTAAGTGACCAGATGTGAATGCTTTTTAGGGGAAAAATTATTTTCTTTTAACCTTCTCTCCACTCCAAACAGCCAAACCCAGTGGTGAAATACTGTGCAAATGTCATTCATTTATCAAAAATACGTATTTCTAAAAAAAAGAGTGGTTTGTGTAATGCAGCATGAAGGAAAATGAAAGAAAATGAAAATAAATAAAAACAGACCAGCAAATCCTGCATTTGATTTCATGCTAGTGTTTCTATGAGTGGGGGAGGGGGAATCATTGTATTATAGAAAATGAATTAAGGCTTGGACAGCGACAGGACCGCAGAAGGACCTGGACAAAAGAGAACCTCTTGTACCACAGCATTTAGAACTGATGAAAAAAAAGTTTTCACCTGACATCTCAATAACTCTCCTATCCTTGGAGTGGAAGGGATTTTTACCCACTGGTATGATGGCCTTGGAACCCCGGTTGGAGTACTATAACAGACCTGTCCCTCAGGTATGCACCTGTTTAGTGTGTAACTTGACTCTTGTAGAGCCATGTGTGAGTGTCTTGTCATATTGAGCTGAAACAACAGTGAAGAAACAGCATTTTCAGTGATTTTCAAACTGTGGGTCAGAAGTGGGTTAGGACCACTGCTTTGACCGCTGCTCTACACTGCTGCTCTGACCACTGCTCTACACTGCTGCCCTGACTATTGAATTAAGCTGCTGGCCTGACCACTGTTCCACATTGTTGCCATGATCACTGCTATACACTGTTGCTATCAAATCTACAGGATATGGTGAGACACACAGCTCTCTCAGGCCTGAACATGCCTGGTAAATTAATTTAAAAAATGTAAGGCCTTAGTAGTATTCAAAACACGAGTAAGCCAATCTCATATTCAACAGCTGTCTTCTAAATAAAGCAAATTGGCCACACATTAAGGGTTTGTAAAATATTATTAAGCAATTTATTTTTAAAATGATGACACTAATGAGTCACAGTGGATTACTCTCAGAGCAAAGTGAGCGCTACAAATTACAAGTAGCAAGTACGTTGTGATCACTTTTCACACTGCTCCCACTCTTTATTCTCCATGGGCATGTGCAGAGAAGGGTAAAGTTTGCTAGCATCCACAAAACATAGATCTAAACTTCAGAGCCCTGGCCAGCGGCCTCACACTTTGGACACAGAAAAAAGAGAAACATTCATTATTTTTTTGGAAATCAAATTCCGCCTTTTAATATGTCAAGGAGTCAAACTCAAAGCTAACCCTTATGATGGATATGTGTAAACCATTAAAATATTTTTTTATATATACCTTTCCCTTCAAAAGCCATATAAAGTTGAAACAAATTAAGGACGAAGCGGACACAATGTACTGTGGCGATCTGGCTGCCGCACAAGTAGTTGGGAAATCAGACTGGACAGCATAGAAAATCCAGCTTTCAAACACGATACTCTGTTTATTATTTTTTATTTGGATCTTGAAAATGTCCCTTGCTTGACTTTGAGGCCAGGCTGGTAAACATTAACATTTTTTTTGCTTCCCACTCAAGCTTGGCTAAGTTGCTTCTATAAAAGTATGTTTGTTCTTACCGGCCCCCACACCAGACCATAATGATTCTGAACCCAGTGGGAGAGAAAGGTACACTTCTCCCCTCAATCACATTCCAGTGATACTGTGATCTGGCCCTCCAGTGACTGGAATAACTCAGCAGTCATACAAATTCACTATCTATGAGTGACAATGATCATGAAGGAATAAGCACATTTTGATACTCAGATGATAATGACGATGATGATGGGTTGTTTTTATATAGCACCTTTCACAAGGGCAGTCTTACAGTGAAGGGAGGAAATTCTGCTGAACCACTACTACTTAGGAGATTTCTGAAAACCCAGAGGTCTCATACAGTGGGATGCAAAAATTTGAGCAAAATGCCTTTTGCAATTAATATATTAGTAAAACAAAGTTAAACACGACAAAGTTCTTCAAATTTGAAAGAAATATTACTTTTTATTTAAAAAAATTAAAAAAATTCTAAATAATAAAAAAAGGAAAACGGTCCCGTGCAAAGGTTTGGGAACCCTGTCAGTTAATACTCCTCCTTGGGCAACTATAACAGGTTGCAAATGCTTCTTGCTTCTTCTTTAAATCTTTTTTTTTTTTTTTTTTTTTTTTTTTCCCATTCTCCCCCAACTACAACACTCATATTCTTAAATATTCTTCTTCCTCATGCACACGGCGCATTGAGATCCTGATTTTCAATAATAGTCAAGTCTGGGGACTGTGATGGACATTCCAAAACCTTAATCTTTCCTGGAGGTACTTCATGGTTGATTTTGAAGTATGCTTTGGATCATTGTCTCACTGGAATACCCAACCTCTCTTCAACTTCAATGTCTGGACTGACCTTCTAGAATTAGCCTCTAGAATTTTTTGATATTTGGTGGAATCCATTCTTCCTTCCACCTGCACAATATTTTCTATGTCCCCCGCTGCCGAACAACCCCAAAGCATAAAGGATCCACCTCCATGCTTAACAGTTGGCAAGGTGTTCTTCTCTACAAGTGCTTCACCCTTTTTTTGTAAACATATCTTCTATGGTTTCGGCCAAAAAGTTATTTTTTGCTTCATCAGACCAAAGCACATTGTTCCAAAATGCTTTTTTTTTGCATACTTCAGATGCTTTAAGGCTTTTTTCTGGCAACTCTGCCATGTAGGTCTTTGTTGTTTAAGGTATGTTGTATTGTTGTCCTGTGAACAACTAGACCTGTGTCTGTTACTTTTTTTTTGCAGCTCTTTTGCAGTGATGTGTAGGTTCTTCTGAGCATTTCTCACTAGGTCTCGGGCCATTCTATCTAAAATTGTTCTTGGTCTTCCTGATCTTGCCTTGATTTCAACTGTTCCTGTTACATTTTCTAAAACTGGAATGGACCCAAATGTAAGACTCGGAGACAGACTCAGACAAAACTCTGGCAGGAGTATAATTTATTAGAAAAATCAAGATGGACAGACAAACAAGCAGGTGAGCTAGAGAAAGTCAGGATACAGGGTTGGCGAAACAAAGCTGGGCAGGACTGGAGAAGGACAGGAAGCAGGAAGTCTAGTGCAGGTGGACAGAAACGGGAAAGCAGGCTGGACGGGCAAAACTGGAAGTAGACTAGACAGGTTAGCAAAACACAACAAGGGCAGAGTAAACACATCAAACAAACAAGCATGATGCAATGAACTGGCGACGAGACAAATGGAGAAGGAGATATAAATAGGGAGAGGAGCAGGTGAATGAGGGATCAGTAATGAACGAGGTGTGAGGAATGTATGCGAGAGTGAATCAGGTAATGAGTGGGAGTGCGGACTGCCAGTGATTGGCTGAGGGACAATGAGCGGGGAAACCACGCTCAGCCTGCACAACATGGAATGACAGACAAGTTAAAAGGAAAAACATGACATGAAACAAGAGGAATGGGGAAAAGAAGGAGAACAAAAAGAAGGAGGATTGGAAGGGAAACGGCGAATGTGACAGTTCCATTTATTTTCCATTTTCTGATGTTTTTGACAGTGGAAATAGGTAGTTTGAAACATTGAGAGAGTTTTTTAGCCTTCTCCCTGTTGGTGGAATTGAACTATCTTGATTCTGACATCTTTGGACAACTGTTTAGAGGAACCCATGGTAGTTAACACCAGACAGAACAGCCACCACAGCCAGATGCTTTAGAACAGGGGTTTTCAAAGTGGGGGCCGCGGCCCAACGGGGGGCCGCCAGGGGGCGCCAGGGGGGCCAATTGGAAGGGAGAGGAAAATGGAAAATGAAAAAAAAAAAATGAAAAAAAAGTATTCAAAAAAAAAAATTCAATTCATAAGATTACTGTGCCGGTTTAAAATAAGATATAAATTGTTATAAATCCTTTCATATCGAAATTAGGTCTTTGCCATGCCCTTCTTTCAATCGCAGCCAATAACTAACCGTTTGCCTGTCAGTCAAAGCGTTACGTTGAGCTGCTAACGGCCCGATTATGAAATCAAAATAGGGTCAAAAGTATTGTGTTGTGTATTAAGAAGCTGTATGTTTGATTTTTTAATATTTGCCAGTGTAATTTAAAAGTTTCTTTTTAAAGCCATTTCGCAATAGGGGGGCCCCAGCCAGAGGCTACGGCTATTTGGGGGTCCTTGGCATAGAAAAGTTTGGGAACCCCTGCTTTAGAAGGCATGGAGTTACTTCAGGATAAATAGTTCAGCCCTGGAATTATATTCACCTGACCCTGGGCCTGGGCCTTAGTAATCATCTTTTTAAAAAGTAACAAAAAACAATCCAAAAGGGTTTCCAAACTTTTGCACAGGGCCTTTTTTCTTTTTGATTATTTTGAAACTGTAAAAAATTTAAATAAAAAGTAATCTTGCTTCAAAAATTGAAGAAATGTGTCATGTTTAACTTTGTACCATTTATAGGTTAGGGCACTTTTTTTTTTATCAAGGACCACGATAAATATATTTGGTAATGCACTAGGTTTATGTAAATGATTCATGAATCTTGGAAACATCCCCTGTAATTAGGAATTACTTATGTGAATTAAAAACTTCTCTTGAATTTCTACTTGAGTTTCATACAGTTTATATAGGCTTCCCTGCCCTGCCCTCAACCAAGATAAAATGATACCACCACAACTGAATTTAAAACGAAATGTTATTATTTTCCGAGGAGTGGTTGTTACATCTGTAAATGTTGGCGGTGATTCACAATAATGTGATAACGTGTCTAATGATGTTATGAATGACTTCTCTCATTATGTTTTCCTTGCAGTCCAGCTTGCCATTTTTATTACATTTTGTGTGTCATATCAACATGATTTTTTACATAAATCAGATCATTTAATAACCACTACTGGATTCAACATTTCTAGTTTTTGCAGCTTTTTGAAGTTTTTAGACTTCTTGCTGCACAGAAATGAAAACAAATTTGTTTCAAATGAAATACTTCATAGCTTGTGATTGACTGTGAATATTTTTTGATACTTATTTTATCTGTGGTAAAAGATAGCAGATATTTAGTTTAATGAGTAAAACTGCATGGGGTCTAACTGTATAACCCACTATGTGTCATCACCTTATTGGCAAACTTAAAGACACATTCCCATGTGTTATTCCCTAAAAACCGATATTAGAGATAAATCCACAGCATTGCCATGGAAGAAAAACCAACACTGTGGGATGTCAGTGATCCTTCCAGTGGAATATTGTACGTTACAAGAGTGGGAAGTTTGTCTCTACTAAAAAAAAACTACCTTTCTTGCATGCTTGCTCTGTTTTAATTCCATTGTACATGGACAGCAATAATCACAGTCACAGTTATTATCAGGGCCAAATCATGACTAAAATTGTTCTGGTGTACGATTGTAATCACAAAGTGGATCTCCTAGCAGAGATGTACAGCAGTTTTTTTTTTTGTAGTAATGTGAGAATGTTATCTGCTTGCTGGGTACCTCATCACTGGTGGTCACACAGTAGAGTAGTTTTCAGAGTAGCTGGCTCTTTTCTGTTCTTGTGTAGGTTTTGGACAGCTGTTGTCCTGAACACTTGAACATGGAAAGGGTGGAAGATATCTTCTCTCCTATGTAACCATACTGTTACATTTCCACTCTTGTGTTGTGGTTTAGATTTACAGCGTGTGATGTCAGAGGTCAACGCGGTCACTTATCAGAATTTTGGCCGGAGAGTGCTGATGCTGCCGTGCAATGTTCATCACTTGAAGCATATTTATGTGTTTTAATATTTTCTTAAGGAGTAAAGTGGAGAGACAGAGCTTTGGCAACATCGGGGGAGCTTCTCCCATTCTTTTTTTCAGCTGCAACAAATTACAAAGTTGTCTCACTTTTTATTACTTACAACCTGTAAATCTTTGAAACAGTTTGGATACTACGCTTGAACAGTGACAGTCTTTAGACACATGCTTAAGAGAGTAGAGCTCATCTTCATAGCACCTGCAGTAAAGGCCTATTTCCTAACTATCCCTTCTGAGAACTCATGAACCCGTCTGTCCAGAAAGAACGAGTGCTGTTGTTTAAAATATAATGAAGTTTAAACTGCAGTTACTAGGGAGGGTTTTTCCACAGTTTTGCAGTTACATTTTTTTGTTTTTTTGTTGTAGTGTTGTATTTGCTGGCAGTTATTTGGAAAAGCACATTTATACATTTGACTTATTTTGTAAGTGCGTGTGCATGTGTGTGTGTATGTTTGTGCATGTGGGAATGTATGTATGTCTCTCAGACACTTTTGAATGGTTGCATTGGTCAGCCATGAGCCATAATATTTCATGCCCACTCATTGGGCTAAATGCAGTGGAAGCTTTTAGTGTTGAATTTAAATTTTGGGATGGATATTGGGCCCAAAGTTTTCTGTAGGCTTCCAGCATGCGGAAGTTAGCAGTGACAGGCCATTTAAAGTGTCCCTTTGATGTTGGAGGGTTCTGGGAGTTGAAAGGGTAATGTGAGAAGCTGGGAGTACAAAGGCCCTGTCACCTGCAGCCTTTGAAGACCTGGGAGAGACAGGTGTACGTGGGAATTCTCCATCATTAACTACAAAAAAAAAATCACCTAATGTTCCTTTTTTTAAAATGTGTAATTGCAAATTGCATTAACTGCACTTGTTTTAGGTTAAAGTTGTACTTGAATTTTTATTTTCAGTGCAAATAATTTGATCCAATAGGCTATGGTCCAATAGAACTATGGTGTGTTCAGAATTACACAACTTTTCCAACTTCTTATAGCATACTGGTTTCCCCCCAACTTGTATTCAGTCAGCTTGATTTCACCCCTTTGTGTCACTAATGGTCGGACATCAACCTATCAGTGACAAGGGCATGAGACTAGGCTGACCATTAAACTTAAAAAGTGACAGCTTTGTGTCTATGGCAATCTTTACAGCCAGCAAGAAGAAATGTTCTC
Organism: Ilyophis sp. 1 JC-2022; assembly: GCA_022702515.1. NCBI lineage: Eukaryota > Metazoa > Chordata > Actinopteri > Anguilliformes > Synaphobranchidae > Ilyophis > Ilyophis sp. 1 JC-2022. The sequence goes on from CM040406.1 coordinate 104,958,836, forward strand.
TCTGAAGGTAAGAATGTGAATATTGTCTGCTAAAAAATATTTGAAATTGGAGAAAGCAACCTGGTCTTTTTCCCTTCACATTATTGGGTTGACATCATAGTAATGTGAAGAGGATGAAACCGGTCTGATTCAGTGTGAGCTTCCCATTATTTGTGTGGAGCTTTAGTAAAGTGGAAGACCTGGGACGAGATAACTTGTTTTCAGTGAAACAAAGAAATTGATTAAGTACGGTGAAGGAAACAGGCTGCTTTAAAAAAAAGAAAGGGTGGCTTAATGTTTTTCAGATCCAAGGGTGGAAGCTAAACTGATTTTGTTGAGGTAATTATTGTTGAAATCATTTGGTTGGTTGGAATAAAAGCCTCAAGGTCCCGCAGAACTAGGGTGGAGTAGCCCTGCTGACACTGCGTCCATCCAGGACCAAGACCAAGTAACCCGTCAGTCATTGTGGCCCTCCAGGACCAAGGTTGTGTAGCCTTGTACAAACTGCGGCCCTCCAGGACCAGGATTGAGTAGTCCTGCTATAGGAGACTGACAGGAGCTGTCCACCGAAATAGTGCCATATTTGGCCATTGGAGGGACAAAGGAGTGCTGTGATTTGAAATTTCTTAATACAGGGGAAACTTATGAATTTCCAATGATCATGTTAGGACCAACACATCATTATTATTAAACTTTATACCAAATGCTCACTGTTGGATTTCATAGTATATTAATGTCATAGACCAGAAACCCTCGGAAATATAACAAATAAAAAATCCCCCAGCCCCCATCTCCCACTTTGTTGTGGCCAGGTAAACTGGATACCTGTTGAGGTCGTGGCAAGGTCAGTGTTTGAGAGGAAAGATGAATGACCTGACTTTTTATGAGATCCCCCCACCCCCTGCCACACACCATACAACACCCCCCCCCCCCGACCCCCACACACATTCAGGGCCTGCAGAAGAGGCTCATTGTCGGAGATGAGAGGTGGTGATGGGCGCTGTCCCCCCCTACTAGTGTGTCAGCACAGAACGGGCCCACACTGCACCTGCGGCAGATAATATATCAGTCCAATATTAATCTCAAATCAGGAGTCTGTCTTCCTGTGTCCTGTGTTTATGTGTTACTGAAGATGTGCCATATTGTTCTCTTCACTGATGCTGTCAATTCTATGGCTCGTTCTGCTTACTTTGCATTTGTGTTTACTGACATACTATCTATGGTATTTGAAAGGGAATGAAGGTACATAAAACCCAATGGGACATTGCCATTATATATTATTACTTAGTCCTGTCCGATTCATCTATTCTGTGGGGCAATGCCTTGGCTTTGTAGCGCCCCCCAGCAATCCTCCTACCCCTGGCCTCCCCCATCTTGTGCAGACAAAGGATCCGCTTGACGTGCCAAGCAGGAGTCTGGGAAGGGTCTGCTTTGCCCCGAAAATAAGAGCGCCTCTACTTGGTTTTGCGCAGCGGGGCTTTCCGGAGCATTCCCTCCACTGGGAATGCACACTTAATCCACCCCTCTGCCCCCACCCACACTCCCCCAAGACTGCTGGCTTTTAGAGCTACAGCAGATATAATTTTTTTTTCCTTTTTCTTCTCCTGAACACACACCTGATCCTAATCCCAGGACACAGAGAAGGATTATTTTTGCCGATCCGGCTCTTTCACATGGGGGGTGGGGGGATGGGAGTGGAGGTAGGATTGAGGTGAGCAGTGAGGGGTGACTGTGCGTGTCAGTTGTCCCTCTTGCCAGCCCTGGCAGATACAGACTCCTTGACCCAGGGGATGTCCTTCATATTTCTCTCATCCAGCTCCCGTCCTGAGGATATTCTGCAATAATATGAATCACAAGCCAAATGAAGCCACCTCCAGCCAAACTCACTTTATATAACAGAGATAACACAGCAGTGAAAGATAGCAATAGCTGAAATAAGCTTTTAGGATTAAAACGCACTTTTCATTTATAATATTTAGATAAAAAGGGTAATTTCCTCACCTTTAATTTGACTGGGAAAAGAAATACTGTAGTGATTATGTAGCCCAGCTATGAGAGAAGTGCTAGGCGAAGCAATATTCTCCTTCACTCTGTATGAAAGACATGAGGGTAAAGTTAGTCTGTGGATAGAAGTGGGGGCACAATGATGGGCTGTGGATAATCTATGTTGCTGACTTGAGTCTCTGTTCTATCACTGATAGCCATAGAACACATGTTTTGAAAATTACTATTTAAAGTTGAGACGTACTAGCTTGTCTACCAATTGCCTATGGAAAAGATTTTGATTGTGGTTTCTTTTTAGAGGAACAGCTGGGTAATTTTCAATGTCACCTACCCTCCTGGGTAATACAACCATCAGCTATTTCTGAGAGCATATGTTCACCTTCTCTAGCAGGCTAATAGTGAAGAGCTAGAGGCCTGAAAGGGGAAATTAGGCTGTGGACTGTAATGAGGATAGTGTTTGACTGTAAACTCTATGGAGGAAACAATGTTGGGCTGTAACAAAATTACAGTGTTTGCTGTGGACCATAGTGAGAATACGGTGTCTGGCTGTGGACAGTACCCATGGTAGGCTGTGGAAAATACTGAGGATACATTGTTGAGCTGTGAAAAGTAGCGAGGACACAGTGTTCACTTGAAAACAGTAGTGAGGATACAGTTGACTGTAATGACGATGTCTTATTGGGCTAAGTACTTCTGAACTAGTTAGTACCATTTACACTTCCTTCTTCACATCCCCTGTTGATCATGCAGCTGATTGAAAGATGATTGTGGTGGAGCAAAGGGTAGGGTGAAGGGAAGATGGCATAAGGAGGGTTCAGAGGAAACAACTATCCCCATCTTTTTCTAAAGTTAGTGGATTCTACCTGCATGAATTTGCTTCTGTAGTACTCTGGTGTGCTATAACAACGTTTAACAACGTCAACTTCAAAGAGTGACCAGGAAAAGGTTTTAACGGCCAAACCCACAAGCACAGCGGTAATGAAGCTGCAAGCTGCCATAGAAACCTGGTTGTAATTAGAAAGCTCTTACAGAGGGAAGTAGTACTGGGCAGGAGCCACAATGGAGGAGCCAGAGGTTGGCAGTAGCACTGGGCAAGAGCCACAATGGAGGATTTCAGGAATAGCAGACTAATGAGATTGAAGTATGAGGCTCTTGAAAATATATTTAAATCTCCTTATTTCACCCCATAGCAGTTAACTTCCATTCCACCCAAGTCAAAATCATGAACTAAGCACCATAGCATTAGATGATATCCATTTAGAAGGTGCTCTGATCAAAAATGTGGTACAAAATGTAGCACATAAGTGCATTGTGGACTCACTCTGCATAGGTCCATATGATTATAACAGCAGTAACTATAGATAGTAGTTAACCCTTACAGCCAGTAAGGGTGTAAGTGTTGGCAAGTTGGCAAAAGTGCTGGCAAGTCTGAAGATGTTGCTTTTCTGTCTTCTGCCTGTATACATGATCAATTGCCCCATAGATGGTCAATTCCCTTGTGGATAGTTAGTTACTCCATGGATGGGAATTTTACCTTCTGTCACAAAAACTCTGTCCCATCTTCCCACCTGGACTCAACAGCTCTAAAGTGTGGACATCAGCAGGGGGCAAGATACCGCATAGCCTTTAAACTGCAGTCATAGACACATGAGACATGCTGGCTTAAATTGGGCATGCTGTTTACAGAAGTCAGGGCACAAGCAAGGCTGATTTACAATTCGGCTATAACGTTAGTACGTTAGTATTAAGCCATTTCCTGCTGAAACCCCAAGGTAGCGGCTTGCTCTCCCCCTCAAGTGAAAAGGCAAATTTTGCACAAACCGCCACATCTCTTGTGGAGCTGATTCCTGTTACTTTGTGTATATGCTGTCATTTCTGTGGCTGTTAATAGATCACATGTTATTTGTGACTTTGTCCTGTCCACCACCCACATACAGAGGTTAAACTCAGGGAGGTGGGGTGCACATTTCAGGAGGAAGCTCAGCAGGTTCACAAAGTCTGAAGGAAAAACAAACCGTTAAACAAACCACTCATCTGACACAAGCCTCTGCAGATTATCAGCAGTATAGTACTTCAGGGAGAGGAAGGCTCCTGCTTGTATTGTGTGGGAAAGGTTATAGGCAATAGGTTGTGCTTTTTAGGGACTGGGAATGAGTCGAGATATGTTTCTGTGATGGGGATAGGGAGGGAGGGGGGGTGGTAGGGGCGGAATTAGAGAGATAACAGTGGTTCTTTGGTTCCTCAGGAATTAGATCTCCAAAGGCCACCCTAGCGCAAAAGCCTGGCCCTGAATTTTCTGTTCTTCAGCCCGGACAGACCAGGGTAAGCCTGACCTCTCCCCACCTAATTTGTCTGCAGGGCAGTTTACTCAGTAGAAATCAGGTGAGTCAATTGGTGGGGGGAGGCTGCAATCTGACCCTGGGAGGGAGTGTGTGTGTGATGAGGGAGGGGGGTAAAGAGTTGGTGTATATAAATGCAGTTAATTGGATCAGGTCAGGAACAGTGGACGGGGAGGAGGGAGCTGTGTTGCGTCTTTGTTATCTCTGGGCCCCACTGCTGCCTCCTCCAGAGATAGCTTTCACAAGAGCAGAGTGCATGGTGTTGCCAGCCAGACACACACACACACACACACACACACGTACATACCCATTTGCAAACACACAGACACACACACACACACACACACACACACAAATGTACAGACAGAGGCACATATTGTACATATGCACACACACATACTGTATACAGAATGTTCACACTAGAACATACACACACAGACACACACACATGTATACTCAGATGTATACACACATTGTTCAATCAAGTTATACGAAAGTTTGTCAAAAACAATCAAAAAGATTAACCTGTGACTGTCAGTCCCCCAAGCTATTTTTATACTTAATCTTGCCCAAATTAAGCTCAGATGCATATAATTTTATGGATCTCTTTTACTCATTCAAAGTCCAGAGGAGAAGGTGGATGTTTTTATGAATATGTCATATATTTATATATAGTTTATATTGCATAGCTGCCCTGCAGTAAATCTGTTTTATTTTCCTGTTCACACAGGTCACTCAGAATGACAACAGTTATTGACCTTTGAACCCCCCTCCCCCTGCCCCCCTCCACCCACCATAGGTGTTTTGCAGGTCAGCTGTGATCTGTGGTACCTGTTTCTGCACCTTCTCACTGGACAGGGGAGAGTCCCCACCCCTGTCATACATGCAGTAATCAGCCCGTTTGTTCATGATTAATGATACAATGTATCGCACTTCATCTTCATACAAGGTCAGCTGTACCTGATGACATCACTCCGCTTTTTGGTCTCCAGGCCTGCGGTTAGCCCTTGCTGTTACTCGGCACAGGGTGTGCTGTGCGGGAGCATCTCGTGTTCTGCAGTGTTTCATGATGATGCGTTACAGAGTCAGGGAGCCAGCGATTTTTCCGATAAGGCCGCGTATCTGCCTGGTCTCATCTTCAGGAATACCAACAGTGGCACTGACAGGCCAGGAATGCCCTTGGATAAATACTGGCCCAGAGGGGAAGAACACATATAACTCAGCCTAAATTATACAGTGGGGGACTGGCATTCAAAGGCACAGCTGATGTGCCCTTGGAACTTTTAGGTTAATTCCTCAATTCCAGGAGGCTGCTTTCTCTCAGCATGCTTTGATAAGAAGACATAAATACATGAAAAATTGTATACTACAAAACACCGCTCACACGCATGTCTATCTGCTCCTGTTTTAAAGAGGTTGCTGTTGATTGCAAATCTGTGTTTATTGCGCGCCGTGCTGTGCTGTGTGTGTGTGTGCTCATCTGCAAATATGTTTGCGTGTATGTGTGAGATAGTGTCCGGATTTGCGTCTTTCTATGTGTGTGTGTGTGTGTGTGTGTGTGTGTGTGTGTGTGTGTGTATGAATGTATGAGAGAGACAGAGAGGACAGAATGAATCGGTCTGTAATCCCGATGTTTACTTTCCTTCACATAATGAGAGTTTCATTTCTGAAATAAATAACTAAAAGTTTTGGCAGCAATTTGTTGGTTTCAGACATGGATCCCTTTGTTAGGCAGGGCAGATGCATTGTAGTGGGTTCTGTATTGTAATACCCTACCAGGAGTAGAGCACAAGGCTCCAGGGCTGCCAGCTGCCCTCTCGCCATTTCTACACAGAGGAACACTTCACAAGTGGAAACAGTAAAAATACACACAGCGTGGGAATACAAACAAACTCTCACTCATTTGAAATCCAAACCATTTCCTTTCCAGTTTTACAGGCCCTCTGCAGCCCTCCTGCAGTACCAGGCCAGGGCAATGGCGCTGTATTGTAAGGACAATAATACAAATGTAGTTTCGACTTTTCATCTGATGTAACTCTTAACCAAAGAATCACAGGGTTAGACAAATGACTCGCCAATCAAAATTTTACAATTATTATGAACATTATGTGATGTAGAATGCTCCTAAAACAGTGAGCATCGTAAATCTGAGGTGAAAATTCTGTGTGTATGCAACTGTTCAGGCTTGGAGAAGGGGGGTGCTGTGGTCAGGTCCTGTGTTCTGTCCTGTTTTTCCCAACTAGGCTGATTGTATGGCTGCCACCAGCAGGGCTGGATTAAATGGATAGATTGCACTAGGCAGACAATTCTTTCAGCTCCCCCCCAGTATTTCCATATCTTTTCAGTGATGTGGAAAAATCACCAATATTTTGACAAAGTTTGTTTGATATAAAGAATTCACGCATTTTGTCGTCAATTTTATCCCACTATCCCATTATTCAGGGTTGGGTGAATAGTTTGCTATCACCCTGTCTGGGTCAATAGGTTTTGTAAAAAAAAACATTTGGTTCATGTTTCTCTGGCCTGTTACGTTTCCGTGAATGTCTTCTCCTCCTGCTGTCCTGCTGCTAACTCCGAACCAATGTCACTGTGCCAATTAGAATCAGAGACAGCGGCAGTTTTTTGACTCCCCAGCAGATTTCAACCCCCCTTCACGTGAATGCGCTACTTTCCCTTGTCACTGTGAGTAGGCTAATACAACTTTGTAAATACTGACAGCATATTAAGAGATGGATCGCAGCAAGTCGTACCTACGATAATTTGATTCCAATTTATTTCCCACCCTCTGCCTGTTTTTTACCTCTCTTTACAATGAAAAGGATAGTGTTCAACATCATGACATGAAAAACGACTGTCTTTTTTTTTCTTCCATTAGGCCTATCTTTGCAGCAATGCTTTCACGTGCAGCAAAACGCAAAAACAAAAAAAAAAGGTAACTGGTAACATAACGAGAATGACCTGCACCGAACCAGAAAGACTCAATGTGCGCTACACCAGAGACCCTCCCCCTATAGGAGAAAACCTCTGGCTAGGCTACGTTAGGCATGATTAAAAAAAAAAAAACCTACATTGATTGAAATAAAAGTTTTCGATTAGGTTTTTATATATAAAATTATTTTAAAATATCAAAAGATATTTTATATTCTAAAATAATATATATTTTTTTACAGGCCTAAAGTTGATGTTTTTTACCCGTCTGTCTGGGCCCCCCTTCGGCAATTAGAGCAAGGCAAACCTATGCCTAGATCTGGTTCTGGCCACCAGTGACATTCAGGGCTCGAATTGTCATTGAAAGTGGGGGGGCGCCATTCCCCTTGTTAACCGAAATTGGAAAAGCCGTCAACCTTGTTAAGATAAGCAATTCTGTGAAACGAAACGCATTGATTTACATTACAGGCATTTAGCAGATGCTCTTATCCAGAGCGACTTACACAACTTCTTATTACATTTATCCATTCATACAGCTGGATATATACTGAAGCAATTCAGGTTAAGTACCTTGCTCAAGGGTGCAACGGCAGTGTTCTACCTGGGAATCGAACCTGCAACCTTTCAGTTACAAGTCCAGCTCCTTAACCATTATACTACACTGCCGCCTAAACATAAAATGGAACGTTCTTGCATGAATGAACAAAGCAACTGCTCTAATGTTCAGTGTCATATCTCCAGCCTGGAGTTGGATGGGGAAGGGGGGGGTGGGGGGGGTTACATGAAAAATGTTACTATCTGTTAGGGCTGTCACTGTACCTCATTATCACAATAGCAAGTAGTATTGAGATACCATGAGTGTTTGTTGGCTGCTGTATTTCTCATGTGTAATGCATATGCCTATGCTAACAGACACACAGATTGTTCATAAACAAATTCTCTTCTACAGAATTTAATATATTATTAATATCCAAAAAGTAATAAAGATATTCAAGGTCATGAAATTGTGCACAGCACAGATTATTAGGCTGTCAATTCCATAACAAGAATTTAAAAGATCACATTTTACATATAATTGTAAAATAATACTTTGAGACAAGCTTTGGAATCGTGAAACATGAACACACGTATCTAAAATAATGTCATAGAGTTCTGGCAGCTCATATCAAGAACACTGAGCCATTTGAAAACACTTAAAGCTCTACTGAGCACAGGCCTGCACCATAGCATTCACATCCCTGAAAATCAAGTTTAAATCTATGCTAAGTATAACAGTGACAGCATCTTTATTGGGGATGCCCTTACTTGTGGAGCCCACTGTCAGCGATCGCAAACTCTGCCAAATCGATGACTACTAATTGATACGTGCACCAGTGGGAATTAAGAAGTGAGTATACTCTATGCCCACTAAGAAAGAAGTGGATATACTGCGTCTCGGCGCTTTTGTATATTGTTTTCACATTAAGCCAGGTAAAGCCGGTATAGAATTTAGGCGACCACTTGTTGATTCAAGCGTTATTGCTATATCGACATGCGGGACTTGCCCTTAATAGTGTTAGGAGCTTCCATGTTTAATTTTTTTTTTCCTTCCTTCGTTTTCTGTCCGTCTATTTAACAGTCTCCTCGGTTTTCCTCGTTTCTTTTTGCCTCTTATTTTATCTTTTTTGATATTTTATTGAGCTAGAGGTAACTCCTCTCTCACCCTTTTTTCTGCTCTAGTCTGAGAGCTTTGCGCCCATTTCTCCGGGTTGTTATTCTTTCACTTTTTTTCTGATTGCCTCTTATTTTAGCTCCGAAATTGAGCTAGTGGTAATCCCTGTTCCTTTCTTTTTTTACTGCTCGATCTTGCAAGCTTTTTGCCCTATTTTCCTGGCTCGTTTTTTGTTTGGCATTATTCACCGGGAAGTTTAGTCTTCTTTTTTTAGTTCTCCATATCCCCTATTAGTGGTCTCTCTACTTCCGTGGAGAACTATAGAAATCCCCTGTCGGTCACATCATGTGGTCCTCCGCACCCCCGCCCTTACAATACAGAATAAAGCTACACTAATTGTTCAATATTTCTAACATGACACATGTGCACATTTTAGAGCTAAACTTTAAACTTGATACAGCATATTTAAAATCTTGCTTGATGCAGTCACACTAAAGTTCACATTATGCATTTACATTTGTAAAGTCTATTGTACTTCCTAAAATCCCATTACGAGCCATTAAAATGTATTAAAGAGACCTGGTCTTGACTTTGTTACCAAAAAAGACAATATTAACACACATTTTAAAATAAAATATTACTCAACATCCTTAAATACAATCTAAACATAATGGGTGGGCACTTTATGATGCAATGCAATTTTGAACAACGTTTTGCCTGTATGATCTGTTAAAGTACAATTAAGCAAGGGGGCTAAATATTAAGGAATTGATTGTTTTCGGTTTCTTATTTATAAATAATTTGGAACAAATTGAAGATTTTACTTTTCACATTGACATCGTAGAGTTGTTTGTGTTGAATACCAGCAAAAAAGTCTGATTAAATACATTTTTATCAAATGGTCGTACACAGCAAAATATGAAAAAAGTCTGAATACTTTTTCAACCCACTGTAGCTGACTCACTTATCCAGAGCGAGTTACAATTAGTGCACAAAAAAAGGGGCCTAGATTCATAAATCACCAACATCCCAAGTAGCAATTCATGAGAGTGTAATGGTAGGGCCATAACACACCCGCGATAGGTAATCTTTTGTCACAAGAATTAACATGTGGAAGGGAAGGTAGAGAGTTTTTTTTTTAATAGAATAGATATAAGATGTGGATGTGGGCAATGGGAATCAGGGTGGAGAGTTATTTCCTAAATAGATGTGTTTTCAGGTTACGCCGGAAAGTAGGGAGGGACTCTGCTGTCCTGACTGAGATGTGCAAGTCATTCCACCATCGGGAGGCCAGTAAGGAGAAGAGTTGAGGCAGAGAGGAGCGATAACCAGGTTGTTGCACGGAGGGGAGAGCTAGGCACCTGGTGACAGCAGAGCGTAGAGTACGGGTTCGGGTGTAGGCCTGGACCAAGGCCTGAATGTATGGGGGTGCAGCTCCTTTAGCAGCCTTGTACGCCAACACCATTGAATTTGATGAGGGCAGCCACCAGGACACAGTGGAGGTATCGCAGTCAGGGGGTGACATCAGAAAATTTGGGGAGGTTGAAAACCAGCGATTGGGTGAGCCAAATGGGGCTGGCGAGAGGGCTGTGGAAGCCCTGCCAGAAGGGGGTTCTAGAGATGACGAGTGTATTCAGAAATTTAAGAAATATGGGACTCAGGCCTATCACTGAATTAGGGAATTAGTCAAAGGGCAATGCTTTTATACATTTCAATCCATTAGCCTGAACATGGACCGGAGGCCTGTATCACAAAGCAGGATTAATCAGGTGAATAACTGCACTGAGTAAAACCGGGAACCCTCCCAAATATGGACCATGGACTGAAGCAAAAAGAGCTGTTCCAGGTTTTAGTCTGTAAAGCTAACTGTAATCCTGCTTTGTGATGCAGGACCCAGGTTAGCCGTGCACCATAAGTTACCATGACGATACACTCTGATTAAAAGTGAGTCAACTTCGTCATATGGAAAACCCAGGATTAAGTCTTAAATTAGTTTGCTAACTCCATAATCTTGCTTTGTACCCCCAAAAATATATAATTTAATTTTGAATGCAAAACATACAGCAAAACCAAGTGAATGCTCTTTTTTTTGGCAAGTGACTATGGTATGAACGCAATAATATGCTCCGTTTCACATTAGGTGTTAGGTTACGTTAACTAGATAACTCGCAATCTTGGAACTTTAGTTGCTTTGTGTAGTCACTTGTCTGACATTGTTTTGTTGTCAAAATGTGCGTGCGTCATTGTTACGTCCTTATTGTTTACAAACTTTGAAGGTGTCCAGTTTCGAGAAGACTACAGATTTGAGAGAAGCACACAGATTTCTAGTCTAGCCTGTCAAAAATTAAATGCTGAATTATATGAAACAATGAAAAAACTAAACAATTTAATTGCACCAAAAGTAATTTAAATAAAGTCATCATATTTAATAGTTGGTTGCATATGAACAACATGAAAAAAACTATTGATTATTTAACTATCTTATTTTCAGGTACTCTTACAAGCGATACTATAACATCTCTGCATTTGAATGGATCTCTATGGGAATTGGGGGGTAGATTAAGCTGCAAATTACACGGGAATAGTATGGAACACATTTTTTTGGTGAATGCATCAAAGCGTGCTAGGCCACCTCGCCAAGTGGTTTGGCAGATCCGATCCCAATGCACAGAAAATCCAATTTGTGCACCTCCTCCAGACCTGTCACTTAATGCAGCCTAGCGATATCTGATATTAGAAGTCGCATTGAAGTGACTAGCGTGACCGTAGCCAAAATCATCCAGATTACCCAAAAAAATGCCCAGATTTGGAGGACATGTTGGGATGGTAATGTTTCCATAGGAAATGAATGGGCTCAATTCATTTCCAATGGCAATTTAAATAGCTAATAATTCATAATCTAAAATTAGTATCATTATAATTTTGAATATCACCCATCAGCACTTATAGTAGCATAATATGGTATGCATTTTGTATGGGTAGTATAAAAACTGTAGGACTAGGGAAGAAAGAGACAAACACACACACACAAACACTCACTTAAATGCAAGACCTTAAATCAAATAAAAGCACATCTGAAAGCAGGAATGTTCTTCACAAATGTTGCGAAACTCCCCTCTTCTCCCCCTCTGATGAAACGCTCAGCTTTGATAAGAACCAGTTTGAAACCAGAGGGAAAATAACCCGGTACCAGCCGAACACTCCTCCCACACGGTTACACCCAACTGTCTCTACATCCTGCCAACATGTCAGACTTCACTCCAGCACAGAGGCGGAGAAGAGAATATCTTCTTATCACTACCCCCTGCTACTAAACTTCCTCTGTGTATTGTGTGAAATAAAGAACCAGAAGTATTCAGAGCAGCACACAGAACAGCAGTGCGGATCAAACGGAAAGTAGAAGTGTATAAATATAGATGAAGGAGAAAGGACATGGGAGTTTTTGTAAATATTAAGAACAGCTAAATCATAAGTGCAGAAATATCCCTTTGAAGCCTGTACCCATATTCCAGGCCTCCCACTTAAACTCTGTGACAAACCAATTCCCCCTTCGGTCAAGGAATCTGAGTCGGGAGTCAGGTCTGAAATGTGAATTCTCATCTTGCAGCTGTGGCCTGTGACTCAGCCAGCTATCCCTCCATTAGTCCTGGATTACTAAATCAGCATCTAAGAAAAACCTTGATATCTCAAATGCATGATTGTTTTGGCAAATTATATACACTGCTCAAAGAAATTAAGGGAAAACTTAAATCACACATCGCGGATCTCGATGAACAAAATATTCAAGTTGAAAATCTTTATTGATTACATTGTGTAATTCGTCGAGAACAAAATGACGTAAGAACGATCAATGGAAACCAAAATCATTAACCCATTGAGGGCTGGATTCAAAATCACACCAAAAATCAAAGTGAAAAATTTTGATCACAGGCTGATCCAACTTGTGTGAATTTCTTCACGACAACTCATAATGTGGCTCAGTAGTGTGTATGGCCCCCACGTGCCTGTATGCACTCCCGACAACGTCTGGGCATGCTCCTGATGAAACGGCGGATGGTGTCCTGGGGGATCTCCTCCCAGACCTGGATCAGGGCATCAGTGAGCTCCTGGACAGTCTGTGGCGCTACTTGGTGGTGGATGCACAAATGCATAAGGTCCCAGACATGCTCAATTGGATTCAGGTCTGGGAAACATGAGGGCCAGTCAATGGCATCAATACCTTTGTCATCCAGGAACTGCCTACACACTCTGGCCACATGAGGCCGGGCATTGTCCTGCACCAAGAGGAACCCAGGGCCCACTGCACCAGCGTAAGGTACAATAGGTCTGAGGAATTCATCCAGGTACCTAACAGCAGTCAGCAGTTGGCTAGCATGTAGAGGTTTGTGCGGCCCTCCAAGGATATGCCTCCCCAGACCATCACTGACCCACCGCCAAACCGGTCATGCCCGATGATGTTGCAGGCAGCATAATGTTCACCACAGCGTCTCCAGACTCTTTCTCATCTGTCACATGTGCTCAATGTGAACCTGTTCTCATCTGTGAAGAGAACGGGGCGCTAATGGCGAAACTGCCAATTCTGGTGTTCTCTGGCAAATGCCAATCGAGCTGCACAGTGGTGGGCTGTGAGCACAGGTCCCAATACAGGATGTCGGGCCCTCACGCCACCCTCACGGAATCTGTTTCGGTCAGAAACATGCACACGAGTAGCCCGCTGGAGGTCATTTTGTAGGGCTCTGGCAGTGCTCCTCCTGTTCCTCCTCGCACAAAGGAGCAGATACTGGTCCTGCCGCTGGGTTGTTGCCCTTCTACGATCCTGTCCAGCTCTCCTTGTGTAATGGCCCGTCTCCCGATATCTCCTCCACGCTCTTGAGACTGTGCTGGGAGACACAGCAAACCTTCTTGCGACGGCACGTATGGATGTGCCATCCTGGAGGAGCTGGACTACCTGTGCAACCTGAATGGGCTGCAGGTACCGCCTCATGCTACCAGTAGTGACAAGGGAACTAGCAAAATGCAAAACTAGAGAAAAATCAGTCAGGAAGGATAAGGAGAGAGAAATGGTCTGTGGCCACCACCTGCAAAACCATTTACTTTTTGGGGGTTGTCTTGCTGTTGCCTCTCCTGTCCGCCTGTTGTCACTTTAATTTGCACCAAAGCAGGTGAAATTGATTCACAATCGTTTACGCTTCCTAACTGGACAGATCGATATCCCAGAAGTTTAATTGACTTAGTGTTATACTGTGTTGATTAAGTGTTCCCTTAATTTCTTTCAGCAGTGTATTTCCTCGTGCAGAAAATAAGTGGCAGAAAGGTTTTCATTTCGATCTGTTTGGTATTGAAGACAGTTGGAATAGAGGTATCTAGGTAGTTGATGACAGAAGGAACTTTCAAGCCTTTAAAACTACAAAACACATCAGTAAGGCATGTATTATCTGATATTTTTTGCCAGTTCCCCCTTTAAATGAAAGCACCAGTACAGTGAGTAAGCCCATCCCAGGATATTTTTACATTTATAAAGTAATGGAATCGTTGCAGCGGCTTTCTGTAGAATATCTTGGGGCAGATGATTCTAGAATCTCTACCTGACATATGCAAGCCTGGATGATGCCTCAGCATTGTACATGACATATGGATCCCTGCCTTTATCCATAACTGTGAGGGAACCCATGGAGCCGTTTGATGCCATTTCTTTTTGAATTAGAATCTTCTCTCAACAGAAACCAGAAAGAGCACATCTGTGTGCTGAATGATCAATTCAAGGGAGGAAAGGTTTTAAGATTGATCTAATTTTAAACGCTGTTGAACAGCACATGCAGCCCCCTTAATGATTAAAGTGAATGATGTCTTCATCATATTTACGATGCACTCTCCCACGTTTTTTATCTGAGCAGGTTCTATTCAAACCGTAAATTCAATGAATCTTCTGGGGCAGAAGTTTGTGCATCCAAATCTCAAAGTAAATCTTCTGGGCATCTGCCCAGAGCTTTGTGACATCCAATTGAGATTACGTTTAGAAATCACGTTTAGAGTCTCACTTTCCAAGTGTTAAAAGTCTGCTTTTAATTGTATTGCCAGACCACCTTGTTTCAGTGTGAGACTTAGTGTATAGTGAGCACCATAATTCATTGGACAGTGACACATTTTTTTGTTATTTTGGTTCTGTACTCTAGCCCTTTGAGTTTGAAAAGATACAATGACAAGGATGTTGAAGCTCAGACTGTCAGCTTTAATTTGAGGCTTGAAGAGTTTCTTGAAGGGTTTGATGGTTTGTTTGATACCTCATACCCATGATGACTTAGAGCCATTTTGGTAACCATGTATTCCATACTGTTCCAGCATAATTTACAGCTAAATCTAGTCCCACCCCCCAGTTCCCATAGAGATCCATTCAAATTGCTTGTAAGAGTACCAGACAATAAGATATCAAGAGTCTTTTGATGTTGTTGGGTCACAGACATCAGGAAGTCATTGCATGCAGAGGATATGCAACCAAATATTAAAAATGAATACTTTATTCTATATTTAAATGCAGGGGTGCCAATAATTGTGGCCAATGTGGTTTTGTTAAAAATAATTATTTTGATTATTTCATTATTTCTCAATTAAAGGTTGGATCTTTCAAATTTTTTCAGTGTGAGATTAAGCTAATTCACCAAACAGTGAATCTTTTAAAACCCTTTTTACTCATCTTTACCAGGGGTACCAACAAATTTGAGCATGTCGGTATATATATATATATATTCTTGTCCTCTCTCTCCGGTTAGTAATCTATCTGATTTTTTTCCCATGTTCCGTTCCAGGGTTTTGCTTCGCCTCGCCTATTATTCGTTTCACCTGTCCTACTACCTGCAAGGGTTTATGCTCCTCACTTCCGCTTCCCGGCGCTTCTTTGTCTTATTGACTTACATTGAGCCAGGTGTAGTCAGGTACAGGCAACCTCATAATATTAAAGCAAGGGACTTGCTTTAGTTCATTAGTTTTTACGTTGAGGATTATTCCTTGTTTGTGCTGGTTCTGTTCCACTTACTTCGTGTTGTTTTCTCTGAGACAGTCTCCTTTGTTGTTTCATTTCCTTTTTACCTTCCTTCCGGCCGTTTTAGTGTTGCGTGCCGAAGGTGTTTCTTTTCTGTTGTCTCCCCGGGTCAGCTCTAGTATTTGAGCTCGGGAGACTTTGATTTTGTTCTCACTCACTAGTGTTTTCGAGTTCGCCCATTCTTCCTGGGTTGATTATTATTTGGCTGTTTAGCCAGAAGTATTTTTTTCTTTTCTTTTCTGCCCATTAGCGGCTTAAGCTTCTTTAGTGGTACTCACCTTTGTGGGTGACTTGTTCTGATCCCCCTTCCCATTGCATTTGATTATCCGCTAACTGAAACCATTACAGGGAGTGGTGTCTTCCAGGATGACAATTCCCCCATCCATAGGGAACGAGAATGGTTTGATGAGTATGAAAATTATGTGAATCATATGCTAAGGTCTTTGCAGTCACCAGATTTAAATCCATTTGAACACCCATGGGTGATTTTCGACCGATGTGTTAGACAGCGCTTTCCACCACGATCATCAAAACACCAAATTAGGTAATATTTTTTGGAAGAATGGTGTTCCATCCCTCCAGTAGAGTTCCAGAAACTAGAATATATGATAGACTAGAGGTAGAATCTATGCCAAGGTGCACTGAAGCTGTTCTGGTGGCTCATGGTAGCCCAACACCTTACTAAGAAACTTTATGTTGGTTTTTCCTTTAATTTGTCACCCGTCTGGTATATACACACACACACACGCACACACATTCTAATAGATGCACGTAAATAAGTATTTAATTTGTATGGCACACATTGTTGGTAAATAATCTAGCAAACATCCACTAGCAAGGGAGTTTATTTGGGTGGGGTAAGAATCAGAAGTATATTTCAACATTCAGAGGTGGAGCATATGCATTCTGAACACAATGATATCTTTACCAAAGCATGTGGACTCTTCAAATGTTATCCAGATCTGTACAGATGTGTGATTCTTAAACCAGAACACCATAAGTGAACAAAAAAAATTCAACCTGACCTAACATGGGTCTGGACGCTTTTATTCTATCGTTTTGCACCTGTTGTACATTTCTGAACAATGCTGGAGGTCTTGCTGTATGGTCATGCCTGCAAATCATTGGATGACTCCACAGTCGGAACACTTTACAAAGGTACCAATCAATAAGGCAGGTGCTACTTCACTGATTGCAGTTTGACTTTGATGCAGTTGTAATTCACATATTTTACCAACAGCTAGTCCACATGTGCACCCGGGACCAATACTGGTTGTGAAAGTCATACAAGAAGACAATCAGCAATCTCATATACCGCAAGGGATTCACCCTTTGGTTTCAATCAGGCAAAAATCCCAGCAGACTTTTGACAGCAAGCGTTATTGCCATGACCGATGTTCTGGATTTTTCACTGGTCATAGTCTGTATAAACTGTTATCTCAAAGTACTGATGACTTTTAATTCTTTGCTAATTAATGAATTGTTAAAGTGAAGTGATTTTTCCAGTGAACTGTTCCATTGGAGTAGTTATTTAATCATAATCACATTTTACAGGTTTGAAATTATTCGTACATGATGACAGGGTGATAATGTGATTTTTCCATATCAAAAGCTGTATAGTAGTTCTGTTGTGTTCGGTCAGTAATGAGACCCAGACAGGTTTTTGATTGGGTTTCATCTGTGTGTGTGAAACAGATTCCTGCTGAACTACAGCACTCTGCCTGAAAATGCCCATATGCCTGTGGATTACACTACAAATGACAGACCTCTATTTAAAATATCAAAGTCCTCTTCCACTTTGATCTCACAAGCTATAAATGGCTTTTTTTTACCGCTCAAATAAGATGATGTAATGTCCACTTTTGATGGCCAATGCAAACGTTTAATTACTTTCTAAATGTAATCCCATTAGAAAAGTGATCTATTCATAATGTTTGCAAAGAGTATCTGCAGACTAGGGAATCTAGAAGAGGTAAAAAAAGACCCCAGCCTTGGAGACCATTCTGATCCAGTATAATTCTGAATAAGGTACTGAAATCCTATTCTGCCTCAAAGTCTATAATCCTTTTGTGAGGTGTGCATTATTGCCTCTTTCCCTCAGACTTATTCCACCAAATGAATTCCCATTCCTCACTCCCTCTCTACCAGTTATCTTCTCATCACCATCACACATTGCAAACTAACCCCTGCTCCTCCTGTAGCCACCTAAATGTGGGAGAAAATTCTTGTTTTTGTTTGACTCATGCTACTGCAGATTGAGTAGACTCGGTCCAGGGTGCTATTCAAGGAGATTCACTGAACAAAACCCCCGGTATTTTTGTAAGCATATGTATTTTCAGAGCCAGCAAAATGTTTTTGGTACCACTAGGCGATTATACATCCATGGGGTTTCCAGGTTCTTTCAAGTGGCTTTGAACAATTGCACTCCATATGTAAATGCCTCTATAACAGCAGTGGCAAGCTGCTTGTGTGCATTACAATGTACGTTAGGTCAGATACTGGAACACGTGGCTGCTCTATATTTTTGCCTGTGGATATTAAGAAGAAAAAAAAATGAGCAAAAATGGAACATATGGCTCATGGCAAAATGACAAGAAGGTTTTCCTATGCACATTCATTTATAAAATAATTTAGAACCATGAATTTTCTAAATGAATGTGTGTTGAAAAAAGCCTTTTTGGCCATCTATTATTCCGTTTTTTTTTAATGGCAAGTTTTATATATATCACATATTATATTACATGTATTCTAACAGTAATACATTTAGAGGCTATACAAAATAAAGTAAGTGCAATATATGAGCTTAATCAAAAAAGCTTCAAGCTTTGTGTATTTTGCAACTTACAATAACATCAACAGTGTTTAATTAATTAAATAATATTCTAATGTAAAAAAAAAAGCCTTGGGAAATGGGATTACGGTTGTAAAGCTTTATTGCTATGCGAGTCCATGTAGAAGCACTTGTGAGTTAGTGATGTATGAAAAATCTTTGATCATGCCAGTGAGCCGAGAGCTGGAAATATATTGAAGCAGAAGTGGGAAAATGTACTGATCCTGTCAATGACTTATTAATTATGAAGGACTTTGAGAAGTTGTTCACAAATTAATATTTGAATTATTACCAAAGACATTTTGCTTGTTCCAGGCAAATGTTGTTTTGTGTCTTGAATGGAAGTTTTTGTCTTGTCTGTTGTATATTAAGATGTTGAGTAATGTTATAAAGTAACAGATGTATATGTTTTAGCCAACATTTTTTTTTATTTAATGGCATGATGCAGGGAGAATAAAGGAAGTAGACTGTGCGTCCTGTCATTTTAAACAATACATTTAAAAAATGAAAATGTATGAATTCAATGCTCTATTTAAAACCTTAATAGATTTATCACAATAACGCCTTTTCCCCATCCCCATACTGACAGGTATGGACCTCTCCCTTTGCATTGGTGAGACAAGATTAGACTGGAGACTGGTTCACCCCTCAACCACAAATGTGTGCTGAGTCTACTGCTTTTAAAACCAGACCAAAACTATTTTTTAAATACTTCCTTAACTTTATCCTTAAAATATGTGATGCAATGTGCCATGTTTAAATGGGGTTCATTAGAGGCCAGTTTCCTTTTTTCTGTTGGTCTATAAAAAATCAACCCGCATAAAAAGAATGGCGAACAAAACCCTTTAATTGTTGCCATGCAATAAAGACTTTCAACCACACGTATTACCCAGAATGATCCAAATTCATATACGTTACGACATTAACAATTCAAACATTTCTCTCAGGCACTGTATTTAGACAATGAGACTATGGAGGTATTTTATGGTACATAGTAAAATGTACAGTGTTAATTCAACTCCACTGAGTCCACTCTGGCCATAGGGTAAGCTGTATTGCTCTGCGCCTGTGTAGAAGTATAACTGTACGAGTTTATTTAACAGTAAACATTTTTGTTTTATTGTATTATATGTAAAGTTATGCTCCTTCCGCGTATATAAAGTCTTCCACAAAATATCAGCATCATATGTCACTTTTGTACTGTTTGTAATGTGACAGGGAACCTCCATAAATTCATTATGTGTACATTTTCCATGCATGTTTGCACAATCTTGTTATACTGTTCACTAGTCATGAAAACATTTGCACTTCAAACCCAAAAGTAAGGGGAAAAAATGAAAACTGTTGAACTGATATTTTTATTAGTAAATAGGATGCGTAAGCCCTGAGGCTACTCTCATTTAAAATCTTTCCAAATACCAAAGCCCACAGAAATGAATATAAACCATAAAACATGTGCCATTAAAATGGACTCGAAGTTTTGGCCAGGTTTCAGGTCAGTATTATTTATTAATTTTGTTTTAATTCTGCAAATGCCTTACAGATGGTTCACATACTTTATGTTAAGAAAGACTAAGAAACAATATTACGTATAATTCGACTTTTTTCTACTTTTAGAAAAGAACGATCAGCTTTCAAAGACAGGCTGGTTTAGTTTATTTTCAGGTGCAAAATGTATCTAAAATATGCTGGGAACATCTGCAAATGAAAAGAATGACTTCAATTGATTTAAATGGACTTAAATATGCATGGGGGTGGGGCTCCCTTTGTGCTTGGATCTCTTGCTCATTGCTTCAGTTAGTCATTAGGACCCTTGACAGTCAGAAAAGACAAAGTTGTTCAAGTTCTTACTGGTACTGAAACATAAATCTAAAAAATATCTATGAGAAGAAGAGAGGAAAATAAATAATAATATGTCGTCTGAGAGATTAAAATGTGGAAACTTTGGAAGCCAGCCTGTTTAGTTTTAGAACCATTTGACAGTTTGTATTCAGGGGGAAGTAAAGAAATACATAAATGAAGTGAAAGTGTAATTAAATGTCTTTCCAAGCCTTTTGCTTTAGTGCTATCACAGTCTGTGGACATGCATGAAAAACATTTACATAAGATAGGTTAATTATTTTAACATTAAGTTGATTCTGTTACATTTGGTTGAAAGTGCTTAAAAAGGGTAGTCATACTTAGTAACACATGCAGCAGCATGTTCACATTACAGATTCTTCAGACAAGTTACTTCAGGTATTTTGCTGCTTGCCCTTACAAAACTGGATAGTTTACCAGACTTTGCCAGTAGTGGTGAACTAAAAGTGAATGGCAGCTCCCACAAAGCTAATTTAAGCTTGCCGCAAACCTGTGGCAACAATGACAAAGGTTTGCTGCGAATTTGCTGGACGGCCTATATTTTTGTAAGGGCGTGTCAAGTGTGTTGAACTGAAAAAACAATGACAAACATTACAGCTAATTTGGATAGTTTATCTTGATGATGACTTATACTATTGTCATTACTCTAATGTCTACTGACAATAACAGGCATAAATCAATATTACATAAAATGACTTCCAATTACTTAACACAAAGTTAATTACACCATCTGCCCCATATTAGTGACATTAAAATTACTGTGGTGTACATAATATATAAACAAATAAAGTGATAAAATGATGCATACCATGCTACAATTTTCACAATTTAATAATCTTACATCAGTTAAGGACACATTGTTTGGCATACAGTTCAGTGCATAGACATTTCAGTGGCCATTCAGTGACCATGGTCAAACTTTTGGTCTGGTTACAGCCCTGACTACATTTGGCTGGCTGGCTAGCTAGCTAATACAAGTCTGTATCCTGTTAAATACATAGCAAGCTAGGTCTAACTCTGCCCTGCTATTATTCTCATGTGGTGTTCTTTGTGTGCTGGCTAGATTTCTTGTGATAGTTACTGTAGTAATTCTAGCTAACTAAAAAAAGACACAAGTCATTAAACTAAAGAGCATCATGCTACTACTGACAGGCAGGAAACCACAACCTGGTAAAACCACTGTAACGAAACCTCATGGCTGCAACAGGAGGCGTCACCAGTGGGAAATACAGCATGGGGCCATTTGCTCTCTTTTCCAATTAGCCAAGCTGCTGGAGCTATATTACTGAACAGTTTTCACCACATAAAAGCACCACAGTACCACAACAGACCTATAACTAAGCAGGCTATTTATATTTTATTGTTGTTTTGAAGACAAGGCAATGTATTTATTATGCTTTGAAGTCTTTAAACTGTCTTTGGCTAAAAAAAGAGGTGGCCCTCGATTTTAATACACTAGTAAGACTTTAAAACAATTTTATGAATTTTGTCACTTCATGGTGTATTAAATTATGCCATAGATTTCATTTATTTGCAAAACTGAAAAAGAAGATTGCATAATTTGTATAATACTGCTGGGATGGTTTATGAGGATTTGTTTTCATAATTATAGATTGGGTATCCCATGCATTAAATCCTTATCACTTCCAAATCAAGTGGCATGGTACTAGTGGCTGGAAAAACAGACATACTTCAAAAGCTAATTCCACACCTAGAACCAACTCTAGAACTTTAGTTAGCCTTTTTGTGCAGGAACTAATGAACACTCAGCTGGCCAAGAAACAGCTGAGCAGATAATTGTCCCATTGCTTTTGCTCCCCTAAAAAGAGTGGCACTATTTATAAAAAAGGGCTGTAATTCCTACATGCATCACCCAATATGGATGTAAGTTCCCTCAAAAAGCTGACAGTCTGCACTTTAAACTCATATTCAAATCCAATGTGCTGGAGTAGACCTACAGAGCCAAAACAACCAAAATTGTTTCACTGTCCCAAAACCTTTGCACTTAACTGTGCGTATTAAATGTGTGTATATATTGTAATGCAATGAGAGGCCAGGTCTGGGAAGGGTGCTATGTTGATGCAAGATGGCTCCAGCAGGGAGAGCCATACCAAGTTCCCACGTGCCTAACAACACCTAATGAGCACACCTAAAAATGCTTTGCTCATCAGGCACCCTATTTAAGCCGCTTGTTACTTCCCACGGTGGGAAGTACCAGGAGGGAAAACCAACGAGAAAACCAACGAGAAAACCAACGAGAAAACCAACGAGAAAACCAACGAGAAAACCAACGAGAAAACCAACGAGAAAACCAACGAGAGAGAAAACCGAGTTGGTGGGTTTGTGAGGGAGCAAACTTGTGATTATTTGGAAAGAATTGTGACTGATTTTTGGAAGAAAACCGGATTTTTTTTTATCGACCTAACCTTTGAAGGAGAACCCGAACTGGCAATTTAAAAAAAATTCTGGAGCATTGGATTTTGAGCTAGCCTGTTGTATTGGACTGTTTGTTGGCCCTGGAAAACTGCTTAGCAGTCCAGGTATAGAGAGGGGGAAAAGCACCAAGAACATTTAGAGAGAGCTATGGTTTGTTTTGTTGTTTGTTATTTTATTTAAAACTGCACTGTGGGTTGTACTTTAATAAACGCAGCAGTATAAAACTGGTTTCTCTCTTCCACCTTGTTCAACAACTCCCACAACTGTGTCAAGTTACTCGTGCTAACCCTGGGTCTTGCTACAATATATATATATATGTGTGTGTATATATACAGTATTTAATCTGTATGACAGAGATGAGAAATACATTTGGAGTGATTGACAAGAGAAGAAGGAAGAAAATAACAGTCATTGCTCGGCTTGATTGTGAATGACTTGTGTTCTTGCATGTAATGGATGTGTCAGGGAATGGTGGCAGAGTAAGAGCTTGTGTATTTTGTACCCCCCAACTATGCTCCCATATCCTTCTGAAAGGGCCCAAGTGGGGCTATCCTGTGATTTACAGGGATATTCAACGTGGTAACCACAAGCCACCGGAACCATCAAAGTGCATGTGTGCCTGTCCATAGGGCCATCGGGATGTGGCTAAGCCCAGCTCACAATATACCAGTTGCTTAGTGACTTCATGCATAAACCCTCTGAACTGTGGGTATTGCAGTGATGTTGGAATCGGTTGGTTAATTGCACTTCTCCTCTGAAGTGGTCAGTGTTAATATCATGAAGGGTTTTGGTTGAATGGATGTCACACACAAAATGGTGATGGCCCCTCTTAGATTTTAGCATGGCGCTGAACACTTCTGTGGTGTTTTTTAACCTACAGTAGTCCCGTTTTTACCCAAAACAACTACTAATGTAGTTGTTGAGAAAATCACATCATTCTCATGGATAGTTGATTATAGGGTAGTTTCTGAGAAGAGAAACAAGCCATTCTTAGTTGTCAATGCATATTTGAGAAAATATAAGTGCTATATTTCAACAACTTCAAGGCATGGTCTAAAGCACATGGCTTAAGTGTTTTTAGGGTGTTTCAAATCCACTTTTCCTAGTTAAACAGTGGATAATTTGAGTGCACAGTAAGGCGCAAGGTTCAAATGGGCTGAATTAGGCTCTTAATAATAGGTGTGTCGGATGTAACATGCAATAAACCAATCAGCGTGTCTTCTCCCATTCCCTTTAAAAGCCACCTGCATTTGCACTTTGGCAGATTGCTAATATACTGGTGCATGCATGCAAAAATGCATTCATGTGATTTAAAATGTCTGAATAAATGTATGTTTTGGACATTATTTCACTCTAATAAATACACGTGGGTGTACTGATCACTTGTAACTCATAACTTTGCAAGTGAGGTCAAAATACATTAATTTGGTCTGGCTGGACAGTGCCTTTAAAGTGACTATATGTAACGTTTCTTCTCATTACTGACACCGGTAGCCGAAAGTGAACTGCAGCCAGCAGCCTGCTGCTAGCGTGCTTCCTCACACACTCGCGCAACGGGAGCGAGCAACATTTGCAGTAATCCACTCTCTGTATGATAAATTGGCGTTATGGGTCTAGTGTGGTTTTCTTTATAGCACAGTGGGTTGATACTACGACGTGGGTATTTTTTTCGGTCTATGGTTGAGACAAGGATAATCCTAAACTAGTGTTAGTTATAAACAGATGATGGGAGTGGTGTGAGTAGACTAGAGTTATTGCACAGAAAATGTACAAAATACCAGGTTCTGAAAGAACAGACGTTTTTGGCATTATCCTGGAACATTAGCTGGTACAGTCATTTGTAAATGGCAAGCTAGCCAACTAACGTTACCAGCCAGATCAGCACCAGGAGTCGGGTTTAAATCGATGTAACTTAGCTCGCTAACGTTATCCACTCAAACAGTATTTTGCTAGTGATAACGTTAGCCAGCTAGATGTAATTTAGCAATAGCAATGAAGTAGCCTAAGCAACATCTCACACATTCCAAGCTAACGGAACATCACAATATGTTTCACATGCTTTGCAGTAACATTACTTTACCTGTCCAAAAAGAACATTAGCTTGAGGTGGTAGATCTCTCCATGGCTGGAATGCCCAGCTGATGGTCACATTTCCATTTTGATGGTAAAAAAAAAACATTATACCGTGCGTGAATGCGGAACAGGGGACGACCGCAGCAGTAATCTACAGAACTGGGAAGGTGCTTGGTAGGCTACTGTAAAATTATTGATGAGAAAAGGAGAGCACTCGCTGTTTCATTAATTTACCTTTCCATACCAAATAAGACAGGAGGGACAACAAAAGTTCACGTTGTTTCCAAAAAAAAAAAACATCCGGTTTGTCCCTCCGCTATGGCATGAAAGCTGAGAAAATTGATGTTTTGGCAGAATGTTCCATCGGCAGCTTGGAGGCAGAGCTTTCTGCTGCTGTCTCATTGAAAAACATTGAACATCCGGTTTTCTGCAGCAGCCAGCCAGAGAAAGGTAGGCACTCGAGAGCGCGCTTTGACGTCACATCCTTAATTTTCCCGGCAAATCGGACCCAAATTATTCACATAAAAATCAGCCCATAGACGGAAAAAGTCAGGGAAGGTCTAATTTTGTAAATTACGTTACAATCTGTTCATACATTGGCAATTGAAAAAAAATTGCATGCGTGCATGTAAAAATCTTAGATATAGCCACTTTAAAGCTAGGGATGATTCTTCCTATTATAAAAGACACTGCATCAGTGAGGGACCATTGAAGCACTAGTTTGTCCATCCAGCTTAAATGGCTTTAAATTGAGTCAAACACATTAAAATGCATGTTTTTATTGTACCTGAGTAGATACTGTTGGCTTTTTCCCCCCATTATGCTGCTCCCTTGAAACTTGGTCCCCTCATAAACTAGCTAATTTAAGCTGATGAGCTTGGTTAATTTCCATTTAATATAAGTGATAATAAACATGAGCATTCCTATCTCACAAATATATCCTACCAAGTCTCCTGGAAGGGCTCTGGCTCTGCACCTCATCCAATTTTTACAGGAGTCCCGCAGGGATCTGTACTGGGTCCTCTGCTGTTCTCTATTTACACTAAGTTTTTTGGTTTGGTTATTAATTCACATGGCTTCTCTTACTATAGTTATGCTGATGACACTCAACTCTTCCTCTCTTTTCCTCCCTCTACCCCACAGGTTTAGGAGAGGATATCTGCTTGCCTGGCTGACATCTCTGAGTGGATGTCTAGCCATCACCTGAAGCTCAACCTCGACAAGACTGAGCTAATCTGTAAGGATCTGACATTTACCTGCTAAATTGTATTGTATTATATTATTATCATTTATTCTCATCTGTATGTATGTATTGTTTAGTTTAGTTTTTCCATCGGACTTGTTTACTTTTCCGTTTTGCCTAGTTGTCATGTGTCTGACTGTTTACATCTGATCCGTCACTCCCTGTTTACGTCTCTGTACCATTCGGGTGATCTCATTGGTGTTCGGGTTCCCTCTTACTTCGCACCTGTCTCTGTATACTTAGATTGACTAATTACCACTAACATACTAACGATTGATTAGATCTACTAACTCCACTAACAAACTAATTTGTATATTACCACTAACTCTACTAACGGCAGGGGTGTGTATAGTTACTAATCTCACTAATATATTAGAGCGCACATTTTCATGCTGTTCTGTCCTTGCTAATCATTCTCAGCTGCAACTGATCTCTTCCTCCTGTCATCTTACTCTATGCACGATTTCCTGAAACTCCAGGTCATCTGTCATTGTGTATGTTTGGAATCCAGTCCGCGTTTTCCCTAGTTGTCTCTGTGGTTGTTTAATTGTTTCCCAGATGTATTTAATTGTCTCTCGTTTGGAACCCCGCCTTCTCACACACCTGATTCCCTTTGTGTCATCTGTATCTTGTGCATTTAAGCCCCCGTGTTACTTCCAGTCTGTGTCAGAACGTTGATTACCTTTTCCAGTGCCTACTATTTTCGAAAGCCTGAGATCTGTATAATTATTCCGCGACACCTGTTTGAACTACTATTCTTTTGCCTTGCCCTTATCTGTCCAGTCTGCCTTTTCGTTTTTGACCACGTTTGGATATCGACCATTCTCCTGCCTAATCCCTTTGTACCTACCTACCTTTGATCTCCTGGCTTGACCCCTGAACGGAATAAAGAACTCCTTTTGTCTAATCCTGTGGTCTGCGTCTGGGTCCTTTGCACGAACGTAACATAATCTTCATGCCATACAAGACCTCCCCGCTTCTAGACCTGTCCATCACTATCGACGAAACCACGGTGATCGCCTCCCGCTCTGCAAGG
The DNA here is from genome assembly GCA_022702515.1 of Ilyophis sp. 1 JC-2022. Lineage (NCBI taxonomy): Eukaryota > Metazoa > Chordata > Actinopteri > Anguilliformes > Synaphobranchidae > Ilyophis > Ilyophis sp. 1 JC-2022. Next base: position 104,986,251 of record CM040406.1, read on the forward strand.
AACCTGGGGGTGGTCCTGGAGCACCAGCTGGACTTCAAAGAACACATCAGGGCAACGGCACGGTTCTGCAGGTTCCTCTTGTACAACATCAGGAGGATTCGCCAGTACCTGACCACCTACTCTGCCCAGCTTCTTGTCCAGACCATGGTCACCTCACGTCTGGACTAGAGTCCCTTTCTAGAGAGAGTAGCGACATAGAGGGTCTGGAAAAATCTAGTCACGTGATTGCGTGGAGCCATTTTGAGTCCATCGCGGACAGGAACAGGATCGGACACATATCGGTCAGCGTTTTAACGTCCCCGCTGTACGCAGCGTTCTCATTCGTGTTTTACATCGATTTTACGACAAAATGACAGGTTGTTGCGCCTGTGGGTGCACAAATAGAATGGAGAAGGGATTCAAGATGTATAGATTTCCATCAGATGCTAAAAGACGGAAAATCTGGGAGAACAGAGTCAGTCGTGTTGGATGGAAAGCAACTTCTTCGTCAGTTCTCTGCCAGGTCAGTGTGATGGTGGTAATGGTCCCATATGCGTATATTTGTTTTTTAAGTACGTGTACATGCTTGTTGTGCACCTGCCAATGTGGAGAGCCTCTCGACAGAATTGATCAATTCTTTTAGGCAATCCCCAGGCATTGGCTGGTGTGTCTTTTTCTTTTTCATTGTTCTGTAATGTGGTTCTATTTTCTCATACCTTGACATTGTTCTGTATATATTTCTGATTTCATGCCTGGAAATTAAATAAATAAATAACATTGTATTGTACATGTACATGTATAAGCAGGGAGGTGAGAGTTCGAGTCTATAAAGTTAAACATTGTCCGAAAAAATATTGCGTATATTATAAGAGCCATTTGAAACCGTTAATCACATTCTTCAATAACCAAATCGTATTTTAAATGCCGCTGAAATGTGTGGCACTTTGCGCCTTGCATTATGAACATAGTGAATACAGTAAAAAATAATAATCGGTCATCAGAAAAGCTACCAATAATAGGAACACAAAAAAATAACAATTAGGCCGACTGATCGACGTAACATTAGATTCGTTTTATTGGGCTATTCAACAACGCGATAGGCCTACTTACTCTTTCCACCTCGCTGGTTTAACTTGCAGGGCGAACTGGCTAGTGCATTTTGTTTTTTTCCTTCGTTTTTTAAAATTATTTTTTTAATCCGGCGTTGTTAACATTAGTAACGGATTCTCGTTTTTTTATAAAGCAACATTTGACCATGAAACATGAAATTTCAGTGCAAATTATGTCAATATGTAATTTAAATGTGTACATTAATAAAATAGTAAGTTTAACCGACTAGCATTTCTGGTGCCGACTAGCGAGGGTAGCAACGTTTAATCGGCTAGTCGACTAAACGCGCACATCCCTAGTTCTAAATGTCTGTGACTGTTAAATCACAACCAGCTATGTGATTTTCTTCTTTATCATATGGCTCTTAGTTGTCATAAATCTTCTATTTTGTCATCTTCACATAATTTGTTCATTATCAATATGGAAAAGACCATTCCCATCTCTCATACATAGAGAACATAATGGAATACACGGTTCAATGCACTAGCACCATACGGCGGCTCCGCACTGAATGGACTCAAAATGGCGTCAAATCGTTAGTTGTCGCTACTCTCTCTATAAAGGGACTCTAGTCTGGACTACTGCAACTCCCTTCTCCCAGTCTAACAGCCTGCACCATTCTGCCTCTATAACTGGTCCAGAACCCGGCTGCTCGGCTTGTGTTCAACCTCCCGAAGTTCTCACACGCTATTGTCACTCTACTGGCTGCCGGTCATAGCCAGGATCAGGTTCAAAGTTCTGACCCTGGCCTACACTGCAGCCAAAAGATCAGGCTCCTCCTACCTACAGGACTTAATTCAGTACTACGCTCCTGCTCGACCACTTCGCTCTGCTGCTGCAGGGCGACTTGCACTTCCCTCCCTCCATGTTAACGGCTCTCGCTCGTCTCAACTGCGGAGCTTTTCCACCCTAGCTCCCCAGTGATGGAACGAGCTCCCCACTCCACTGAGCTCAGTCTGTTTTCTGTCGTGGTCTGAAAATGCACTTATACCTATATAGGGCCAATTCTATAGTACATACTTCAATTTTTTTATTATTTTTTTGCTTTTCTATTTGTGTTTTTTGGTATTAAGCTTATGTCCAGTAATTGTAGGAGGATCGTATCTGGTCAATTGTTGTCCGGGCACTTTTCCATCCATGTTTTTACCGCTGTTAATCCCGCTGCTGTGTTTATGTTAGTGTATGGACTATCTATGCCTATGGTGAACAGGATGGTTTCTTCAGGTATTTTGGTGGTTTTTATTTTGTTTATGAAAGTAAAGTTGTGCAGTTGTCTATAGGCTTCCTGTGTGTATTGGGTTCTATTCATAATAACTATGGCACTTCCCTTATCTGCTTGTTTAATAATTATCTGTTTGTTGTTAGCCAGCTGTAGTAGCGCTTGGCTCTCACCTCTGCTGAGGTTGTTTTAGTCTTTGTGGGTTTGCGGGTTCAGTGCCTTAATCAGTGTGTTGTCCTTTTTAATAATTTGTGCGATCTCTTAAGGGATTTTTTCCGGTCTGGGTTCTCAGTTGGATTTTGGTGTGAAAGGTGTCTGTTTCCTGGTTTCCGCTCCCTCAATGAAAGCTGCCAGTCTCCTGTGGAACCTCAGGCCTGGAGTTAGGGTTAGCGGTAGAGCTCCCCACTCCCTTTGGTACTGGTCCTGGTCCTGGGATGGTGCGACAGTGGTCCTTCATGTTGTGGGTGGGGGTGGTGGAGTGTCAGCCAGTGCTGAAAATCTGTTGCTTGCGGAGACTGCGTTTGTAGTGCTCCTGGGAGTGAGGATGGGGGTGAATGTTTTCTCGGAGTTGTCAGGTGCAGTGTTCTGCCAAACTTCTTTTTGGCCCACCTGGTAACCACCTGGAATGCCTCCGGCTAGTTTGATAGATGGTTCAAACTGGATGTTCTCCAGTTTTTTAGTGAGGTGTCCCAGGCTCTCCAGGTAGTGTTCTTCCAGGATCTGCATGCGTGTGTGGACCCAGTTGAGGGCATTCCCTGCCAGCTTCACCATGGTGTTGTCCGTCGGGGAGGTCGGTCTCACCAGGGTGGCCAGTTCCTGCATCTTCTTTTGTAGGCTGGCTGGTGTAGTAGTCCTCCCTCCAGACACCGCAGTGTTCTGCAGGTGGTGTGTTGTCTGGATGATCCTGAAGAGAATCCTGGTAGCCTCCGCAAAGGCTGCCATAGCTCTGGGTGTAGCTGCCATGCTGTTTAGGCGTGGTTGTTTTTTTGTGTTTTTTTAAGTGTAAGCGGCGGTGTGCGGTTTTGCTGATTGATAGCGTGCTTTGTCAACTCAAGGTTGACGTATACTAATTCAACCTATACTTACCCAGACTGGTACCTTGTAGCTTAGTTGACACTGTTGGGTTTCCACTACAAGATAGTACAGTCTCTGAAGTGCTGTGTCTTTAGTATGCCCGATCCGTGTACTGTAGCTGGTGTCTTAGGAAATAATTAGCAGTTAAAACTGCAGTTTTCTGTAATAAATGGATCCTTTTTTGCTTTTTATGGAGGTTTTTTCAGCAGGATAGTTTCTTCTGTTTCTTTAGAAGAGTGTCTGTAGTCCTTGTTGTTTCTCCAAAGCTGTAGTGTGCATACAACCTTTCGCCCAGTCTCAGGCTTCTTCCGGTGTGAGTGTGGATAAATGCGTCTGCCAAATAATTGTAATGTAAATTGTAATGTAAGGAGCGGTATATTGTATTATAAGGAGCCAAAAAAGGTGTCTGTGTACATGTAAACTTGTGTTTTAATGGTACTTTTGTTGCCATGGCACTGTCTGTGTGTGTGTGTGTGTGTGTGTGGGCATGTGTTTAGCCTACTTCATGGGGACTAAATGTCCCCATGAGGAAAGAAAAGCTTGTCAAATGCTCCCTCGTGGGGACTCGGGAATGGTCACCATGAGGGAAAAGTACATTTTAGGGTTAGGGGTTAGGTTTAGGGCTAGGGTTACAATTATGATTAGGGTTAGAATTAGGGGTCAAATGTTATGTTTAGGATTAGGACTAGGGTTATGGTTTAGGGTTATGATTAGGGCTAGGGTTACAATTATGGTTAGGGTTAGGATTAGGGGTCAAAGGTTATGTTTAGGATTAGGACTAGGGTTATGGTTTAGGGTTATGATTAGGGTTAGGTTAGGTTTAGGAAGTCCCAATAATGATAGGAATTCAAGGGTTAGGTTTAGGGCTGGGGTTAGGTTAGGGTTAGGTTTAGGACGTCCCCACAAACATATGAATACAGGACTGTGTGTGTGTGTATGTGTGTCCATGAGCGCCTGTGTTTAATTTCAGTCTGCTGAGATGGACATTAAGGTAAGTAGTGCCAATTAGGGTCCCAAGGCAGCTGGCAAAAGTTTATGGGGCTGGAAGTGGAGACAATTGTGATGGAAAAACTGATACTTTACAGGGGGCTAATCCACTCTTTAAAAAACAAAGGACGAATAATTTTAAGGAATCTTCAACATCCTCCTCTTCCATCCTGTTTCACCTCTGGTTTGATCCAGCTTCGTGTCACTGTGGTTGGGTTTGTCTTTTCATTTGTTAAACTTCCCACCATCACTACCTACACAATGTGACTCAGAATCTACTTTTCAGAATCTGTAGACATAATTTATTTTGTTTTTGGAGTTGGGTTACAGAACTCATTCCCTTTTTAAAATAGCACTAATCTCTGTTTGTTTATGGTGAGTATGAATGTGTCCAGTGGTGACTGTTAGGCCACCATTTCAAAAAACTTCAGATAAACTGAACAATCCTTGTGGTTCTCCAGTGCGTTCCAGAGGGCACAAACCTATTTGCTATCTGAAGCCTTTGTCTTATAACTGAAGCTCATGATGACGTCCCTTCCCTTCAGTACTAGAGAATCCATGTTAGATAACATGATCCAATATGAGGATCTCCTGAACAAAATGGCATGAGACAATTGTAAAATTAACTGCCATTAAGATATTTAAGAATCAAAATATACATTAAACGCCAGACTTTTATTGTGTGCTGATAATGACTTAAAATGACACTGACTGCAAATGTATGTGCTATTGCTATATAGCAGTCAATTTATCATTTGAATCAGTTGGATACATCTCTAATGAGTACTTGATTTGGTAGTCTGTAATAACATTAACATTCAGCAGCAAATAACACTGGCTAGATATTTTAGTGTCATTATTTGTTTCCCTTAAAATTTTTTCAAGTTTTTATCATGATCTTTCTTTCAGCCTGTCATTTCTTGCATTCTGTAACATGGCTGCGTCTCCATCTAAGACCTGCCTGTATCATAGTTCTGGTATCACATGTTGTATGAGACCTGCCTGTATCATAGTGCTGGTATCACACGTTTGCACACTTTGCATTCTGTAACATGGCTGTGTGTGCATCTGAGACCTGCCTGTATCATAGTTCTGGTATTGCATGTTTTATGAGACCTGTCTGTATCATAGTGCTGGTATCACACGTTTGCACACTTTGCATTCTGTAACATGGCTGCGTGTGCATCTGAGACCTGCCTGTATCATAGTTCTGGTATCGCATGTTTTATGAGACCTGCCTGTATCATAGTGCTGGTATCACACGTTTGCACACTTTGCATTCTGTAACATGGCTGCGTGTGCATCTGAGACCTGCCTGTATCATAGTGCTGGTATCACGTTTCTCCTGTGCTTTCTTGACAAACTCAGATGACTGCATTTGATTGGTTGAATGAATGTGAAAATAATCAGCTGACTCCCTTGAGGAAGCAAGTGTCTGTTTTTCTTTTCATTTTCACACCCTGAAATGGACAACGCACATAAGCCCATTACCATTACTGCTCTGTGCTCAGACAGCCTTGGGCCTTCTCTTCACTGAGCTAATGTAAGTTTACCCAAGTTTTTGAAGTTGTTTATGGTTTTCTAATTACGTAATTGCTATCAGGCTAACAATTGCATTGGTTATTCTTGCTTTTGTTTAGACTGGGTTATAAGTTTGTTTTTATCATCTTTTTTTTTTATATGCAAAAAAAAATACACAACAGTAAGAGGACATAGAGGCTTAGTGTAAGCATGCATAAAGAAATGAGGAATTGCAATGCTGCTGGCATTCCAGGCTTTGACAGGTGAGTGTTTGCAGCTCGTTCAAAGAACATACAAACTCCCTTACTTATAATTTCACATGCAACTTTTTTTGCCCTTCAAACTTTCGTCCTCTCTAGTTAGCTAGGCCATATGTGATGTTGTGATGTGAACTCACAAGTTTATTTTGTAACATGCTAATTATGATGTTCAGGGAGTTTAAATGTTAGATGGGGAAAATCACTTAAAGGCCTGAAATATACTATAAGAATGAACTTGCCACAGAAAACATCAAAAAAAGGAGCAAATCGGCAATGGCAGTACAAAGGGCACTTAGCTGTTCAAACGATGGCCCTGAAATATGAATTTGCCTTAATTTGTCTTCCATTGCATTGTTACTCAAAACCCTTTGGCTTTTTCCCCCCTTTTCCTTTGGGAACATCAGACATCACTTGTCTGGACTTTATTGTGACCCCCTGATGGTTATCATACAGCACTGCTGGTTGTTATAATGTTAGGTAGGGCTAGTTGGTTGTCACATTGAGGGACAGCTTTGTATTCCATAAACACTGCAGAAATGGCAATACAATCATGTTTGAGCATGAAAGTGAGCATGTTCCCTCCTCCCAAAAAGTCAGATTTTTCAGCATCACAATATGATGACATAAAAAGAAGGGCAAGGTTTGCCATAAGAATCCCTTTTGAAGCAACAGAAATTGTGCCTCAAGCAGTGAACGTTTTGTTAGGGATTCATTAAGCACGGAGTGTGTAATTATGGAAAATTCCAGCTTAATTGAGAAATTAGGTTTGTTGTAATGGCAGTGGCGCTCTCTGGCAGAATAAATGGCAGCTGCATGTCTGGCGTTTCCTATAGACGCTGGAGTTCGACTGAATAAAGATCTGGGTTTGGGGGTAAAGGTGACTGCCTTGAGGTGAGGGTTTGATTCTGTGGGGCTGATTCTGAGGTCATATCCCAATTTGACGCATAAATAATTACTCTGTTACAACCCCCTGTTTTTGAATGGCACGCTCTGTTCAACCTTTGAAATAACTGAACTTCATTTGAAGCTGTCCCTCCTACAGCTTGAGGTCGACAGGGTTTGAGTGACAGACCCTGAAGGGTTTCATTGATTATATTGACTATTAAAACTGGCAGTAACTCTGGGATGTTGAACATCTGAACTAGTTCTTAACTTCCTGCGTAGTCACCAAAGGTCCAGCTGTTGGAGAGACATTCAGACGACCCAAAAATGACCTCCAATTATTAAAATGAGGAGTATTGCATCCAAATGGATATTGTGTGCAGGCGTTTTTGGAAACCATTGAAATCATTAGCAGTATTTGGGGGACTTGGATTAGGTTATATGTTTGTGTATGTATGTGTGTCCATGTGTATATGACTTACAATAGGCCCTAAAAAATATAGGAGAAAATGAGAGTGGTCTATCTGTACTGAGCAGTGTGTTAGGGAAACAACTTTCTTTTTCTAATAGTGTTTTCTGCATTGAGCAATGATGTTGCTGCTGCTGAAAGCTGGTGAGAGGAAAATGGGACTAACGTTTTAGGAACATTCGACAGTTACTTGTATTGCTGCTGACCTGCCGTGGGTCTCAGCCCTGCAAGTTTTATGATGGCATAGAATGCAAAAACACAAAAGCTTTTGTTGTTTGAAAAAAAGAAAGGAGCATTTTTTTGTTTGCTTTTTTAGTCAAGAATGTGTATGAAGTTCCTCTGGACCTTCTCTCCCACAACATGGTCTTGTGACAAGGGCAAACCGCTGAAAATGAAACAATTTTCTCAATTAATCTGGCTGGTCTGCACAGACAGAAAGCAGGAGGATAAAGCAAATGCAGACCACATAACACTTAATCATTTAATACACCTACACCCCCTGTAATCTATCCTAAGGACACATACCAGAACATACCTGGCCCTCCCCAGTGTGACTTCACAGCCCTTTGGGACATAATCTGCTGCCCCACAGATTGGCAGGAGATGGCATGTACATACTGTGAATATTACAGGGCAGACTGGGATACATGTGGAGTATGGGAAGAATCTTGCCTCATAGATTGCAGTACATTGTGGGTAGAGGGTGCATGTTAACAAAGTAGACTAGGGCTGTGTACAAATCAGAGCCCTACCTACTGTGTCCTGTGTACTAGCATACTGTGTACTGTTTATTGCATACTGTTTAGTATGCAACATTATGTGAATATATCATCCACAGATTTTAAGTAGCCTACACTACATTTTTTAGCCTACTTAACAACTTTATTATCCAGTGTACTCAACAAGCATACTCAATAAATTGGAAGGGCATTGATTTGGACACAGCCAAGGATAAAGGTTGCAGACAGGGGCTGTTGCCGAATCAGCACCATTCCATACTATTGAGTATGCTTGTTGAGTAGACTGGACAAAAAAGTAGTTAAGTAAGCAAACTTTTCTCTAAATGTAGTATACCTAAAACCTCCAGATGATATACTTACTTCCGGGGTTTCGCTGAGTATATTCGGGGGCATACTTTTCAATGACTAATTTACGTTTCCCTTCAATAACAACATGTCACTCGACCACGCAAGGGTGGGGCGTCTTACGACACTTCCACAGTACGGTTGGAAAATAAGTATGGAGGATTTATTTTAGCATACTGCACGTCGCATACTAAACAATACACAGCTGCTAGTACACGGGAGACAGGCTAGAGTAGAGGGGGCTCTGATTCTGAATCTGCTGGGAAGTTTGTTAATAATCATAGAGTTGTTCTCCCTACATGAATTAGCATTTTTGTTATTTTTAGCTTTAACCCCTTTGCGCAGATGGCAAATTTGGCAATTCTCATCTATTTAGGGGGTGCACTGTAAGCACCTTAAGGCTTTATAACTCCAGGTGTGAGCATCACATAAACTTGGTAAATGTTAGATTTGTTTATTTTCATAATTTAAGTCAAAATAAAGTGCCACAAATACAAGCAAAACTTTGTAAAAATGCAACAAAAAAAACTATTTCTTTAGTTTGCAACAAAATACTGAGAGCTACATAAGTGAACCAGGTAAATATATACATTAAATATAAACTCCATGTCAACAAGTGTGCAAAATCTGAGGATGATATACAGAACTACTAAAGGTCTATGATGCAAAATATAGGCAGTGTACCCTGTTGTCCATTAGTGTCTCCAAATCCAAATGGCTAAATTATGTAGTGCTCTAAATAAAAAAAGAGAGAGATATATTTAACTACAAATCAACAGTTTTGGCTCATAAAACTCACTTTTGCATCATTTTCAAGTGGGAATAACAATATTTTCATTAGTATAGGGGGGTAGATATCTATGGGTCCAAAACCCCTATGCAAAACATGTCATAAAATGAATAAAATTAGTTTTGTCCATTATAAAAAAATATTAAGGATTAAGATAAAAATATTGATATCACAGTGTTACATACACCTAAATATATAGCCTAATCATTCACCCTTGTACCTCAATAAAACATCACTTTTCCCTGTACTCTACAGTATGTATACTTTTGCCCCGGGATTGCATTTTTCTGTAGTTTTTTAAATATTTGTAGTCATTTTGATTCCAAATAAAATCCTTACCTTAATCTACCACATATCAGCACACATAAAATTGGAATGAGCACTTGCCATTTCATAAGTGACAAGTATATAGGCCATAGCCTATATTATGTACGATAACATGAAAATAAAATAGTATTCCACCATCAGCAAGATGTTTAAATAATTAAAATGTATCACAGGTCCCTTCAGCCAAGACGGGATCTTCTCTATATAGAAACTTGGTGAAATATATTTAAAAATTAGACATCATGCATGATATCATTTCTATTGTTCTCCCTGAACAATAGAAAAAAATATTTCCATTAATATCAAAGTTGCCTGTGAAAAAAATAAGTTAGTAAATTGGAAATCTAAATAAAATGTTTTACTTCTCAGTTGTTGATATGCCTGCGGAAAATGGCACTGTGAATTTGCCACCCCTGTTAGAAAATCGTAACTTCAGGGAAAGCATTTGCTGTGGTCCAGGTATGTTTCGATTCAGACTGGGGCATGTTCCAGTGTAGTCTCCTGATTTGGTGGGGTTAGAGGGGGAGGTTGGGGAGGGTGAGATTTCCTGTGCACACATGGTTAATCATAGTCCATGGCTAACAGATGTCCGAAGTTGGGCCCCTCTACCAGTGTGTGTTGCTGCAATCAATATGCTCATTAGTGAGCTGTCGTGGGAAGAAAAATTGAAGGGGTGTGGAAGCCCCTCTTCATGTTCAATCTATTTATGTTCAAACTACACTCCTAGCCGTGCCATACTTTTAGACCCATGACTTTTAAATTCACTCCTCAAACCTATGCCCAGGAGTCATAATGTGATTTATTTTTTCAAGATCCAAAAATCCAGTTTTGTTTGGCAGAAAGGGTGAGAAATAACCCCTTGCGTGGCTTGCGCTCATTACAACGGATTCCCAGGCCACTTTTACCCATAATACCTAGGGGTGTTCAGGGTTGCCTCCCTCTGGTTTTTTATCGAATGGAGGATCGGTCAGTGAACTGCACCAAGCTCTGACTGCAAGTAAGGTGTGACATCACTCCACTGGCCAGCATGTTCGTGTGTAATAGCAAACTTCAAACATACATGTGTAAGCACACACACACACACACACACAACACACAAGGTACATTGACCAATGATGCTGTGTGTGACTCTGGATGTGTTTGTGTTAATGTGTGTCTATGGCCGTGAATACATGTCCGTGCACACAATGTAAGAGTTTTGTGAATGTCTGCGCGCGCGTGCGTGTGAGAGATAAAAAGAGAGAGATAGTGCGCAGGGCTGTTTTGCCATCTCATCAGGAGCTCTAACATGTTCCTCAGCGCTGCTGGTAGCTGAAATTGAATGGAATGTGATTCTTGGGCAGTAAAGATTTAAACAGCGCGGTATTCCAAGTGTAAATGAGTCATGATAACACACAGCAGAGATCCGGCCAGTTAAAGTCAACACGCAGTTTATTTTATGGTGAAGGGAACTTATTTGATTAAAAGGTAATTCAGAACAGAGCCATGCATGTCTTCTCATATTGTCATGATTGTGCAGAAGCGTGTGAAGAATGGCATAGTTGCTTGATTAAAGGGAGAATCGAGCGATTGCACTGGCACCGTGAATGTGTTTAAAGTGTTATTCAAATCCACCAAAGTGCTCACAAGCGTGTCTGGCCCAAAGACGGGTGTTTAATGTTTCACTGGTACTTAGAAAAATAAACTTACAAGTGAGGAGATGGGGAAGTGTAGGTGGGGAACGAGAGAGAGAGAGATGGAGAGAGTGAGAAAGAGAGATGAGGAGGGAATAAACTGAGATTGGAGTGTCAATGAAAGATGGAAAGACATCAAGTGATTCAGGGCGAGAGAGATGAATAGTGATTAGGTGGTTCACAGAAAATGATTGAGTGATTTAGGGAGAAAGATTGAGATTTAGGGGAGAATGAGAGATTGAGAAAAATAGTGGAAGATTGAGAAAGAGTGTATAAAAAGTGTATGTAGGAGGGCAGAAATATCTCAGCAGATTTTGGGCTTGAGCTGAATATATAGTTTCTGAGGGTGAGGGGGAGAAGTGGAAAGGGGTACAACATTCATTGTAGTGGCTGCCCACAGCTAGCAGTGGGACATGCATGCCCACACAAATACACACGCACGCTGAAACGCACATATACATACACAAACACACACATGCACACTGAAATAAATACACACATACACGCACAAACATGTATGGCATTTTCTACTGAAGCATAATTCACATGGCAGTAAACAATACTTTACAGACTACAAAATGTCACTGCATCAGAACATATTGTGTGTCTGTTTTTTTCAGTATTTTATCATGAATCATGCTTTTTCATGTACTGCAATCTGCACAGCATTTTAGTGACTTGAGTAACAAGAGATATGTCCTTATATTTTATCAGTGGCGGGCCGTCAGGGCCAGCAAGGCCTTCTCTGCTGGCCTAAACATCATCAGAATATAAATTTAATTTTGATATATTTTTTCCACAAATATGTATTAAATTATTCCCCATAGTCTATTCTCTTCATTTCATAGCTTTCCTCTTGGTTGCGCTGCTTCCAGCCTCAGATCGAGATTTGGAGGGCTGGCCTTTATGTTAGAGCTTTTATCCAATCATATTTCAGCCATAATGTGTTGCCAGGGTCCAAGAAATCTGCCCTTAGGCCTTCATAATCGACAGTGCGGGCGCCTGTAGCTTAAAGTGAACGGAAACAAACCTGTGGTGTTAACCAATCAGATTTCGAGTTGGCGACACCGGGGCCAGCTAGCAGGCGTACGATAACGTCAGCACGTGCACGTCTTTTGATTGGATACGCACTATTGAGAGGCAGAGCTATGCAGAGCTAGCAAACTGAACTTGAACGAGCTCATTTGTGTAGATTTCTACAAGCTGTTTTTTTTTGAACCCACAATGGCTGAAGAAGGAGAAGAGATCGATTTGGTCGCAGATATAATTACAACGCCATTTTCAAGACAAACTTTTCAAGAAAAGCTAGACATCGTCAGAAGAGAACGGCCAACCCCGACGCTAGCGAGCCGACGCTAGCGAGTCAAAGTGGACATTCAAGGCTAGGAATACACTTTCACCACTGTCGCAAATATATCCTCATGAACAAATGCTAATTATTTGTTTGTTTTCTTTTATTTTCAGTGAATAGTTTATGTGTCTTTATCGTCACGTTTCTTAAATGAAACTGCTTTGGGTGCGACAATGCGCTGTTTAGTGAACAAACTTGTTAAAGCTCACATACTTTTGGTGGACTTAATAAAACTTTGTAGACTAATCCCTTAAAAGCGCCTTTTATTTTAAAGTTTTGACAGTATCCAAGCGATCTTAAAGCTGGTAGTTTAACACTCTTAATTGTAAATGCGGATTTATTGATTATAAATGCTTCGGAAATATTAATATAACTCTGTTGTACTTGACTATGTTAAGGTGATGCAACGCCCGGTTATACTGCGTTTCTGTCTAAATGTATAGTTTCTAGAGCCATGGCGTCATAATGATGGTATTAAGAGGTGGAATAATTCAGGTAGGACTGTGTAGGACATCACTGAAGGCCTAGGTGTGAAATGCACGGCCCGCCACTGTATTTTATGTAAAGCCAAAGGCAAATATTAATGTAAGTGGACAATCAGGTTAAGCCCTAAGTCTATAAGCATGGCTCTATAATATGCTGTATGTCATTTTGTGCGTGCAAGTGTATCTGTGTGTGTGTGGTTGCTGAGTGATTCTCAGTATCATCCCAGGAGATACACAGATAAGAAACTGGCCCTTATGTGTTTTGTTTTTACTATTACTTAAGGCCTGTTAATAAACAATTTGTCCCACTTACTGTGGTAATATGTTATACCCTGACAAGCTGTTGAGTAACCGTGTAGACTTTCTCTCCCGTCTCCTGAAAAACAGCATACTTGGCCTGCGGCCACAGACAACAGTGCAGTCATTATTTGTAGCCCACATGAAAACTTGTTTCAAATAGGAAACATCTCTTATAGGCATTGTTTTACTCTCCCATGCTAAACGAACAGTAAAATGGGCCCATTGTAATGATATGAGTATTTTATGTTATTTATTCTCTTAATTTTTTAATCATTGTTACTCGGATTTAAGCTGTCTTTGCACCAAAAAAACTATTTAAAAGCAGTAGTCTCTACCCTTTGCTTCTGTTTGAAGCAGTGTTGTTAATTTAATAATTACAAGAATGTTGCTAGATAAAAAATGTTGTACTCCCAATGACAATAAAAATAGGAAGTATGCATTAAAACTTAAATTTCAAAATTTGAATGAAACTTGCTTTTTTGTGTTTATTATAACAAAGAGTGGATGACCCCAATCCTACCCCAAACAATGTCTGTCTACAATAAAGCCACTTTTGGAAGGTAACCTAGTGACCTTTTGCTCTAAAGATTTGGGAACACAAGCACTCAGCAGTGCTGCAATGGATTGTGGGTTATGGCCCTGTGGTAGGCTGCTGTCCGGCCAGTGGGGCCATACGTTTACGCCAAGCTGTCATTGCCAATGAAACTGAAATCGGCCTCCAGTTGGGACCCAAAGCCCCCAGATTTGCCCTCACTCCCCTTCGCAGTTTGAGTGGGTTGCGGTGTTCCAAGAAGGGAGACGGCTGTTTTGGCCTTTGACCCTTCTGAGAGTAAATATCTGGGCTTAACCCCTTGGCCCCAGGAAGGTGGACTTGGGCGTGTCCCTCGGGAGGGTGCGTGGGTCGCGCCGTGTTTACACCTCCTGCCTCTTCCTCTGGGGTCACATGACCGCCAAGCGAGTCGTCGTAATCCCTCTGTCAGAATTAATTCCCTTTGCAGTGTTTTTTTGTCTCTGGTAGCCACCGGTTTGCTTATAAACGGCTCCCGGGCCTCTTTGATAGTATGCTTCCAAAAGTCTTAAACGTTCTCCAGACTTCAGACGTCTTGGTTATCTGTTTCCTCTGAAATTCCTTCCTGGATAGCCGCAGTGACGCCGCTGAGGCCGAAGGCCCACCTCTTCTCTGCGCCTTCCTCTTCATCATTTATGTACTGAGCAGACAGACTGGCCTGGGTTTGTTCTCCACATCTTTGACATTCTGTTACCTGCTGAAATCGCAGGGCTTTTCTGCTGGTTGAATTGAAGTAATTCCTTGTGAAGGGAATTCAGCAGCCTGTATTTGCAAGATTCAAACCCATGTCTTTGCAGCATTCCAGAGCCTCGTGGTCTAAATATCTGACTGTGTTGCTCCCCACCCACAGGTTCAGGTAGAGTTTTAGGATGTGAGGAACTCACTGACCAATTGGACCACTTTGACTTTGTCACAGAGTAAATCCTGATTTAAACTGGATAGATTGAGAATATTTCAGAGGTGTTCTGTCTCTCACATTTTACCATTACCATTAATCTCTGTTTCACACCAGTAGAGGGCGATAGCGCTGAAACTAAAACAATGCTCCTCAACACCCTCTGCATGCACACACGCTGCTCCCCCCAGCCCTCCTGTTGTCACTGTGTGTGATTTCTTCATAGACATTAAACAGGTTGTACCCATTAAGAGAGACTGTAGAGAGAGGTCAGAGGAGAAATTTTGTTAATGAGAAAGCATTGCTAGGCGGTGTGTGTCATCTTTGCAGTGGCTATAGGAAGCTGTTAAACACAGGTTTGGGGGGGTCTCTGTGAGTGGAAGCCACTATCAATGCAGTGATAACAAGGGGGTTAGATATCTACACAGAAGTGGGAGTTAACTTGCCCCGGCCAGCCAGCTACAGCTTGCACGCAAAAGCACACACACTGAAGTGCCCCGTGTCATATTCACTTGGTTGGTTTCTGAAGCTTCCAGCTCTGTGAAGTACTTGAGTCTACATTTATTTTATTTTTGTTGAAGACCCATCCAAATTGCACAGGGGATCCAGCACATGCATTCACAGCAAGCAGGTAACAAAATATTTACTTGCTTAATTTCTGGAAATGAATACATTCCCACCCCAACCCTTCCCCAACTTTCTGCCAATTTGTAATCAGCACTGAGGGCAAAAATAAATACTGTTGTTTTAAATTTGGAACATTAAACCATTTTTTTAAAAACATTTTTTGTTACATGCTCTGCTATAATGACACCACATTATTTGATCATAAAACAGGTGCACATTAAGTAGCATTTGCAATGAGGAGCACTCTTGAAACAGCTGAATGGACAGTGACATTAGAGAACCATTTCTGCTGCTGACAGCAGACTCACTTATTCGGTTACTAGGGAACCACCATAAACAAAGCAATCTACCCTTGCTTACTAGCTATCTGGCAAACAAAGTAAAAACATTAGCCAAACATCTTTACTAACCCTAGCCAAACATGCATGAACCCCTAAGGGAAATACGAGGCATCCATTCCAGAATACAACCATAATATCAATTCCACAAATAAACACAAAACTGCACGCAACCAGAAACAAGCCCAAGTTTCTCTGCCCTCTGAAAAAAAAAGTTAGCAGCTAATATTACCAGTTTTGAATATGGTCAGTAAATCAATGCACAAGAACAGGCTTTAAATAGTTTTACATTGACTATATGTTAAAGGTAATTAGCTAACTGGCAGCAATAGCTGAAAGTTAATAAAATGCACTCTCCTACGAGTGAACGTCTGTCCACTCAAATCACCTGCTGAGGAACTGGTTTATTCTTCCAAAATTATGTTTAGCTCACCAGATTTGATCAAAGTCGTGTTGACAGACACAGGATGCTATATTCAAATGATATAATTGGCAGCTTTCAAAAAATTGCTGTATTATTAGGTGCATGCATTTGGCCAGTGCAGGAAAAAGTTACTGAAATTATTTAGCACAATGTAACATTCCATTCACGCACACACACATGAAGTGAAATAAAATAAAACTCCCTATCGAACGAGCCCCAAACCATCACTCTGTTGCCAGATATGGAGTAGATGTGGATGGATTACTGCAAGGGTTATTTCTCCTGACTCATTTTCCTATAGAACTCTATGAGGACAAAAGTCAGGAGAAACAACCCTTAAAGGGATCCATCCACATCTACTCCATATCTGGCCGCAGAGTGATGGTTTGGGGCTCGTTTGATACCTTAGACCCTTGATGACGTACAGCCATTTCGCCAGTCATGTGTTCCATACTGTACCAGCGTAATTTACAGCTGAATCTAGTCTCACCCCCCAATTCTCATAGAGATCAGTTCAAATTCAGAGAGGTTATAGTTAGGGATGTGCGCGTTTAGTCGACTAGCCGATTAAACGTTGCTACCCTTGCTAGTCGGCACCAGAAATACTAGTCGGTTAAACTTATTATTTGATTAATGTACACATTTAAATTACATATTGACATAATTTGCACTGAAATGTCATGTTTTCCTGCTCAAATGTTGCTTTATAAAAAAAAAACGAGCATCCGTTACTAATGTTAACAACGCCGGATAAAATAAAATAAATTTAAAAAACGAAGGAAAGAAACAAAACGCATTAATAGCCTGTTCGCCCTGCAAGTTAAACCAGCGAGGTGGAAAGAGTAAGTAGGCCTATCGCGTTGTTGAATAGCCAAATAAAACAAATGTAATGTCACGTCGATCAGTATTCCTAATTGTTATTTTTTTGTGGGCCTATTATTGATAGTTTTTCTGATGACCGATTATTATTTTTTACTGTATTTGCTATGCGATCGCGTTCACCAAATTAAAATGCCGTTGTAATAATCAGGCACGTTTCCTAAAAATGTTTTGTTACGTTGAATATTGTTTATAAATGCTATTTGTTAACTTTTATTTAGTGAGTTGTTGTCATGTTTTGTAGGATAATGTGCAATGTTCATAATGCAAGGCACAAAGTGCCACACATTTCAGCGGCATTTCAAATACGATTTGGTTATTGAAGAATGTGATTAACGGTTTCAAATGGCTCTTATAATATACGCAATATTTTTTCGGACAATGTTTAACCTTATAGATTAAATTATGCTAAATTTTGACTGTTTTCTAAGTGTTTTCTTACTTTTAGACTAGTCGACTAGTCTAAGTTTAAACTTCCGTTTAAACGTCAGGGAAATTAGTCGTTAGGAACATCCCTAGTTATAGTATCACTTGTAACAGTACCTGAAAATAAGATATCGAGAGTATTTTGATGTTGATTGGTCACAGACTTCAGGAAGTAACAGCATGCTACTTCCATGCTAATAAAAAATTAACTCAATCTATTGTAGAATATGTCGGTAATGTAATAAAATGTGGAGAAGGTGAAAGGGGTGGGCAGACTTTCCGGCTTGACTGTATATCCAGCACGGAATTTGCTAGAACCCTCTTTAAAAAAAGTATTGATGTTCGCAATCCACATTTTCTTTTTTCTCTGGTATTAATTTTTTAAATGATTATTTTGTACATTAAAGTGGTATGTGACTCTTGAAGCCCCCCCCCCCCTATCAGTGCCCCTCCCTCCTGGGTGAGAAGTGGATACCTGCTGTGTCATCTGTTGCCCAAACGCTGAGGACTGAGCATTTTTTGGGTGTCCTTTGCTCAGAAGGCGCTCAGAATGTGAGAGAACAGACCCTCCAAATGTGCCGGTCTGAGCAAACCTGGAGCAGGGGGTGCTACACCTGCTCCCTGCAGCAGTTACACCTCCCGCCGTGAGCCAGCAGCAGCTCCTTCTGTTAGCTAGCGCAAATAAAAGCAGCCTTGCAGAATCCCTAGTGTGGGCCAGGCTTGGCATTGTTTGGTCAGCTGGGTGCTGTATTCTGGAAAATACTCAAGTCAGAAAATTGGAAAAGTAAGAGTGAGAGTTTCACTGTTTTGGGACAGAAACAATTCATCAGCTGTCCAGTGCTGTATGCACCAATTGTGGGGGATCCCTGTGTCAGAGACACAGGGTAAATATTGTAAGTCCAGATGCGATAGCTGTGCAATCTGAAAGTGTTCGAAAAAACACCACTGAAACGGATAATAATCCGTAGTGAAAATAGAGGAAAATAACAGAACAGAAATAACCTCGCGATAAGAACGAGGAACTTGATCTCCGAGCAAAAACAAAGAAATAAGCTATACGCTTATCTAACTCCTGTTAGTGGAGCCAAACAAAAAGGAAAACACCGAGCTCAACAGAACCCCAAGCAATTTGGGTAAGAGCACTCTGAGAAAAGAAAGGAAAACCAAAAGAAACGAGAAAGCCTCTGCTCTGAACTCAGAGCGAAAAAGAGACTTGCTTACTTTCTAAACTTCCTAACCCTTTCTTTTTTAAACTAGCTTTCTTACTAATCTCCTATACCTTTTTTACCGGCTGGAATGTTACGTGGAATAACATGGAAGCAACGAGAGAGGCAGGAAGCGGAGTATAAATAGTCAACAGAAATTAATAACAGGTGAACTTACTAATGACGAGGCGAAAGCAAAACCCCGTCGCGGAACAAAGGAAAATCCGATAGATTACCGGTAACGACAAAAAAGAATAAAGAGGACTCGGAGAAGGAAGGCAAGATCCATGACACCAATGTCGTACATTGTGGTCTCCCTATATCCTATCATTAGAAACACATGTCCCTGCCCGGTGCTGGTTGGCGTGTGCAGCTGCATAGCCAGTGGTTCATTTGGCCGAATGGTGACCTGCTTTGGGTCTCTTTAGCCCAAGAGCGGAGAAGCCAGAAAGCACTGTGGCCAGTGTGAGCCAGAGGAACCCAGCTTTGAAGGCTCTTCCCTAGTTTTCCATTTTTTAACACACATTTTTCCCTCCATTCTTCCCCCATTTCTTCATAACATTTTCCCCTCCCCAATGCAAAATAAGATTAATCAATAAGATAAGTGCTGAGTCGGACAAGTCTCTGCCTCCCATTGTAATTAGGGGACCGAGCAGCGTAGCTGCTGGTACCCTATTGTTTTTGTTCGGATTCTTGTTTTATTTATTTATTTATTTATTTATTTTTTCCCTTTCACCTAAAATTTCCGCGAGCTGGTTTGGCAGGCTTGTTGGGATTGCCAAACTTTTGGATGCTCTATATTATGACGCAGATTGAAGACCTGGTGGCACTGTAGTGCACGTGACAAAATTTTGATATTGACATGCCCACTGCTGACCCCCTGTTTGACCTAGAGTCACAAAATGTGGTATACACATACCTCTGCCCATGATGAACACATTTGCCTCAAGGAACCATCAAGTCAGCTATATTGGATTTTCTGCTAATTAGCACATTTTGTAAAACACTTAAAATGCTACTCCTCCTAGAAAATTAGACCAATTTGCACGTAACTTGGTGTGGGCCTTTCTTAATACATTACTTTTCTAAGGCTTAGGTCAAGAAATGACCAAATGACAAGTCAATACATTTTCAGTGGGTGTGGCTTATCACAAAAATGCTAATAATTCCAAAACCATTTGACAGAAAGTTATGAAACTTGGTAGCTCTCCTAAGAGTAACGTCAGGACTTGACTTCTCCAGTTTCAACCCAATCGAGCCATGTCGTGATGCTATAAAGATCCAAATATAAAAAAATATAAAACATTTTAACAAAAAATAATTAACACGCCCACTGCCGACACCCCGTTTGACTTATTGTCAGAAAATGTGGTGTACAAGTCTCGCTACTCATGCCCTACAAATTAGGGCTGCCACTAACAATTATTTTGCTAATCGATTAATCTTGCAGTTATTACTTTGATTAATCGATGAATCGGATACAATGTTTTATTATTTTATATGAGTATGCATAGCAGCAAAATTTGCATGTAACTCAATACATGCCTTTAGTTAATAATTGCTGATGTAAAGGGCAAGTACAGACAAGACCACATCCACTACAATAAAATAAATAAATACAATAAAAGTAAATGGAGATTAGGGATGAAAGTTGGAACCATAAACGTTTCTAAAAAATTCTATATTAAAAAGCTTTTTTTTCCATCTGGATGCACAAAACATGCATTGATAACAAATTATAATCTACAGTTGCTGTCATAAATGTGGAAACAAATACTAACATTAGGCTACTAAATACAAAATACAATTACATTTTTGAAATTAAATTCAATGAATTGCGTTTGTTAATCAGCTTGCACAAATTGTCCCAGCCCTATGCACACAGCAGAGTGTTTTGGATGTGAACTGTACACATCTAGAAGTCGTGGAGGCTTGGTTGCCAGGTGACCAAATCTGCTTGCAGCTATATATATATATATATAATTTATTTATTTTCTTGGAGCTTTCAAATAGCCAACCAGCACCTTGTGAATAAATTGTGGCAAATTCAGTATAAAACATAAGTAGTCCACTAAGATCTTCTGAAGCAAGACCATTCCATGCCATATACAGTGATGGAGTAAAACTTCACCTGAAAACTGAATTTGAATTTAGTAAATTTAAATTTGTATTTCATAATTTTAATTTGTATATACATTTTGAAACTGAATTTTATTGCACTGAATTTGTATTTCATGATTTGAATTTGTATATGTTTTGAAATTGTATATGTTTTGAAATTGAATTAAGTTATTTGAATCTGAATTTGGGTAGGCTATTCAGTTAAACTCGGATTTCAAATTCAGATTTCAGAAATTCCATTTGTAAAAATTCAAATCTTAGAAATTCCGTTTGTAAAAATTTAATTCTCCAAAAGCTAGCTTTCAGTTTTTCAGTTTGTGCACATCCGGGCACTTCAGGAAAAGCTGTTGTTGGCAGATATCGTCAATCTTGGAGTGAGCGGCGCTGAGCGCATCACAGTTCTCATTTGGTTCCAGTTTGGTAGCTGTATGTGTGTAATGTTGATATTAATTTACATAATTTACAACGTTATTGAGAAAAACGTTATTGCCATACTCACGTCATTATATTTTAACTAGCCTACATGTCAGAGTCAGACTAATGTCTATGTATTAGCTACGTAAAAGTAAGACTAACTAAAAGTAAGATTAACGTTAGCTAATGTTACCGGCAATAAGTAGGCTAAGTGGCAACAGTAATATTAGCAACCATGATGGATAAGTGGACAGATAATGTTAACTTTGGTCAGTAACGTTTAGATTAGTTATAGTTATACTAGGGTTTTTTAAGTCGCGAAAGCTTTAAAATTGATTTGCTGGCTAACATTGCAGACAGATTCTATTGTATGTATGGTTGCAACGCTAACGTATCCTACAATATTAAAGGGCATCTTTTAGGTTGCCATCCCCAGTGAATATGTGGGAAATTGATGTAGCAATAGGATTTTAAAATAATTTAAAAATATATAACATTATAGGCTACACTTATTACATCTAGGCTGTGCTTATTTTTGTAACGAAATTGGCCATGTGCACCTCAAATCTGAATAATATGGGAAATGCAATGGTGACGTAGCATTGGATAGGGTGAACAGAGCGAGAGTCAGTGAATAGTAAAGTAAGCAAAATTTGCATCAAGATGGATCGCAATGGCGACATGAGCTGGAATATCCACTTTCCAACGTTTGCTATGGACCGCAGCCTTAAAATTTCAAACTGGCTAGGTGTCACAGGGACCGGGAACAGGCATGAATGAGGAGAAACAATGGGGCGCGGCAAGAGACGGAGTTGTGGTCTGAGGAGCACATGTGGCGAACTGGTGAGAACTAAGTTACAGTACCATTAACTTAACAATGAAACTAATAGCTAAATAACTTACACTTTGAATGGATCGGTATGTTCAGCTGCAACTGTGACAATAATAGTAGATGTGCAGAATACACAGCTCATGATCATGTATTGTTACAATAGCTAAACATGAATGCACACACCACCACTAAAAATGTGATGGTAACTTAGACATCAACTTAAAAGCTAATGAAGGTGATTTGTTTTTAGGCTACTAATAGATAGCTGCTTGATAGATAGGCTACTTGTGCAGCAGTGCCAGCCCATAGCCTCAGCTGTGGAGAGTATGAGCTGGAGAGAAGTGGATGCGTTCTGTAAGTTGGTGGAGAACCTCACTCCCAGCCCAGACATTATCTGTCTAACAGAGCACCCAGGCTTTTAGGCTTGCTGTCTGATCTTTGTACTCCAGATGGCATACTTAAACCTCCGGCAGGAACATGGCCCACTCAACGCCAGTACACGTGAGTTACAATATCGCTATCCAAATCAGTTTGTGTTATTACTTGTGAGATTCTCACAAGATGATTTAAGATACTAATGTCTCTTTTTTTCCCCAGGCAATACCGCTACACAGGCAGGTTGTCCACTGGGCCTATGGCATTCTGGGGAGCCACATAAGGAAGCCCTTGCCATTATGTGTCATCTCCACAATTTAAAGGCAAATTTACAGAAGGAGGAGGAACTTATAGAGGCTTTCTATAGAATCAATACATTTAAATTTAATCAAAACATACTGTGTCCTAAATTTATACATAAAACTTTGGTTTTGTCATACAATTCAGATCAAGAAGCAACACAGGTTGCAGGTTACATGGGTAAAAAATACCTTTATTAAATTGATGCAACATTAATGACTACAGGCCTACATGCAGCAGCAGCCTAATACCAGCAGGCTTATAACATATACAAGTAGCCTATATTAATAAAGAAAGCAATTATAACTGCATTCCTATTCTAATAAACTCCAAATAAGATATTTTAATTTAATCTATTGTTGCTGATTACATCTTAATTATGTATTAATGGTTACATATTAATGAATGTCTCAACGCACACCGCAATGTCAGGTACATTGTATACCGTGCATGCAAATACTTGTACTCGAAATGTTCAGGCAGTTTTGTATACTTCCGGGTAGGAGAGGAGTGGTAGTGGGAGAGTGGAGGAAAGGAGGTGGGGACTGAAGAATATTGGGATGCAGCCCTAATGTCCTGTGGTGAACCATGACTTCTGTGATACGTACTGCCCAACCTCTGTTGGCTGGATTTGGACAGGGGGCCAGGCGTGGTGTAGGACATGGCAGTACTGCTCTCAGAGACTCCATCAGGGCTGATGCGTATGCTGGGGGAGAACAAACATCTTTTAGATCAGCGGTCCCCAACCACCGGTCTGCGGGCCGGTACCGGTCTGTGGGTCATTTGGTACCGGGCCGCACAGAAAGACTGATAATCCATAAAATATTTTTTTAATCAGAATCTGAAAGATGTTTTATTTTGAAAAATGACCGGAACCATCCGTGTCTCTTGAGATGGTGAGTTGTATTTTTATGCACTTTATATTTGTTTTTATGTCAGTCGTATCATTTTATTTTGTCATATTTATCCCCCCACACCTTGAAGGCCGGTCCGTGAAAATATTGTCTTACGTGAAACCGGTCCGTGGCCCAAAAAAGGTTGGGGACCGCTGTTTTAGATCACATTCAGTGACATAGCTGTTGAAGCATGCACAGTACTCAGAAGATAAATCCCGATTTGAAGATTGATTTGAAATTGCTTCCCTTGATGGACAGAGATATGTGAATGGTGGATGTGTGTTGAGCTAGGAAGGATGTGCCGAGCTTTGGGTGGATGTCCTGTGAGTGTAACCCTGCGTGGAAATGTGCTTACCACTCCAGAACCAGGATGACAACGGCCTCTCCTTGATAGGGCGGACTACCCAACCACCCTTGCGGAACCTCAGGTAGCGAACCACGTAGCACGCCTCCCCATCCTTGGTGGTAGTTACCGCTCAGCTGCCTTTGTCATTGTCGTGCAGGTGTGCCAATAGGAGCCTGAATAAAAAGTTAAATAGGCAATTCACCAATATTGATTCCTTACATGGCAATAACTCAGAGTGGCTGCTGTCCTGCTGTCTCCTGCTCCAAACTGTATAATGGAGTCATATAGACGGGCAATGGCGCTAGTTTGAA
Organism: Ilyophis sp. 1 JC-2022; assembly: GCA_022702515.1. Classification (NCBI taxonomy): domain Eukaryota; kingdom Metazoa; phylum Chordata; class Actinopteri; order Anguilliformes; family Synaphobranchidae; genus Ilyophis; species Ilyophis sp. 1 JC-2022. The sequence continues at coordinate 105,010,720 of CM040406.1, forward strand.
GCAAAGCTATATTTAGCAAAAGTCAAAAAGCTCCAATTCATTTGTGGGCTTAGACTGCCACCCCGTGGCTAAAAGGTACAATATTTCTGCATTGAAATAACTCACTAAATCAATACTCCCATGACATTACATGAAAATAATTGTCACAAATCCTAAAAGTCTCACCATAACTAGCTAGCTAAATAGTTTACAATACCTTGACTTCTGGGCCTGGCTAACGTTGCAGTGCTTCCCCCCGTGTGACATCATCATGTAAATACTCATGTAAATGCTGTCATTACCCAGCTGCCTAAGATGTATAACACATGTATGTGCTGCACAGATTTACCTCCAAAACTTACAAAAAAATGCTTGCTTGATGTTAACAGTATGATGGCTGGCTTACGTTTAGATCAGGTCGGTTTAGCCTAGCTAGCTAGCCTAGCCAAGCAGCAATATTATACTATTTTCATAGCTAATAGCAGCCATATAAAAAAAAAAAAAAATGTCGAGTTTCCGTCGAGTTCTATCTCTCTGGTGTGAGAGTTGTTTTTTCCACCAGGCCAGGCTCAATGATAATGGCTATGAATAAAGAAAGGAGAGGAGCCGAGTGAACGGATAATGTTTGGGCCGCACCAGGTATCAGTCTCACAAGGTCCTGTTTTCGAAATCCCATCCTGAATCCCCAGGGACAATCCTGCTCCCTAAAATTGGCATCGCACACAATCACACTTTTCGACACATATGAGCAGTGAGGTCCCGACTCCTCACCTGCACAAATCGCACCCATGCAGGAAAATAGCTAACGTTACTTTTCCTGAGGGAAAAACGTGAATTATGTGCAGCCTGCACAAACACAAGTTCATCGGCATCCTAAATCACAGTGAAACTTACTAAAACTGAAACTTAACTAGCTAAAGGACTCATGGCTGACTAACCTTAACAACTCTCACCTCACAAACTATAAACACGACTGCACTCTAGCACTGTGCACTCCGTGAAAACAAAAAACAACGGAGTTTGTGTGGCTCTCCAGGACTTGGGTTGTAGACCCGCTGGTCTAACGACTAGCTAGCTACCTTGCTAGATAACATAATGTTAACTTACTGCAGATAGCTACGACAACAACCCACTGGTCTTGCTAGATGATTAACATTAGCTAATGTTAACTTACAACAGATAGATACGATAACAACGTTAGTCTAATTTACATAGTAGCCTAGACAGACAGTAGTCTGACAAGTAGTTAAAAGTGTAGTGAAGTGCCCGGATGTGCACAAACTGAAAAAAAAAAAGCTTTTTTTGGATTTAATTTTTTTTTAACTGAAATTTTTGAATCTGAATGAATTTGAATGAGAACTGAATATATTATCGAAATATATTCATTCAAATCACATAAAATAAATAATATAAAAAACATATACAAATTCAAATTATGAAATACAAATTCAGTGCAATACAATTCAATTTCAAAACGTATATACAATTTCAATTGATGAAATACAAATTCAGTGCAATAAAATTCAGTTTCAAAATGTATATACAAATTCAGTTTTCTGGTGGCACAAGTTTTACACCATACACAGTGCCCTCCACTATTATTGGCACCCCTGGTAAAGATGAGTAAAAATGGTTATAAAAAAATCATCGTTTGGTGAATTAGCTTAATCTCACACTGAAAAAATTAAAACAACCTTTAATTGAAGTAAATGTATTATGAAGAAAAGAAATACTATACTATATAGTGATACTATAATGTTTCTAAACTATAAAGATCCATGCATTTGAATGGATCTCTATGAGAATTTAGGGGTGGGACGAGATTTAGTTGTAAATTACACTGGAACAGTATGGAACACACGGTTGGCGAAATGGCTCTAAGTCATCAAGGGTCTGACGTATCAAACCAGCTTTAAACCATCACTCTGCTGCCAGAAATACAGTAGATATGGATGGATAACTTGAAGGGTTTCATCTCCTGACTTATTTTTTCCTAGAGTTCAATAGGAGAAACAACCTTAAAGTGATCCATTCATATCTACTGCATATCTGGCAGCAGAGTGATGGTTTGAGGCTCGTTTGATACCTCAGACCCTTGATGACTTACAGCCATTTTACCAACCATGTATTTCATACTATTCCAGCATAATTTATAGCTGAATCTAGTCCCACCCCAAATTCCCATAGAAATCCATTCAAATGCAGAGACGTTATAGTATCACTTGTAAAAGTACCAGAAAATAAGATATCAAGAGTCTTTTGATGTTGTTGGGTCACAGACATCAGGATGTCCTGGCATGCAAAGGACATGCGACCAAATATTTAAAATGAGTACTTTATTCTATATATAAATGCATGGGTGCCAATAATTGTGGCACATGTGGTTTTGTTAAAAATAATTATTTCTTGAGGGATTTTCTTTTTCTCATAATAAATTTACTTCAATTAAAGGTTGGATTTTTGTTCATTTTTTCAGTGTGAGATTAAGCTAATTCAACTATCAATTTTTTATAACCCTTTTTACTCATCTTTACCAGGGGTGCCAATAATAGTGGAGGGCACTGTATATAGAGACAAATGTAGTCAATTCTACATTTCTTGGTTCTTGTAAGTGCCCTACCCATTCAGCAGAGATGGACTGAGAATGACAATCGAGGGCTCATAGGGAGGGATCCTGCATGAATGCAGAATATTGCAGGTGAATGGGACATGCATCACCCCGTGGAGTTTGAATGATTGCAGTTAGTTCCTTTAGCCGAGTGCCTTCTGTCTCAGTAAGTAATTGTAAGTTGTTAGGTAGTGCATCCAGCAAGGATCGCGGTTTGAACGTTGCAGCCGCAATGACATCCCATCACAATTTGTACAATCACACAGCTGTCACTGACAGTATTTATTTAGTCACTCAGCCCTTACCTGTGGTAATCACTATAACATAGATTACATTTTATAGTTAACCTGTTTCTTCAGCTGGATGTTAACTCAGGCAGATGAGGGCAGGTGGGGAGAGGTGTGAAAGACTGCTTTCCAGTAGGGACGTGAATCTACAAGCTTCTGTTTTGATGTGTCCACCCCCACCCTCTAACCACTCCACTGCGAGTTACTGTGTGTATTTCGCTGTTGTGTTTTTTTGTGTTTCTGTGGCTGCTGTTATAGAAAACCGATCAGGTTATAGACCCAATGGTGTGTAGTTTGTGTCCCCATTGTGCTAACCCCCCCAACCCCCTGCCTCTTGTCTCAGATTCCAAGGTCTTGATTTGTTTTGCTTGTCCAAACCCACAATGCCTGGAACCAACTCGGTGAAGATTTAATTGGAAAAGTTTTGAAAATTGGACAAGCTGTGGAGGAGTGGGCCATGACATTGGCATATTAAATTGGAGTGCATGCTGGGAAGAGGTGGGGGTGTTACTTTTTATTTGCTAAATTGTCCATGGCAAGGCTTGTGCCCTTTTTTGGTTGTATTGATGTTGTGTTGACAACATTTCTGTGGAACTGAGGTAACCCCTGGGCCTGCCATGTGTAGAGTGGATTACAGATCACTGTGTAACAGTCTCAGTTGAGAAAATTTGACCATATGTTGATTTTGTAGGGAATAAAAGAGGGTCCGTTGACAAAAACGTTAGATCAAAAACGTTTAAAAGTGGCTTTTTAAATCAAAAATCCCCATTTGGTATATCCAAACCACAATACACATTGAATTAGGCAGGAAACAGTACACAAACATGTTAGAAGGTTTTTTTTTCTTTTGTTTTTCTCCCTTCTGTGCTTTTTTTTTGAGGAGATTTAGTAGGAAAACTCAATACAGGTTAATGCCTGCAAAAAAATGGTGGGAATTGAGGATCAGTGTGGGCAGAAGCCCCTGGATCGTCTTGGCTGGCAGCCTGATCCACGCGGATTACTGAGCACCGGGTCCGAACAGACTTGCTGTTGCATGGAGGCAGATGAGATAGAGGCAGGGTTTAGAGAGAGGGTTTCTCACTCAAGAGTGGAGCTGGTATCCAAGGGCGTCTCTGTGGATGAACGTAACAATGGGGCATGTAACAGGCGATGTGTTTACTAGAGTCATAATGCCGGGAGAACAGAAGAATATAGAGGGGAATGCTGGGATGGACACACATGATGTGCGGTGGTCTTTTTTTGGGTGGACTGATTCGCCATGCTCTCTGATGTGTGAACAGTTGTCATTTTGAGAATGCTAAGGCGGTATTACAATAAACAAATAACATTCTTACCGTTGTTTAGGTGGAGTAATGGAGTAATGGCCAGGTTTAAGGCGATGACCGTGAAAAGACCCCGGGTGATGTAATCTGTGCTCATAAATTCTTTGGACACCATCCTTGTACTATTAGCCCGATCCGCTGAGAGGAATTAGACGGCTCACGATTCAGGTGCATTTGATTATGGACAAGGCTATGAGTTCATTAGCTTTCCTGGTACAGCCGTGCTCTGTCCCTCAATGCTGACCCCAGACCAGAGGTTTTTTTTCACATAATACCTGGGGTTATGATTAGGGTCTCTTGAGCTGATCCTGGATCATAGTTTCAGGGAACAGTGGCTGAAAGGCAGAGACACGTGTTCTTGAGAAGGATCACAGGATATCCGTACTATAGTGTGATTCAGAAGAGAGGTTAGATTAGCTATACCAGTAGTTCTTGAACATTTCCTACCATGAACATGACCTAGTAAAGGACCAAATACATTTTTTGTGAACCACCCATTTAAAAATATATATATATGGACACATGTTCAGATATGTAATACATTTTTTATTATTTTAACTTATATACGTATTTGGCAACTAACGCCATGCATGCCCATGCAAGTGCAGTATTGATTTTGACTGGTGTAAATACCAATGGAAAGTATATGAAACACAGATAAAAAGTTATAAATAACATAAACATATTAAGAGTATTCTTAAGTGTAGCGTGTGTGTGTGTGTGTGTGTGTGTGTGTGTGTGTGTGTGTGTGTGGGGAGGGGGGGGGGGGGGGGGGGGGGGCGGGGTGCTTCGTGTACACAATTTATATTTTTGTATTTAGTCGATGGTCTTAGAGAAAGAGTAGTGGGAATACTCTGATGGCTTGTGAGTATGTATCTTTGAGCCCATGGTATCAAATACTGTATATCTTTGTGCACATGGAAAACTGTAATAGAGGAATGTATTAAATTGATTTATTGTGTGATTAATTACTGGTTCCTTGAAAGGAACTAAACCTGTGCAAATAGCCAACCCATTTAGTGGTCCAGATCATAGTTATGATTTAATCTAGTCTTAAAATGTGCTGGATTGATGGAGGCGGGCATCGACAATGATGGTAATGAGCATTTGATTCTCATCAGTACAGCCACTTTAAAGGTCAGAGGGCACTGAGCTCATCCAATTCCATCCCATAATATTTCCTCCCTGCCCCAGACCTACCCTAAGCTGCTTTGTGCGCATTTCCAGAAGTGATTTCTCAGGGCGAAATTAACTAGATTTGTCACCAGAAGACATACAAGCTCTCATTCGAATCCCAGTTGGGCCGTTGCTACATTACACGTGTGAGTAATTTACTGAGGTCAAGCTGAATATGTAACTGTATAAGTGGAGAATATGTAAAATTGTGTCATTGTGTAAATCCCCCCTTCCAGTCAAGGCAGATAAATAACGTCACATAGTAAAGTTTCTGCTGCATCAGCCAGGCAGTGTAAGCTCTCTTGTTAAGGAGTGTGTTGTCACTGAAAACCAGCCCACGTTTTTAGTGTTTATCTGCATTGTGGGCCCCTACATCCAGATAACGTGGTTTTATGTACAAATTTTTAAATGTATTTTACGTTCAGGAGTCAACCATAACTTGGCTTTGGTCTGCATCGCAGGGCCAGACAGGGTCCTGTGCAGTATCCAGGTTACTGCTTTGTTCGCCACATTCTTAACTGAAACACTATTTACTGAACAACCTTGTAGTTGACTAGGTTAAATGAGATAATATGTTTTGTATTGTCTATCTTCATCTTTGTTTCAGCAATTTGGATTACACATACAATAGGACAGGAAATACAAATTATAATTTCAGTAACGTTATACATAATGGAGAAGTTGCACATTACATATGTAGTTCACAACAATTACTTACCATATGCTTAGAATGTCCAACCACATACTTTTACATAACTTATGAAGACTTTTACCTAAAGCATCAGTCTGGTATATTGATTGATAAATTTCTGCTAAAGTGCTGATACATTTTAAGAATTAAAAGTGAGAACTATAGCCTTCTATGATTTGTTTTCATGGGATTCATATTTAGAAGGAGGGGATATAAAAGTGTTCTCTGGCTGATTTTAAGGTTTATGGTTATTTTTTTAATATCAGATAAAATTTAAAAGAAGATTTGATGATCACAACCACCAAACAGGAAGATGGGGTCACTTTCTTTTTATTAAAAACCCTAAATCAAAAAGAAAGGGGTGTGCAGAAAGTTGAGGCAAACATAGGAGGGGAGAGCATGGAAGATGAGGGGAGACCTGAACAAAGGAGAGTGCAGAAAGGAGAATGGAGGAAAGGGACGAGGGAATGGAGATATACTGAAGAAGGATGGAGAGCTAGAACAGAGAACAGTGCTATAACAGGATCCATAACTGGTTCTATAAACAGCTTGTTTTTCCGAAGGAGCGGTATAATGCAAATAAAATAATAAGGTATCATTTCTTGCACACATTTGAATGTATTCTTTGACACGTGGACAGATGCATCTATTAATTAACAGTGCTAGAAGTAGTTTATGTCGAGCTGGGCTGTCAGAATCTGCCTTCGCATCCAGACTGCTGCTCAATTGTGAATGTCCCCTTGCTGATATAGCACTAAAATCGCCCCACTAAAATTGGCAGGGGTTAGCGACTCCAAAGTCAGTCATGCTTTGCTGATACTTTATTATAAAGTTTAGTTGTATGTAATGATACATCACAGAATGATTAATTATATATCAGTGTTAAAGCACAAGTTTTCTGCTATAAAAGTGTAACAATTGCAGCGCCAATGTACATCAGACTAGAAAACTGGCAATTTCTCATGTTTACACAACTGCATTTGAGGACCATAAAGGACACTCGAATCCTAATTCTGGGTGTTTACTGAGCACAAAGATATCCAAATTTATGTCCACAGGGACATTGGAGGGGCTGCAAGTGAGTTCATGTTGTCTGAGGCCAGCAGAATAAAAATATGACCATCGTTAATTAAAATGAAGGCAGGAAAGTGCTGCAAAACACAGTCAATGGTTCCACTGCAACAGATAAGAAGCCACAGCTGCAGCGTTTGGTGCAGTCAGCAGCCACACACAGAGGAATTACAGTGGTAGTGAAATGGGACCACCAAGAGTCTCAGTGAAATATGCAGAAAGGGTATGGAGAAGAAGGGAGTGTTTGAGTCATCCAGCCACACATACACAAATGCTCACGTGCGGCCAGACAAACGCACACACACACGCACGCACGCACATACACATACATGCACACACACACACACACACACACACACACACACTTGCTGAAAGATGAAAGTGAGGGGGACCTGGGCTGATGAGAGATAGGCATTTTAGATTAAAAACCCTGCTGAATACTACCTCATTAAATGTCCAGGGTCTCACAGTGAAGTGAATACAGGCCCACTGTGTTTCCATCCCTGTCAGTTCATCTCTGTGAGGCTGCCCATTTGGAGAGAGGTGGTCATAGTTTCAGTCTTGTTTTAATAAAATGTGTTTAATTATTTTGTACTTTCTTAAAAAAGTACAATGAACAAAATTAGACTAGTTGCCCAAACTTGACCAAGTTTAGAAAGTATATACAAAAAATGCTTTGGGTTAAAACTGTCATTTTTTGTTCACTATACCTTCATAAAGTGCACATAGCAGTTTAATGACTATGACATTGCTATTTCATAAAGCATTCATAACAACTGTGGTGATTCTTGATGCTGACGTAGAATAATATAACATGCTACGGGATATCACTACATGAGCCATTATAATACAGAAAGTTTGCTTGTAACGGTGTTGTGATAATGCAGGCTGCTAGATGGTAGTCTATTGAAATGAAAATGTGGGTTAATTGAGTTTCTCCAGAAGAATGGTAAGGGTGACATTGTTATTCAATGTGTCCAGCTGTTGCTCAGGTCATTAAGGAAGTCTTGGCTTAATAAATGCAATAAATTTATGAACTGAGCTATTGTCCAATTTTTGGGATGACGTGCACCTTTGTCTTTGGATTTTCCTCCAGCACAGAGCACTGTGCCTCGAGTGTGGAGTAATGGACATTCAGAAAATGATAGCTACCATGGAGATGGTAAAACCATGAGGTTCCACAGTGGAAGCAGTTAAATGGAGCTCAACTGTGAATGATTGAGTAACACTGCAGGTAAAGTGTATTTACAGTGGGTTTAGTTTCACTGTCAGGGCGTGTGTATGGATGTTTGGTCTCTGTACAGCAGTCTCATGTCTGTGTTTGTCCCCTGGCTTTCCCCATTGTTGATATTGGCACTTGGCAAAATCCTTTTGTTTAAAGGCTATTTTAAAATGACAGTATCCACATAAGTCCCACACAGTTGGAAGGCTGCTGTTGATTGGTCTCTCAGGGAAAGTGTTTTGTTGGAAACAGAAGGCATTTTAAAATCTTCATATTGTTTTGCAGTACTTTTGCTCTGGTCACTACCCCCACCACCTGTCCTGCTCCCCCCTGGCCATGATGCTACATACAATGCTTACAGGCTTCTGGGATGGGAAAGACTATCCATATATTGATATCCTGAAGAGTTCAGCATTCAGAAAGGATGCATGAATAATCTTAGTCAAATCCCGCTGATCCATACAGAACCAGATTAAAGTGGAGTAAATGAGACAGAACATGCTTACGGGAAAAGGTGAAGTGTGGAATTCCTGTCATGTTTATGTCACAACATGTCATAACCTTGCATCACGGTCCTGCGAGCGTTCAGGACATGAGGATGACATGGTAATGGTGCGATGAGCATTTGGGATGAATGGATTCTGAACACCTGAACTTTGTTTACAGCGGCGTGTCAGAAAACCAGCCGCCCTGAAGAACGCCTGGCACTACCCTGGTATGACTCTGCCCAGGTATTTAGCAGAAAGAATTGTGGAAACCAGGCAGGCATCACCCTGTTCCATCGACTGTGGACCCTGAGAGCAGCCCACTCTCAGACATTGGTCAGGAGACTGAGGGGAAATCTCATGCTTTTGTCCCTCAGTAACCTATCGGGATTTTTTTGTGTTTTTTTTTTAGGGGGGCATGCACCACAGGTGCATAAGAACCCTATTGCCAATGCTGCTTTTTTCCTTTTGTGCTGCACAAACAGTTTAGCATGTTCATTTAGGTAATTGTTGAACTTTCAAAACTGTCCAAAAAGTCAACATTAGGGGTAAATTTAGATTGAATCCAGGGCTCTGTCTTAGATCAAGAATAGTAGGGCATATCTCATTGCTTCGGCTGCTGTCATTCAAGGCAGTTTCTTTTCTTATGTTGCCAGAGCCTCATTGCTCTTTACTTTTGAATTATCCGCTGCTCTAGCTTACATTTGTATTCCTGGACATGCAGTCCATGACATTTATTTTGTTAGGACAACTAGAAAAAGTTTCCCAGAAAATGTGATTGTGGTATTGAAGCCAGGCAGCCACTGATCCATGTTCCATCTGCTCTAGCCCCTGATGTTTGCAAGGAGTCTCTCTCTCTCTCTCTCTCTCTCTCTCTCTCTCTCATAGACATACATTCTGCTACTAGTTGTAGTTTTTTTTTGCTTTCTGGTAGAAATTCAAATTATCAATCAACATGAATGATAGCTACATAGCATGACTGGAAGCATGTTGGAAGCAAGTTATATCCTGGAAGCGGCACATTTCAAATGTTTTATGCTGGTTTAGGTGTTTAAGTTTTTTTTATTTTCAGCCTTTTGTATAGATGAAAATATATCAAGAAAATACATAATGGTATGCTGAGATATTATCTCCATACAAACCTGCACATATGACACGTGACGTCACGTGACGCTGTAATGACGACATATAGTCCAGCTCTCTCGTGTTCATGTTTGTTCATTTGAATGTCTTTTGTTATGTCGGGCTTTTGTTTTTTTTCATGCGCTGTGTGTCTGTTGTGGGACGGGGAAGCGGGCTGGAGATTGTTCAGGGCACTCAAGCTGCTCGTTTTGATAATATTGACATATTCGGGATAAATTTGTTTGTGGTCATCACCATGGAGACGCATTCGCAACATATACTCGGGAATGTCCATTGGATCTGCAGCTACAAAGTTTACCATTGCTCTTCACCGGAGGTGAAAATGTCTGGACTGATCTAGGACTGCAGGTAATCTTCAATAGGCCACCAGGAAAGGGGAAGGAGAAGATAATGCGGGGGAGGAGTGTGACGACGAGTGGGAAGGCTGATGCAGTTCGGTGCTCCGTGTTAACAGTGGACAGAGACCGCAACACTGCGTGTATGGAGGAAAGTCATGGAGACGGAGTTTGTGTGTTGGACTGCTTGATAATGCTGGACATCTCGGGACAGCGGGGGCTATTTTTAATCATGACGTTTGGCTGTAGTCTATTCAACTTTAATTCACTTTATTAGTTTGATTAATGCAATGATTCTATTGAATGCATTTGTTTGATATGTTTGTTTGTGTGTTGTGGGTCTATGTATTTTTTGTTGTTGCTGGTGGCTACAACTGAAGTTCCCTAGCGGGAAAATAAAAGTTATTCTATTCTATATAAAGGCTCACACATGCAGTTCTGATAAATCACTGGCTCTGGGCTGTGTAGTTTTTATATGTGATATCTGTTTCATGTAAAGAAGATTTTATCAGCACAGATTTCCAATATGCTTGCGGTTTCTCCAGAGCAGAGACACCTGCCCTGCAGCTGCTGCAGGCCTGCGCAAGAGATCACCCACAGAGGGAACAGCGGCAGAGGGAGTGCAGGGGGTTCGCTGGGTGTGCAGTGTATGATGAGGTGTGTGAGGTGTTCAGTAGACAAGGAGACATGTCAATGTGTTGGGTGTGCAGTGCGTGTGTTCAATGTGTTGAGTGTGCAGTGGATGTGTTCAGTAAGCAGTGGATGTGTTCAATTTGTTGGTGTGCAGTGGATGTGTTCAATGTGTTGAGTGTGCAGTGGATGTGTTCAATGTGTTGGGTGTGCAGTGCGTGTGTTCAATGTGTTGGGTGTGCAGTGTGTGTGTTCAATGTGTTGAGTGTGCAGTGGCTGTGTTCAATGTGTTGGGTGTGCAGTGCATGTGTTCAATGTGTTGGGTGTGCAGTGTGTGTGTTCAATGTGTTGAGTGTGCAGTAGATGTGTTCAATGTGTTGAGTGTGCAGTGTGTGTGTTCAATGTGTTGAGTGTGCAGTGGCTGTGTTCAATGTGTTGGGTGTGCAGTGCATGTGTTCAATGTGTTTGGTGTGCAGTGTGTGTGTTCAATGTGTTGAGTGTGCAGTGGATGTGTTCAATGTGTTGAGTGTGCAGTGGATGTGTTGAGTGTGCAGTGGGTTCGTTGAATGTGCAGTGGATATGTCCAATGTGTTGAGTGTGCAGGGGATGTGTTCAATGTGTTGGGTGTGCAGTGCGTGTGTTCAATGTGTTGAGTGTGCAGTGGCTGTGTTCAATGTGTTGGGTGTGCAGTGCATGTGTTCAATGTGTTGGGTGTGCAGTGTGTGTGTTCAATGTGTTGAGTGTGCAGTGGATATGTTCAATGTGTTGAGTGTGCAGTGGATGTGTTCAATGTGTTGGGTGTGCAGTGTGTGTGTTCGATGTGTTGAGTGTGCAGTGGATATGTTCAATGTGTTGGGTGTGCAGTATGTGTTGAGTGTGCAGTGGATATGTTCAATGTGTTGGGTGTGCAGTGTGTGTGTTCAATGTGTTGGGTGTGCAGTGCGTGTTAATGGGTGTGTGTTGGATGTGCAGTGCTAAGGGTAGTCAGGGGATATCTGAGGGCCATGACTCGGTTTACGGTAAATCCCCGGTGGATTTTGGGCTTTGCAGTACAGCAAGGCTGGGTCCATACTCATGTGAGGAGCTGAGGAGAGCTGGGTGGAATTCACAGCTGCCTGTTTCCGTAGGGGTGTGAAGGGTGCTTCGGCCAAGCCCCAAAAATATCACCAACTAGACTGTATCCACAACGCAAGCTGTGAACTAATCTCTTTGCCTGAGAGCTGTCGGTAAAATACATGTTTTAATTGAAACCTGTCTGGTGGGGCAGTTGATAGTTTCACTTTTTACCCTTAACAGAACTTTAGCAGTTGTGTGATGTGAGCAGCTATGCACTGTGAAGCGCATGCCTTGCTGCTGTGTGTTCATTGTCTCTTCACTGGCCCAAAATATGGGACATCTGTCATGTATCCAGCCTGAAAATCAGTTAAATTACTGTTTATAGACAGTTTTACAGGCCTTTCTTTCACTCTAATTAAATGTATGTTTAATTTGAATTGCACAAGGTGTAATGGATGTTTAAGTGTGCTTAATTTTGCTTCAATTTTTGCTCAAGTGTGCTTCAATTTTATGGAACATTTTTTGTATGAACAACGTTGGTGGCTCTCTGTCAGAGTGCTGACTCTGAGCCTTCAACACGTATGGCTGACTGTACAGTGTGCTGAGGGACTTTGAGGATCTAGAGATGTGCAAAGAGATGTGGCATGCTATCAGCTAGATTGCCAAGTAAAACTGCACCTCATTAAACTGGCAGCCTTCTGCTGTCTTTTTTTGAATAGATGGCAAATAGAATGTTCTGTTTTGAGACATTGGTCAACCATGGAAAACACAGAATTCCGAATGATTTCAAAATAATTTTGTAGCAATCTCAAACATAACTCTGAACCCAAATACACCAGGTCTTCCTGTCTGTGTATCTTTAATTCACAGTTAAATGGAAACTCGAAGGGCTCTGGTTTTACGGCTGGTCAGCCCTCCTCCCTTCCCTCAAAATTGGATGAGCCTCTGACCAGGCTCACCACAGATATTTACTTGACATCTTCGTAGTGCTTGGTTTTCATTTGGCTCATACCACTGTGTGTGTGTGTATGTGTGTGTTTTGTTTGGTAGTTATATTAATAATAATGATAATTAATTTTCTATTAATTTTTTGTGACATTGCACTACATCCTATCATAACTGATGTCCCAATGTAAGGCGCTGCCTCCATATCAGGCGTCCATTCTGTTTATTTATCAAACTGTGAAAAATTATTGTGAGGTTTTTTTTTTTTTACATAGATGAGTGTTTTCCTTCTTAAATCTTGGATTAATGATGCTGGCAGTGTAGCTGAAAAGGTGCTCCATCATCCAACAGTGACAGTAGAAATCCAACAGGGGGCCAGTGCTGTGGAGGAAGGGCCTTTTGGGCCTAGGCTCTGTATGTTTTCTTTATTCACTCTCACCGAGACCATCCGTCTCTGGGACTTTATTTATCGCTGGCCGCTCTCACTCCCCTGCGCTATTTTTAATGCCTTTTACGTTTTTTTTCCTGCCGCAAGGCGGTCAGAGGCCATTTTTGAAGATGAGGTCACTGCTGCAGCGGTGACTGGGTGACCAGGTGATCATTGGAGTACGCTTTTTTTCCCTACCATGCATGCTGCTATCGAGGGCCCAGCAGAGTAAATGCGATGACGTACGGCTGTTATCAGTGGATACCATCTCCCCGCGCTTGTCAGCGGTGTCTCGCACGGTCAGAGAGGGGCTGAACGCTTCACGGCTCCTTTTCAAAGCGCATGCCAAAACTCTCCACAAATTCCTTTCTTCTCCACCTCTTTATGCCACATCTCTTACTCACACTCAGATGATATATCAGATCCTATATAATCACCTTTTTCCCCCCAACTTGATGAGGTCAAATCGCAGTGACTCTGAAACCACTATACTTTTGGAATAAAGGAATGTGTTGAAAACTACACTTCACCTTTCATGAAAACATATTTTTTGTGTTGTGTATGTTAAGTTAGCCAAGAATGGCTCATGTTTTTCTGATTACTGAAGAACATGTTTGATAAAACATGCACAAACACGCATTATAAAAAAAAAACCTCCACACCATTCCACAAATATATATGCGTATATATGCATCTGTGTGTGTGTGTGTTTGCAGCATTTCTTTATTAATACATTAGCAATAAATACTGCTAATAAATCAGTGCAGCATTGTATAATCACTGAAAATTTTAAATTGAAGACAATAACAACATTCCTATGGCGCTTAAAGGCATACTGAACTTTGTTTGAACATAATGTTGTATAGCTACCTGGCACCGATATTAGTCATAATATTCAAGATCACCTTCATGAGTTGCTCCAGTGGTCAGAAACTGACCAACAAAGAATGACGTTTTTTTCTCTCTCCATTTACTTCCATTGCATGGTGAAACAGGTCTCAAAAGCACACTTTTAGCACATAAACGAATGCAAACAATGCGGATTATGCCAATATAGAAGATCATGACATTCGGAACCGGGCGTTTGAAAAGATAAGCTCCATTCACAATATTTTACATTTTGTTTTGGAAGAAGATCCGGTTGTTAGCTTAGTAACTTCCTTGTCACATCCGCCGTTTCTCTCCAGTTCACCTTCCTTTCGTTTTAATTGTTTTCCCATTCCTCGTGTTTCATGTCTTGTTTTTCAGTTCACCCTGTCTGTCTTGTTCAGTGTTTGTGCAGGCTGGGTGTGGTTCCCCGTTTTGTTCCTCGTTTTCTCCCCGTATCATTTAGCCTATCACTCTCCCCCTCTGCTTACATTCCGCACACACTTTAATTATTCCATCAGTACTCTCACCTGTTCCTCACTCTATTTAAACTCCACAGTTTCATTCACTCACTGCCAGTTTGTTGTTTGTTTCAGCTCCGTCTAGACTTTCCCCGGCAATTCTGTCTGTTTTGCAATTCTACCTAACCTGTTTGTTTTCTGTTCCTCGCTCCAGCCCGTCCTGCCTGCTTCACGTCCTGTTTGCTCCTGCCCCTTCTCCTGCCTTGCCCTGTTTATTTCGCCAAACCTGTTTCCAGTCCGTCAACTAGCCTTCCCTGTTCCATTGTCTTCTGCTGACCACTCTAATAAATATACTTCTTTCAGAGTTTTTGCCTGAGACATTTTTCACCATGTAATGGAAGTGAATGGAAAGAAAAAAAATTTACTAAAAAAAGAAAGAAAAAAAAATCAACTCATGAAGGTGAGCTTGAATATTATGACTAATATCGGTGCCAGGTAGCTATATAACATTATGTTCAAACAAAGTTCAGTATGCCTTTAAAACTACTGCACCATTTAGCAAATACTGAACTTTCTGTATGACTACAATTTAGAGTATTCTACAGGTGCCCTTTTAATGTAATATTTTAAAGGGATTGTCAACTAAAATCGATGATTCAACTTTTCAATGGTTACTTATTGTCATCCTGGGGCAGAATAAACATAACCCAAATATCAGTACTAAGTGATATACCTAAGTTGAGATTTACACCATTTGAACCTTTTTTAACCATTGTAATTGATCAGGCAAGGTTTTGAGTGGGCTTGATTAAAACGCGACCAGTACACGTCATCTGGTTCTCTCAGCCCATAGAAAACCGCAGTCATACATCAAAAAAAATCTGAAGCGTTTCTGTGAATGCCACGCCTCACTTTGGGGGAATAATTCAGACTCGCTCCCATAAGAAACAACAGTGCAGAAAGGAGACAACAAAGATAGGAAAATGGCTGTAAGTCATCAAGGGTCTGAGGTATCAAACGAGCCTCAAACCATCACTCTGCTGCCAGATATGCAGTAGATATGGATGGATCACTTTAAGGGTTGTTTCTCTTGACAAATTTTTCTATTGAACTCTATTGAAAAATAAGTCAGGAGAACAAACCCTTCAAGTTATCCATCCATATCTACTGTATTTCTGGCAGCAGAGTGATGGTTTAAGGCTTGTTTGATACGTCAGACCCTTGGTGACTTACAGCCATTTAGCCAACCATGTGTTCCATACTGTTCCAGTGTAATTCACAGCTAAATATAGTCCCACCCTCCAATTCCCATAGAGATCCATTCAAATGCAGAGATGTTATAGTATCTTTTGACGTTGTTGGGTCATGGACATCAGGAAGTCATGGCATACAAAGGATATGTGACCAAATATTAAAAATTACTTTATTCGATATATAAATGCAGGGTGCCAATAATTGTGGCACACATGGTTTTGTTATGGTAATTTTTTGATGAGGATTTTTTTTTTTTCATAATATATTTACTTCAATTAAAGGTTGTATTTTTCTCATTTTGAGAGTGTGAGATTAAGCTAATTCACCGAGCGGTGAATTTTGTATAACCCTTTTAACTCATGTTTAACAGGGGTGCCAATAATAGTGGAGGGCACTGTATGTCTGTGGAAAGCACTTTTTAATAGGTAAATAAACGTCATATAATATGAATAGTTAGAACTACAGGCCTTCAACAATAACTGTCATCCGAAACTTGTGCTCACTGTTCCGATCGGGTCAATGCGCTTAATATGCCCTCATTAGGCAAAATGTAGCTGGAGATATGCAACACAACACCAGTTATTTTTCTCAGTAATCAAACACAAAAATACAGTTTTGCTACAGGTAATTAGCTCCAGATTAGCTTAATGCTAACAACTACTATGGAAAACCTCCTAGACACACTAGATCGTAAGTGAGACCAGTTATACACTTCTCAGAATTGTTATATGTAGCAAATACATATGTAGCTTAAGAAAGAACTACTTTGTAGTCTCAGTAACATTAACGTTACCACACTGAAATGTCAAAAAAAATATTTTTTGATTTATTTCGCTGGAACTTGGAAGACTGAAGCCAGAGGCATGTCACCAGATCAAGTCAAAGTTAACATTGTGTGCCCGCTTGATGTTGGGTAGTGATGTAATAGAATCGGTTGACATTTGAGTTATATACATTACAAAACATATCTTTCATTGTTTGTCTTTTTTTAATTACACAGGGATTTTATTGTTGTGTCTCAGGGCAATCCCAGTAAGTTGATACGCAATAAAGTTTCCCGATCAATCTACCAATTAATTCAACTAATTGGAAATAATGTGCCAACTAATGGCAAAAATGAAACAAAGAATTACTGGCTGTTTTTTTAAATTTGTTGAAGTCATATGAATGCAACAGCTCCACCATACCTCCAGTCAATCAGTACACTCTTCTCCACAGCCAGATCTCTCTGTTCCACAACCTCAAAGAGAATATCTCTGGTAGCTTCTCCCAGACCTGATGCCTGTCTGTACTGTCCCCCGTTGGTGGAACATACTTCCCATGTTCGTCAAGAAAGCAGGATCATTGGCCATCTTCTGACGCTGACTGAGGACCTCTTGGTTCCACTCCCATCCCCCAAACCCTAACACTCTCATCTTTGTACAAATTAAAGTTCTGGTGTTTTTTTATGATTTTATGTACAGTACTACTTTTTAGGGTTTATTATGGATGTAATCTGTGTGTATTTGGTATTTGTATCTTGGGTCTTGATTTGCATAGTTAACTTGTAAGTGCTTTAGTGATGTTGCATCTATAAGCACTGGTCTAGGAATGCTGTTCATCAGGTCTGGTACTATTGCTCATATTAATTTGGTTTTTGCACTTATGTTTCTCCTATATTGTTAAGTGTCTCAGATTGCCTCAGAGCAGTATGCACAGGTCTCCAACACCATTCAGTGTTAAACCCTGCTTCACAGGCCACAGTTGAATGTTGTTTTGTATGTTTTATCTCTTTATTTTGGCTTTATTATTGTCAGATGAAACCCCCATGTCAATAAGCCCCATGTCACTCTCCAGAATAAAGATATAGACCGTAGCCTTATGAGCACGGTGTTTATTCAGTGTGCTGTGCGACTGCATTGAGGAGGTATTAATACCAGATCCAGGCAGGCTTTTACTGATCAGTTCCAGCTCATGACGTGGAGTTTTCCGTGTCTTGTGGACTTCACACTTGTACATCAGTGGCAAAAGAGCGAAACCAGTCCACATATTATTTCTGGAGCAAAGCGGTCTGCACTCCATCCAGCACCCAGAGCGGGACTGGGTCACAGCTGACCTATCAGCAGCTTGAATCAGACCTTCCAGTGCTTGTTTTGTTTTCGCTGTGAAAAGCAAGAAGAAAAAAAACACTGTGGCTTTCTTGGGTTTTTGTCCTTCCCATTAAAGAGTTGTGTGATAAGATCTTAGCTCCAAACAGATTTGAGCTGTAAAGTGTCCAGATGTTTCGGGGTGCAGGCTTGTCTGAAAATCCAGATACAGGGCCTGGCTACCATGATATCCAGGGATTAATGAAGCTCTAATCTAAAAACAAACCTGTCCTCTGTGGATTAAAAAACTTGATGTTAACTTTTTCTCATAACAAAGTAATACACATCCTTAATTAATCCAGTGATGCTGTGGCTTCTGACACTCACTAACTACAGTCTGAACTTCAGACATGTTCTTCATCAGCATGGAGCATTGGAGAGCACTGATCTTACTTCGAGCTAAGATTTGAGAGCACCATTCCAACTGCTCCAAGAGCAGCGTGGAGAAGTGGTCGAGTGCAGAGCAGTGGTCAGAGCAGCAGTGTGGAGCAGTGGTCAGAGTAGCATTGTGGGGCAGTGGTCAGAGCAGCATTGTGGGGCAGTGGTCAGAGCAGCAGTGTAGGGCAGTGGTCAGAGTAGCATTGTGGGGCAGTGGTCAGAGCAGCATTGTGGGGCAGTGGTCAGAGCAGCAGTGTGGAGCAGTGGTCAGAGCAGCAGAGTACGGCCGTGGTCAAAGCAGCTCTCTCCTCTTGACAGGAGTCAGAATCTTTTGGTTTACGCATAATGATGATAAAACTTACAGGATGTGTACACATAATCATCTTTTTCTTCACAGTGAGAGTAATGTAATGTATATCATGTGTTTAAAAAGCAGAACGGCACATCAGATCATCCACAGGCTCGTGAGTCCCTGGGCTCATTCTGTGGTTGTCACACACATGTTGCCATGAAGGCCACACACACACACGTGTGTACCCCCCACACAGCAGTGCATCTGCTGGAATGAGTGAGTTGTCGCTGCCCCAGGAGGAGCAGGAAGCCTAACGTGCTCCTGTTGTGTGAGCTTTGGGACCACAGCAGACAGACGATATTTATCAAACCAATATTTTGCCCTCTGCCAAAAATATCCCCGCTTCTTGAAGGGATGGAATAATTACATTATGTATGCCATTTAGACATAGAAAATGGGTACAGTTCTGTCCACTGTGTCTACTTTTTCTGCCTATGCAAGAATGAGAAAGGAAAGAAAGAGAAACAGTGCCATATGGCGTTCTGCTTTGGTGGCAATTTCACCAAGATAATCGTCCACTTGCTTCACATCAACCAGATCTATTTCCTTTAACCATTACCTTCCACTTATATATTTATATAACAAAGCTAACGAATGTCTAACAAAGGTAACGTGCATTGATTATGTTTATATCAATTTATGCAATGAATGCACTAAAATATCACACAAAAAAACTAAAGCTACTATGTTATAAGGTTGCTGAAAATTTTAATATTCAGCTGAAATAACCCACCGCACGGAATGAATGGAAAACATGACTATGAAACAGGATGAGAAAGAAACATCTTCTCTGAAACATTCCAACAACCACCCAAATAGAAATTATATAGAAGAGGGATATATTTGAGGCTGAGCCTAGGTGTCAAAGCTGAATTTATATTTAGAAAGGGATTTAAAATATGTGATTTACATGTAGACCATGAAAGGGGTTATATGTCCAGAGTGGAATACTTGTCTGTCCCTCAGGTAATCTCACCTGTGAAAACCAGGTTACCTTTCAGGTAATGTCTACTGTGAGAACCAGTTTTTCCTACATGCATCTACACTAAGATCTGTCTGTCCCTATGGTAATCTCACTTGTGTAATACTGGTCTGCTCCATGCACTGGATTTATGTCATAAACATATGCACAGGATTTCATGTATGGTGCCCTCCAAAATTATTCATACAATTATTAATAAAGATGAAAAAAGGCTGCATAAAATAAACAATACAGGTAATAAGCTATATCGTAATCTCAAAAAATTGGAAAATGCTATTGCTCCGAGAAAAATGATTAAACTAAATTATTAAACTAAAAAGTAACTCCAAAAAGATATGTCACAATTCACACCCCTGTGCACCCTCCCTCCACAAAGATAGCACTTCTGAGTCATATTCTTGGGATCAATGTCTAGTGGAAAGATCAATGTTTTGCCAAGTTTGAGCTTCCTGGCAGGAGGATACCAGGTTTTTTGGCCAAAGTGTTCTAGTACTTTTTGTTCATAATTCAATTGACATTAACAAGAGCCCCAGGGCCAGTGGATGCAAAACTACCCCTTTATATCAAGGGTCCACCACCATATTTATCAAGACATTTTGGCCAAAAACTTGGTTTCTCCCACCAGGACAGTGACAGTGATCCCAAACATATTTCAAGATCAGCCAAATAATGGTTAACTGACAAGAAAATTACTGTTTTGCCAGGGCCACCACCATCTCCAGAGTTGAAGCAGATTTTTTGTGGTTTAGTTTGAGCAGGGCAGTACAGACCAAAGATCTGAAGGATCTTGAAAGATTCTGCATGGCAGAAAGATCCAAGTTGGATGTGTTCACTAATCTCATAGAGCACTACAGAAGCCAGAAGCCATGCTTGTGACCTACTTTAGCTTTTTGAAATTTTTTAAAAACTTGTTAAAACATGTTTTGCTCTATAAGGGATTTTTCAAAGGATATAATTTTTTCATGTTCTGGTCATTTAATATACTTGTTACCTGTAATGTTTATGTCATACAGTTATTTTTATCGCGGGTTGAACAATTTTTAGGGCACTACATATCAATACCTGTAATTGTTTCAAATAAAACAGCTCTTCACAATGCGGGTAAAACTACATTATTCACAGTTCACAGGTCTACAGGGTCAGGTAAAGCACTGCATCAAAACCTTACCAAATGCAAACAGATAAAAAATAAAAGAAATCATGTGATCTACGAGACGAGTGGAGGGGAAACGCATGCTGCGTGAGACTGCAGTGGGAAATTGTGAGCTCTGATGTCGAGAGACAGCAAAAGTTGCACTCATCAGGAGTTCAGAAAGTATGGAGGTAGATTTCTATCAAAAATAAACAAGCACAAAAGTATAATCCACAATTGTATTTACCATCCACACATACACACCTCTCAATTTGTGTTCGTAGATATAATCCACAATTGTATTTACCATCCACACACACACACCTCTCAATTTGTGTTTCGTAAAAATTATCCACAAGTATGTGTCTTCCATCCACACACAAACACCTCTCAACTTGTGTTTCGTAAATCATCATTTGGATGAATGCTAAAATTATATTCACAAATGCAAATAACATTTACAGATATGTTTCCAATGTTCACATGTACAAATCAAAAGCTTGGCTTGCGAACTGGCGAATCTACATTTGCCGATCGAAGGACACGCGTGATCTGCTTGGATTTACGGACAGAATTTTGAGACAAATATTCCGCTGTTTTTCACCGTGTCGAAATCACGCACGGTTAATTTGCGATTCGTAAACTAAACTTCTTCTTCTTTGGTGCTACATAACAGAGTAATGTGTGTGTCGGCTCATCAGCGCACTTTTTAGAACAAAGTGGGCCAAATTGCACACATTATATTTAGTGGATTCATGGTACATTTTTTAAAAAAAAAAAAAAAAAAGTTTTTTAGTTTGTAAAGTTAACCCCACGCTAATCTTGCGATGGCAAGTTTTTTAAACAGTCATTGCACAAAACTCCTATCAGATTGCATGTAGCTAGCTAGCTAGCTAGCTAGATTACATTACATAGGGGTAGGTCCGTACATTGATAGGAACTAGAAAGTACAACACTATAAACTAAAATAAGGAGAGCACTCCATGCAATTTGAATTATCATTTTCATTTAGGTGTCTTATCTACTAGCTAGCTAGCTGAACAAATAAAAGATTTCATAGGAGACATCGGTATCAGTGAAAATAGCTGTCAAATTAATTTAATTGGCTACAATACTTCACATGGTTGAGTTTGTTTTACATAATCTTTTCCATGAGGGGCGAAAGAGTTATGTAGCTACTGTGTACGGACCTACCCCTGTGTAATGTAATCTAGCTAGCTAGCTACATGCAATCTGATAGGAGTTTTGTGCAATGACTGTTTAAAAAACTTGCCATCGCAAGATTAGCGTGGGGTTAACTTTACAAACTAAATAAACTCAAAACTCGGTTGTTTTAATTAAATTTACCATGAATCCACTTCTTAAAGATAATGTGCAGTTTTGGCCACTTGTTCTAAAAGTGGCGCTGATGAGCCGACACACACTGCCATATTTGTAGCACCAAAGAAGAAGAGGTTTAATTTACGAATCGCAAGTTAAGCGTGCGTGATTTCGACACGGTGAAAAACAGCGGAATATTTGTCTCAAAATTTTGTCCGTAAATCCAAGCAGATCAAGCGTGTCCTTCAATCGCCAAATGTAGATTCGCCAGTTCGCAAGCCAAGCTTTTGATTTGTACATGTGAACATTGGAAACATATCTGTAAATGTTATTTGCATTTGTGAATATAATTTTTGCATTCATCCAAATTATGATTTACGAAACACAAGAGGTGTTTGTGTGTGGATGGAAAACACATACTTGTGGATAATTTTTACGAAACACAAATTGAGAGGTGTGTGTGTGTGGATGGTAAATACAATTGTGGATTATATCTACGAACACAAATTGAGAGGTGTGTATGTGTGGATGGTAAATACAATTGTGGATTCAACTTTTGTGCTTGTTTATTTTTGATAGAAATCTACCTCCATAACAAAGGGGCTCCCTGCAGCCTGACTCCACGGGCCGGCCTTGGAGGAGTTAACGGCTGGGGGGAAATGCCGCTGGGAGTGTAATTAACTTTCGTTAGCACTCAATGCGCCAGATCGTGACCTTATGCTAACCCCTCCCTGGACCCCCCTGCGTGTGGCATGTTTGTGGAACATTAACATTAATGAGGTTTCATTCGGCCTGCCCTCTCACAGGAGCGTGGGGGGTGAGGGGGTGGGGGTTAGACTGCAAATCCTGGGTGGAAAGGAATGCAAATGAAAAATGGGAGGTGATTTTAATTTTTTTCTTGAAGGGGGGTGGGGGGGGTGGGGGGGGATATGGGTGGCAGTGTTGGATATCCACCTGGTCCACATCAGGTGCTCTAGCCAACTGGACCTGTGAAAGAGAAGAGAGAGAATCCGAGCGAAATACCGATAACGATGGATTAAGGGGAAGCGGAGGGGCAGAGAAAAGGGAGGCTGCGTGAAATGGAAAAAAGCAAAAAGAGACGAGAGAGAGAGAGAGAGAGAGAGTGTGTGTGTGAAAAGCGTGATTAGAGTGGTAGCCGGAGGAATGGGAGCCGTGTGCGCAGGAATCTGCCGGTCACGGCGGTGTGTGTGGTACCTGCAGAGCGCTCAGAAAGGCCTTCTCCACAGAGACTTCCCAGGACCCCGGCCCTGCCGCCACGCCTTCATTACTCCTGGGGCCTTGACTGTGAAGCGGGGGGGGGGGGGACTTGCATGCCAAACCTCACCATTATACGGAGGGAGCCGGCAGAAGGGGTGCAGGGGCCTGGAATTTTCAACTCTCCCAATCCCCAGTTAAGGAGACGCCCACTCCTCAGCTGGGGGAGGAGGGAGGTGGGGAGTGGGGATTGGAGATTTGTCGGGGGGGCGGTGGTGAGCTCTCACATATCCGTCCATTGTTGGGAACCGCGGGGTATCTCCCCGCGATGCCCCGAGAACGGACAAAGGGCGAAAATGAAAATGCGTTCCCGGCTTTAGAGCCTCGTCTTGGGGGTCCCGGCTCTCTGGAGATGAGGAGCACGGTGAGGTGATGGGAATCTGCTTTCTCTCGCTCCCCTCCTACACGCACTCTCACATTAAAAGATCCTGCTCCGGATACTCCGCCGCCCCCGCCCCCCCCCCCCCCCCCTCCCCCAGGCCACGCTTGCTCACAACACTTTCCATAGTAGTCGAGGAAAGGTAAGGTGGGCGAAAAAAGAGAGGCACGGTGAAAATCGTTGGCTCTGTCCCGCTGTTTGTGGCAGATCTAATGATAATCAATTAGCCCGTATGAAGTTGCTCTTGGCTTTCGAGAGCCAGGAGTGAGCCTGTTTCTCATTAGCATCATCTTGCGCTGCACAGACAGACCACTCCTGCTGCACGTCCGTACAGTGCCCAAATGTAAACAATCTGTTTGCATAAAATTTCATTAGGCTGCAAAGGTCAGGGATTATTTCAGTCTTGCAATACCCTGCAGTAATGCGTGTGTGTTTGCGTGCGCATGTGCACACACCCTAGCGTGCGCGTGTGTTCATTTGTGTATATAGGGATGCATTTTTGCGAGTGCTCATGTGTGTAAATGTGTGCAGGTGGGCATTTGGGTGTGTCTGTTTTGTTTTTGTCCTCGTGCGTGTAGATTTTTCGATATCCTCAGAATAATTGCTTGTTTGAGTTCCTTTATTAAATAACTGCATTGAATGGTATTGCATTGCATTTGGGTTTAGTTTAAATGCATGTGCACATGTGTCTGTATGCATTTTATGATATCCTCACCATTATCATTGGTCGGGAATCCTTTATTAAATAACTGCACAACGTGGTCCTGCCCTCACTGCCTGCTTGTGATGTAAGGGCTTCTGACATACTCAGAACACCTAATTGGAAACACATCACTTATGCCTATGGCTTGTTTGTCTTTTGGCATACCGTGTGTGTTTTTCTGAAATCAATACATTTGGAAAAAAAAAAAAGATTGGAGGCACGGGAAGTGATATATTTTATGCCAGTCGGATGTACTGTAAGTGTTATATCCCGTAAAACTCTACACCCATTCTGAAGATAAAACTGCCTGAATGATGTATATGACAGAGGACCGCCCTGGTTCTGGGGTCCCCCAGCCCTGCTTTCCCCTCTAAGGGACCCCACACTGTGGTTTATGATGGCGTGTGATCATTGTGCTGAGAGCATTGTGGAGCAGCGCTGTCCGAGAGTGGCTCATAAAAAGGCACTTTCCCTCTAATTGAGGACAGTATCTTTTCCTCAATGGTAAATTTTAAACAGCGCGGAGAGGACCCTGGGGCCAAGGAGACTGCACGGTTACCCCCTCCCCTACCCAACCGAAGCCCCCACCTCTCATTTGTCTCCCCCGAAGTACTGGGGATGAAACGGCATGGGCGAGTTTGACTGTAAGGCAGCACCTGGTTTTTTGTTCCCATGGCTGGGTTTTAAAGGGAGCATGCGACCATCCGCTGAACCTGAGAGAGGAAGGGAGCTGGCCCCAGCCCGGTCTAGCCTGGTCTTAGACTTAGCCTGGACTCCTCCTCTTTGGAAAGTGGTTACAAGCTGGATGCAGCCAGTCCTACTGAATAGGTAGGCTATTCCAAGGTGTATGGGAAAAGCGCCATTTAAACGTACGTTTTAGAATTTTTAAGGACGTTTTTAGACCTGGACTGATCCCATATCAGACCTATTGTGCCATAAGGCATCTCAATAACTGGATATGTCCAGTTATGAGAGGCTGGCTGGTGGTGACTGGGGAGGTGAACATGAGCGCTGCCTTTAGCATGTGGAGAGCTTAACACAGTGCAGTGCTGCCCTCTTGGCCAGGTCACTCTTCTAAAAGAGATGTTCATCTCAATGAGACTTTACCTGGTTAAATAAAGTGTGGTAGGGGGGCATGGTTTTAGGCGCAGCTAGCAAGAGAGAGAGTGAACGCGGGTGGTTTAGGGAACCGGCACAGCTGTCGGCAATCGGGCAATTGGTGACGATTGATTATAGGATTGTTATTGTCAATTAACCAATTGCCTTGATTGTTCAACAGTGAGCCTGAGGTCTTCAAAAGGCGTTGGGACAGAAGAGAGAGGGAGGAAATACGGCGAGGAAGTGCGTGTGTGTTTTAAGAATGAGAAAATAAAACACACAGTTACCTGAAAAGACGGAGTCGGTTGGTTTATTTAACGAGCACTATAGCTCACTTCGCTACAGTGGTGGCCCGTACCTGGGGTACGGAGAAAAGGCAAAGAAAGTAAATAAACCGGAGAATGGAGACAGAGACGACGGAACAAGCAATGTCCAAGACAACATTGGGCAGAGTGCTGGAGGGGCTAGCTGCCATGCAGGAGCGACAGGCAGCCGCGCATATGGAGCAAATGCAAGCCCTGCGTGAGCAGTCTAGCCTCCAGGCACAGGCACTAACACAGCTGATAGTCGGAGGGGATACCACGGGAAGGCAGAGCGTCTCCTCCCTGAAATTTAACATCCCGAAAATGACGGCGGAGGATGACGCTCAGGCCTTCCTTGAGGCATTCGAGCTGGCGGCGGAAACCTCCCGGTGGCCGATGGAGCAGTGGGCCGTGCGGCTCTTACCCCTCCTGTCAGGAGAGGCGCAGCGAGCGGCGCATAGCCTGCCGACAGCCGTGAGGGCGGAGTTCCGAAACCTCAAGAAGGCGATCCTCGACCGGACGGGTCGTACCCCGGAGGAGCACCGACAGCAATTCCGGGAGTTGGACCTGACGGGAGAGGACAGACCGTTCGCCTACGCCCAGCGGCTGGCGGACATGGCGAGGCGCTGGCTCCGGCCGGAAATAAGATCCGCTACTGGGGTCGTGGAGCAGGTGGTCCTAGAGAGGTTCATCATGGGGTTGCCGGCGGAGACCCCGAGCTGGGTCCGCTGCCACAGACCCACCAACCTGGATGGCGCCGTCACCCTGGCGGAGGACCACCTGGCGCAACACCCCTTCACCCAGCAGCAGAAGCCGGAGCCGGCGCCCAGGAAGAAATTCGCCGCTCGTTCCGCCCCCCTTTCTGTTTACCGTCCTCAGAACCCCTCCTTCCCTGCTGTCAGCCCCCGTAACGCTCTGCCCTCTTTTCCCTCCTCAGGCTCAGTGGCGGTGCAGTCCGGCCCACAGGGAGTGCCTCAAACGCCTGGACCGGAGTGTTGGCGGTGTGGACAACTGGGCCACCTGCGCCGCAATTGTCCGCTCATGGAGGTGGGGCAGGTGGTCCGGGTGGTCGGACCACCCACCTCCGCTTCCGATTCAGAAGGGGCGTACTGCATTCCGGTAAGGGTGCAAGGGAGTGAACACCGGGCGCTGTTGGATTCAGGGGCTATGCAGACCATGATTCACCAGAGCCTGGTTCGAACCGAGGCTTTGAGATCGGCACGTTGGGTGGTAATTAGGTGTGTGCATGGGGATCGACACAAATACCCAATAGTACCAGTGGAAATTCGGATAAAAGGAAAAAAGCATATCTTAGAGGCTGCGGTTAGCTCCCACCTCTCGCACCCTCTGATTTTGGGTACAGATTGGGCGGGGTTTAAACAAATAGCGGAAAAATGAATGGGGGTACGATCACGACCGGTAGGGAAGTGTGAGGTGTGGAAAGTGGAAAGTGGTGACGCGGGGTCGTCCGACACTGACGGGGGGGGGGGGCGGCTCCGGGAGGTGCCGGTGTTCCAACCCATGGAGGATTTTCCACTCGCCCAGTCTCGAGACGATACCCTACGCTTTGCCTTCGACCAGGTGATATGTGTTGATGGTCAGCTGGTGCGCCCTGATGCTGCACGCTCTCACCCATATTTTTGCATTATTAAGGATAGGTTATATCGAGTGAGTCGTGACACTCAGACAGGTGAGGAGACGACCCAGTTGTTGGTACCGAAAAGCCACCGGGAAATGATTTTCCAGGCGGCTCATTTCAACCCCATGGCTGGGCACTTAGGGTATGAAAAAACACTAAACCGGATAATGGCCCGATTTTATTGGCCGGGCATCTGGGCGGACGTACGTAGGTGGTGTGCATCCTGTCCAGATTGTCAGCTGGTAAATTCCCCAGCCATCCCAAAAGCCCCATTGAGGCCCCTACCATTAATTGAGGTCCCGTTCGATAGAGTGGGCATGGACCTCATCGGGCCATTTGTCAGGAGCACTCAGGGATACCGATTTGTGTTAGTTCTGGTGGATTATGCAACCCGGTATCCCGAAGCGGTGCCATTGCGCAATATCTCGCCTAAGAGTGTTGCGCAGGCATTGTTTCAAATAATCTCCCGAGTTGGAATCCCGAAAGAGATTCTGACTGATCAAGGCACTTCATTTATGTCACGCACACTACGCGAACTGTATGAACTTTTGGGTGTTCAGTCAATTAAAACTAGCGTGTACCATCCACAAACGGATGGGCTCGTGGAACGTTTTAATAGGACTTTGAAATCCATGATTCGGAAGTTTGTACACGATGACAGCTGAAATTGGGATAAGTGGTTAGTTCCTCTATTATTTGCAGTGCGAGAGGTTCCCCAGGCCTCCACGGGATTTTCTCCTTTTGAATTGCTGTTCGGTAGAAAACCACGGGGTATTTTGGACCTGGTTAAAGAAAGCTGGGAGGAGGGTCCAAGCCCCAGTAAAAACGAAATTCAATACGTTATGGACCTGCGAGCAAAACTCCATACACTGGGGAGAGTATCACGGGAGAATTTGCTCGAGGCTCAGGAACGTCAGCAAAAACACTATAATAGAGGAACAAAACTACGGCAATTTTCACCGGGAGAGAAAGTCTTGGTATTACTACCGACTTCCAGCACAAAATTACTCGCCAAGTGGCAAGGACCCTTTGTGGTCACACGACGAGTGGGGGAAGTCGATTATGAGGTGGAGCGGTCTGATAGAGAGGGGGCGAAACAGATTTATCACCTCAATCTATTAAAAGTGTGGAAAGAGGTGATACCGGTCTCCTTGGTATCGGTAGATCAGGAGAGAGATGAGCTGGGACCGGAGGTGCCAAATTCGAACGATCAAACCTCCCCCCTTTGTGATAGCCATCTCTTACCGAATCAGAGAACGGATCTTGCCAAGTTGCAAAAGCAGTTCGCTGATGTGTTTCCCCCCCTACCAGGCCACACCAATCTGACAAATCACCATATTGAGACAACCCCGGAGGTGACGGTGCGTTCGCGCCCCTACCGACTGCCTGAACATAAAAAGAAAGTGGTTCAGGCAGAAATAAAGACAATGTTGGAGTTGGGCGTAATAGATGAGTCTAACAGTGCGTGGAATAGCCCCATCATGCTGGTGAGTAAGCCGGATGGATCTGTTCGCTTCTGTGTAGACTATAGAAAAGTAAACGAAGTGTCACGATTCGATGCCTATCCCATGCCTCGGGTCGATGACCTATTGGATCGGCTGGGCACAGCTCGTTTTTTTTCGACACTGGATTTGACCAAGGGCTACTGGCAGATTCCCTTGTCTCCAGAGTCCAAGGAAAAAACGTCTTTCTCCGCTCCGGACGGGTTGTACCAATTCCGGACACTTCCATTTGGGTTATTCGGAGCCCCTGCCACTTTTCAACGTCTCATGGACAGGGTACTGCATCCGCATGCGGCTTTCGCTGCAGCATATCTGGATGATATAATAATACATAGTGACAGCTGGGCTCAGCATGTGCGGCATGTGGGGGCGGTACTGGAGTCCCTGAGACAGGCGGGACTCACGGCTAACCCAAAGAAGTGTGCGATTGGCAGAGCGGAGGTACGGTATTTGGGGTACCACTTGGGAAGTGGACAGGTGCGACCTCTGGTGGACAAAACCGCGGCGATCGTGACCTGTCCACGAACTAAGACTAAAAAAGAGGTGAGGAGGTTTTTGGGACTGTCCGGGTACTACAGAAGGTTCATCCCGGCTTTCTCGGACCTGACCAGTCCCCTGACCGACTTGACTCGGAAAGGTGCCTCAAATCCGGTTCAGTGGACGGAGCTGTGTCGGCGGGCGTTTGAGAGGGTAAAGGAAGCTTTGTGTGGGAAACCGCTCTTGTTCACCCCTAATTTCTCTCTCCCCTTTAATTTGCAGACTGACGCATCGAACAGAGGGCTGGGGGCCGTTTTGACTCAGCAGGTGGAGGGGGTCGACCGACCAGTGCTGTACATTAGCCGAAAGCTATCACAGCGGGAAGCGAAGTACAGCACGGTCGAGAAAGAGTGCCTGGCCATCAGATGGGCGGTCGGGTCCCTCCGTTATTATCTGCTGGGTCGCTCATTCACCCTCTGCTCGGACCATGCGCCCCTCCAATGGCTTCACCGCATGAAGGATACCAACGCCCGAATCACTCGGTGGTATCTGGCTTTACAGCCTTTTAATTTCAAGGTGATTCATAGGCCGGGAGCGCAGATGGTGGTGGCTGATTTTCTCTCCCGTCCGATGGAGGAGGAGGAGGGGGGGGGGGGGGGAGTTCAGCATTGGCCGGATGGCTTCCCGGCCTAAGTCGGGCGGTGGGGGTATGTGGTAGGGGGGCGTGGTTTTAGGCGCAGCTAGCAAGAGAGAGAGTGAACGCGGGTGGTTTAGGGAACCGGCACAGCTGTCGGCAATCGGGCAATTGGTGATGATTGATTATAGGATTGTTATTGTCAATTAACCAATTGCCTTGATTGTTCAACAGTGAGCCTGAGGTCTTCAAAAGGCGTTGGGACAGAAGAGAGAGGGAGGAAATACGGCGAGGAAGTGCGTGTGTGTTTTAAGAATGAGAAAATAAAACACACAGTTACCTGAAAAGACGGAGTCGGTTGGTTTATTTAACGAGCACTATAGCTCACTTCGCTACATAAAGGTTTAATAATAGGAAATAATTAACTTCCTCGTCATAACCCATGTGCCAATCCAGCCCAAACAACACAAAACAAAGTGTACTGTACAATAAACTAAATATGGAGCTCTCAGCCTTGGTATTAGTATGCATAGCATATTGTAGTGGGAAGGGTGGATGTAGTGATGATGGTTTTAAATGTTTTTTATTTTTTTTAATCACCAGACTCTACCCCCTTCGGAGCCAGCTCTGAGGGAGTCTTCAGTTTTCCAGACCCCCAGACTGTATGCTCCCCTAGGCTACTGTAGCCTAAATACCTAACTCTCACCCTCCCCCATATCTACTGCCATAAAACTCTACCTCTCTATTACTGTAAACCACAAAACCCCCATCCATGACCAAAAACACCCTTAGTAACCCCCCCCCCCCCCTCCACCTTCCCTGCCATTTTCATTTCTGTGGTCCACTCGCCACCCATCTACCTTTCTCTGAGTTGGGAAAGTGGTGATGCCATACCAAGGTAATACTATGCCAATGACATAGCCCTGCTGACACAAAGCATGTGTTCTTTTCCATACACTGCAACTGAATGTTCCAGCTCTCTTAAGGCACTGCAGTAGCCTATGATCCCTGATAATAATAATCATAACAGTAGTAATAAACGTATATAGTAATAAATTGTAATACTAAAAACACTGCTCTTAACATGGCATGCACGAGGCTGGGGTTATAGACTCATACATGTGTTATTAAAACAGTTATTTAACACTTGGACTAGGCTTTTGTTTATCTGAAAGCAGGACTGTTGTGGAGCAGACTACACAAAGGTAATATAAGCTCTGTTCTCATATGCATATTCATCCTGGAGATCTGCAACTGAAATGGGAAGTCGTTTTGGACTGCCTGAGTGGACCATTAGCTTAATGGGCATATAGAGTCTCAGGAGTCGTTTCTGTTATGACTGAAAGGTGAAACTTTTCCCCATTTTCACGGCTCCTTCACATTGCACAGATGGGCTGATTCTTTCTTTGTTCTTTTTTTTCATTCATTTTTTAAAATAAAAGAAATAAGATTCACGAGACTCGGGAAGACGTAAAAAAAAGGAAAAGGAAAGAAATGTGGACATACTGTAACTAAAAAACCCCTATCTCTTGAGAGATTTAACTTTGGGTTTGTGTTGAGCGGGGTATGTCTCTGTGTGTCTCTGTAGGCTTCTGATGCAGACAGGAGAGCCACTTTGTAGACATCCTTCCAAGGTAATAAGTGAGTGACCTGGTCAACGTCTGGCAGAGAGTAGGCTGCCTTGACCCCTGCTTGTGGATTTGACTTTTGACCCCTCTGCACTCCAGCTGGTGAGCGACACAGTTACAGAGGTCGAACCCCCGCCACCCAGTGCACTGCTGCTGTGAGGTGACTCTACAAGGTCATAATCACTGTCATACGGCTGAAGAATGCAAGAAATACTGAGGCTAGATTTGAAATGAGGCCTCTTCCTCACATCACAGAAAGAAGCTGCTCACGGGCCAAGCACCTGGTACATGATTGATGGGATATCTGAGGTCCTAATTATATTGGCACACTAATTATATTACCAGCCCCTCCCTGGCCTTTGATAGATTGTTAGTGCTTTTTTGTGAATCTACAGAAGACCTCAATCTGAGACAGGCTTGGCATTAAAAGCTTAAAAAGTCGTTTTGGCAACTACGTGAGTGTTCCATAAAGTGCCGTTTATGTACTTTTGATGGTAAACTGAGTGCGAAGATGGTAGAGGGAAAGTGGTGTCCATTGATAATAATTATAGAGGTAATACACACGATCAATATGTAAGCTCACACTCAGGTGCCTCTAGCCCACATGATACACACACATAAATCTACACTCTACACACTGACATGCACAGCCCTTCCAGATGTAAATGCCATTGATCTCATGCTATCCTGCAGTTTAATAAACAGATTAACTGCAGCATGCTTGACGATATACGCATGGAAGTTTGGGGAGTATTAGATATACTGGTATTTTTTCTGAAATGGGGTGATGGGGAAAATACGATCTGAGGCCCTTATTCCATTTAAGGAATGACTAACTGCAAGGCCAGGCACACCATTATTCTGTGCTTCACGTAGTAAAAAATATATATATATATATGATTTGTGCATGTGTCTGTTCGCGTTTCCTTTCCTTTTCATATTTACGATTCCCAATGTTTAAATGTCAAGTGAATTACCAATTGCTTAGTCATTTTATTCTTGTAATACAAGCTTTATCTAGTGAAGACACAGACAAAAGGATAATTTAACACTTAAAGTAATGTATGGGTTTATATCCAGGTTCAGTTCTGTCAAGAGGACAAGGCTGGCATTGGTGGAAACGAACTGAATTAATGTTTCACGCTAACTTCAGGAAGTATTATTTTCACATTATTGTTGTTGCATGGAAAAGCTTTATAGCCATCGAGTTGAAGCAGTGACCTTTGGGATGTTCAAGACCAGGTTTGACACAATAGTATGTATTGCCGAGACTAGTGGTTCTCAATCCCAACCCTTTAGATAATATTGGCCGAAGGTCACATGGGCCACAATAAAAAAATACTAAAAAAATTTCCCATGAAAAAATGTCTGGTGGAGATTAAAAATTGTAATAATACTAATATTTTATGGTGATCAAAATTTTTATTATATTTTTAGATTTTAATCACATGTTGTACTTACTGTATAATACTTATATTAAAGAAAATAAATAATATTACTTGTCATTACCTAAACAGATATATTAAAATATAGTCATGGTTTTACTCTTTTTTTCTCTTCACTGATCTTGTTTAATTATTATCGAGCTATAGGTCTTTCTTTTTTCATTCTGCTCGAGTCTTGAGCTTATCCGCCCTCTTTTCTGGGTTGTTTTTTGTTGGCTTTGCGTGGAGTTTTTTTTCCATTTGGTTATTTTCTCTGTTGCGTTTGCGGACTCTCTTCCCCCTTATATCTAATGGTTATTCCATGTCTTGTGAGTAATTTTGTGATCCCCTCACAGTCGCGTCTGGTCCTCCGACCCATACCCCCTTCACAAATATGTGCTATTTGGGTCATTCCAGTGTTTCCCCTACCCACTGCCTTGGTGGGACTACCCTTCAATTGTGAATTGTTTATTGAATGCATTTGGTAAACTCATTTAACCTGTTACCTTAATGTCACCTTCAAACATAATTTTGAGTAAGTCATATGCATGATGTAGCTAGCAGGAGTTTCAAATGTGTCTTTCTTTATTTAAAGGTCCACTCAGATACAGGGAGAACATACAAACTCCACACAGTCCCTCAGATTCAAACTCGGTATTGTCTTGCTGTGAGGCACCACTGTGCCACCCTGTTATTTGTATTAGGATAATAATTCTATACTATAGTACCATATCTTTGCCTTTTTGCTCGTTGGAAGCGATTAGCATTTTTTTAGCAACCAAAATTGGGCCTTTAACTTGACAAGTTAAATTCCAATATTTACACATGGACAAGCAAGCTCAGATTTGTTAATGTCTAATCACATGCATGCTACAACACTATTGTTATGACAGTACAACACTATTGTTATGACAGTAATATACACAATGTAGAAAAGAGACTAACTAAAGTATAAGTGAAGTTGAAATTGTTTTTCTTTTTTATTTACACAAATATTTATTTTCCACACAGCATGACTTGGGCCGGATAATTATCTGGACTGCATCCATTCTGCAGTCCACTGGTTTAAAAACTCTGCCCAAGGTTATAATGTGGTTCTGCTTCTTTCAGTGTTCTTGTTATTTAATGCTGTTGTGTTTTTACTTCAAATTTTACTGGAAAATATTTGTACTTGTTACAACTCCTACTGTGACATAAACAGGTCCAAGGTGGTCCAGACAGCACATCTGGAAGTGTATCTAAGTGTAGATGTGGGGCCAGACTCAGATGGTCTTCAGACTCCACACAGTTTAGTATCAACCTCTGATACAGTAAGAGAGACCTCCTCTGGGTCAATTCCTGACCGGGTCAGAACCTTCGCATCTGTGCGGATTCTAGAGTAGATGGGGACTGAACATTTGATATGACCCCGAATGATCCAGTGGGCTGAAGGTGGCCATTTGAGCTCTTGACCCTCTTTAATAGTGACACTCTTGGGTTTACCAGACTTACCAGTGAGGGTCACTCTCTGCTGTGCTCTGTGTGTCTACCTATCATAACAGATTATAACTGTCGATTATTACAGTAATATATGCATATAATAGATAATTATATATTATAACAGTCTGTCTGTCAATTATGCAGATTGATTCAGTAGACACTTACAGCGTTACTGGTTTTTGCAAACAACAAGAGAAATTGATCGACCCTGTAGTCACTGTTTCTGCAAGATACATCTCACCCAATATTGGGGTGGTGGTGTGTCTGCATTTTCAAAGAACTTGTCCACAGTGAATGGGCAATTATTTGAAATAATATCCTCCCTTATCAAACTGAGGCTTGGGCGAATACCTTTGTATTGCTGTTGTCAGTAGAAAGCAAGGCATGAGAGAGACAGGTTGTGATAGTGGACAAGCGGTCTTTTCATTTTCTTTTTCCATCTTGAAAATCACATAGTTTGTCAATGCCAATACACCTGCAATGACATGTTTCCAGAATTTTCTAAATATGACGTGTTATGTTATGAATATATTTTGTGTAATAATATATATGTTTATATTATGAAAGTAGTTTTTTTTCAAAGGTAAAAGCTGAGTGGAGTTAACTTTCAGTTATCATATTGAACTATTTAGTCTGTTAGAAAAATATTATTAAAACCAAGATACAATTATGAGTTTCCTCAAGATTGCTCCTCAAAAAATGTGAAATTCCTTAGACTTTCCTGCCAAAACAAATACTCAATGTTAAAGAAATACTTGGGCCACACTAAAATTGGCACTTGCTCTCAAAAGCAAACATGAAACAATATTGAATTACTGGAGTTCACACTACTCTGGTTCCAAAAGAGACATTAAAAATGTTTAATATTTTCAAGATGAAAATTCAAGGTTGTTTGAAATTAAGGTTGCAGTCAGTCTCAATTTACCCAAAAGAGACAAGTATATTTCATTGAGAGGAACAGATGGAAAAATAGCTTTTAAATTGTTTTTTCAAGCAGTACACTTTAGCAAAAGTCCTGGGATCGATCCAGTAGCCACTCATTAGACATCAAGCGTTTCTGCAAGTTTTTTTGGGAAGAGAACAGTGGAACAGATGTTGCCGCGTAATAAAATATTATTAATTTGGGACCGTTGTCTCCCTCCGGTCTCCTGGTGTTACTCATTTTCCACCTTGTGCGTTTAAGTGGAAACACAAATCGGGCTCCCCTCACATGGGCTCTGCTTCGGTCCCCGTAGTCTCTCTCACTGTGCTAAATGCTTTTGGAGAGAGAGAGAGCACTCAGTGGTGGTAATATCCATCACCTGCCATAAACACCATCTACAAGAGAAGCCCTCAGAAACAATGATATGGGGTCATAATAACTACTGCATCTGCCTACGACAATTTGCTTATTTCACCAAAGTGAAACATTGGTTCTACTTCTGTAGAAATGGCCCTATTTATTCACCCACACTAGCATAGCATTGTCTGTTTCTACCTAATGATAACTACCATTTAAATCAGTGGTGTCCAAGCTTATCTGAAAATGACCAATATGGGTGCAGGTTGTTGTTCTCACCCAGCGCTATGACATCTGATTGAACTAATTAAGTAATCATGGTTTTCAATCAAGACCTTGATCAGTAGAAACAGGTGTTTTTGTGCTGAGCTCAAACTAAAACCTGCACCCACATTAGACTTTTCTGGATAAGATTGGACACCCCTGCTTTTGATAGAAAGTAGATGTTAAAAATCCAGGGAAGCCCCCCCCCCCCCTTTTCCCCCCAGCACAAATGAGCAGATGGATAGCTCATGCAAGACTACTTATTTCTCGATTGGCACCCCCATGAAGGAGCAGGCCCCTGTGGAGAGGGGTCCACACCCTCTGACCCTCGAAACTGTTGGTCCCCATTGTGCCCCACTCCCCAGCTGGAACAAGACAAGTCACTAGCTTAGAGGTGTGGGGATTGGACGAGTAGTAGGAGGGCAGGGGGGTCCGGCATTTAGTCTCATGGTTGTCATCTCTAGCCTAGCCTGCATTCAACCACAAGATTTTGTCAATTTGCTATTGTGTGTGTGTTTGTGTACTCACCTTACTCTAAGACTTGTTGTTTACTCAGCTTATAGTGTGCAATGTCAAAGCCATTACCCATCCCTCCTCCATTCCTTGTAGAAGTAACTCAACAATCAATTAACAACTCATGTGCACACACAAATTCAGTCAATATACAGACGTGCTCAAATTTGTTGGTACCCCTGGTAAAGATGAGTAAAAAAGGTTATAAAAAATTAACTGAAAAAATGTTTAAAAATCCATCCTTTAATTGAGGTTAATTTATTATGTCTCTGCATTTGAATGGATCTCTATGGGAATTGGGTTTAGCCAACCACGTGTACCATACTGTTCCAATGTAATTTACAGCTAAATCTAGTCCCACCCCCCAATTCCCATAGAGATCCATTCAAATGCAGAGACGTTATAGTATCGCTTGTAAGAGTACCAGAAAATAAGATATCAAGAGTCTTGTGATGCTGTTGGGTCACAGACATCAGAAAGTCATGGCATGCAAAGGATATGCGACCAAATATTTAAAAATTATACTTTATTCTATATATAAATGCAGGGGTGCCAATAATTGTGGCCAACGTGGTTTTGTTAAAAATAATTATTTCTTGATGAGGGATTTTTTTTTCTCATAATAAATGAACGTCAATTAAAGGTTGGATTTTTCTCATTTTTTCAGTGTTAGATTAAGCAAATTAACCAAACAGTGAATTTTTTACAACCCTTTTTACTCATCTTTACCAGGGGTACCAACAAATTTGAGCACGTCTGTATATATTAACATAAGAATCTTGATATTAATGATGTATTTTATGCCATATATTAACCCTATAATTTGAGGAATGGGCCTTGATAGAGGGCCTGTTATGTTAATCATGTCTCCATGTCTCAATGGTATGAGTGTACTTAATACCTTGACATTGGTCACCTCTCATGGGTGGCAGACATTTAGTAAAGCATTATTTGCGGATGGCGGGGTGGTTGGGGTGTTACAGACCAGGCTGCACGAGACCAAGTAATGTCGTTTCACGCGACATCCTCGCTGAACTGCATCCAGCAACCTGACAGGATGAGTGCACCCTTGTCTACACGACCTGATTTATTTGCTGGGCGTAAATCATAACCCAAACTCATTTTTCCACTTTGTCACCCATGACTAAAGAGCCTCTTCACACTCACTTTAAATGACCCTCCACCAACCTCCTTCCCAACCCCCCCTACTCCCCCACCCAAAGTGAGCAACCTCACGGTGACAGATGCTCTCTCCACTTTTCTCTGACACTCTGCCAGGTTAAAGGTCATCCAACTGTGTGAAGGAGGGGGAGGAAAGTAACATTTGAATGTTTGATTTCTTGTGATTATGATATCATTTAGAATTGGCTGAAAGTGAGTAGCATGAAGTGTTACTCGCAGCGCACCAGCAGCTGGCTCTTGAAAGAAACTGATGATTGATCGTCTTGATATTTAATTTGAACAATGTTGGGTAACATAGTTTACATATGCATGCACAAAAAAAACATAACACAAAAATGTAACAATGGCATTCATTAATATCACAAAAATTAAATGAATCAAGAACAGATAAACAATAAAATAATTTAAAAAGAACAATGGGAGGAGAAAAGACAGCAGCTAAGCTAAACTAAATTCATAATTTGTTTTGAGTGGACAGTCTGGGAGAAAGTACAGAAGGTAATGGATCACAGTCCATAAGGCGCCATAGGGGCATGAAACCCCCAACCACATGGGGGCACTTGTATATGGCTTGAGAGGCAGACACCCTATGGACTGTGCCACACATCTCGCTAATGCATAAATATTTTGGTAGAATCTATGTAGAATCTGCCTCTGCCTTAGCAGCTGAGCAAATGTGACTCTATGGGCTGGATTCAATCAACATTTGTTCTAGATTTTGGCTTACAAATAAAGGCAAGCATTTGTTTTTTACTGTTTGGGATCACAAAAATTATCTTGCCAAATTGTGTTTGTGAGAAAGAAAACTAACTTTCATTTACTTGTGAGTCAAATTAAAGTTAAATTGAATCCAGGCCTTTATCTTTAACTCAATGTGAATGTAAAAGAAAGGCCATTCAATTTCTGTTTAAGACTATCGTATGGTGGGTAAGTAATGAAGAAAATGTAAGAGCATCTTTTTTTTTTTTTTTATGTCTAGAGACACTGATTTCTTCAAGGCAATGCCTAGAATGAAGAACAAAGATCAGAATAAATGTTTCTATTACACGTGGAAAATTTCCATAAAAACAGAAAATTTTGGCTTTGGCCAAAATGCAAAAAAAAATTATGTAAATCCAAAAATGCATTCCATGCCTTACAAGCCCATAAGTGGTAGTGTGTGGCAGAAACAGGTAGCTATCTAATGCATTATGGGTATTTGGTTTGTGGTAAGGATCACTCATAGCACTGTTCACCCTGTAGGTTCACAGTCATATCCACCTGTGCTCCATAACATTGCGGTGCATATTGGAAAAAGAGGAATTTCCCAGACCCTGAGCAGCTCTAGCCAATGGGGACAATAAACTTATTTTTTTGTACTGAAAGTATCTCTGTAACCAGACAACTTCTGCAAGGTCTGAGTCTGCTCATTTGCTTGGCTGAAATGCTCAAATGATTTTGCTGTCTTTCTCACTTCTCATGGTGAGCTCCTAATTTTTCAATAAAAAAAATGTGCTTTTGAACACAAGGCTGTCCTGAAGATTGGTTCTTCTAATTCTTCTTTGAATAGCCCTGCAAACATTGCAGCCCTCTAGGACCGGGGTTGAGTAGCCTTGTGTACACTCTAATGTTTCAGAAACAGGATTGAGTGGAAAGGCTGTATAATTGTATTATGCCAAAGCAAATTGCCAACTGCTCCCGATGAACAGGAAGAGATTAGCATCTTCACTGAAATTGTTGCGAGAGATAGGTATCTGATGACTGTAATCCCTGTCAGGACAAAAAAAACATGTTCAGAATTTTACACCATTACTCATCTGTGGTTTTGTGTAGTTAGTTAAGGAAAGGTACTAAATTTTCAGCTGTGTTTGGATCCATAATCCTTCTAGGAATTTGCAGGCCAATAAAGAGATCAGTGTTATGGTTATTTTTCTAATCCTCCTTGTGCTTAGATAAAACCACACACGTCATAAGGCCGTACTGACATCTTTATAACGTCCACCTGACAATGTGAAGGAGTGCCTTGTTTTTGTCAGCTGGACTGATGCGTTTATTAGTGGAGGACAAGAGTTTGGGGAAGAGGGGGTGGAGGGTGGGTGGTTCACTGCAATCTGCCCTCTTCACATTGGAAATGAAAACAGCTCAGAAGAACAGCTTAAAATCCCAAGCATATAAGTCAGGCTGTAAAGATGAGAACCCCGGTGAGAGTAACTGAGGGAGGCTGTTTTCTGACAGACAGACATTGATGAAGTGAGCATTTATTACTGTGCAGTGCAGTACAGTCCTCCAAAATCAGCATCTCTGTGTTTTAATGCGTCTATGTTGTGTTGGCATATTTGTATGCTTGTAACAGCAAAATAGCTTGATTTTATGTCTCAATGTCTGATATTGAACATTGCAGCCCATGTAAACCATGTAATCACACCATTCTCTGACATTTTCTATGAGTCACTTCTTGTGATCCATTACCTGTCACTTTGATGGGAAAAAGCTGCCTTCAAACAAGATGGATGGTCAAGAGCCTCTTAGGGAATTACTTAAACTTGTTACCACTGGAAAAGCTATGTATTTCATCTATGTGTATCACCAGAATGGGGTATTCTCATTTACAGCACCAGCAAAATAATATTATGGGCAAAGTCACTGAGATGTGAAATGTAGTTCTAATTACTGTGTGTAACTGATATACTTTGATAAATCTATTGTGTGTGGCTGCAATATGGTTTTCTATGCTAAATTGTTCTTTTAATCTCTGAATGTGTACATTCTATAAAATGTAGGGAAAAGACAATATCACTGATTTTGATGTGTAGATATACTGGGCCACAGACATAGTCTTTACTCACACCTTCTGTGTGTATGTTGACTGTATATGGCAGTGGGGGTCTACCTGTAACTGAGATATGTTTATATAACAGTTTACATGTAAGAGTGTTTATTTCATTTTATGTTTGTGTGTGTGTGTGTGTGTGAGAGAGAGAGAGAGAGAGAGAGAGAGAGAGAGAGAGAGAGAGAGAAGGTGAGTGCACAGGTGATCATGCCATCAAGTTACTGGAAAAAAACATGACTTCAGTCACAATTCAAACAGTAAAAAATGATACCAGCCGTTTGTGTGTGTGTGGAGAGAGAGAGAGTGAGAGAGAGAGAGAGAGAGAGAGAGAGAGAGAGAGAGAAGTATATCACAGTACCCTTTATAATGGATCATGCCCTGATTTGATTCCCCCCCCCCCCCACACACACACACACAAGAGCAAGTGGGACAGATAGGAAGAAATCTTTGGAAGAACCACACTCTGGCCAGAACAAGAGAGAGAGAGGGTCTGTGGGGGAGGATGAGCTCCACTATTAAGATGGACCAGGTGAGATATGCATCTCCATTGTAATGAAGTATTTAATGAAATGCTCCATGCAGGATGAGCAGCCATGATTACAACACCTCAGTGCTTCTTGCATACAAGACAGCATACGAGACTTCTTGCATTTTGAGGCAAGGAGCTTTGTGTTTGGCTCGCATGCACAGAAGCCTGCATGAGTTTCTGTGAAAGCTTCAAACCAAGCTGCAGAAATGTGGAAAAACCTGCTGTGTTTGAATTCTCTTGTGAAAGCTATAGTAACAGAGTTTTATAAATTTAGACTCCACTGAGCAAAAGTGACAAAAAACAATGGATCAATTATAACAGACATGGGTTGTTGGAGGTTTTGGGGTTCATGTTTCAGACACTTGTTAATTGTGAAATATCTTGATCCAGGTATTTTCTCCAGGGAAGAAAAACAGCACAAACACTCTCCATTTGGCAAAAAATTGTCTTTCTGTGTATTTAAATGAACACAATTTAAAATGTAAAAAACCTGCACATTTCTGACATACCTATTATTTCCCCGTCTGGTCTATAATGTAATAAGACATAAACCAAATGGATGATCTGCAATAAAGTGGGTATTTACTCTCCCAGCTCCAAGGCTGTAATCCAATCCTGCAGTGGACTGGTATTTAGGAAATACTGCCTGTGGCTCGAGCTAATGACTTACAACAAACAATTTCCCATAGTGCACTGCTGAAAGTCAAGGAATTATGATCTGCTCAAGTTAATGGTAATGAGAAAATTTTATTGTTTGAAAAATGGATTAAAAGTGTCACCTACTGTGGCCGAGGCCTACTGTTCCACCTTAAAAATGAACAAGGTTTTCTTCTGCTTGTCTATTTTGTTTTAGTTTTTTTACAGGAAACAAAAACTATAACAGTCATTCCCTTTGAGTAATTTTAGTTCTAGCATGAATAATATATGTTTATTGAATAAATATATGCATAACAAAGAGAGAGTTCATTTAATTTGTGCACGAAAGCGGATTTTTGCTGCTGTCCCTCCTGGTTCGTTGTTTATTGGTTGGAGGTCTCAGGGGAGGAGCCACTGATTGTTTATGTGCACTGTCAGGGCGGAAGCCTGAGGAGGAACCTGTTGCTGTGCAGAGTGTTCTCAGTGACCCCCATGTCTCCAAGGTCACTGAGCTCCTATTGGTTCAAAAGCTCTGCCTCGGTGGGTCTGTGCTGACCCACGACTGCACACCAATCCTGTTACTCTCAGCAGAACACTTCAGAGGGCAGGCCTGGCTCTGAGCCCATACGTCCGCTTCTAATGGCACAGATAGGATATGAGAACCAGGCCGAGAATCCCACCCTAATTTCCCCCCACAGTCGATGTTATCTGCAAGCAATTAACCGACTTGTCATCACTAGTGAAATCGATGCAGGCAAGCTTTTTTCTCTCTCTTTTCTCGCTTACTTACGTTTTACCCTTTCAGGCAGTTTCCAGCACATTTTCGAACATAAAAACGTTGTGTGGCTGCTTTTCATTTATTCACATTAGGCAATATATTTAATAAGTTGCACTCAATAAGTTGTTTTCATATGTATTTAGTAGCTGGCTAATAATCAGTAGCTTGCTTTGGCTTAATCACACTAGATGTCTGTAGTGATACGGTTGGGCAAGGGTTCTCATTTATACAAAAAATGCTTCAATGTACTTGGTATTAAAATCTTAGCTGGTTGGAAAAAGCCGCCAAGGTTTCAGCATAACACTGAGAAACGGGAACCCAGTGGAAAGAAAAAGGAAACTGACCTCAGCAAAGTGCCTGTATCTGATTAATTTATACAACAAGCCCTGCTGGTGTACATTAGTAGTACATAATTCATATCCTTATTTCTTCTGCTGTGATCCTTAGCCACACACAGGCCCCAGATACATGGCAGAAATATGTATTAATGTTGCTATGCCATTTTCCCAAGGCCCAGTGTTGTACCTGTGTAGTGCAGGCATTGCTAAGCTGTGGTCCAGGGCTTCATGAAGGAGTCCTAGAGGGTCCTGAGCAAAAATGATGACAATGCACATGGCCCACAGGGACACTGAATGATGTGATGATAATTCTATGCTATGGCCTTCACAGTCACCAGATCTCAACCCAATTGAACACCTATGGGAGATTTTGGACCGATGTGTTAGACAGCGCTCTCCACCCACCACCATCTTCAAAACACCAAATGAGGGAATATATTTTGGAAGAATGGTGTTCCATCCCTCCAGTAGAGTTCCAGTAGAGACTATAATCTATGCGAGACTAGAGTTAAAATCTATGCCAAGGTGCATTGAAGCTGTTCTGGTGGCCCAAAACCTGACTAAGACACTTTATGTTGACACCTTACGAAGACACTTTATGTTGGTTTTTCCTTTAATTTGTCTGTAGATCCCAGGGATATGATGTATTTTAGACATACCTCCCAGTAATGCTGTATTGGAGTGTTAAGTAACTACTGCTTGTTCCAGTGACTTTCAGTATGCACGTATTGTGCATCGATTTGGATAAAAGCATCTTTCAAATGAATGCAATGTAATATACTTAATAGCAGCCTGTAGTGCACATTTGATAAAGTGCCAGCAGTTGACACGTTTATTGAGATGAGGGTCTTCAACCACAGGATGGCCATTTTAGTATGGAGGTAGATTTCTATCAAAAATAAACAAGCACAAAAGTATAATCCACAATTGTATTTACCATCCACACACACACCTCTCAATTTGTGTTTCGTAAAAATAATCCACAAGTATGTGTTTTCCATCCACACACAAACACCTCTCAAAAATAAACTCAAAACTCGGTTGTTTTAATTAAATTGACCATTAATCCACTTCTTAAAGATAATGTGCAAATCTTGGCCACTTGTTCTAAAAGTGGCGCTGATGAGCCAAACACACACCATTAATCCACTTCTTAAAGATAATGTGCAAATCTTATCTTTAAGATTTGCACACCGTGTTATGTAGCACTGAAGAAGAAGAAGTTTTGCTTACGAATCGCAAGTTAAGCGTGTGTGAATCGACACGGTGAAAAACAGCGGAATATTTGTCTCAAAATTCTGTTCGTAAATCCATCCAGCAGCAGATCACGCGTGTCCTTCGATTCAAAAATGTAGATTCGCCAGTTCGCAAGCCAAGCTTTGTACATGATTTGAAACATACATTGAACATTGGAATATCTTTTTGCATTTGTGAAATTTTTGCATTCATCCAAATTATGATTTACGAATTACACACAAGTTGAGTGTGTGTGGTGGAAAACACATACTTGTGTATTATTTTTACGAAACACAAATTGAGAGGTGTGTGTGTGGGATGTGTGGATGGATAATACAATTGTGGAGTATATCTACGAAACACAAATTGAGAGGTGTGTGTGGTGTGGATGGTAAATACAATGTGGATATATCTGATAGGAATACAATTG
Organism: Ilyophis sp. 1 JC-2022; assembly: GCA_022702515.1. Lineage (NCBI taxonomy): Eukaryota > Metazoa > Chordata > Actinopteri > Anguilliformes > Synaphobranchidae > Ilyophis > Ilyophis sp. 1 JC-2022. The sequence goes on from CM040406.1 coordinate 105,055,503, forward strand.
TGGAGCTAAAGCTCCCTGACAGACAATATCTGTGGATAACAACGAACTCTACATTAATTGAGAGGTGTGTGTGTGGATGTACAATTTTGTGGAGTTTATCTCCAAATTGAGAATAAAAAACATGTCTTCAGGACTTTTGATATGGTTACATATTTTGATCAGAAACATAGTTACTGGACTTTTGTATGAGAATAGGTTTCAGAATATCTTTTTCACTATTAGGGCTATGTCCATATTAGAAACGAATACATGAGAGAATTACTGTACATACTGGGCCAGGATGAGGTTTATAATTCATACTGTATAACACTGTTTATTTTTAAATTATTATATGTTTTGCATGTTATTATGTTATGTGTATATTTTAAGAGTATATATATAAATTGAAACTGTGACTAAGCTCAGTGACAGGCAATAATGTAGATAACAAGGCTCTCTGATTAATTAGCATTGGCTGTATGTGAGTGTACTTTTGTTTGCTTTTTTTTTGTTTTCATCTCCAAATGCTGAAAATAAAAAACATGTCTTCAGGCTGCCACTTTTCGACATGGTTCCCTCTTTCTCTGATCACTGAAACATAGCTGCTGTTCTTCCACATGGCTCCCTCTCTTTCTGAAACATGGCCAGTGGTGCCAGGCCCTCCCAGGAGTACCACATGGCTCCCTCTCTTTCTGAAACATGGCCAGTGGTGCCAGGCCCTCCCAGGAGTACCACATAAAGCCCCTGTTATTGTCTGTGTCTGGGGCGACAGGTCCCAGGGGATGCAGGCTGGCTTTCTTACTGAAGGGGGTTGGGGGTAGGGGGGGGGGGGTGCTTAGAGATCCTCTCTGGCCCTTTCCTTCTCTTCCCCTGCCCTAATACCTGAGAGTTATTACAACCTGGCCCAGGATGTGACTTATACCCAGACGGACTGTGATGAACCTCAGTTATTTTAAAAAAAGTCTTGTTTGAGGGGATCTGTGAGGCTTAAGTTTAAGAGCAGCCAATAAATTGCCCCAAAACTGCAGTGTGGTTAATTGGGGTTGCAGATTTTCTGCGACTAATTTGGTATTATCAAAATGTATGACATTTTTTCTTTAGCACAAAATAATTTTTTGAGTTTTGTTAAAGAATACTTCTGGTTGAATTTATTTTAATTAAGGCAATGTTTCAGCACGCTGTAGATAAGGTGATGACAGAGCACACCATGTGTTTGACGAAGAAGAAAAAAAGTCATAAGTCCTTGGGTTGATAAAAACAGTGACTTCATTGTCCACGTCGGTACATAATTCAGCCGTTTCCTCTACCTTAGATCTCTTAGAAAAAGTAGTATGCAGCCTCTACCAGGTTGGTTTCCCCCAATGGGGCACCTTCCCAAGACAGATATTTTGGCAGAATCTCACACAACCCTGTGCATTTTATGAGTTCTGCAAATGTGGGCTGACCATATTGGATGTACAATAGTTTGTGTTTTAATTGATTGCATATGTGGGATGAAATATTACCCCAGTCTTGGGAGCTTGTTAATCAGGGTAGTAATTTTTTCTGAATGTCAATCTGTTTGTTTCAGTTTGTGTTATTTTAAATAGCATAAATATCACTACACATTTGTCTATGCAGGATTTTGTGTGTGTTTGTCAAACTGTCTCTGACTGCCTGTCTATCACTATAATCATCATTACCACGGGTATTACTATCATTGGCATCATCGTTGGCAACTGCAGCACCATTTTGAGATTTTTCTTTTCAAAAATGAAAAAGCTTTATTGAACTTTTTCCACACTTCGGTCTGTCCATGGGAAATTAATCCGTGAATTGATCAATTTCTAGTTTATATATTTTTTCTTGCTTTATTCCAGTCATGATATCTGAGATCAAAAGTTCAAATCCTCTGAGGTTTCTCTCAAAATAAAAAAAAATAAAAAAGTTACAGGGATTGCACTGGACCTGCAGCAAAGGTGTTCAAGTGGATTTCCTGAAAATATCTGTCTATGCAAGTAGAAGGTATATGTTACGAGGGCTGACCTTCCTGTTTACATACAGTATCGTGGATATGAAAGGGAAGTCCCACAATCTGTATATTTTCTCATTAGAAACATAAGAAGCTTCGTGGAGTATAGCTGCAGGTCTGAAAATAGTTTCTCAGAATCACGCAACCCCCCCCCCCCCCCCCCCCCACCTTCCTCTTCTTGTGTCTTGCTATATCAATTACAAAAATATTAAACTGTTTTAGTGCATTTTTTGTGTTGTGTTTTAACTGGAAAATCTCATTATCTTCCAAAATGTAGAATGTGGAGCCAACTCTGAGATATGTGTTGATGAACTGGTAAATATAAACACTGAATTGAATGAAAAAATAATACAAAACTGACATATTCTGTTCACTAATGTCTTTGTTTTGATAAATGGTGTTTATTATGCAGCTTGTACTTAGCAGTGGTCTGATCCTGAGGCTTATTGAACACTCAATCATCTTAGCAAGTGCTATAAACAAGAGTAGGAATTGTATTTTAGTTTAGACTGAGGGGGGTGCCAATAATGTCTGAAATATGATCTATGAACTGTCAGACATCAGAATGAGCTGCCCTTGACAGATGGCTAAAACCCAGCGGAATCTGATACTCTTCTCTTTGGCCTGGCATTCTTGCTATATTACTGATATAAAAACTATTCAATTCCAGAAAGTGTACAGAAAGTCAGAGAAAGACTGTCAAATAGTCTTCTGAAATACATTAGTATTTGTATTTGTGTGTGTGTTTATGTATGTTTGTGTGTACGTGTATGCATATGAATATATTTGTTTGTGTTTACATGTGCTTTATGTTTGTTTATTTACATGTTTGAGTGTGTTTAATGTGTATGTCTGTTTTGTCTGGCTAAAATATTAAATATCAGACCAATGCTGTAGAATTACACCAAATGCCATATTTGTTGTGTACTAGCCATGGTCATATGGTGTAACCAACATATTACATATTACATTATTGTTTTGACTCAGATGTACAGAAGGAATTTCAGTCTAAATTTCAGAAATCTTAATTTCAAGTTGTTTTAATTTCCCTAAAAGAAGTTGAAGATCATCAAACATGTCATGAAAAGTATTGTCTTGTGAAAAGCATGAAAGTAAATTATTCATGGTACTATAAGGTACCATTTCTGAAGAGGCATACATTTCAGCCAGTGTAAATATTGATGTTTGACCAATTGTCTATGGGTAATGCACAGAAGTATATTATTTCAGAATTTTGCCATTCTGTACACAGAACTTTATTGTGATTTTAACAAAAACGATGAATGTAGCGGTAACACATGAGTGAATAAAGTGCTTTTCACTTTTTAAATGTTGGCTCCTTTCAAAACCTTACTCTGTTGACCCAAGTACAGGTGAGATTACAGGTTTCATGTCATTTCTACTAGAAATGCAATGCATCAATCCTAAGGGGAGGCTCCTTATTGGTGGGGTTTGGTAGGTGATGGGTGAGATGTAATGCGGAGGTGCAGTGTTACAGAGGGAAGACTGTGGGGGAAAGGGGAAGAGTCCGGGGAGAGTAAACTGGGAGGGAGGACACAATGGGGGGATGGGACAATAAAAGACATAAGGACATGTACAAAGAAATAGAGGCTTACAGCCTTCATCTGTACCATTTTAAGCAGAAAGTCTAAATTGGGTTGATTAATTAAAAATGACAAAACCAGGTTAAAAGGATTTAAATCATTTGGCTTTTGTTGTTTTTTGTTACGAACCGGGAGATCTAAGTTGGGTGGAGTACAGGGATCTACCGTTGATGTACTGGCGGAGATGAGCTTCCTCTTTGCGGAAGGCTTCGGAAGACGACGCACTTGTTCTTCTCAATTTCTTTACTTTATCAGCGCTCCCTCGTTGTAACACATTAAAAAGACATTGACTTTGATCGCGGTTGAGTTAATCACAGATGCTATAGATAGGGTTCACCCATCTTATATTGAATGTTGGAGCCTCAGGATAATCTCCGCTTGTCTCTTTCTCCATACTCGCTCTTCCTCTCTCAAAAGAAGTAATTATCGGCTCTCTCTGTTTCCACGCTGTGTAGCCGCTTGATGTGAGCTGAGCAGCTGGAGCGACTGGGTTTCATCTCTGTGGCATTTAAACGCACAGCAGGGTTTACAGTCGGAGCTGCACTCTGCTGAGCCCCTGTAATTAAAGGTGAGAGGCAGCGTCCAGTACCCGTGAGGAACGCAGACCGCTCCGAGTCGGGCAATATCACGCCTGTCTCCAGAGTTTACTCAGCTGCTTTCGCGTGTCGGAAAACAAACCAAACATCTGTTTTTACTTGTTGTTTTAATGTTTTTGTTTTTTTTTATTTTGTAGAGAAACCAACGATCTATCTCATCTCAGCAAAAAATACTGACACCGTGTCTTTTCTCCAAGGTCACATGAAGAGGGATTGAAGGACAGGAGTCAGAGGGTGGACTGGGTTTCCCCATGAGTGGAAACGTCCACTGCATTGTTTTTTTTTTCCCTCCCACCCTACTTTGCCTGGCTGGAATGCATCGAGGTTGGCAGATCCAGACGTGAACTTCTGGAGAAAAAGTTTTTTTTTTACTCTCTCTTTCTATTCACAGTCATCCCTGGTGACAACTGGCTGGTGTGGCACAATACCCTTTTTTTTGTACAGGTTTACATTTTTCCAGTAACCAAAGTGTCCAAACTTAGAGCTTGGAGACGATGCCAGGAAAAGTTGAATGTGATTTTTGTGTTTTTTATGATTTTATTCCGCACCCTGCTCTGCTTATCGCCAATCCTCTAAGGCCCTGGTATTCGGTCCTCTAGGTCAGAGAACTGCTGGTTTTCCACCATCCCTTTACCTGGGAGTCAGGTGTGAACAGTCTGGCCAATCAGTAGCACTAATTGTTCAGTTAATTACCTGGAAAAAAGAAAACCATGGCCGGATTTGGATTTGAGGTCCTGATTTAAATATCCATGCTCTAAGGGCTAACAGATTCCTGGTCCTCATTCGTAATGGTCACACCTTTCTCAAAAAGAGATGTGCTTTTTTATTGCCGCGTGTGTTTTTTGGGGAGGCATGTTTCGGTGATGGAGAAGTCTTATTTTGTTTTGATGTTTTTGCAGAAAGGGGTTGATAGGCATGAACTTTAGACTCTAGAGTTAATCGTGCATCACCAGCCTCTTACTCCAGCTTGCCTGTATTTGTTGAAGACAGATGCTAATTAAATGGTAACAATATCAATGACAACAATAATGATGATGATGATGATGATGAACCGTTCGTTGAAAAAAAAAGAATGCTCTACCAACCACTTCAACTCCAACCCAGTCTTTCCAAATGGTGAAATGCCATTGATCAATACTGCAGTGACTTTTCACTGCTCCCCTATGATGTCCCATCGAACACAGGTGTGAAAAATTGAGCCAGCCTTTCTTCCTCCTCCTCTTCTTACCCTCCCTCGCTCCGTCTCTCAAGAATGTCTGGTATTTCTCCTCCTCACTGTGTACATTCTTTTTTTCTACACATGTGACTTCAATCCCACAATCCGAGTGATGACATGCTCTGACCTGTTTCCTCGTGGGGGTGTGTTGGGTGTTGGGTTGTGGGGGGCGTGCAGAGGGGAGTGGGGGGTCATGGCCGCTGGAAAACACAACAAGCCCATTGTTCCCCCAATTAGCAGGATGTGGACATGCCTGTAAACCCTGCACTGCGTCGCGGCACGCCGCGCGGCTCAGGGGGACAGTGAGTAACCATATCAGATAAGAAAGCGCACAGCTGCTGAGGATCCTCCGTCAGCCAGGAGAGGTCCCATACGGACAGGCACACAGCGTACTCACTCACACGCCACTGTTTTGTCTCCTGCTTGTTGGGTGTTGGGAAAGAGAGAAAAGGGGGGGGTGGCATATCTCTTAAAGGGAACCACATTTACAGTTGCGTTTATCTGTCGGCCTATGGTGAGAGGGGAGAGGGTGGTTCGATGTTGTGTCTGTCTGAGTTTGTTTTTTGACACCCTCCACAGCTCTGTGGTGTTGTGCCCATGCCGTGAAGCAGTGCAGGCAGGCAGGCTCTCTTGCTCCTAATGTGGTGCAACAAGAGCATGTTTTCTCCCAACTGTCCCACCTGTGCCTAGCACCTCTCGCATCTTCCCTACTCTTCCTTCATCCAACCACAGCCAGCAGAATGGACTCAGAGGGAAAGCTTGCATCAGGCTCTGTCCACTGTGATCTTTTAAGCCTCACTGCATGGTCTCCATGGTGGTAATGTGTTGTGCGAGTCAATGTGCAGTGCATAGAACACTAGCAGTTCTTTCAAGTCAATATTTCTTTTTGAGCAAACTGCGGCAGTTTGTATTATGGTAAGTACCACTCAAAAGGGTAAAACGACATCATCTGGTAATCAAACCTACAACCATCTGGTTTCGGGCCCGGTCCTTGCAGTTTGAACCCAACAAGCGAGGTCAAATCACACAACTCTCTCTCATTCAGATGCACAGCTATTTAGGCGATTCTAAATACAGATTTTCACCCTCTTCTGTCTTCTGGCCCTCCCTTCCTCTCATATTCCACGCACATCGAGCGTGTGGAGGCATTGCAGAAGCTCCAGGACCCCCTCTGTGAGGCCCGGCAGGACAATGAGGGCAGCCAGCCCCAGGAGGGCCCCCGACAAGCAGGCACGCTGCTCCTGACCCTGCCCCTGCTGCACCTCTTTCTCAGTCAAAAAAAAGTATTTCTCATGCTTTTCCATTTCTGCCCTCCAGATGCACTCTCCTGAGGTGTGTCCATGGTTTTCCCTCATTAGGCAATTCAGTTACTTTTCTCCTGACCCAAGGCCCTTTTCTGATAATTGATATTATGCCAACACAATGTTAAACAAGGGGTTCAAAACTTTTGAATCGGTGAGGGCTCTGGCCTCCCCAATTTGGAGTTAGCAAAGCTTGGCAAAAAGTTACCATAATACCACCTGAACCCAGACACCAGTAATAATGCTGGTGCATGTGCACTCGTCCAATGCACTTGCACATGAGCCCGTGACTACATCCTACCGTCTGTTCAGGACTACAGAGAGCTTGTGCAGATCTGAAGAACAATCTTCTGGACAAAAAAACTTGTAGCTGTAGGCTACCATGATAGTCAGCTGATAACATAGCCAAAGCCAAGGCTAGAAAATGGAACTGTAGGGCCCAGCCTGCAATCATATTCAGTGTTCATGCCAGCTGAGCCCTTCTGGAATCCTAAAAACCTTTTACACAAAATGAACCAGCAACTGTCTTCCAAATCATACCTTCAGAGCAGTACCTTCACCTCCTGTATTCCATACAGGCCCATCATTTCACCTTAAGATGGCTATTGTTCTAGCCTGCTACGCCCCACAAAAAACCCTGTACAGACTGCCAAGTTAAATTTATTTAATATAGTGGGATACATAAATACTTAGAAAAACAAACTGGAAAAGATTTCGATCGCGTCCAAAAAACAGTCAGACTGTGCAGGTTATGGAAAACAGGGGGGCGCGGCAAAAATTCCTGGTTTACCAAGTGAAGGGGGAAAAGATGTTTCCATAATTGTTTCTTCTGCTGCCATTGCTGATATATAAAATGCACTGGTTTGACAATTGCCAGTTAAGCGTTACTGAGCTGTTTCTCACCTCTTCACCTCTATCTCTCTGGAATGTGAAAACATTTTTTTTTCCCATTCTTGCACCGTTCCATTTGAGAACATTTTTTGGCAATGCATCTTCATAAGTGTAACTGCAAAGGCCATCAACAAGTGTACATAACATATTTGTGCACACGACATTACAACTTCATAAAGTAGTAATGGGCAAAAATGATGGTTTATGATGGCTGGCAACGAGTGATGTACCGCATGCTTTCACATGCATGGTTTGCTTTTTGATTATTAAATTTTATTATAGCATTTTATTGGTCTCTGTTCACCACCTGTACTGGAGTTGTACATGCATACTTTATAAAATAGTAATGCTATGCTTATGAAGTTGTTATATATGTTTTATTAAGGGTAATGAGGTCATATCTACCATTGTAAACAATTTAAAAAATGTGAGATGTTTGCTGTTACCTCTTTTATGTGCAATAATCATATTATACTAAATAAGCCCTGTGTTATTCATGAGATACTAAGAATATTTTAGCAGCAGGAGCAGAACTCTTGGACAGAAAGATTTACATTGCTGTAATTGTCACGGAGGTTATAGAGCTCTCAAGCTATTGCGCGCTCTCTCCTGTGCTGAACTTGCCCTGCCCGGCAGGCGCAGTGTTTTGGGGATGTGGTTTTGTCTCTGCACATTGAGGTTAATTTATTTACTGTAAAGCAGTACATGTGTCAATGATTGTGGTCTCACTGTAGGAGCTCTCTGTAAAACACAAGTGCACACTAATAACATAACTTTTCAATCATATAACATGTTCATAAGTCATTCAGAACTACAAAATAAGATGAAAAGTGCCTTAAAAGTATACATAATGTAAAAACATACATAAATACTTACCTTTATTAATATAATTATTTATAATTACTACTCTGTTAATTTCACTGGAATGGATGTGGTCTTAAATCAAAATTACCGAATGACAGACATGGCAATAAAAAAAAACATTCAGTTATTCTTTTTTGAGTTTTCGCATTAAACAGAGGAAATTAAATGGAAGTGTGGCCTTTGAATGGTTATCAGTGCTCAGAGCCGAAACAGAGAAATGCCAAAGGTAAACTCAGCAGAGTCTTACCACACCTGCACTAATACCTTGAGGTGTGGGTAGTGTCTGACTCTGGACCACTCTTACCTTCTCAGACAATCATAAAGTAAATGTTGTCTTACAAGTAGGCTACACCATTGCTGACTCAAAGCCCGTTGAAGGTGTACTGTGAGGGTATACTGTTAAGGGATGTTGTGAAGGTGTGCTGTGGAAGCCTGTTGAAGGTATACTGTGAGGGTATGTTGTGAAGGTGTGCTGTGGAAGCCTGTTGAAGGTATACTGTGAGGGTATGTTGTGAAGGTGTTCTGTGGAAGCCTACTGAAACGTCTCCAGCTCTCCCACTTATAAACACCTGTCAGTCCCATCTTCACACTCTGTCAGAGTCCCTGAGCTCACATTCCTCTAGTGTGAAACAACAGAGCTCTCTCTAAAACTGCCCAAGACGCATATCTCCCTGAGTCTCTCTATTACTGCTTACTCATATGCTTTATTTGCATGATAGTAGTCATGTTGTTAAATGTGGTAAATGATATTAACTGATAGTACTAATTCTGATATTAACAAATAGTCATGTACATGATTGGTATACTTTTTTCCTCTTTCTTTTCTTCCCCATTTCAGTTCAAGTAGCACTCCCACTGTTTTGACCTTTTTTGTGAGAAACCTTTTTGAGCGATGTTTGAGGCACGCCATAGTGAAGTAATACACAATGCAGAGACCTAAACGTCCAGAGGAATGCACAGCCTTCCGTGTCACTGAAGGGGGTCATGAAAGCGAAGAGCATGAAGCCATCAGCGTGGTTTGAACATGAATTTGCGACAGAAAGAACCTCAGAGAGAGAGAGAGAGAGAGAGAGAAAGAGAGAGCCCAGAGGGAGTCGAATAGAAACTGTTAAACATGTGGTTACAAAAAAATAAAAATGTGGTTTATTCTGGAAGTATGAAAAGCAGATATCCCCGCTGGCAGTGGTTAGAGGAGATCTGTCCCAGTAAATTTCCTGTTTGGAGCTGAAAGGAGGTAGATATCATTATCAAATGTGCCGCTTAGGGCCCAAGCTTCAATTAGAGTGTGTGTCACTGGTGAAGGAGTCTCCTTGCTGAGAAGCAGAAGGAATTGATATACATGCACATTCCTGTGTGTGATTCTGTATGTTTGTGTGTGTGTGTGTGTGACTGTGTGTGTGTGTGTGTGTGTGTGTGTGTGTGTGTGTGTGTGTGTGTGTGTGTGTGTGTGTGTGTGCGCATGCATGTTTATCTGTGTGTCTATGCACGCATGTGTTTTGTGTGTAACTAGACCTTGCCTGTCAGTGATCTCAAAGCGTTCTGATTTATGTGTGTGTGTGTGTGTGTGTGTGTGCATGGGTACACATGCACTGTAAAACATGTCTGTGAATTATACGGTAAAAGTCTGTAAAATAGTGAATGTATAAAATTGTAAACAGCTGAAATGTAAATAATTGTATTATATACATTTTATATAATACATATACAGCCTGCTACCGTATGCTTACCATATTGTTACCGATATTTATATATATTATTTTGTAATGTGTGCGTATGTGTGTGCATGTGTGTAGTAATCATGATAAAGGATATCGTCTTTGTTTCCACTTAGTTACGGCATGCATCCTAAGAAATGAAAAAATTATCCCAATAAAAGTTTTTTTGGACTGTTGTAGAATGTAAGAAAAACAGCAAAAACACTGAACAGAATGGTCAACACCAAGAATAATGGAAAATCACAGCGGGAAAATTATAAAAATGCAAAGCCTGCCATATGTAACTGCCAGAGCCATGACTAATTGTTGAATCTGTGCAGAACCTCTCCCTACCATAGCTTTACTTCCTCTAATGAGCTATAATCCTAAAGCATTACTGGCATCTTTTATCACACACCTGTTTATAATGAAATCGCCCAGGTCTGAAATAATTTTAATAAACATGATAATTTTCATAAGAGAGTGTTCTCAAAGGTATATGTCACTTTCGTGTGACATAAGTAATTTTGTGGAGCCTACCCCATTGTATTTGCATAGTGTAAATACTCGCAACATTAGCTGCCCCCGCTGACCGTTAAGTTAAAGACATCGCCACTACTCCTGGTTGTTAATCTCCCAATTCACTCCTATTCATTTTGCATTTAATATGTCCATTTTTCATAAATCCTCCCAGCAATTGCAAAAATATACAAGTTATATAAGCACCTGAAGATGAAATGCAATCTCTAAAACTGACATGGGCCTACTGAGCACTACTGAGTGATGTTTCCAATTAATGATCAATAAAGCACATAATCAATCACATTGAAGTCAACATTGCATTTTATTCATTTGAACACATAATGGAATACAACAAGAGACTGACATAACATTCCTACACTCAAACACACTAGTAGATTTTCACCTGGAATCAGATCCAGAATAGACATCCATGAAGCTACTTTTGAGACTAAGCCCTGAACCATGCTTAATCACTGTGAGCAGCAGCCCAGAATTTAAGACCCTGTTTTGTTATCATCAATGATGGATTAAGAACTTTGCGATAAATGTATTTAATAACCAGAGGTGACCAGGGAACTATATGATTTATCTGTCAAAACGCTGGGGAAAGTTTCCAAATAAGGTTTGTTCAGGAATCGGCCAAACCTTAAGAAGTATTTTGAGATATCTCTAAACAAACCCAGTGATATTTTAAAGACATCTGAAGCTAACCTTGAGAGGGCCAAAGCTAAATCAGAAGCAGGGGTCGCTTGAGTCCTCCTTTGGGCAGAGAGTTCTCACTGAGGGGCAGCGAAGGAGGACTGAGAGTCCTGAGAATCAGGGACTTTTCACTGATCTCTGTTCCCTCTCAAATCTGGGCAGAATGAGGAAGATGAAATAAATCAAAGTTTCTTTTGATTCAAGACTTTTAAAGTCCACATGTGAAACGATCTCGCTATTTGGTGCTGCCTACTGCCAGTCCAAATTTGGCTGCGTTGACTCGTTTCCACATGATATATTGATGTAACTGATGGAGACAAATTTTGTCTGATATCCATTTAGTAGTTTTTTTTTCAGCATGCTCTTAAACATCATGTTTGCTTGTTTTTCTTATAGCATCTTATACATGTTTGACATGTATAAGACAAACTGCCAATATGTTTTTATGTTCTGCCAATAAAGCAAACTGAAAAACTGAACTGGAAAATAATGGGGGGGGGGGGGGGCAAAAATAGAAAAAAAAATAAAAGTGTGGTTTTCTTAAAATACACAAGTATAACAATTCACATTGAATACACAATTACAAGGAACACAGACCAATGGCATTTTTAAAAGAAAAAAATAGTAACCTGTTATAATTACAAAATTAAATGTCGTTATGTTGTCCCATCCCCCATCTTGTCCTCCCTCCCAGTTTGCTTTCCCCTATAGGCTCTTACCTTTTCCCCCACAGTTATGCATGTCTGTGCAGTCTTCCCTCTGTAACACTGCATCCCCCCATTACTTTTTTTCTATAGAATCTCAACCCCACTTCACCCCCCCTACCTCCCCTTCAGGGTTTCAAGTGAAAAGTGGGTTGTCATTACCATTTATTTTACCTGCAGTTATGCATATTTACATGTGTCTCTGTGGCCAACCTTCCCACCCCCTTTTCCTTCCAAACTGTCTGGATCCCATACCACCCAACCACTACCCTGCATCCCACCTCACCTCTCTCTTTCTCTCTCTCTCTCTCTCTCTCTTTCTCCTCACATGACGTTATAGCCATCCTACACTGGCCAAGACAGTAAAAAACTGTGGAATGCTCTGCTTTTACCCGCTCTGAGCATAAATCACTCCTGTCGCTGTCAGGACAAAACTATTAAATGCCACATTGCCCTGCGTTCCACATCCACCTTTTTTTTATTTTCTGTTTTTTTTTTTCAGTTTTAAAGGAACGTTTTTGAAACATGAAATCGAGAGGGAATGTTTGTTTAAATTTACTACCCCCGGTTACGGTCCAGGTTCATTTTTGAAGTGGCGCTTTGAGCACGGAGGGCTTATATTCCACAATTATGGGAGAGCACTGGGAAGTTTGGGCAGAATGAGAGGGATGAACACCTGCTTGTAATTTTGGAAACAAACCTCCTGAAGCCTGGCGTGACTGGCAAGCCTCTCTCTCTCACTTTCTCTCCTTCTCTCGTCTTATAAATCTAATAATTCTGCAGAGGCTCTTTTGACAGATTTCCAGCATAGCAGAAATACTAGCCACACCAGAAATGTGATCAATCAATCTGTGTTTCTGTAGAAAGAGCCTCTTTGCTGATCCGACTGGCCTTGAAATCAGCTCAGGGGTTGGAAAGCCTGAACATTGTTATTTTATTGTAAGTCCAGGAGCAGAGCTTAACGCTGCCTGACTGGCCCTCTGTGCAGAAAAGCTCTCTGTTGGTCCTCTGTTTCTTGTTCATCATTCTTTGTTCAATTATTTTTTTCCATCATTCATTCAAAGGAAAAAAAAACATCTTTAGCGATAAGGCAGAGGCAGAGCATGGCTCAATGTTGCCAGCTATTTCCAGGATGGATATCATGCCTCTTGTTTTCATGAATGTGCTATAGTTGTGCTGTGTAGCTCTGAAACACTCAAAAAGACTGGTATGCTATGGTCCCATAGTCAATGGGTTTGTTGGAACTAATAGGGACATATCAGACAGAATGATTCATCGCTCATACCTAAAGCAAGAGAACATGTTCAAGTTTTATTGTCATTCACAATTTACAAATGTATAAAGGTGAGTAAAATTCTAAAGTGTGGGATTCCAACAATACAATAGCAGCACAAGTAAATCAACTAGAATCAAACTATATAAACAAAATAATGTAATTAAAACATCAACATGATGCAATATTAAAATCAACATTGGCACTGCCAAATGGTGTTGGTTGAAATAAGAATAAGAATGAAAGTGAAAAATAAAAACAAAAATCATTATAAGTATATAAAAATTAGTAAGTCAGTGCAGATGGTCCATGTGCAGTTTGAGTGCGTAAAAAGTGCCCGGAGCTCGTAATGTCAGCGGGCAGTTGTGGTCAGCTATTTAACAGCCTGATGGCCTGGTGATATAAACTGTCGCTAAGTCAATTTTTTCCGGTACTGGATGCTGCGATACCGTCTGCCATATGGCAGCAGCCTGAATAGTCTATGGTTTGGGAGGTTGGAATCTGTGATGATTATACTGGCCTTCCTCAAACATCATCTGGTGTAGATGTTTGAGGAAGGCCAGTGTCTACCCTGTGCAATGCATTTGCAATGCAGTTAGGACACCAAGTGGTGATGCAGCCTGTCCGGATGCTCTCGATAGCGCATCTGTAGAACTTTCTGAGGATCTGAGGGATCATGCCAAACATTTCCAGTTGCGGGAGGTTGAAGAGGCACTGTTGCATATGAAATGAGAGGGTAATGGGTATGGGTAATCACCCCTTTCCCCTACACAACCATTTCTAAATAAATGCTGCTCGATTTCTGGCAGAAAAACATGGCGCTTTGTCTTCCAGAAAATAGGAATCGCACGTATTGTTTTACACCTCCAGGCCAGAGTTTTCTTTCCCATTTCTTAATTTGAATATTTTACATTTCGGAGTTTGTTTTTCATTTCCTGAATGCATTCCTCTCGCCACACACATGGAACCATGGCTTATTTGTTTGGTATGTATGAATGTTTCTACATCTCCGCTCTCAGTACCTGCTTTGAATTTGATTCACATATCCATTTACTAAAACCTCAAGGAAATGTTCTGTCTTGAGCACATAGCTAATCACTTAGCCCATCGCAGGCAATATCAAAAGACATCCATTAAAGCAGGTGAGTTGGTTAATAGAGAGCTAACAACAGGAATAAGCACTTATTGTTATTGAGTCGCATCTGGATGAACGCACATATCGCCCTTTCTTTACAAACATCGCTAAAATGCACTAGACCCTGCCCTCAGCCTCCTTTACATGGGGTTTCAGAAGCCAAGAGAAGTAGGACATCACAAAGGTGGATTATGAATATGGAAATTATGATATTGATGATGAAGGGCATCCTGATGATAATATTGAAGTTAATTTAATAAAGACAGTGATGATGGGGATCATGATAAATATAAAAGATAAAATAACTGTAATAATGACTATGATGATGATGAAGATGGTGATAATGTTGAGTGTATGTAAATATTTCTTAAGCCCTAGAAAAAGCGCTGGCTGTACGTGTCTTCCTGCAGAACCCTGGCATGGGAGGTGGGGGGTGGGGCTGCACTTTAACGGTAAACCAATCGGGTGCCGCTGCAGCTTGTGTTCTGATAAGGTGACGGAACAGTGAGAATGATTGTGTGTTTACAGAGCGGGCGAAGTGAAGAGCCATTGAGGAATGCGTGCCGCTATCAGACTGCAAAAACAAACAGGTTTTGGTTGTGGTTTCAGCAGTTCCTCACACTCTTGAGTGTATCATAAACACTGGGGCATTACTTTAACCCCAGGGGCCCCTGTGCTGTGGGTTACACACACTCAAGATGCTCTCACTGAGGTCCTTTCACGGTGACAGCGGTCCCCTGAGTTTGCAGGAACTGATCTGGGATCAGTTTCCCCCGTCCCTCTGTTACAGAGACCGACCAGCATTCTACCCGACAAGTCCTTTTGATTCCGTAACTGATTATGAATCATGTTATGTTATGAGGAGACATTTTGGGTCATTAGCAGTGCAAACATTGAAGTTTTCAAAGTGTTATTCTACCTGGCCTCACCGCAAGAACCTTTATAGTGTTTGTTTAATTACTTAATGTCTTGTGTGATCAGTCCTTGTGGTTCTAGCCAGGTTGGGGTGGTTAGTTACCAAGTAAAAGTCTCATTGACCTCAAAGCATCGTTTATTGCTGGGTTTTTATGAGCCAGACCAGAGAATGAATCTGATCAACAGATACTGAGAGAAATATACCAGGGGTCCGTTACTGAGAGACGGCTACAGGGTGGCAGACACTTAAAGGCAGTTATTGGGGGATAGACACAGTGTGACTGCAGGCAGCAGGTAGTTTGTGCAGACATCACTGTGTTCCACATGAGTTTCAGTAGGGGATGCCCTGTACAGACAGGCATCAGCAGATCAGCGGAAGGAAATGCTCCTGACACGTCTCAGAGATAGACAGTGATCTCTGCGGTCTCTGAGAGAGAGGGACAGAGATTAGGGAAACAGCTTCTAAATGTTTTTTTGTAAATGTATCACAGATTTAAAAAGCTGTGATACATTAACACTGTTTCTCCAGATGTGAGGAGAAGCAGCTCTCCGGTACCCACCTCAGTATCTTGTCACCATAAGTTCCCTTTCAACGCAGGATGGAAAACAAACAAAGATCTCAATTTTCTCCATAAAAAAGAGGGGGAGTATGGCTAAAATATAAATGAAAATGACGAGCCAGTTACAGTAATGTAGTTTCACATGTAAATAGAAAATAGCACAAAGAGACTGAAATGATGAAGGAATATAGCTCATCTTTAATATACTTGTTTCCATATAAAATTTGATAAATATTTGGTATTATTGGGCATAAATAAAGTTGTCCTCTTATAAGATGAGGTGGGTGGAGGTGGGTTTAAAATGTAATAAAATTATTTCATCCACTAATATACTGATTAGCCTATACTTTAGCTTTATATGAAAGCATCTAAAATCTCATCGAGGGTTCTGAAAAAAAATCTTCAAAATGTTCATAAATGAAACATTTTATTTTAGAAAATGCCCTGTGTGTAGAAATGCAGAAAATGAGTTTTAAAAGGCTCAAATTTGGACCCCCAGACCCCCGCTACTTCATCCCCACCTTGTGCCCCACCAACATCTCTTCATGCCCACCCAATCAAAGCAGTCTAGAAACAGCCCTGCTCCACTGTCGTGCGTGCACTCTTGCTTTGTTGTGAATAACTTCTCTGAAAATTCAGTCAACCTTACAGAGAGTAGATTGAGTGCTTGATAGACCTGCTATACTCAAAGTGTCCTTCTGCATGTGTGTGTGCACACGTGTGTGTGTGTGTGTGCGTGTGTGTGTGTGTGTGTGTGTGTGTGCGTGAGAGTGTGTGTGTTTGAGTTTGTGTGTGCATGCGTGTGTATGCATGTGCAGGCATACATAGTTGTACTCATGGCTATTTAGATTTATATTACATCTCTTAATTTGACAGATGCCAAATTAACCAATCTGACAAAAGCTACACGTGACAAGTTACATGTGTAAGTACAAGCACCAGAACAGAGTAAACACTACGACATTCAGTGTGATGCTCGTCTGCTGTACAGCCCTAGAGCTCTAAACCCCCATAGCAGTGCATGTTCATGTGCATGTACAGCCGTGCAGCAGAGCTGAATACAGACCCTCAACCCCACAGCACAAAGCCCTACAGCAGCACACGCCTATGGTCCAGTACAGCCCTATAGTTCCATAACTAACTGTACAACATCAGTACATTAGCAGCTGCAGCCAGGTTGCCTTACAGTCCCATCGCATTTTGGCTATTGGTTGCACTGTCACTAATGGCTCCTTTGGTCATTAGCGACAGCAGCTCTCAACAGCACCCACACCTCACGCTGCATATAGCAGATAAGGCAAAGAGATGAGCGGAAACCGGGCCTCAGATTATCAGGCCAGACATCGAGGGCCAGAGAGAAAAATGACGGCAGATCTGGAAACCTTGGCTGGGATGAGAGCATCTCCAGCCAATAAATCCATAAACTATAAATGGCATATTATATTTTGGGCTTTGCTGAATATACAGTACATCCTGATCTCCCCAATAGTGATATGTTCTTTCAGTATCCATTTATTAATGTCTAAATCTTTATCAGTTGGTGCTTGATCAGTTGGTTATCAGTTGGTGCTTGACTATGATACGGACTTGGAAAAAACATACAGACGAACCCACTGCAGTTTCCACCGATATGGGGGAGTTTCAACGGCTTCGGATACCATGAAATAACCACTTAGGTTCAAGGCGCCCCATAGTGGAACTGTGGAAAGAAAGGCTGTGATCAAAGTGGCCCATCATTTTAAAAAAATATTTTGACTTTTTTTTTTGTTTCCGGAAAACCTGATGGCTGAGGTTTCACCTGCTGTGACACAGCAGTCTGAAGAGTCTGAGGAGTCTAAGGTAAACAGGGGAGTTGGGTTCAGGGCACGCGCAGGAGAACAAATCTGGATCAGTTGCAAAGTCTGATGTTTAGAAGAGGGAGCGCAACAGAGCATGTCAGAGAAAAGCTAGTGTGTACACTGATTTAGAAGCAGGAGGCCAGGTGGAGGCTTTAATCTGCTTTATTCTCATAGGGGTATAGAAAAGGAACACATCCCCACATGGCACCTGGCCTTAAACCCCCCACCCACAGAAGAGCAATTTTGGTAATTGGGTGCCATTTTTTTCCAGTGGGCATTAGGGTATGCCTCTTCACATGTCCGGGATATGCAGTTGGGGAACGGGCCTAATGGGTGTGGCCTCATCAGTCTTTTTCTCATCCTCCTCTGACCAACTCTAACTTAAATGATTGTTTTTCACAACCCCAATAACGCCGCCCCATGCTTGGTCTAAAATACCTTCTGATTCCAAAAAACGAAGGTTCTTTGGAATTGATAGACTTGGTTAGCATTCCGTTCCTGGAATCTGCAGATTGTTTCAGCGGCAACTCACCTCAAAGGCATTTGGTCTGTTTGTGCTGGGGGGTGACGGGGTTTGCTTGGGGTCCATGAGTTACTGTCAGACCTCACTGTGGAGAACACACAAGAAGGAACCGCAGGATGGAAGGGCAGAGCTGAGTGCCTCCGGCAGAGATCCAGTTACACCAATGCCAATCATCACCAGATACTGCTTGTCTCTCTGGCTCAAGTCCACACTCACAATCCCACCTGAATTCCATTGATGAGCCCTTACTGACCTCCACTATAAAGCATAGCCATTTCCATACTGTTAGGTTCTTCTTTGAAGCTACAAGTGACCTGAATTTGCTGCTATGCTTTGGAATTGTATTTATGATAGAGGGTAATATAACTGCTACATAATTCAATCAAAACATATTTTTACACATAATGATATGAACACAAATAATACTTTGTGCTTTCAGAAAATAGCTTTGCATAAATGCTCACAGGTAGTTATTTTATAAAATGCAATGAGAATTGAAAAGCATCAGAATGCAGAGATTGAAATAGATGTGTTGTACTTTGCTACCAAGAAAATTATAATAAAACATTCATGTGTTTGTATCTGCTATCCTTCCTGCAAATCATGATGATAGACATTTCCACTTTTTTATTTGGGTATCTGCAGATATCTTGATTGATGCTTTTCCATTGGCCGAGAGAAGACAAGTGCAATCTCTGTACATTTGAAGTAAAACTTGGAACCGATTCCGGAAATCAGTTATCAAGCAGATGCTGGTGGTTTCTCACACATTTGCTGGTTTGCGTGACAGTCTCCCGGCATCCCATTAATGGACATATTCAGGGGGGTTAAAACTTTAACTGCTCCCTCTTAAACTAAAAGACTCCCTGCCCTCCCAAACCTGTGATTAGGGACTGACCATAGCCCAGCGTCAGCCATGTCAGTGAGAGCTCTCAAGTGGATCTGTGAGGTCACCCCTGGCATGTCTCAGAAAAACAAAATAAGCCCTTTTCACAAGCCCTGAAACAGTGCTGCTAATTTTTATGTTTTGTTTTTTTCCCGCCCTACCCCCCTTTAAAACATTCCCTAATGGCTGACGTTGATGAATGCATGTAAGGGATACGCTGCAGGTAGGATACAGTTTCGGGGGAAGAGTGGAGGAGGGGGACCAGATTAAACGCCTCAGCGGCAGGGCAGGATGTTTGTGTTCCAATGAGGTGTGACCCACAAGGGCGGGACAAAATTCACCCCCCACCCCAAGCTAGAGATCTCAGAGCAGGGGAGCTCAGAGCAGCAGACAGAGTCTCATCCGGGGAGATAATGTCCTCCATTCTCCTCTACCCTGGAGATATAGTACAGCATGGCCTAGGGGAAGAAATGGACTGTACCAAAAGGGCCTGATTTACTAAGACCTTGAGCGTGTGTAAAACTTTTTAGCACATGCGAAACTAATAACACAACCAATGATTGGTGCAAAACAAATATCATGACCAATCATCATGTTATTGGTTTTGTGTGTGCTAAAAGGTTTTGCACATGCTAAAGGTCTTAGTAAATCAAACCTATAAAGTACTAAAATTATTTTTTTAAAGTTATTTTATCAAATTTTTCATTACCTCACAGTGTGTTGTTCATTTTCCTTGTTCCATTTAATGACCAAATAAAACATTTTGTTAATTTGCTAACCCGAAAACTCCCTCCTCTTTTTGTTTGTCATTAATTATGTTCTTTCCATCATTCCATCAGCGTTGTCCTGTAGGATGTCAAGATGTTTTTTGTTGTGTGACAGCATTTTTTTTTTAAAGTTGCCACTCCCTGGAATTGCGGTGCTTGTTTATTTGTTTTTGCATACACTCTTAAACTGTGTGTGAAATCCCAGTAGCCAGGGGGCATAGGGGGAGGGTGGTGGCAGCAGTGGTGGGGAACAAGGGTTTTCATGTCTCTGCTGTTTGGTAAACAGGGCCTCTCACCCCGTACTCTTCTCACATGTTGAAATGTTTACCGGGCTGCTGCTGCTGCCCGACAACCCCCAACACTACCGCCCCCACAGGCGGAATTTCTTCCCAGCATGCTGATCTCATCGACCCCCAGGACTGCAGGCCCCCTCTTGTGATAGACTGCACCACCCACAGATACACATTTCATCCCTCTAAATCTATGGTCCACACAGATCCACTGCTACTGCTACCCCCTGCATGTTACTTCTGCAGAGATGAGGAAATGCAGTACCTAGGAGCTCTATGTAAACTGCCTGTAAATTTGCAGCTCCATTATATTCTGTGTGTTTTTTTGATTTGTGATTTTATTATTGTCAAGAAACCTGAACCTAAATCGAGCGAGAAAGTAAATAATCCACCCGGAAGTAAATTATTTGTTGTTGTGACGTCACGCTGAATTGTCGTATAGAAAATGATTACATAATGATTTAGAACATCAATTTGGCCAGCTTGCTAGTGCTGTGAATTAATGTAATGGTGTGAAATTTTGTGAATGAGAACTTGGATTATTCCATGAATAAACACCAGACACAAGGCTAATACCTAGCTACCTGACTAATGCAATGACTAAGCAACAGCCACCATGGACGCTAGCCATAGGGATAATGCTTTGCAGCCAGATTAGAAAGAGACGGCAAATCCAGACAAGGAGAATATTATTTTTTAGAGTATGGATTATATAATGTAAAGGAGCTGTCTACAGGGTTTAAGAAGTCACTAAGGCACTGGGTTTCAAAAAGAGATTATATACACGTTTATAGCGAACAAGCCCCAAACCATCATTCTGTTGCCAGATATAAAGTAGATGTGGATGGATCACTGCAAGGGTTATTTATCCTGACTCATTGTTCTATAGAACTCTATGGGGGGAAAAGTCAGAAGAAGAAACCCTTAAAGTGATCCATCCACATCTACTCCATATCTGGCCGTAGAGTGATGGTTTGGCGCTTGTTCGGTAGCTCAGACTCTTGATAACTTACAGCCATTTAGCCAGTCATGTGTTCCATACTGTACCAGTGTAATTTACAGCTGAATCTAGTCTCCCCCCCCCCCCCAATTCCCATAGAGATCCATTCAAATGCAGAGATGTTATAGTATCGCTTGTAACAGTACATGAAAATAAGATATCGAGAGTCTTTTTATGTTGATGGGTCACAGACTTCAGGAAGTACCAGCATGCAAAGAATATTCAACCAAATATGAAATATGATACTTTAAAAATAAATTTAGTTTTGCAATAATTTCTAAAATTTCTGTTTTCACTTTGTCATTATGGGTTTTTGAGTGTAGATTGATGGGCAAAATGGCAATTTTATCCATTTTAAATCTACAACACAATGAAGTGTGCAAAAAGTGAAGGGGTATGAATACTTTCTAGCACCACTGTCCATGCGGAATATCTGTGTGCGTATACCTGTGTATCTCTATAACCCCTTTCACACCGATGCAATAACCTGGGTATAACCTGTGTTTGCCGTTGGTTTGAATGGATCAACCCACGTTATCCAAACTCTGGTCTACGACAGACCTGGCGCTATAGGCGGGCATTTTGGGGCTGGGTCCGTCCTGGACAAACCCCCCCTCCCCACTACTGACAAACAATAATTAACCTACTCGTTATTATTATTATTATTATTATTATTATTATTATTATTATTATTATTATTATTATTATTATAAGCCTACTAGTAATAGTAGTAGTAGGCATGCTTCATATAAATACATTTTATCCCATTTAAAAATTTTTTTAAAAATTGTGTAAAATAAAAAGTTAAATATGATTGGACGATTTTCCGCTGACAGAGGTCAAGTGTATATGGTTGTGTGTACGGATGTGTGCAACAGACAGTGCAAGTGTTACGAGGTACAAAACCTCACCAAGCTTAGGATAGCGATGGCAAAAAAATAATGGCAAAAAAATAAACCAACTGGTTACCGGTAGCCTACCTGCATTCTTAGTCTACTGAATTTCTGCAATAGAACCTGTATTTTTAAATGGGAAGTTCAGAATGTAGGCTCCGTTTTGTTCATATGAGTACTTCTACTTGTTTTCCCCACTTCAATTGTTGGTTAGGGGCATCCCGTTGCATTTGATGCAAGAAGAGGAGAGCGTGGCAGTGGTAAGAGATGGCAAACTATAGTCTTGTGTGCAGTTGCAAATTAGTTACGGTCATGTCTGTTAAGGCCGGGTGTTTGTCACGCAAAATATTGGATAAAGTCACGGAGCAGTCACGGCAAAGTTGTCAAAAATCAAAAAATTTAAAAATTAGTGGCTGAAATTACGAAATTACTACTCATACACAGTAGTAAATGGGAAAGGATTGAAGTAACATGCACAACTGTAGCAACAGTAACAAGTGCTTGAATTTTAAAAAAATGCGGGTTTAACCCACGTTCAATAGCCTGTGTCAACCCAGAAGAGTTATATGTATGCTCCATGTCTTTGGGACCTTGGCAGAAGAAAAACATTTTATTTTATGATTAATGGATATATGGATTACCCCATTTATTTAAGTCTTAAACTAATATAAACAGTTGAGTACGCCAGTGATGCTTACTCAGAATATTTACGATTGTGGTTTCCCTTTTCTTGTTTGTGCAAGTTGGTGTAAAATCTGTTGTGACAGTCTGTTTTGGGTTTGCCTGGAAAGGGGGGATGCCAGAGGGGTTCATTATTTTTTTTTTGAGACTGACTTTAGTGTTGCAAAAAGCAGGCAAGAACCTCGAGGCCAAATACAGAAAGAATTATAACACATGGTCTAGCTGAAGCAATGTTTTTCTTTTCTCACACAACACCTAAGTTAATGTTGTAAATCTTTCCCACTTAACAACCGACATTAAACCATTCTGGGATTCAAATAGTTTTAGGATGACTCTATTATTGATGTTAAAAGTGAAAATAAGTCTTTATGGCCAGACGTGCTTTTATTCCGGAGTGTTTGTGAGATCTTTGAAGCACTGTCTGCAAGCAATAAAGGTGGTCTTCGTCAATAAAGGTGGTCTTCATCGAATAAAGAATGTATTTGATTCTGTACACCCAAGTTTAATATTATTCACATATTAGTCACAAAAGGTAGACAGAATAACAGTTAATTTAACATTGTAATGCAATGCCCGTAAAACACACTGAGAACATTCTTTTATGTAAGAATTAATATAACAGTGCAGTAACTATATTGCCTTCATATTAAAGATAGCAAACCAAAAACCCTACAATAAAGCCAGTGGGATAAAGATTAAAAAGACACCAAGTTCTTCATTATTCTAAAGGCAAGTTAGTGATGGGAGAGTGAGACTTCAAAAAAATAAAAATGGGAGGAGCTATGATATGTTCTTTGATTGAACCAATCATTGTATTTTGCTGTTGAAAACAAATTATCTTGATTGGTTCAAGCAAGTCAGCAATTGAAAGTTCATTGTCGCCCCATGCATTACAGAGTTCATGAAACCTCACTTTCCCATCACTAGAGTAATGTTTTTTCCTCTGCACGGTCTATACACATTTATTCCATTTTCCTCACAGCTACTGTGGTTTGATGTTGTTATTATACTTTTTGCCAAGTATTTTGTGAAGTTTGATTACGCTACAAAGATTATGTGGACCACAAAATATGCTGCATGCAAAGATATCTGGGTACAGAGTATTCAATTTTTTTTGTTCAGTTTCGTTTGTTTAGATCTTAGAACTGTTTTCTTGGAAAGATTGTGGTTTTTGTTTAGAGTTTATGTTTGATTTTGATTCTCTTGCCGGACTCATGCCAGTGCTGTGTTTCTGTGTGTGGTTTCCTTTCTATGAATAAAATTGAATTTTGGGGCACAGATCCTGGCTGGATTTCCACTTATATTCCTGCTCTGGAGATCTCCTGGCATTTAACACCCCATCTGATTTGTGTAATCTTAAGACAATGTCAAGTATTGAATCAACCTTCAACACCACCCCTCCCCCTTCCCTCTGCATTACTTAACCTACAAATTCCAGGACCATCTATCTCATTCGTCGTCCATATGGTGGAGGGTATTTTCAATGG
This sequence comes from Ilyophis sp. 1 JC-2022, assembly GCA_022702515.1. Taxonomy (NCBI): domain Eukaryota; kingdom Metazoa; phylum Chordata; class Actinopteri; order Anguilliformes; family Synaphobranchidae; genus Ilyophis; species Ilyophis sp. 1 JC-2022. The sequence continues at coordinate 105,079,832 of CM040406.1, forward strand.
CGTTCTATGATTTATGAATAAAGGGTGCCTCAGGTCCAGGGTTTGCTGAACAAGCCATGCCAACTCTCCATAATTCCAAATGTATAACGTTCTCTCAATGTTATAACATTCTTTGGACATTATATGAACATTGTGAGATCATTCATTACATTGAATTCCATCCTTCCTAATATATACCATCCTCATAGTGTTGTAACACTCACTCAGCAGTTGTAAAAACCTGTAAAAAAAAAAGAGAGGAGGGAACTAAAACTATCTCTGGCAGAACTGTTTTATGTCTTTAATGACCATGTCTGAAAGTGTAAATGGCTTTTTTTGTCAGGACTGTCTGAACAACTTTATTCAAACAGGGGCTGGTGTGTTCCAGAGCTGGTTTCTTTGGGACAAAGCCACAACTTGGGCTCAGCAAACGAGCAAATTTTATGTTATCCCCAATGTGAACCTTCAGCATCGTTAGTTACATTTTGTATATGTGTTCAGGATGGTAAGATTGTCTCTTTGTTGGCAACACTATAGGTGGAATTCAATCAAATGTATTTAGTCTCTTAACATTTTTTCCATTACATCAATGTTCATACGATATTTTTGAAAGAGGGTTGTGCCAAGTTTAATCTTTTCCGCTGCATTAGTTTGCATTTGAGGCTATGCTTCATCTTCATTGTCTGAACACATTTTTTTGACTCAAAAATGGAGCTTGATGTCAAGGTTTATCTGAATACTGTTTTTGAAGCACTCAAAATACATTCAATAGTATTAACTGAAAACTTCCAAGAATTACATTTTAATTTTGAGCACAAATAATGGCGCAGAAAAAATAGCGACTAAAAAAGGAGCCATTAAGTTAGAGACGAGATGAACTGAACGACGACCAAATGTACCTCTTCAATATTTTTGGAACAACTTCCTATCTCAATTTGTAGAATTGGATGATTTCGAATGAACAATTTTTATTCACGTAATGTGGCTATTTGAGTTTGTATCCAGACAATGACATAGCCCGCTTAAATTATAGCAGAAAAACAATTACAGCAATTTGCATGACTCAACTTGTAATGACAAAAAAGTTCTTTATCTGTCGACCCAAAGATATACCCTTGTATGGAAGATCTTCATTGTCGCCAGGTTTCAGGTCATCTTAAAATACCCATTCTTATTGCGAGTGGTGATTTGTGATCATCAGACATGCCCTGTATTGAGCCCCATTTCAGTGCCAGAATTTATATAGAGAACACAGTTTAATTATGCGTGACCCAGACAGTGCATTTCGCTGCTATTTCCCTGGTAGTGTAGTGTGTACTTTCCATCCACTGAGGGTTCTTAGTACTCGTACATCATTTTTTCTGGTTCTTGTAACAGTTTAATGGGCGCAAAACCATTGCCATGACTCCTGCATTGTATCTGCTCTTCTCTTTGTGTTGCCAAGAACATATTGTTATGCATGAGGTTGAAAAAGAGCATTATGGAAATCTCATGCTAATAAACCCATTTGGAAACTACATAACATATCACCCGAACAAGTTCTGCTCCGTTTGTGTTCATCACAAATATAGCATAATTCTTAAATTTACCACAGTTTGGAGAAGGAAAAAAAAAAATCATTGCATGAACATTTGAAGTGGCATTTCATGGTATCTAGGGGTGTCTTGTTTTTTCTCGTGCTTCTGTCACCCTGAGGTAGAAGGAGTAGTGGAAGGAAGGAGTACAGTTAGGGGAAAGTTTGTTTTTTTTCAGGAAAAAAAAATCCACATTGGATACACTGTTGCTGGGAGCTTCAGCTGGTTTCAGTATCCATCACTCCATCTCGCACTGAGCTGCTAATTCATCCCATACAGAGATACTTCATCATGTTCATCCAGGGCCCTGGCAATGTGAGGAGGAGTAACCAGCCAGCTTTGTCTTGTAAAAGGATTATGGTGTCATAACTTTAGCTCAGGTTCTAATAACAAACACATGAATCTGCTAATAAGCCTCTGTAGCACAACAATTAGTTTTTTCTAATGTGATAAACAGTTACTCCCAAAATAACACTTTATTAGCTTGGAAGAGCCAGCAGCCCTAACCTTTCACTTTAGCACTGTAAGGCCAGAAAGCCGTGAATCACTAGTTGATTGAACACACCCTTTTAACTTCAGTAACTGTAGCAGTGGGATAGAGCTCGGGAAAAGAGACGGTAACAGTGGGTGATAAATTTCAAATGGAGAAATCATACTCCTCAAAATGACCTTCAACAATCATTGCCTGTAGCTTATACTATAATAGAGCTATAATAATGATTTTACACTTCAACCTCTGAGATAAGAACTTCAGTTACACGGAGGGAACGATCAACCAAAAAAGGTTTAAAACTGGAAGTAGCATACACAAATATGCTTTATCACACTTTTTATGGGAACATAAAAATGGAAGTGAGACTTTCCATTATTAAAAAAAATTGGAAATGCAAGTAAAAAATTTGACAAAGGGGCATGTCTTAGCACAATGGATAAATCCAGTTGTTCGTTCAGTAAGCCTAAATATAATACATTTCAATCCATGTCCTGATGAGACCCTGAATACTCTTGGCTTGATTATTCTCTTGAATGATGGTCTACTTCATGTAAGTAGTCTATTTAAGAAAAACAAGCCTACAGTAATCCAAGTAATCAATGTCAATCAATAAAGGATTCAAATTCTTAAAATATGTATTGTTTTTATGTGACTTTCAATGCTATTATTATTTCAGTTCAGAACAACCTCCTTTTCTGATACCTCATTATGTCAGAAGTTCTATTGTATTATATCATACTACAGGGATCAGATCTGTTGGGCAGGGTGATGTTGCTTGGAAAAGTCTTGTAGCAGGACATTCTTTTTGTTCCTGTGGGCAATATGGCAATGTCTCTGATACAGACTGGAAAACCAGAATACAGTTGGGCTGGAAAGTTCTTCTACCTCCTGGAGCACCCCCACTCACCACAATATTATATAATAGTACATGCTTAGGTCAATTACAACTGTGCTTTTGTAAAAGCAATGGGTGCTGACTCTTGTAGAATTATAATAAATGAACGCTCAGTGCATTGTGATAGATGTGGAGGTAAAAAATCTGACAAAATGTCTATTTGTGGTGAGGTCAGGGACATCTGCAAGAACCCTTCAGCCGAAGACCTAGAGATGAGTTCCCCCCAGGACTTAAACACTCGGTTAGGGAATTTTTAAGAACGTTTCCACATTTTATGTTTCTTTAGTTCTTTCAAGTCTTTAAAATTTGTGCTCAGAGGAAAAATATTTCAGTTTGCCACCTGTTTATGATTAAATCAAATTTCCAGTAAGTCCAAAATCACACACACACACACACACACACACACACACACACACACACACACACACACACACACAATATTCCACATCTATTACTGAGACAGTGGACTTCTGTCATCATCTGTCATGGTGATGGGTAATGTGCCGGGACCTCCTCTCCAGTTGAGGGTGTTTCCCTCAGACCAGCATGAATAAGGACACAGAACGTACCATCTCATGTAGTTGAAAAAACTTTCTCTTCCTTTCCATCTTACTTACCGTCCCCCAATTAGCAGGCTGGTATGTCCCATCTGCGGCTCAGTTTTACTGCATCAATATCAATACTTTTTTGATGGGTGAGAGAGGGGGTGGTATAGGTTCATGTTGCAGCACTTTTTTAGTAAAAAAGCCAAACCTTCAGTCTGTTGCACAGAACTAACCAATCACTGATGCTCAGCAGTGTGTGTGTGTGTGTGGGGGGGGGGGGGGGTTGGCTGACTTTGACTCTCCTGTTGCATGTCTGAATCTGTGTCACATTAGCTTCAGTTCCATTATTACAGCATAAAATGTGAGCATGGGTCCAAAGTAAACTGTGCCATCAATGCATTCCTGTATAAGAGGGATATAAGACTGCATTATTTTACCAGCCAAAGAGCCAGTTGTGACAAAGATGTATGTATAGCTTGCAGCTGGTCCAGTACCCTTCTTAATTAAATCAATAAAGGGCGAGCCTCTGTCTCCTTCCTAATGCAGGAATATGTCTGCAATGCTAAGAGACACTGGCAAAGGCAAACTGCAGGGACATAATAGATGAGTTCAAAAAAAAAATATTCTCTCTTTTTTACTGTTTGAATTGTGATTGAAGTCATCCTTTTTTGCCAATAACTTGATGGTATGGTCAGCTGAAGTATTTGGACAGTGACACATTTTTCGTTTTTTGTTGTTTTGATTCTGTACCACATTGGATTTGAAATTAAATTGAACAGTAACTATGAGGTTAAAGTGCAGACTTTCAGCCTTAATTTGAAGGTGTTTACATCCATATCAGGTGAACTGTGTAGCACATTCTGCTCGTTTCATGAATGAGGCCCAGTTGCTCATCTGCACACAGAGACTAACACTGTTACATCTCTATGCTGCTTTGCGAGTGTGGCCCGTTGTGATTGACAATTGAAGACACCTGTGCCTGATTACCAGGGCATATATACTTGTGACATTTCTCTCATTGAGAGTTCATTCATTGCCAGAAGTATGTTTCAGAGAGCGAAGTTTTATAGAATGCAATAAGAAAGAGTGGAGAGCAAAATATCAGTAATAGTCTGGGGAAATCTTGTGTTGGAAACCCCTTCTAGACTATTTAAGATCTACAAGATTAATGAATAGAATCTGAGAAATATTAGATTCTAATTATTAATTCGAATATTAATATGAATTAGTTATTTATAGATTTTTGTTTTCATTTTTAATCATTTTTAAAAATGTAATTATTACCAATTTGTTTAGTGTTTTGATTGTAAATTCTTTGTTTTGTAAAAATATTGGAGCGAGGGTAGCTCTTTAGTCCACACTCCAGATCAGTGGGTGGAAGAGTTCATTAATATTTTTTTTTGGTTTGCTTCATGCACATTGCCAGCCTTGCTGTCATGCTCAAGTGCATATTTTGAATTGTTATTGTTGCGTCGGTTTTATTTGCAGCCATTTATTTAGTACTGCATGAAAAGGCCTACATTGGCCATTTTGGGAGGAAGCTCTCAACTTATTTTTTATAATGTCACCTTTTCATCGAAAGGAACAGATAGAGAAGCATAGCAGGCCTGTGTAAGACTTTTGATTTGATTTGCTCTCGTGCACCTTTTGCTTTTCGGGTGAGCTAGATTAGCTTTTAAATACTAATCGATCAGGTGAGTTCGCTTATGAGCTTCCTCTGGTTTTATTGCTGCTTCCGAGATTCTAATCTAATTTAAAATAAAATCTGTTTTGATTTTCTTGTCTTTTTTTTTACCGGCTTATTTGTACAAGGCACACATTTTTGTTAGACCCTTTGTAACCACTCGGTTATTGTAACGCAGATGGGTTTCGGGTCATAACACACGCACACACACACACCTGATCACTCACACATGCACACAACCACACTGACAAAAACATCCCTGGTCTCTCAAACACACGTAGAGTACCTGGTGTCACACATACACTCACCTGCATGTGTCCATTTGGCACCTGTACAACACTATGTCCTGTGATGGATTGGCAACCTGTCCAGGGGGTATTCCAGCCTCTCACCCAATGCATGCTGGAATAGCCCCCCCCGAGACCCTGACCAGGTATAAGCGGGTTAGATAATGGATGAATGGATGGACAACAATCTGCCATTGTCAAATGTCTCCCTCCAGCACCTCTGAGTTCATTTTAGGCATAGGTGGCAGAGGCAGCATGGGGGTTATGTCAGTAACCTTGGCTGTAATTAGTGTAAAATATGGTTTATAGAGGGGCCATGTTCACTCCGCCGCTTTCTGCTCTACTGCAGAAAAACGCATTTTACGGGTCGCATATGCCAAACACATGGTCGACACGTGTTCTAGACGTGACAACAGTCATGTTTTCTTCCTCCCCGGATCCATGGGGAGGGGCCCTGCCCACGGTCATTAGTGTTAAAGTGTTGGTTTATATGTTTTAATCATTTGGGGGGAGTGGGGTGGGGGGGTCACCATTTTGTGAGTCCTGGTATGTTTTATGTGACACATTTTCTTAATCCTGTGGTGTCTAATTAACACCAGGTAATGTTCATGTGACTCAGCGGTTTAGTCCATGAGTGGGGTAGTGTGAGACTACTGTCTGAATATAATTATAGCAGAGTGTGCTGGAGTGAGATACCATGTGCTTATGTTGTTTGCAGTAAGGCCCTGGGACTTACAGTAGACTCAGGAAGGAAGGCCTTTACCCCACGGTTTTACAATAGTATATGATTGTCTGATTGCCGGACCTGCTGGATTTGATAGTGTTTGATTTCTATCATCATCTTCCTCTGCCTCTCATCACTACGTATGTGTTTTTTCAGAGTGACTCACTGCTAACAGCTGCATTAATTCTGGAGGGATTCAGCTGAATCAGCTTGTTGGTAGTGCAAGTGTAGTGCCTCATTTCAGGCTTGAATCTGGTATCCATGTCATCCATACTCCACAGAGCTGCCCAAAGTTGGCCAGAGGTATTGAACAATGATAATAATCACATTTTTTACAAACAAGGTAATAATGGCTTGATGTTTTTCTTACATTATTTGATTTTCTTGTGTATTTGAGAGCTGCCAAGAAGCAGCATGCTTTGGCACATCTTATGAAAGAAAGACTACTGTGTTATTCAGTGCATATTTCCTGTTCTTTTTTAATTACCATGATAATCACTTTCAGCTCTTGATAAAACACAGGTCAGCATGCGCTTTCTGAGTTTGCATCTCTCCCTATGATAACTAGATCCAGAATAGGCAAGGTTCACACCCTTTGAAAAGCTCTTTTTCATTGAAGGTGACCTGAATTTAGCAGTTTGGCTGGTTATGGTTGATTTTGTCTGGTGTGGTTGAGAATAGTTAGGTATAGTTTGGTGGAGTTGGGCAAGGCTCCTTTATAGCTTATTGTGATGTGAAGCAGTTGGGTGTGACTGCCTGTGGTTGGGTAAGACTGGTTGTGTATTGGTGTGGTTTGGAATGGTGGCTCATAGTTATGACGAGTATGGCTGCCTGTCGTTGGGTAAAGCTGAGTAAAGCAGGCTGCGAATGGGTAACGCTGGCTAAGGCCTGGCTTGTTGTAAGGTAAAAACGGAAAACACCAAGATTCTTATTTTTAAATGAGCACCGGTACTAATGTTTTACTTGTCAAAGTTACCATAGTGAACATCAATAACAGGAAAAACATTGAAAATGAGACTATTGGTAATCTTTACTAAAATAATGACTAACTGGATTTGACAAATTTTTTATATTTCATGTACAAACCCCAATTCCAAAAAAGTTGGAACAGTAGGTAAAATGCACATAAAAGCATAAATAAGTGATTTGTAAATGATGTTTTACATATATTTAATTGAAAACAGTACAAAGAAAATATTTAATGTTTTACCGTATCAACTTTATTGATTTTTGTAAATATAAGCTCATTCTGAATTTGATGCCTACAACACGTTCCAAAAAAGTTGGGACAGGGGCAAAAAAAATAATAACTGGTTCAAAAAGTTTGGAACATTCCACAGGTAAACAGGGGATGCTATCGTGACTGGGTATAAAAGGATATAAAAAAACTCTTGATATCTTATTTTCAGGTACTCTTACAAGCAATAGTATAACCTTTCTGCATTTTAATGGATCTCTATGGGAATTGGGGGGTGGGACTAGATTAAGCTGTAAATTACGCGGGATTGGTATGGAACCCATGGTTGGCTAAATGGCTGTAAGTCATCAAGGGCCTGCGGTATCTAACGAGCCTCAAACCATCACTCTGCAGCAGATATTGATGGATCACTTGAAGGGTTTTTTTTTATGACTTATTTTTCCATAGAGTTCAATAGACAAATTTGTCAGGAGAAACAACCCTTAAAGTGATCCATCCATATCTACTGCATATCTGGCAGCAGAGTGATGGTTTGAGGGTTTGAGGCTCGTTTGATACCTCAGATCCTTGATGACTTATAACCATTTAACAACCATGTATTTCATACTGTTCCAGCATAATTTACAGCTAAATCTAGTCCCACCCCCCAATTCCCATAGAGATTAATTCAAATGCAGAGACGTTATAGTATCGCTTGTAAGAGTACCAGAAAATAAAATATCAAGAGTTTTTTTTATGTTGTTGGGTCACAGACATCAGAAAGTCATGGCATACAAAGGATATGCGACCAAATATTTAAAATGATTACTTTATTCTATATATAAATGCAGGGGTGCCAATAATTGTGGCACTCGTGGTTTTGTTAAAAATAATTATTTTTTGATGAGGGATAAATTAACTTAAATTAAAGGGTGGATATTTTAAAAAATTTCAGTGTAAGATTGTAAGATTCTTTTTTACTTTTTACTCATTTTTACCAGCAGTGTAATAAAACACATGCATTTGACCCTTTTTTTTAAACATTTCAATAAACAGACACCTGCAGCCCTGAACAGGGTCGGTGTCATTCATGTCCGGTCCTCTGTAGCTATGGTCAGATGGCCAATCTAGTGCACCTGTTGCTGTTCAAAACCTGTTGGTAATATCTTTATGAGAAGGAAAAAACCTGTAGTCATGCTGCAACGTATCAAACATGCTTAAAAGCATGTAACTTCTATGAAATTAGTTCCAGTTCATATGATTGAGCGGGGCTCTGGGATATGGCCTCATAGCACATTATGTACCGGTAGGACACACATTCTGTCTATCTTTCCAAGTTTTTGTTATGATATTTTGTGCTCAAATAAAACATTTGTCAAAATTCACACGTTAAACGTTATTCAACTTGGTAAACTTGGTAGGTTTTTCATTTCACAGCAAACATTTCTGCAATTAACCCTTGTGACTTTTGTCAGACTGGCTTTTCTGAGTCCACCCCTCTTCCTACAGTTCTTCAGCATTAGTGAGTGAAAGAGTGAGGAAAAAACATTATCACTACAGAAACACAATCAGCATTTGTCATAAGCTTTGGTCTATCAATACAACAGTTTTTTAGTTTCTTGTGGTAATTACCTCTTAAACTATTTCTGTGAAAGCAAAAAATTAAGGATAATGACAAATGTCAATTGAATCCAGGTCACAATGTCCGTGGCAGGACATAGAACCAACAACCCTGTGGTGTTGCTATGGAGACCAGACCTAAGTCTTTATTTAAGGAGACATTTGTTTATCTAGCAATACCTTAAGGTAAAACTAATTAACAGTATAAAGGTAGCATTTGTGCTGTTGATCTACTAGTGGCAATTAATTTAAGGGGTAATGCTTGTATATCCTGCTAAGATAAGTTATGATAGAAACATTAAACTAAGGAAATGGGCTTTGAAGTATTGAATCCGAACCATGCCGGCAAGCACGGCTCTTGCCTTTCTACTGCCCTAGGCAAGATTGCAGGCCGGGGGTGGGTGGGCTGGCGATAGCGATTGAGGGCTCATTTGGTGCCTCCCTAGAGGGATGGCACCCTAGGTGACCGCCTATGTCGCCTATGGCTAGAACTGGCCCTGCCAACATTAGCCCGCAGTGTGATGCATAACTGGTGATTGCGTCACCCATGTTTAGAGATAGTTCAGTCAATTGGGATCTTCATCTCATTGGTTTCTTGCAGCCTATACTGGTCAATCAGGCACTTGCGGTCTTCTTACTAAAGCTGAACATGAAGTGTCTTTCTCTGACTCCTGTCTGTGCAAGCTCGGCTTGTGGGCTGCAGCAGGGAAAGAATCAGATATTGATATATATCACATGCATGAATATACTTATATTATGTGTTTGCTACTACAACTGTGGTTGCTACTTAGTAGAAACTCTCAGGAGAAAGGAGTGCTTTAATGACTTTCTTTTGCATTTGTCCAGCAAGCTCTGTCCTTTCCGCAGGTGACTGCAGTATTTTCCGAATGTAAACTCAGTTCTTCCTGCAGTTATTGCTCGGGGAATTCTCGATAATAAAAAGACAATGTGTTTACAAGGCCAGTGGGATGAGTTTGGTTTGAGTTTGAGGGCAGAATGCCAAGCAGAAGAGGCATCCTCCTCCTTGTGAAAAACCACACTTTCTCCATTTCACATAAATAGCCCACCTGCAATACACTTCTTACACTGAAGAATTTGCAGTGATATTGATGAACGAACTTGAACTATGATATTATTTAATCCTGCTTAGCAAAAATATTTTAGTACAAAAGAAGGCAAATGCATGACATTGAAAAGAAAGACATCTGAAAAACGATAGCATCAGTAATGTTTTACATACAGTATGTTTTCATTGTAATAATTAAAATGTCTATATTTTAGGCATGCACATTTTTATTTTATGAACTTGTGTAAAGCACTTTGAGATGCAATCTTGTGTAAAAATGTGCTATCCAAATAAAATAAATAATCCTTTTTTATCAGTTTTATGTCACATTAATGCTAGCACGGGACAGAAGAGGTGGAGCCAGCGGCAGGAGAAATGAAGTGCCCGGGTGGCTGTCTCGCCTCCCGCGTGGGTCTGGCTCTACGTGGGACGAGCCCTGCAGAATGCAGACTAATCTACGTGGGACAAAGGCCTGGTTTGGAGCAGACAGACCACCTGTGGTGAGAGAAAAAGAAAAAAAAATCCTTAATCAAAGCTAAAAGATCCCCAGCCAGGTCTGGCCCAGAAGCCATGTAGATTAATATAAACTGGTGGCCTGTCCGAGACTCACCGCCCAAAAACACCCATAGCTGGCACACAGGTTGCCCGGCAACAGAGTTAGAGAGAGAAAGAGAGAGAGAGAAAGAGAAGAAAAGAGAGAGAAAGAGAGAGAGAAAGAGAAGAAAAGAGAGAGAGAGAGAGAGAGAGAGAGAGAGAAAAAAAAGTATATCACAGTACCCTTTAATTTTAGAGAAAAATTGTGGAAGTCCCTTGATTAAATCTCTCACCCCAGGAGCAGAACTTCAGTTGTATTACAAAATATGAATATAAAAATGTTTTTAGTGACTTGTCATTCATTCACAGCATGTATTTTGTAGAGTCACAGAGAGTCATGCTAGAAAAACTAACATATAAAAACGGAGGACGTACACAGCACCATGATCTTGCTTCCAGGCAGAAATTCTGCGTTATTTTCATCTGCTGTTCTGTTCGTTTGAAAATCTCAGGCTGCTGAGGAGGTCTGCCCCAGAGGAATGCATATAGTTAATGTTGAGATCACACCCAAATTAGTCAGGGCTGCTGAGAGATCTAGTGTGTTGTTTCAATTGTGAAGCGGTTGGAGAAAAAAAAGGAAAAAAAAACCTTATGTAAAACATCCATAAAATGTGTATGGAATGCTTTCTGCTGCTGCTGAGGTTATTAGCAGGTGCAGAGGGCTTAGTCCGGCCAGATCCATAGGATGCCTCCTGTCATGACGCCCCATCACCCATGTTTATGCTTCCCTCACGCAGCTGACAGCTCTGAACTGCAGTTATCTACCGTTAACGAACTTCAGCCCTCCGCCAATGTTTTCTCGTAATCCTGGAAAAGGACATCTGTCTCTCCCATACACACACACACACACACACACACACACACACAAACACACACAGTGCATAATTTCCACATTTTGACTCGACATAAAAACATGTTTGAGAGAATCCCTGGCCTGAACACTCCTCCCTCTCCACACATTCTCCCCTCCTTTTCATCTTCCTTGTTCATGCCTCACACACACGTCTGCTGAATGTGCAGCGACTGAGGTGGCCGAGTGGTAAACAGACTTCAGGCGTTGTGCTAATATGCTGACACTGCGTAACCAAACACATTTTGAACCATACAGTGAGTTTCACAGATTCCGTCTGACATTAAATATTCTACTGGTTTCTCTCTCGGCCTTTGGAGGGATCTCTGCCTTTAAGTCTTGCGGGTAAAAAACAATTATTTATGAGCATGCTCAGCAGCTAAATTACACACTCACTGAGATGTCTACAGCAGGATTGTGGCCTGATGGGTTTTAGGCTTGACAGTCCTCTGCTGACAGGTGTAAGCTTTGACCCCATGCAGGCTCTTCTGGAGTGAGCGGCAAAATCACTCTGATCCTTCCTTGCCACACTCAGGACACCACCCTCCTTGCAGCAATGGGTCAGAGGTCAGTGAATGTGAGTGGGAAGATGTCATCTCAGTTCTGTGTCTGGCTGATTCACCTCCCCCTGCTTCGGTTCTCCAGTGGCTTTATTTCACACACCTGCTCCTCTTCAGTTCCCATGCAGCTCTGCGTTTGACTCATTGACCTACAACCTGCTCAGCTTCACGTCCCAGCTCAGTGTTTGATTTGCTGGGCTGCCCAGCTTCAGTTCCTGACTCTGTGTTTGATTTGTGCACCTGCACGGCTTCATTTCAGGGCGATGACGGGACCTCTCAGCGGCGGTAGCGAAGAGTGACCACGCAGCCCTTTCTGGGACACACAGACAAGGATGGGGGGACACAAAGAGGGGCTTTATTCTCAAAACACCCCTGCATGCCCCCCCCCCCCCCACACACACACCAGATACTCATGACCAGCTGGGAATCCTTTACCTATGAACAACCTTTAATGCAACCTTTGCAGGAAACACCCAATGACGGACATGGAATGCTTTATTTTGGGAACTGTCGCACTTCAAGGAAAACAATTGGCTGTCTGAATCCGCAAAAAAATAAAACAAATTAACCCCCCCCCCCCCCCCCCCACCACCCAGATCTTAGGAGGCTATGACAAACATACTGTTTATATAACAGTGTTGACACCTTTTCCATTGCAGCGTGATTGATATGGTGTCAACAATGGGGGAAGTATTAATTTACATCATATTCCTGCAGACATAAAACATAAATAACCCCGGAAAGAGAATCAGGCCCTTTCTGCATGATGTCAATTGCGTAAATAACCCTTCCTTAGGAAGATGCTAGAACCACTATACAGAACTGTGAATTATTTTTTACCAATCCTTCAACATAGAAGACATGCACAAACAAACATTGAAATCATGCCAGTGCCTTGAATGCAAATACACTGCATGTGAAGCTATTCAAAAGCAAACTGAGAAGGGCATTTTGATGATCAAACAGTTGACAGTGGTAGCTTCTGCAGCATTGACTCCCTCTAGGGGCTATGAGTGGAATGTGTTAGCCAATGATGGAAGTCAGAAAGCAGCAAACTGTGTACAACTTTCTTGTGCCGTGAGTAACAAACGTTATTTTATGGGTCTCTCTCGTTGATTCTGTTTGTCACTTTTCCGTATGCCTACTATCCATCTTTCTGCCTGGATGAGAGCCTGGAATTATAACTGTATTTTCACTGGAACATATGAGAGAGGAGTCCACCTTGCCACCACACTCCAATCCCCCCCCCCCCAACAAATGTGAGTACAGCCTTTGCATGGTATTGCCTGCCAACAGTACATATTATATAATATCTACTTTAAAACTGATTGAAACCCACTTTCTCTCCACTGCCAGAGCTCGGTATACAGCTGTTACTCTTTTTCTGACCTATTCTGCATTGCTGTAGTTTCATATGTGTTCTTTGGAATTGGTTGGTATGTGGTGGCAGGGAAACGAGAAGTCTGTGTCTCAGCTCATAATAGTAGGAATGCCTCATGGCTGACCTTGGTGTGTGTGTGCATTAGCCCAGCTATAAAGAGGGCTAAATATGTGCTTCACAGCCGGGACAGTCTAATATACATACAGAAGGATCCTTATCCAGGTTACTGCACATGGACTAACCCTAAACAAGGTGATCATAGCTCAAGAACACATCGCCTTTAATGAAACAGATTAACTGATGTTTCAGCCTCTGGAACATCTTCCTGAAAGTCAGGAAGAAAGTTGACTTTGAAGAGCTCTTTTTCTTCTCTGTCCAGGAAGATGTCCAGAAGTTGAAATGTCCACCACTAATGTGGTTCATTAAATGTGGTGTGTTTCTAAGCTCTGAGTGCTTCAGCTCTCCATTTTTCAGGTTAGTCCCTGTGAAGTAATCTGGGTAAGTATCCTTCTGTATGCATATTGGTTGATGTGTGTGAGAGTGTACAGTAACCATCCTCTGTTCTAGCACTCAGCTGCATTGAATAAACACCTGTAGATGGAAAAGCCACAATATATCAAAATTGGAGGAGTGAGAAATTTGGTTGAAACCGTATTTGGTTGATTTTTTTTGTGTTGTTGCTGTTGTTGTTTGTGTGTTTAAAAACATGCCTGGGTCTTCTCCTGTTTCTTGCCATTTCTCTCTGGAAAGGGAGAAATGCCAGTAGTAGGACTGTATGAGGTTTTAAAATGTTCCTATTGCAATCAATATAGTGTTCTTCTTTTGGAGAATGGTGTTTGCTATCTGTTTTATCATTGTGTTCTCATTGTTATCCTCATTCCTCAGGTTAATAATCGTAATTATCACAGTGGTCTTCCTGCATCATCTCCACCTTCATTAGTAATTTGGGGTCAGAGCTCAATACGTAATCATATGATGATTGGTTAATGTTTGATTGACAGATTGAGAATGCATTCATTCATTATTCCAAGCCAATTTATACCAGTGAGCTGGGTACACAATATTGGTTGTGATAAATTATCTTAGATTTCCTGGAACACAAACCATAGACCAGCTTTGTCATTTAGCCACTATGTCTTTATCTGTATGATAAACCTTTTCTTTGAAACTTGTGCTTTGAAGCCCCAGCTACCAAATCGACCTAATAGTGGAATCGCGTTAACCGTGGTATTCCTAGCAATTCTCTTGACCAAACTTTTTTTTTTTGCTCTGTACCAGAGTGCGCCATTAGCGTTGAAATACACAGGAGATCTTACGCTGAGTGGCCCAGTGTTTATTTGTTGCTCGGAGTTAATGACAGGGATATGCATTGCCTCGCGAGGGATTCCCCTGCTCTGTGAAAGGCCATTGTTGGCTGGAGCTGGTTGACAGAATGCTCCAGTTTTATCTCCAAATTGCAGCAATTTGTAAACAAAGTCGATAGCCGTAATTGCCCCGAGAGAGTAAAGCCAAAAGAAACAGAATAACTTTAGTCTTCAATAGCCGCGTGCCAACTGCCTGATGTTGGACATTGTCTGCTTTGATATTCTCTCTCATTTTCTTTTTTCTCCTTTACTGGTTTTTGAGGAACTCCACGACGTTGCCAATCGCATATATTCCGAAGCCCCTCGCCGCACGAATGGACCGTGCTCGCTGCCGCTGGGATACGCGCAGATGGGAGAACAACTATACAGTTTCTCATAGGCCTACATCTAAAATAATCACGCACGCATCAAACGAGCACATAATAAAAACGGCGTGCCTCATTTGTGTTTGCTCTCTAGAACAATGTGATTGTATTCACGGTGATTGTAATTACTGAATCTCACAACTTTTAAACCGCCGTTAGGGAAAACATTTTGCACTGCTCTTTATAAGCACGATTATAAATACAATTGATGCCGTTAAACAATCGCATAAACAGAATAACCTACATTATATGTCAATCTTATAATGTTATATGAATTATAAATGATAGTAGGCCTATGTCGTCATGTGGAGAGAAATAACGAACTGTGTTTACAACACCTGAGAAAGAATGGCAGAAATAAATGTTTGCAGAGAAAAATCATTGCTTCCCTTTTTTCAATATACTATGCCAAGAGGCCGGCGTTTGAAAGCAAAAAAAAAAACTTTAAAGCAGTCAGAAGCGTCTGACGCGGGGGGCTCGCCCTCTAAATAAACTTTCGAGATCCGAGAGCGCGAGAGAGAGACCGCAGTGCGCTCGTGCCACCAGAGAGTTGAGTGAGTGAGCACAAGGACAGAGAGACTCAAGGCAGGCAGGCGGACCCAAAGCTCGCGCCACACAGTTAACCACACAGCTGGAGAGGACATCCAAGTGAAAGCACTGCAGTCAAAAAGTGGGCAATAAAAACAACTATAATAACGAGAAACAAATTTACAACTTTCATCTCAAACTACATATTTAAATATTAATTCAAGCCTCAAGTCTCGATTAGTTCTGAGTGATGCTGCGATGAGGCGAAGATTTATAAGAAGCTGAACGCAGCAAAGCAGCCCTACCTGGACGAACGTGTGTTATTCGGAGAGTAATGGAAAAAGGTCCTTCCGACTTCACGCCAGTCGAAATTTGCCTTCTTTGATTTTCTTTTTTACATTTCATGGTCACTTTTAATTTCGTTTTTGCCTAGACGTGGATGGTAATTTATAACAACTTGAATGATTTTAATGGAATGAGGGTTTTCTCCAAGGATTGTCTCCTGATTCCGTCTCTTTCAGCTGTATATTTGTGGATTTTCACCAGGATGTTACTGCATAATCGGCCCTGGCGTTATCGGGCCATTTTTCACCCCACTGCTCTCACGCCTGCTCATGGTTGGGGGTTCATCTCCTTTTAGGAATATTTTCTGATCACTCAAACAACCGCGCCAACGGAAAAAACCCAGCCACAGCCTGCTCGGGGACATTGATATCGGTTTGACACGCACAATATCCAGGTTACTATGCAATTGCAAGTGCTCTCCTTTGTTTTGTTCTTACACTGTATGGAATACACTGACAGTCAGCAGCACGCCTCCAGGCACCGGCAACATAAACGTAAGTACCTCAGAGTGCTCGCGCCGCAGAGATGATGCTCGTGCTTTCCCACCTGCTCCGCGTCTCGCTCCACACACCATGCCACTATGATAGAATGTGTGTAGTCTTATCGCTGCGTTGTATTTGAAATTAGAGAGTGTGAAGTCTTTCGAAAGTACCCTATGAAATGTGAATATTGTGAATCAAAACACAGATCAAGATAAAGGTGTGTGCGTTAACTGTACAATGCCTCGTCAAAAATATCAGTAAATCCAATCAGATTATTCCTGGATAAAATGATGAGCGTCAAAATAACAATAATAAAAATAACAACATACATTTATTTATTTATTATTATTATTATTATTATTATTATTATTATTATACGTTAATAAGCGTTTATACAAAGACTTACCTGTGATGCCTGTCCTCTTAGTTGTCATCTGCATTGAGATGTCTGTGTGCATTTTTTGAGGTTAACTTTCATATTCAATTATTTAATTTTTTTTTATTTCAAACTGCAATTAGGCTACTTATTTTGGCACAGAAAGTGTACAATTATATGAGTAATCATACGATGAGTGAATAAGTCATACATTAAAACTTATGGATTGAATGCATGCATGTGTATATATACATTGTGACTAGAATTAATCAGATCGTGGCTGTGAACTGAAGTTTGGATGTCCAGCGTGAGCTTGCCAGTGTGAAGTATTCAGTGATAGGTCAGTAGGGTTTCTGTAAGCATTCTTTTAAAAGCGTTTTTCGCGGTACTCCAACAAACTTTTAGCCATGAACTAATACAAGTTCATTATTAAACACTTTGTCAAACTCGCCCTTCTCCCGATTTAATTTAGACGTCGTGTTTATAGCGTCCTCTACTGTTAGACGTACAAACCTTTATAGACTTACCTTATCTTTCCCGATAATAGAACTGGGAATTGTCATCCAATTTAGGAATATGTCACTAATGAATAATTATTTTATGCATCAAGTAAAATATTTCATTCATTTACTTGGGTTAAAAATAATCTATTCACCTATTCACGAAACCTTATAGGAACAAATTCCGCATTTTTCAAATGACAAAATAGATTCAATAATATCTATTACCATTGTATTCGTATTGTTTATCTTATTTGCAAACAACAACAGCAATAATAACCAGTTGTATCACAGTGTGGTATAAAGAAGTGCGTCAGATCCAGAATATTTTAGCCTAAACAACCAGTGTTACCACTGTTCGAAAAGTTGTTATGTCGGCAGCGTGGTTAAACAACTTCTCTTTCCGGCAGATGTGGTCCACTCGCTCACTAATTAGGCGATAGTGCGGCGAAAGGCACACACAGGGTTTGATATGGCCCGCACAATAGTCAGCGGAGCGCATGGGACCGAAGTGTCTGTCAGCAGTTGACTGAAGAGCACCAAGCTACCAATCACGACCGCCCCCGACGGGCTATAACAGGGGGAGAGAGTTCTGTGTGGGGTGGTGCTATGTGTTGTTTATATCAACACATCCAGACTGTGCGCCAGCATTTTAAACTGTCCGTCCCCAATGGAAAAAAGGCAAGCGTGCAGAAGCGAACATTATCCGCTTCAAGACTCGTGAGCGTTTATTCCGCCTGAATTTCCTTCGTCGTGGAGTGCATCCGTGCCAAAACCATGAGAATGTACACACCAAGAAAATGCAGATTTTCTTTTGTTTGTTTACAATATGTGCTCTTAACCCGCGACTGTGAAGTTTGTGGCCTTGGCTTGACAGAAAAAAGAGGTAGAGTGCAGAATGAGGTGCTTCGAGAGAGCAGCAGCATGCGTCTTGTGTATGGCATGCATTTAGCAAACTTGTTCACAAAATATCAATTTTCTGAGCCAATGAACACTCGGATCTCTCTATGGCAAATAAAATAATTGAGTGTTCATCGCCATCTGCAATGGCAGCCTATTAGAAGTTCAATTGTAAATGTGTTGTCGCACACAGCTGATATATGCATGGAGACAGAGCATGGTGTAGGGGTTAGGACACTGGACTGAAATCAAAACTACATTTTTAGAGGTCCAGGTGGTGGGTCCCTGCTGTTGTACCCATGAAACAGGAGCTTTACCTCATTTGCTCCACTAAAATTGCAGCTGTACAAATGGATTACAGATCTGACCGCATTGAAACGAACCAGTCAGTGACCACATGGATGGCTGACTGCAAACTCTGTTTGCTTATTGTCTTTACATATGTGCACAAATATTTCTGAATGTGATTATTTCAGTATATATTATTGCCTGAAGTTATTTGAAGAACACTGACAGTCTAAATATAGAGCTATTGTAATGTGTCACCCTGCAGCACTCTCAGATCTTAGCCGTTTTTAATGTGGTTACCACTATTCAAAAGATACACTGTCAAACAGTTCTCTCAGTCTCAGTTTGGTATGGATTTGTGTGTGCGTGTGTTTGTGTGCGTGTTTTTTCCCCAGTTCTTTTGTTATTAAAAAAACTTTCTTTAAAAGGCATGTGTACATGAGTGTGCGTGCAAGTGTATGTGCACATGCATATATGAACATAAAGTCTTCACCCGGAGGCAGAAATATAATCCTGTCTCAAAGCAGACTCAAACCACCAAACATAGGAATTGCATTTTATGCAGCTCCCAGTTAGAGACATTCTAAGCCAGCTCACCCGCCATTTGTCAGGTCTTCCTCATTCACCAAGCCTTACGTACACTTTGAATAACTGTGCATAACTGCTCTTAAGCACAATGACGACTGTTGCCTGTTACCAACTTGTACCTTAAGCAATGTTTAACAACATTGCAGTTTAACAACTCCACAGTAAACATATATTTCAGTGTAGGAGGACGAGGGACATGCTAAAAGACCCAGGTCTCCTTTAACAAGCTCATGCTTGCTGACACCAGGGGGCGGCATCCCCACCTGTACGGTCTGTGCTGGAAGCGAAAGCTTGTTGATTGAGGAATTCTCTACTTTCCCAGAGTGAGTTTTTTCAACTTTTTGGCAATTGCATTGACCTGTAAGCCTTTTATTTCTTCCAAGGCAATTTGAACCTGAAGTTTGTGCAATGCAGTTATGGACTGAACCACGGTAATAGGGGTGTTGTTATTGCTGTTGTTGTACAGTGTAAATGGCAGATGTGATTCTGGCTCTTTCATTCCACATCAGAGTGAAAGAACGTGTCAGACTGTGCTACAATCAGGGAAAGTTTGGCAGGAACACATGTGGACAAGTGAACCGCAGTTGTAAAGATTTCCTAGATATGTCAAACAGGCCCCTGGTGATCTATTGCAAACTTGCAGCCAATACTGGAAATTAAATGTTAAAATCTCCACACTGACTCAGTGTGCCAAAGCTATATGTACACCATGGTTTGGATTAATGCTTGGTTCTCATTGCCTATTTTGCTGTGGTATTCTTTGTGGTATATATCCTAGTGTTTATGTATTCAGAGGAGTACAATTTCAAAGTACAAAGTTATAAATGTGAAAAAACTATGACAGCATTTCTATATCACTTTGTTCATAACTGGAATCAAGATGAATATCTGACATTCCTGTTTTATTTGCTTTATTCAGACACGCTATAATACCCTGGTTCTTGTGAACAAGGGCACTGCTTGCTTGGATATTGATCAGAGTGTGGTTTTCGAACTGACTCGGCACTATCGCTCACCAACAGATCCACACATTTTTGGTTGCTTTTCTTTTCTGAAAGTTGTAGAACTTTAATATTGCACTTGTAGATGTCATTCTGAGATGCATCTAATGTACATATTTTTTGATTGAAATACATGCATGTCTTCATTATTTAGATAAGCATTGTGAAGTCTTTGTAAGTAGTTAGCATGGTAGATACTACTGGAACTGCAGCATTTTAACCAGATGTGCATCTGTACAGTGACTCCTGCTGGTTGGACTGAGCATTATCATGGGAAAGACTTTATTTAGTAGCCTCATCACATTTCCACATATTCATGGATCTGAATTGGGACAGATAGAGAGAAACGGTATGCAACACAAATACAAAACTGGGGCTTATGCAAGCTGTACATGGATGATGAATTCCGAGACATATGGAGTCTCTGTGCTTGACAGACACACTCACCTGGGCCGTGCACGAATCAGCACACTTGCCTACTATTGAGTATGCCAGTTGAGTATTCTCTTTTTTTTTTTTAAAGCTGTTAAGTATACAACAATTCTGAAAATCGCTGATGATAGTATGGACAATATTTTTAGCTTACTGCATGTCACTAAACAGTATGCGGTAAGCAGTATACAGTATGCTAGTACACAATAAACAGGATGCAGTAGATCAGACTCTGATTTGGACACAGCCCTGGGTCATTACCTGCCTCCAGGGATAATAACTAAAATAAAAAATATACATTTTAGCGTTCCTGAAGGTGAATTTGTTTCGGACTCATCACCACCCTTATAGAACATACATTTCACAGATAAGTCATTTTGCAGAGCAATTGTGTTAATAATCAATAAAAATTGTATGTGCTGGCATAGTCATAGAACAGGCCTTAAGCTGTGAGGTAGTTTGATGTATCTATTCTGTGTATAGCCGCTGTTCTTAGAGACACTGAGCACCTGAGTCTCACACAGGGTAATTCAGGGATGTCTATGAAAGCCACGTCTGTTGGTCACATGGCAGTTTGCTGGCCCTTTCAGTCATGGGTTTGGTCAAATTAAAATACATCCTGTCTTTGGTGGCTAGGCTTGTCTGTGCCACTGTAAATGTATCTGCATCTGTGTTGAAAATTTGAAACATCTATCTAATTATGTTTCATAAAAAAATTGAATGGTAACGTTTTGATGAATTTGCAGTCTGGAAAAGACCCCCTGCTCCTCCCGCAGGAGTCACAGTTGAGCGGTTCCTATTCGGTCACAGAACCTACTTTTTTTACGAGAGTACTTCTATTAATTTATTTTGTGGAAGTATCAGCAGCGTTTAAAGCTCATTTCAAAGCTCCCCAACTCTTTGTTCTTGAGTCGTGTCCTGAGCCCCCTCCCTCCTTCTCCCAGCACATACAAACATGCATGCAAAAACACAGTCACGCACACCATACACACAAAACACACAAACAGACATGCGTCAAACAACTCTTATCTGTGTGCGTGTACACACAGACACACACACACACACACACACACACACACACACGCATGCACATACACACACTCAGACATATTCACAAATGTAACCAAACACCCAGAATGAGAGAGATTCTCAGTGCAGGCCTTCTTTTTTCAGAAACTCCTGGGTTGAATCAAGGCTGTGAGGGAGGGTGTCTGACCTGCTCTGATTACAATGGCTGCCTGTCCTGCAAGCCCAGGCTCTTCATCTACCTGGAGAGGAACGGGATGAGGCAGATTGGCGTTTGCCTGTCCTCCTGCCCCAACGGTTACTATGGCACCCGCTCCCCAGAAATAAACAAGTGCACAAGTAAGTTCTGCTATTACTGAACCCACCTATTGCACAAATGTGATATCATACTGAATGTACATTACATTACAATCATTTGGCAGACGCTTTTATCCAAAGCGACATACAATAAGTGCATGTACCCACCAAGCCTATCTCACACTGTATACAACTGGACACACCTACCAAACACACTTCACATGTAAGACTGAACACACCTGCTGAACACTCCTCAGATATGGTGCATGGTTTTACATATCGTACTTGAATCACACAGCGCTCATACCCTAATGTAACTTTCATACAGTACAATACATTCCACTAATCACAGAGTTTGTATACCCCAATGTACAGTATATTCCTGTAATCACTCAGCACCTGTCCTACCGCTGACCTTTATATACCCCTGTCACATGTGTGATGTCATCTGCGTGGGGGTGTAATGGTCAGTATGTCCTCTGTCTTTCAGAGTGCAAGTCGGATTGTGACTCCTGTTTCAACAGGAACTTCTGCACACGCTGCAAAGTGGGGTACTACCTGCACCGAGGGAAGTGCCAGGAGAGCTGCCCCGAGGGCCTGGTGCCCAGCGCCTCGCAGAGGGAGTGTGTCCTCGGTGAGTGGGGCAAGAGTGTGTTCCGTGTGTGTATGTGTGTGTGGGGTGGGGGCCGTAGCATCCATGTCATTTCAAATGGGCAGAGGTGTAAAATCCAGGTTCAGAAAGTATTTTGTTCCAATCACCTCGATTTGCTAAGTAGGCTAGCGCATTCTTCGACCAGAAGGTAAAACTAAATCATGGATATTCAAATCTGGACCTCGAATCTCGAATCCAAATTATTTCTCCCAGGCAATCAACTGAACAGTTAATGCCTCTGATTGGCCAGACTCTCTTCACACCTGACTTCCAGGTAAAGGGAGGGTGGAAAACCATGATGAACATGATACCAGAGAATGAATTAGTGAAATCAGTTGGCTGAGTTCATGGGTGGAAGAAACGCATGGCAGGGCTTTTACATTCTGACCCCTGGACTTTACACTTCTGCAAATGGGCGACATGGCACCCTTCAGAAATGCCTGAAGGTATGACATATGTTTGAAATACAGCAACAGTAGTTTTTAATCTACTGTATAACAATGGTTATGAAATAATATTGTTTATAACTATCTTATAATATAGTTATACATAAATAAATAAAAAACATAATGATATGGTTTATTAATAATGCAAAGTATTATTATTAATTATTATTATTATTATTATTATTATTATTATCAATGATGGTAAGCCATTACAACACTACCATCTTGTTGCAGTGTATGGGAGTGAACACGTTGCTGCCGTTTATCGTCATTCATTCATTGGCATTCAATTGGGGTTCATTGTCATTCATTGTCATTCGGCAAAAAATTTAGTTCGGAACAAATCTTAATTATACACGGTTCAAATGTATTACATATTATTATACTACACAGCTAGATTTTGTACTGAAGAAATTCAAAGAAGACAACTTCCTCGATAACAGTGCCCCAAATAGGAAATGATGACCCCTCTGCAGTGATGCGTACATCAGCACGAGGCTCAGCTCCTTTATCAATATGAGTCTCTGTCCCGTTAGCGCTCTGTGGAGAGGCTCTGGTGTGTGACAGGCCTTGCCTGCGTCTGTTACAGGCTGTGCTGGGGAGTGTGACAGCTGTGTGAACACTGATACCTGCACCAGGTGCAGAGCAGGAGTGTACCTCCTGCGTGGGAAGTGTCACCGCGTCTGTCCTGAGGAGTATGAGCCCAACGAGACGCTCATGGCATGCACCCCTCAAGGTAAGGACCTCTAACCCCCCTTCACACGCCAGAGGCGCTGAGCTTTTTGTGTGTGCGACACCATATGGATGAAGTAAAGAACTGTATTTGAATTTGAAATAGAATGCGGGGCCCTTTTCTGTAAGCTTCTAAGCAAAGAGATCTACATCCCTCCTTGCCTTTCTCTCTTACTCATCCCCCTTTCTCTTTCTCTCTTCCCTTCCCCCCATTCGCAGTGCACTGTGAGGTGAGTGAATGGGGCGAGTGGAGTCCCTGCTCACGCAGAGGGAAGGTGTGCGGCTTCAAACGAGGTGAAGAGACGAGGGCTCGGGAGATCCTGCAGGGCCCCTCCCCCCATGGTCATCCCTGCCCCCCTACATCCGAGACCAGGAAGTGCGTTGTCAAGAGAAAGAAATGTCCAGGTAACTACAGAACTCCTCTCTTCTCTTCTGTGTGTGTGTGTGTGTGTGTGTGTGTGTAAGCGTGTGTCAACTGGCCCAATTTAGAGTACTCAGTCATAATTATTGACCCAGTGTTGCAATGTCCCCCTTCAATTCAGGAGGGCCAACACTAGCACATACGTACATATTCTGATATGTATGCAGACAGCAGCCGCTTTTCTCTAGCAGTTCACCAGCTGAGCTGTGCTGGATGAGGAAGATTTATGCCATTGAATGCTTCCTCCATGGGCAACACTATGGCCAATTATGAACTGAAACAAGCACAAAGTACGTGAACAATGCTAAAAATAGTGCACACAATATACCGTATCACCAATAATAGATTTACAATAGCATTTCCCCGGCTTGTTTCCTGTTTTTTTTGGGTCTGATTTATATGCCTTGAATGCTGCTCTTTCCCTGTTCTGGTAAAGTGTACCATTCAGTAGCCCACACTAAAGAACACAGGTAAAGTGAAGCCGGCTTCCCTAGCAGTCTCACGTCTGTCTCACTGAGGAGGGGGTGTACGTACAACGGGTTGGCATATCCCGTGGCTGTTAAGCAGCCGAATATTCCCGGCACACACCTGCGCCCCCTTGTGCAGTGACTTGTACAGAGCCTGCTGGATGCGTGTAATTTTGACTGTGAAATGTGGCCTACGCCTCCCTCCCAAGCGTCGCCACTCAAACACCAAAGAATAACACTCTCCCCCGCCCACTCCCCAGGGGGGCACCGTTGGCGAGCTAGGCTTAGCGCGGAGCTGGACCGCCCCGGCCGCAGCTGCGGGTGCGTGTTAAGAGACAGCCGGCCTCGGTTATCGACCTCACCCTCCAAGCGATTACCCAGCAGACCCGGCTTCTGAAACATCCACCCCAGCGCTAATTATCTGCTCCAGCACGTCCCGTCGTGTTTATGTTCTGCGTACACCCCGGGGGGCGGGGGGGGGGGGGGGTCTGACCTTCGCCAACTCGCAGAAATCCCAACCAGCTCCCTGTCACTGATACATTCTCCCCTTCCAGCCCCTCAGACCCCCTCTGACCCCCCCCCCCCCCGCCCACTGCCCAGTGCTTATTTGTTGTTTCTGCTGACCAGAGCCAAGAGTTCCCCACACACATGGGTTGTTGTTATTAGGTGTGACCCCCTCCCCCCAGCCTCACCTGTGTCAGTCAAACAAGAAACTATGGCGGTGCAATTACTACAACTACTATACCCCCCACCCCCCCCCCCCCCCCTTCCCAGCTAGGGCTCAACATTACTCTCTATGAATCTGGGATGGATCTGCCTCAACGCTACCCAGTCTATACGCACGCGCCTCACCCCCTCCCCCATGTGGCCCCACTTCCTCTGTGCAAGCGCGCAGGGTGCGGGGTGTAAATATTTACGCTTGTGTTCCGTGCCGCTGCCCTCTGTACTGTGTTTACGCTAACCTAACTTTCCTAATTTGCTCTCCCCAAGCTCCGCTCCCCTATCTGCTCCCCGGATGGCCTCCCTGCTCTAAAAGAAAGCAGGCGTCCCGCGCCTTCAAAGCCTCCCAGCATTCCTCTGGCGGGACAGGGCCAGGGCCTCTAATCCCGGGCTAGCTCCCAAAAAAAGCCCCCCTGGAGGACAGGACACCACGTCAGGGAGGACAATCCCTCGTGTCATAAATTACCGCGTGCCCCGGCGCTCCATAAACAAGGATACATCCCATAATTTGGCGCGCCGCAAAAACAAAAATTGCCCTCCCCCGCAGGTTCATGTTGTTCAGGAGATAGACATTTAGATTAGGTTAGGTTTCTATTGTCCACATTTAGGTTATCCACAAAGTCATTCCAGCCTCCTACATTGTAACACCTCTCCTTTCCACCACTTTCCTTTCTCTTTCCCTCTTTTTTATGCATCTCTCATTCTTCCCTCCTCTCTCATGTTACCATTCTCTTTCTTTCTCTCTTGTTCCCTCCTCCCTCTTACTCTCCCTCTCTCGCCCTCTTACTATCCTTTTCATAATTGGCAATAATCAGTTGCAGATGAATTTTGTGTATTGCTGGGAGTTAGAAACAGAGGCAGCTCCACAGGCCCGGTATAGGCCTCTGACATATGTTTGAAAAAGTGGACGTGTGCGCTGATGGTTCTGTTCAAGAGGGATGGTTCTGATGCCAAAAAAAATAAAAGGCCACATGCAGATTCCTATACGCCCACCACCACCTACCCCAGACAGGACATATCTCCCATCTGTCCCTGTCACAGTGACCAAACATCCCGCATTTAACAAATCCGCCTAGAGGAGAGCATCTCATTTGGAGTGCTTCCACGGTGAGGGACACGGGAGGCCACAGACAGTGAAGACGCTCCAAAAATCGTGGGTGTTTATCTGCGCAGGGTCCCCACCAGATCATCCCACTTTCAGGAAATACAGAGGAAGAGGCGCTGACTAATCTGCTGACCTTTTGAGAGTGAACTGTGATCAGGCTCCACTACCAGTGAGTCAGAGTAGCGTCTGCTCTATAACCTTCCCCTGCCAGAGGACCCCGGCCCCGTTACACACTCATACACGTGGTCTCACACCCACGGAGTCACACACTCATACACACACACACACGCACATGCACGCATGCACGCACACACACAAGTACATACACACACAAGCATGCACACACACACACACAAACAAAAGCACACACATACACACAAGCATGCATACACACACACAAGCATGCATGCATACACACACACACACACACACACAAAAAAGCACACACAAACACTAAACACAAACACATACGCATACACACAAGTATGCACACATGCACACAAACACACACACACAAACACATGCACATACGCACACACATACACACACAAGCATGCACACACAGACACGCACATGCATACACAAGCACGCACGTACAAACACACACAAACAAACAATTTCTCATACATAAGCACACACATTTTAATTATTCATTTGAGATTCAACTTTTTTATTGACATAGACACCAAGTTCTAGACACAAGTACATTGAAATACATTGCTCAAAAAAATTAAGGGAACACTTAATCAACACAGTATAACACCAAGTTAATTCAACTTTTGAGATATCAATCTTTTTAGTTAGGAAGCGTAAATGATTGTGAATCAATTTCACCTGCTTTGGTGCAAATTAAATTGACAACAGATGGACAGGAGAGGCAACAGCAAGACAACCCCCAAAAAGTAAATGGTTTTGCAGGTGGGGGCCAGAGAGACCATCTCTCTCTATCTCTCCTTGATGATTTTTTTTTCTAGTTTTGCATTTTGCTAGTGCCCTTGTCACTACTGGTAGCAGGAGGCGGTACCTGTAGGCCATTCAGGTTGCACAGGTAGTCCAGCTCCTCCAGGATGGCACATTCATACGTGCCGTCGCAAGAAGATTTGCTGTGTCTCCCAGCAGTCTCAAGAGCGTGGAGGAGATACCGGGAGACGGGCCATTACACGAGGAGAGCTGGACAGGGCCGTAGAAGGTCAACCCAGTGGCAAGACCGGTATCTGCTCCTGTGCGAGGAGGAACAGGAGGAGCACTGCCAGAGCCCTACAAAATGACCTCCAGCGGGCAACTTGTGTGCATGTTTCTGACCAAACTGTCAGAAACAGACTCCATGAGGGTGGCATGAGGGCCCGACGTCCTGTAGTGGGACCTGTGCTCACAGCTCAGCACCGTGCAGCTCGATTGGCATTTGCCAGAGAACACCAGAATTGGCAGGTTCGCCATTGGCGCCCCATTCTCTTCACAGATGAGAGCAGGTTCTGAGCACATGTGACAGACGTGAAAGAGTCTGGAGACGCCGTGGCGAATGTTATGCTGCCTGCAACATCATCCAGCATGACCGCGGTTTGGTTTAATTGACTTGGTGTTATACTGTGATAATTAAGTGTTCCCTTAATTTTTTTGAGCAGTGTAGTTATCAGGGATACAGAAAGCACTGCCTCCTCAAGACTGAGAGGCTACTCATGATGGCTGAACCAGAACATGACTTAGATATTCATTTCATTCTTTTTTTGGAGAGGTCTGTGGTTTGCAATCCTCTCATACCAAGTCTATGGCCATTGTACATGCCCTAGACTCCCTAAAATAAAAGTGAATCACTGGTATGTGCAGCCAAGAGGGCCAACTTGGTTGAAATAGTCTTTCCAGAGTTAATGTAAATACACAGCCCGCCACCATTGCAAACTGACATTACCCCATGGTTTTCATCAACAGCAACAGTATCAGATGAACAGGACTGACACATGAATGTTTGCAAATTACTGCTGACATATGAACGGGACATGCTTTTCTGCCTCCACACACACATATACTCCCCCCCAACAGACACACACACACACACACACACACACACACACACACAGCCACGCATGTTAATACACACTCACATATGCAGGCGTATCAGTAGCACCTCTTACACATGACAATAACCTGCCGATGAAACTACCCTCCCTTGGCCCTGAGCCCCATGGTGGGGGGCGGGGGGTGTTAAATAAACACCCCCAGCTCTTCAACCCTGTACCCCCACGGCCACCATAAGAACCAGAGCCAGTTGTGTCTCTTCACTGCCAGCATTTCTCCTTGTTATTGCTGGAGGGCAGACTAAACACGTAGGGCAGAAGGGCTTTGGTATCGCCCAGGACGGACCTGTGGAATGCGTGGGTCAGCATGGTCTAACGCGGACTCTGTGTGATTAGACCCGTGAGCCACACTGATTAATGAACCCATCGGGGGTGGCGGGGGGGCCGTTTACTTTGACACTTTCAAAATCCCACACTAATTTGAAAAACAAACTCCGTTTTTTCATCTGTTGTTTGGCAGGGAGTGGGTTTGTGTGTGTGTGTGTGTTTGGGGGGGGGCGGGGGGGCGGTCTTATATATTGGCTCAACTCAAAATGACACATGATGTGGATCCTTGAGTTTTAGGCTATGAGACCAGATATCCCAAACATCAAAAAGAAAAGTTATTTTAAGCCTTTCTATTTTTGACATATCTTATATGCAGCTAATTTATGCCAGTGCAGCAGGACTAGAGGGGAGTAGGAGTCACAGGACATAAAAGGACATTTCACACAGTTCACGAGCGTCCCCTGGTGGCAAAAGCAGGTTAATACCCAGAATCTGAAAGGATTGTGTTCTTTTTCCTCTCTAGCAGGTAGCCAAATACAACCAAATGATAACCCCTTGATGGAGAGATATGCTATGCCAGATTTATTTTCTGAAAATCTTTCTTTTTAATAATATGAAGAGATTATAGGGCAGATCCTGGCTTGAAATATAAGTGCTAAACACATTTCCATGCAAATTAAGTGCTTTCCCCCTAAATTCTTGCTGGCTTGGCTGACTTTAGCACATGGCAGATGTGGGCTTGGGGTGCAGTCTCACTGAAAAAAAGACGTGTGTCTCGTTGAATTCCCTGTTATGTAAACGCTGACTTGAGACACGCATCTATACAGTCTTTGCTAGTATGTAAAGGTTCAAACCCCAATTCCAATAAAGTTGGGACAGTATGTAAAATGCAAATAAAAGCAGAAAGCAATGATTTGTAAATTCTCTTTTACATATATTTAATTGAAAACAGGACAAAGAAAAGATATTTAATGTTTTACCTTATAAACATTATTGATTTTTGTAAATATAAGCTAATTCTGAATTTGATGCCTGCAACATGTTCCAAAAAATTTGGGACAAGGGCAAAAAAAAACTGGGAAGTTCAAAAAACACATATTTGGAACATTCCACAGGTAAACAAGTACAACTTTGGACTGAGACAGGGGTTCTAAGTTATTTTTTTAATCTCTAGTACCCCCTCCCCTAAAATTCCCATACTGTGGCAGTGGACCCCCCTCAATAAAATGGTTACTTTTTGGTACCTTTATCCAATACCCGCTACAGTCTTAAATGCAGTGGCTGTTTAACATACAATACATTGAAGCAGATCTTAGTAAAGATGCTGTTTTATTATGGAATTACCTGAGACATGTAGCAAAGAAACATACGTACAGTGCTGCTCGAAAGTTTGTGAACCAATAGAATGTTCGGTATATAGGCATAAATTCGATTTAAAATGTGATCACATCTTCATCTAAGTCCTAAAACTTGATAAAAAACAAAACAAAAGCTCAACAAAAAACACGAAAAACATTATTATTTAATTATTTATTTATTGAGCAAAATTATCCAACATTAAATGTTTTGTTGGCAAAAGTATGTGAACCCTTGGATAATAAGTATTTTTAAAGTATCATATTTCATATTTGGTCACATATCCTTTGCATGCTGTTACTTCCTGAAGTCTGTGACCCATCAATATCAAAGAACTCTCAATATTGTATTTTCAGGTACTGTTACAAGCGATACTATAACCTCTCTGCATTTGAATGGAATTGGGGAATGAGACTAGATTCAGCTGTAAATTACACTGGTACAGTATAGAACACATGACTGGCTAAATGGCTGTAAGTCATCCAGGGTCTAAGGTATCAAACGAGCCCCAAACCATCACTCTGTGGCCAGATATGGAGTAGATGTGGATGGATAAATTTAAGGGTTGTTTCTCCTGACTTTTTCCCCCATAGAGTTCTATAGGAAAATGAGTCAGGAGAAATAATAATTTCAGTGATCTAGATGTTCATTTAATGTTGGAATATTTTGCTCAATAAATAAATTATAGAAAAATAATGTTTTTTCTGTTTTTTGTTGAGCTGGGTTCACTTTATCAAGTTTTAGGACTTAGATGAAGATGTGATCACATTTTAGATCAAATTTATGCAGATATACAGACAATTCTAAAGGGTTCACAAACTTTCGAGCAGCACTGTATATTTAATCATAATCGGATCAAAATATGATCAATGTGTAAGGTTTATTTGTCATGAATTGTGTCATTTAAGCAGAAGGCGTTCTTTATTCGTGAACCTCTGCTCTGAAAGTAAGGTACCCCGGTTGGATTGGAAAATATGAGAAATTAAAGTTGTGAAATATGCAAGCAAAACCTGCTGTGAACTACATCTCTGCTTGTGTCTATTGCCCAGGGAAGCGGAGAGGAGGTAGGGGGAGGCACCGCAACGGCAGGAAGGAGGAGGCCAAGGGCAACCGGCAAGAGAGAGAGAGGGAAGCAACAGACCATGAGGACATAGAGAACAAAACGGAGCACCGGCGTTCGAGAGGCCAGGACAGAGACCTGACCTCACCAGCAGGAGGCAACACGCACTAACGGCCTCATGGTCACCTCTGTCTCCCTCGTGCCCTCTCCCTGGGGAGCTGCTGCTATCTGTATGTTTTTGAATATAGACTGTATATGCACACGAGAAGAGGGGTGCACAGCTTTCAGGGGGGCTAACACCGAGGACCCCCTCCCTCCTTCCCAGACCTCCTTTTCCTGTCCTTCCTTCAGCTCAAGACAGCAAGTCAGAGAGAGAGGCAATCCTGCTGTTGCAATTGACTGTGACTGTACAGTGTGGAGCAGGAACTTTGGGAAGTGGAACGTG
This sequence comes from Ilyophis sp. 1 JC-2022, assembly GCA_022702515.1. Taxonomy (NCBI): domain Eukaryota; kingdom Metazoa; phylum Chordata; class Actinopteri; order Anguilliformes; family Synaphobranchidae; genus Ilyophis; species Ilyophis sp. 1 JC-2022. The sequence continues at coordinate 105,111,496 of CM040406.1, forward strand.
CGTCTTAGAGAATGCGGTTGTGCTTGTTAAATCTGTTATTTAAAGGGTCCAGATACAGCGTCGTGTTGAGGTTTGAATGTAGGTTTTGTTTCATTACGTAGCTGTTGTTTAGATGTCTAATGATTGCAGAGTACAGTTTTAAAAGAGCATGCTCGTTGGCATCATTGACATCATCTACAGAGAACAGATTCTAGGACTGCATGTGGATTGCTGTATATGTGTATGAGGTGATAGAAAAGTTTGTTTTTTTCTCATGAACCAAGTTGAGGGCACACAATGCTTCTCCTGATGTCTTTTTTTATGTGTGTTTTGCTATGGAACAAAGAGCTTGTTTGCCTTTTATTATCAATAAGTTTTGTGCTTTCAGTGAAGTCATTTGACCAGAAACGCCACTGAAAATTTCAAAGCACCTCTATGTCAAATAAACTATATTGGATTTGTTTTCTTTTTTATTTTTATTCCCTTGTTTTTGTTTTTTCTCACCTTTTGCAGTGAACGCGTTGGGCTTATGTATTTGGCTATATATGCACAAACACACACACACATGCACACACACACAAACAGAAAAACACACACACACACACACACAGTCTGTCTTTGTAGTATATGTAGTCATATTCATAGAAGTTGAATCAATCCAACAGGTTATATCGGTTATATGCTGCTAAATCTGCAACATCTGGAGAAACATTAGAATTGTATATATTTTAGTTTATATTATATACTTACATAAGTACTTACATAATTGGGCATCTTGTATACCTGTAACCCAACTAATTTTTTTCTTTAAAGTGAACAGAAAAATATTTGGCAGGCTAGTTTTCCAATCACTATCAATCTGGGGTCTATCCAGACATGAGATATGTGGCAGAAAATTCTACTTAATTCCAAATTTGAGATCCTCTGCAGTTTAATCAAATTCATAGTTGGATGCCTAAAGGATATGCAGATGAAGGGGAACAGGACGTGGGCATAGGGCGGAGTTTGAGGGTGTATCTCGCTGAAGACTGAGATGAGCGTTCAGACTCTGACTTAAGCATGTGTTTTTTTTTCATGAGCATATTTTACTCACAAAAAAGGTGGAATATCTACTGCCCTACCACCAAGTAATGTTGCGTAACTACAAGTGGGTTCAATAAAATGTTTGTATTTTCATGTAGAGTGGTTAATGAGTGATATATTTATTTAATATTATGAATTAAAATATTGTTATTGTTCAATTCCAAAATTATTTCAGTCAGCTATAAATGAGTTTGGAATGAAACAATAAAGTTCCTCTGTAAATGTGACCTCGTGTATGTTTAATTAGGCACTGCGGGAGTGTTTTTCAATTGATTATTAATGAAATACCACAAGTCATTGACTCAAAATTAGGAACCAGGAATTTACAGGTACCTCCATTTACGTTTTAAGTCGTCCACACATATCTTGTCAGCATTGACTCACCAATCTCACTATCTTCACACAAGTCGTATGTCTGGGGACCATGGGGCCAAGACCGGGGCTGCATTCAGATCATATTTTTATGTTTTCCATATGTTGTTCCCTTCCCTTGCTTCAACGGGAGAATCCCCAACATGGGGATGAAATATGGTAGCCACACCAAGTGGGATTCGTTCCAATTTAAGAGGGAGTAATTGCACTCCCTCATTTATCCTCCTTCCCACCAAGGGTATAAAATGCAAGCTTCAGCAGAAAGGGAATCCCACAATGCAATGCTCCACACAGGAAGAAGAGAGGCCTATATTTTTCTTATGATAAGTTTGGGAGGTCTGTGAATAATTCATGAGCACATGTTGAGGGCTGGGAGGGGGAATTGAGAATTTAACTATGTTAGATCCTTTAGCCTACATGTTTGTGTTTTTTGAGTGAGGTTTTCTCTCAAGAAATCATCACTAAATGTGCTGCAAAGATGGGCAATAGTGTTTTTATTAGACCGGCTGGTGTGTTTTTATTATCACTCAAGTTAAGCTAGGGTAAGGTTGCTATGAATTATTAATGAATAACAAAAGTCATCCTACAAAAAAAAAAAAGACTAAATACACAGAGCAGAGGTTACATTCCCTCCGTCCCTCATTTTGCCTCCTTCCTACCAAAGGTATGCAAGCTTCCAGTAAAAAGGGAATCCCACAATGCATTGCTCCACGTGAAGAAGAGACACATGGGTTGCATTTGGATAAACTTCACACTTTCCCTTCCCTTGCTCTCTTCCCTCGAATGAGCTATTTTGTGAAAAGAATTGTGATGTGCAACAAGTGAACTTAACAGGTGCTCAGATAGGGAGGATATATAGAGTAACAAACCAAAACAGACCTGAATGGCCCTCGCAATCTATATAGGAAGTGTTACCCCATAGCAAGCTCTCCTCCATTTGACAGCACACTGACTCAGTCTATCTTCTTCACACCACCATGTCCACAGCAAAAACTGTAAAAAAAAAAAAAAAAAGGACGTCACCATTTGACATTCCATGGGCTCATGTTTTTGTGCCGCCATGTTGTACAAATTGGAGCCAGAAACTGCACTGCACTGGACCGGGTCCAGGCACTGTGTGATTGATAGTCCGAGGCCATGACTAACTGTGTAAGACACCGCCAACCCGAGTGATGCACAGTGAAGCAAACTGTCCCTGCATGGTCCACAAAATATTAAAATATTGTCCAAATGACACAATTGACAAATCGACACATGGGGAGACATTAGCCAAAGAAAAAACACATATTGCAACTGTTCTTGTGAAGAAAAAATATATATTTTTAGTAGTATTTTAGTATTTTGACCACATTGGTGCCATTGACTTACACTGAAATAGGTGGCTGAAAGACCTATACTGGAGCCAACCACGTTGGCGTGAGAGCAATGTCTCTCAACAAGACCAGGAAGTGAGCTTCAAAAACGAAGCCCGGGCCTCCATTTTGGTTTGTTTTCCTCATCCATTCTCTCTTGCAGAGCGCTTGTAAAGTTCACTTGTTGCATGCCACCAATTTTATCACAAAATAGAGCACTCAAGAGAAGAGAGCAAGAGAAGAGAATGTGTTAAAGTGGATGTGAATGCAACCCCGGGTTGCCCCGCAAATAAGAACAAAAATATAGTATTTTTAACAAGCGCTGCTTCTTGTTTAATGAGCTACTGTTTCAAATGGGCCTATTGAAAACAACCTTGAAAACAACTTGTTTATGTAGTTTTATTTAAAGAGTTTTAGCCCTTTTGAAATATTAAATTGAGGCTACTTTAAGTAGGCTAAAACAGAAAGTCACTCACGAATACTATTTCTCGCAAGACCAAAAGTACAACTGTAGATTTGGTCATTGAGGCACCACAAATTTCAGATCTAGTCACAGTGCAGTCCAATGACATTATCTCTTTACTACCAAAGATACGCATGGTGTAGGATACCAAATAATATTCTCTCAAGTCTCAACTGCAGGGAAAACGCCTACTGTATTTTCCTTCTTTAAGACAGACTGACAATGTGCCTACTTTTAGGCCTTGCTAAAGTTCCATTGCGTTCATAACTCAATAATTAAACACCTTGTTTTATACATGTCTCCATTACCCCTAGCCAGTGTTCCATTCCTTTGACTGTCCCAAAAGATATGAATTGTCTATAGAGCAGGTGTGTTGTAAATAGGCTACGGTATGTAGGCTATCACATTGTTTGAGTTACCTTTGTTTTAGATAACCTTAGCGATTAGTTATGTAGCCTATTCAACTTAATTGTAATATGGAATGTTGCCGTTGGGGAGGTAGCCTATGAAATAAATCCGTAGCATCCAGCGGACCGCCCTCGCTATGCAACAGAATTTCGACAGGCGTCAGGCGTGACAACGCAGTGGGGGAGGCGCGTTCCTTACGTCATGACGCTACGGATGATACGTAAAATTTCGTCTTTGGTGTTTTGTGAAGGAGATTAAAAAAATAGAGCAGTGGTGAGTAATTTAATGAATTCTTAAACTGAATTACAACGACTAATTATCGAACATATCGGTAGAGCTGCACTTGACGGAGCGATGTACTGCTAATGACAGTGGATTTCGTGTCGGAGGGTAGGAATACGCCCAGGTGGAAGCGGTTTTCTGAACTGCGATGGCAGCTCAGTGTTCACACAACAGGTCTTATTGTTACGGTTGTGCCTAAAAGCGAGTTAATCTAACATTACGTCTCGCTTGTGAGACTCGCCGTGGTGCGGTAAATACGTAGCTGCACCCCATCTTCTTTAACGGGGTTTCGAGTCCGATTAAGGCATTTTGTGTTTTGGATTATTGTTCGTGTTGATTTAACGTTAAGCTGTTCGGCCCTCTGTTTGCTGCCCAACAAGCTAACCAGATAGCATGCTAACGTTACCGCTAGTCAAGATGACATATGATGTTGTGTAGCGACAAAGAGACACGGTAGGCATACCAGCACACACCGAGGTCAGCCCGCTCATCGAACAAGCAGCTATTTACAGTCGCTGTTGTTTTTGTGTCATGTAAATTAACTATGCTCGCATCGTGCATTATAACTGCTGGCAACGTAACTTAATGCTTGCTGGGCGTAATCTTATACTCCAGCGATGTAAGTGTTGCTGAGCATTTCCTTTGTTGGTTATTGTCGATGTGTATCGCGGTGAACAAAGAATAACGTTACCTATGATTGTTGTCGCTTCCTCCCGTTGTCTTGGTTCACAACGGAAACGCAATGGCAACCGCTGAGGGAATCGCGTACGTTATGATAACGTTAGCTAGCTAAGTTATCTTAGTTCCTTTTTACGTGAATATATAAGTAATTACAACGCCGACACCGGAGTGTTTACAATCTCGCGAGTCAACTTTGTCTGAATCAATTTCATACGTTGAATCGGTTCATGTAACGCTATTTTATTTTTGGCTTGTCTCCTGTTGTTACGGATACTGTTTCAGAACAGATTTGAAGGTATAATAAAGCGGCTATTCGTGGACTTTAGGCCCTCTTTGAATATTAAACCCGTTTTTGTTTCTTTTGTCAGAGAGAAATCTGAGAAAGCAACATAACTCCCGATGATACAACCGTAATAGCTGACAACGCAGTAAGTATCTGGATGCAAGGAGGTATGGAAATAGTTGAGCGATAACGGCGGCTATGCTTGTACATGTGTTTATTCATGAATACCTTTGTTTTCTGTGCGTGTCGTTCCCCAACATTCCCATGTCGTTTCATTGAAACACAACTTAGATAACCCAACGCTCTGTATATTGAACTTACTTGGCCTTATTTTGCCTAAATAGTCCTGTGTGACTCCTCTTGCTTTTGTCATTAATGTGACTATTACAGATTAGTGTGGCTTGCTCTTCCTTGTAGTAATCATTTAGTTTAAGACTCTAGTAGAGATTCTCTAGTAGTCTGAGTTATCACAGTTATTACACTATAATTTTTATATTATGTAGCGTGATGTTGTGCAGGAATGAAAATAACACGAACACCTAATGCATAGCAGTTTAAGCCAGTCAGTTATTACAATGAGTAGAATAGCCCGTTGCTATTTAGTTGGCTTCCATTCAGTGCACTAACCAAAATATAACACCCAAATGGCCCACACCTCTGCGTTACAGTATTTGCTAACATCCCTACTACGTGCATAACCATTCCTAATCCCTTTGCTCCCCCAGGATGGCAAGCTGTGGCGAGGTTGACCACTCTGTAGGCATGCTCCCCTCTGGGAGGAAGGTTGGTGGAGAGGCGTGTCAGGGTTCAGGCAGCCCCTCCCCTGCCCTGCCTGTGCCAGAGTGTGCCATCTGCCTGCAGAGCTGCGTTCACCCTGTGCGCCTACCCTGCAGCCACATATTCTGCTTCCTGTGCGTGAAGGGCGCGTCCTGGCAGAGCAAGCGCTGTGCCCTCTGCAGACAGGAGATCCCAGAGGACTTCCTGGAGCGCCCCACCCTGCTGTCCCCCGAGGAGCTCAAGGCGGCAGGAGCCGGACGAGGCCCCGGGGAGCACGCCTGGTACTATGAGGGCCGCAACGGCTGGTGGCAGTATGACGAGCGCACCAGCCGTGAGCTGGAGGATGCCTTTGCTAAGGGCAAGCGGAGCACAGAGATGCTGATCGCCGGCTTCCTGTACGTGGCCGACCTGGAGAACATGGTGCAGTACCGGCGCAACGAGCATGGGCGGAGGCGCCGGATGAAGCGGGACGTCGCCGACATCCCCAAGAAGGGCGTGGCCGGACTACGGCTGGACACCGAGGCCCCTGCAGTGGCCACCATAGGGGCGCAGGGCGGGACGGGTCGCGAGAGCTCGGCCGACGGGGCAGACACCACTGTCCCGCAGGCTGCTGGCCCCGCCCAGGCCACCGCTCCCCCCATCCGGCCCCCCACTTCCCTTGGAGGGCAGCCCACTAGCCCTTCCACCCCCTCGCCTGATGCCAGCACCTCCCTGGAGAGTTCTCTTGCTCGGCTGCAGATCAGCCACCCGGCCGGGCGGGGCCGGGACAGAAACGGAGAGGACGAGGAGGAGGGTGAGGCCACGCCCTCACGGGGTTCCTCTGCCCCAAACACCTCCGTGGATGAATCAGAGTCCGGGAGCAGCAGCCTAGATGAGGAAGAGGGGGAGGAAGAGGATGATGATGAAGAGGAGATTGAGGAGGAAGATGAGATCGAAGAGGAAGCGGAAATCCAAGCTGCGGGAACACAGGTCAGGCAGAGACTGCTGCCGAGGGAGAGGATGCCGTTCAGGGAGGGCCGCTTGGACAGGTCGCCCCCTGGTGGCAAGTCCTCCAGTGGCAGCAGCAGCAGTGTGAGATCAAGACGGCCGGACGGGCAGTGTACAGTGACTGAAGTGTGACCTCTGACCAAGGGTCAAACTCCGCCCCTTTCCCTCCCCACCCCCCACCCCCCCACCCTCCCTCACTTGATCTCAGCCAACATTGCACTCAAAAAACTAAACGGCTCCAGCGCCTGCCTTCATTTGGCTTTCGGAAGGGCCCTTCTATAATGTTAAACAACCACAAAAACACCCACAGGGCATTGCATCTGAAGACCAATAATGGAAGAAAGTAATATGAACAGAATATTCAGCTCCAGTTGGTACAAAGTACAAAGGTGAGCAAATCAAACACTTTGCCATTAAAATTAGGATAATTTATGGAATGGACTGGGGATTGAATTCTATAAATACCGGCAAACATTTTAATTACAATCTTTTTTCATTTAAAAACATGTTCTGCCCTCAAGGAAAAAAGAAACAAAAAACCATTCATAGAAACCGGAGGGCTTTTAAAGACAAATGCTGTATTGAAGGAATGCAATTTTCTGGTCCTTGGACAAAATCTCGGTTGACAGGGCCAATCTCATCACATGTTTGGGCTACAAAAGGCTTATTGTCAGAATTGAATATTTCAGGCCATTCCCTTGCCCCAGTTGGTCCCCAAGGTAAATATCCTAAATTGGTGTGTTTCATAGGCAAAGCATGGTCTTTGGGTGTTGAATTCATATTTCATCTTAATATGCTAGTCTGTATCATAACTTGTGCATGTGTTATTGTAAGAGAAGGGTACTAAACACTACTGGGGGAGAGACCTGCCGTTCTGGTTTTAGAATTTAGTTTGAATAACTTTTTTCTTCTTTGGTTTTTAACATTTTTTGTGTGTTGGCCGAGGGAAAATGGTGTCGGGAAAGCAGACAAGTGATAAAGACAGCTGATTCGCAGAAACGAGATCTTTGTGAATTTTGAAGTTTATTTTTACATTTCTTACCAAATGTCATCCTTACATGTCTTCTCCACTAGTCTTTCTGTCTGTAAACAAATTTTTTTTCTGTATTTTTTGCTTTCTTGTAATGTTTTGTTACAAGGTTTGTTACAAGTTTAAAATAAAGTATGTGTCAATTGATCAACCCCAAATAAAAAGACCTCTGGCATCTTTGAGCATTAAACTCACAAAACAGTGGCAGCAAAAGAAAGGACCAGCCAGGCTGATTAAAAGCATGTTGTCCAGTGATCGCACACTATTCAGTCAAATGAATGAGTGATTGTGGTAAGAGGAGTGATTAGAACCCCCCACTCCTCTTGAGGGCTTCTTTTTTGGGAGAGGGGCTTTCAACTTGTGCAAATTTGCAGTTCCTTGGTTCCTCCTTTGTGCGCCGGAGAGAGAATAGCTCTGCAGAAACCCTGTGACATATCCGGCTTCTTTTCTAAACTTAACACACAGTGCTCAGACTGCTTAGAGTATTTCCTGTATGCCTGAAATATCGAAGAATTACTCTCCAAACCCATCAAAGTGTAGTAAATGGTTTGATGTCACCTATCCCTTGTAATAAATAGAAACCCCTGGTTTCACGGATGGTTTTATGCGAAGATTAACTAAAATTTTATTGCACTTGTATTTTATTAATTGATTTGTATTAAAAAAGGATTCAGACTAATCTGTCCTCTGAGATTTAAAGTAGGTAAATTCTAAATATATTTGAAACAGTATCAGTTTGCAGTAGGTAAAAAGTTAGCATATATTGCAAGCCTGTAGCACAAACCTATTTTTTATATAAGTTAAGGTGTTCATGAGCACGCAAAGTTTCCGTAAGCTGGTTTTTAAAAAAAATTAAAAAGACGGGTAGATAAATTACTTTGTTGTTAGCCTAATTTACCAACTAAACACAATTCACATTTGCACGTAACTGTATAATAATGCTGATTGAAAACAAGTAGCTAATCCTAATGTATATTATAAAAAATTGACCATTGTAATTTGTTGCCAATTATGTTATTACTGTTACTGTGTGTGTGTTTTAAACAGAGAAAAAATATATAACTGAGCCAGCTGCGAACATCATAAATTGGCTCGGCAAAAGGTGGATGTAGGTGTGTTGGTGAGTTCAAAGTTAAAGCGCATCCGATGTGTTCAGAATAGAGTTCAAGAGTGATCATGCAGCAAGTGTGATTCATTTCCCTCAACTGATGGGACATTTTCTCCTTTTACCATATTAGTCATTTTATGTTTTGCTGGGAGAAGAGATTTGGTGTTTGTGGCATTTTTGTTTTCTGAGAAAATCTGCACAGGTAGTTTAATTTCCTCCTTGTACATGTACATGTAGCTAACTAGAATCATTCAGGTGATATCTGAAGTACATGTATCTTGGTATGAAGAAACCTGAACCATTTTAGTGCCAATCTTTAAAGAACATCAACCCTGAAAGGTGCAGTTTACCACTTGACCAACTAAAGTGAAGAGTGCTAAAATTGGCAACATGGGGGCATAAAACAAGGGCACGTATACTTCTCCAGTCCAAAAAAACTAAATATCGTCACAAAAAACTGGCTAATTCCTGGATGTAGGCGTCAGAGTAACTGGTGGAAGAGCTTTTGGGATTGGCTGCTTGCAGACATGGATGCGTTTAGACAGCTGAGTCATATATATATACTGTATATATACAGCTCCTGATTGGGCCTAATCAGACTGCAGCTGATTGGGCCTTTCTGTAGAGCTGGGAGAGAATCTTAGGTTTTGAGCCAGCCAGTAGGTTTATGCCACGTTTGATTTTTCAGGATGTGAGGAATGGATAACACATCGGACCTACTCCTATTTTATTCTCTCAAATTCCTCTGGGGATGTTAAGAGTTTTATTAATCTTTTTCCCCCAGACTGAAAACATGTTGCTCTATTATCTATTTTTCATCTGGAATATAAATTTATGGATGGGCTCGTATGGGCACTCGTATAGCGTCGCAGTATCCATGCGCTCATTCCAGATTTATATTCCAGGCACATTGGGCCTGGGTGTAAGCCGTGCCCAGGGCATTGTCTGGCTGGCTGTGGAGCTAATGCCCGCTGCTCCCACAGAGAATAGCTGACCTTTGCAGGCAGCAAAGCAGCAGACAAAAGCCTGGGCGTGCCCAGCTTCCTGAAGGGAGGAGGGGTTTGTGGTACACCCAACCTATTAAAACACAAAAGAGATGGGAGGGGGTGGTTCCCAAAACAATATCGTCTTAAGTATGGCCGTGAGCTGAAAATGTAAGTTATCTCTTAGTTTATATCATTTTTTGGCTGTGGTTGTGTTTTGAAAAGGGGCTTCATGAATGAGTGATAAAATGACTCACTACACCTGGCAACAGTACAAACGATTGGGATTTTTAAAAAATCCTTCATTGCTATCCATTCAGTTAAACATGCACACCGAGTCAGACCGTAGAGCCAGTTAAATGAACGAGTACACAGCTTGACTCCGTGAAGATGAGAGATGAGAGAACATGATGGAGAGGGACAGGAATGGAGGTGGATGGGTGTGGTGGGAAGGGGGGGTCGATGGTGGCATTGTCGCGTTAATTTCCATGATTGCACTGCTTGTTGTGAATCTTGCCCTTGAGAAACACTGGGCTTTTCTACAAGCATCAGTAGGGGGGGGGGGGGGGAGAAAGCAAGGCCTTGAAAAACACGATTCGAATTCTGGCAGAGCAACAGAGAGCATTTTGTTTTATTATGAAAGGTCTGGCTCTCGGCGCTCTTCTCCTCGGCGGCATAACCTCGTCTCACGGGGCAAAACCAAGAACGTGGCAGTTTTACTAAATGTGAGATTATGAAAAATGAATATTCCCTAATTCCATCGCTATCCCCAGCTTTCCAACAGGGGTTCATATTGAAAAACAAAAGTGCTATTCGGAGATGCTGCAGAGGTTGAGCTCAAATCTGGTTTAACAGAAGGAGCTGAGATAAATAGGTTAATAGGTAGGTGTTTGCATTGTAAAAAATCCTGGACATGGACAAAAGCATATAATGTTAAACAGTAAAGAAACTGGAGTCACAGAACTGCGTATTTTAGTGATCCATTATTCTATAAAGACGAGCTACAATGTACAACTAGCAATGTATAGCCGACTATAGTTACACACCAGCAGTTGACACTGTCCTTCAAAGTAGCACAAATCTAATCCTTTAAACATAAAGAATATATGCTTGGCAATTCTGGACTTAAAAATAAACAAAAATGGCAGAGAAATGGTAACCACAGTGACATTATACTTGATATTTTGGGGCTCTCCCCTTGTTCCTCAGACAAGTTTGCATCTACCCTACAAAGACTAATTCAAAATGACCTTTACCTTTATATCTAATGTCAGGCCCATCTTCTGCCAACCAGGAACCAAATTCTGCACATCGCTTTGCTGATTACATTTTTAATTTTTATTTTGCTGGATAGAATTGCATAACAGTTTTGGAAAAAAATGTTTCATTACATCACTTCTCTGTTGCTGATGTTTTCCATCAAATTGGGTGGGAATGCAAGGGATTGTGTAATTACTATGCTGGCAAGAATGTCCCCTATTGGCCCACAAAAAACGATTTCAGCAACAATGCAGTTTTCCTAGGAAGTCTCCTATCTGAGTAATTACAAAGCCCACACCTGCTTAGCTCAGCACGATGAGAAGGGTGCAGGGTGGTATAGCTGTTGACAATTTTACCATGGTGTACAACCTGTTGTCATTCTTGGAGCAGTTAAGGTATTGTGCCTTGTTTATTGGTATATCATCGTAGCCTCGTTTCGGAATGTGTACTTCACTGTAGAGGAAAATAAATTCTGGCAGGTACCTCGGGTGCAGTAACGGTTGGAAACACACTCCAGTCAACACAGTTTTGAGTATAAATAAAGGCACTTTACTGTACCTGGGAATACAGGTTTCAGCCCTGTTCATTTTGTCAACAGCTGAGCAGACAAAAATGGTGATATTAATCTGATTCCGGAATTACCAGGGTTCATTCACTGTAGAAATATAGGAGAAACTGCAGCTAAAATAACCATAGACTGGATAACATGGACTGGTAATGAGGGCCTACCCCACCAGGCTCTGTTGTTTATTATCATCCTATCTGTGTGATGTTTCACTTGTAGATCACAGAAAATATGGTAGAAATTTGTCAACAGAACAAATTTTCCAATTACCCCAACAAGATGAAACCTGCCTCTAATGCGTTTATTGGCCATCAGGGTTACACATCCGTTGGGGTAGGGAAGGGAGAGAAGGGCTCGGTCTAGATTCCCCCATGTTCCTCCCTATGGTCTAGTTTTGGCTCACTTGTGTTTGGACTTGCGAGCCAAGGCGTCAAGGTTTGCGGGCCCACCCCAGACGGTCCCAAACACGTCTCTCTCAGTTCTCAGTGCGTCCTCCAGAGGGAGCTCTCTTCCTGAGAGCACCACCTTCTTCACTGCCCGGATGACAGAGGCAGGGCCTCTGGTGAAGTTGCTCAGCCACTGCTCAGCCTCCCCCAGAGCCTCCCCCAGAGCCGCCCCCGCAGCCTTCCCCGCCCGGGGGCCCACCACTCCGTCCGACAGTCCAATCTGCTCGCCGTAGGCAGGGTCCACCTTCTGGGCCCCGGCCAGCAGCTTCAGGGCATTCTGGCTGCCCACGATCCGCACCAACCTGGCAGCGCCACCCCAGCCAGGCACCAGGCCCATGTGCTTGTGTACAAACTGGATCTCACTGCCTGCTGTCATCAACCTGGGCACAGACAGAGGATATCTCAAGTTAAATATGAAACTAATATTCAATATATACTTTGCAGTCCGTAAGTATTTGGACAGTGACAGTGATTTTAGCTGTTTTGTAGCCCTATTTATACATAGTCCCCCCATTTTAGGGGAACAAAAGTAATTGGACAAATTAACATAAACTTAAATAACGTCATCATATTGAATATTTGGTTGCCATGACTTCCTGATGTCTTTGACCCAACATCAAAAGACTCTTTGCATCTTATTTTCAGGTATTCTTACAAGCGATACTATAACCTCTCTGAATTTGAATTGATAGTCAATTACTGTAAATTACACTGGAACAGTATGGAACACATGGTTGGATAATGGCTGTAAGTCATCAAGGGTCTGAGGTATCAAACGAGCCTGAAACCATCACGCTGCCAGATATGCAGTAGATATGGTTGGATCACTTTTAGATTTGGCACCCGCACCCCAGCAATTTTATGTATCAGAATCTAGCAAGGCCTACCTTTCCGGACCGGCAGACACATTGCACCCATTGTGATTTGCAATGCGCTTAGTGATTACTGATGCCGCAAATGAGCAGAGAGGAGCAAGTTGGAGCTGTCCGTCACAGCTCACTAGTGAGTAGCCACTGCCCCACTGCCCCTCCCCTCCTGCCAGAGAGAGGCACAATGTAGAAGGGGGAGGGCTAGAGCTGGCCCCAGACTATGCCAGCTAGCTGTGACTGTTTTTCTGACTGACCAGAGAAAAAGCAAACTAATTGTTCCTGTAACAAGACCATGATTTGTAACAGGCCCAATACAAACAAAAAGCTGGCTGCGTGCTGATGCAGGTTGTCCGTAAAAAGCTGGCTGCGTGCTGATGCAGGTTGTCCGTACAAAGCTGGCTGCGTGCTGATGCAGGTTGTCCGTAAAAAGCTGGCTGCGTGCTGATGCAGGTTGTCCGTAAAAAGCTGGCTGCGTGCTGATGCAGGTTGTCCGTAAAAAGCTGGCTGCATGCTGATGCAGGTTGTCCGTAAAAAGCTGGCTGCATGCTGATGCAGGTTGTCCGTAAAAGGCTGGCTGTGTGCTGATGCAGGTTGTCCGTAAAAAGCTGGCTAATATAGGTTGTCCGTGGCAGAAGTGAAGATTTGGTACACCAAGAATTCGCTTACAAAATGAACCATGCCAATACGAAAAATTCCACAACAGAATGTTACATATTAATGATCAAATAGGAGAGTGACAATGGGTGCTTGTAAAAATACATTCTAGCTAGCTACACATGATCGCAGTAATCAATGCAGCTAGCCAAATAACCAAAATGATTTACAGCCTGTATCCTTTCAAACTCAGTGCTAGAGTACAGAACCAAAATAACAAAAAATGTGTCACTGTCCAATGAATTATGGTGCTCACTGTATCTAGGTAGATAACAAGATACGGTTGAAATCTGAAAGCCACAACAGAAATATATTTTCTTTCTGTGACCGTCAGCCAATTAAAATACGGCGGCGTCAATGTTTATAACACACTCACATTAATGTGTTATCATTCCACAACGACAGTCGTTTGAAATAATATTCATTAATATAAATTACTTTAGAATATATTTTGAATAATAAGAATATGAATAATTGCAGTTACATGCAAATTAGGTTTAAAGTATGTTTACATTATTTGACATTTAGATTGATGAACTTACATAATCATATGTATATAAGGAAACCTGGTTGTCTTTTAAATGGATGTTATAATCATCTTGAAGATGAATGTTTGCCAACTTTATTCAATTGCAAACTTTTACTTGCCATTGTCATCTGACAGCACTTTCCATTTTGAAGGAGGATTTACATTAATGGTCCAGAAGGTCCCTTATGAGAAAACCATGGGGAAATTCTTTTCCACCCTCAGAAAGATCAGATGCTCTGATAATACCCACACAATGTGCAAGCCCCCCTCTCCCTCTTTTTATTTATTTGAATCTGAAATTGGCTAACCAAAAAAAAGCTTATTAAAAGTCTATTAAAATTATTTAAAAATGACAAAACTGTTTAGTTTCTTATCTTGTGGGCTGTACACTGCACTTAACATGAATACCACTTACCATTTCTAATACCTCAAGTATTACAGTTTTCTGTAATATGTCAGATGTTTGTGCAAAATTTAGCATCAAGTACATAGTTAACTAGCTTCCAATATATTTTGTACTTTTAAGTGTGTTAGGATTCTCATGACAGGGATCAAAACAGGTAGTCTGCTTCACAGTTCTGTGTACCATCGCTGAGTGCCCCATCAAGCCAGTTACAAAATGGAGGAAAGTACTCGTTTTGTATCCCCTTCTGTTCCAGTACAAAAAAGGACAATGCCCTTGCACGATTCATGGTTAATTTAGGGTAGCTAACACACCTTGCACCTAACCTCTTTATAGTCATGGAGTGCTATGTGCCAAATTAAAGAACGTAAATGTTTTATCGTGAAATATAGGCTACATCCAATAATAATATTTAATCATGCATTAATAGTTATTGTGTGTGACTGATAAGAATAGGTTCATTTTTCATGGGACATCACACATAAAAACAAGCCAAATTTCTTCAGAAATTAGAAGCAAGCCTCACATGAATTGAGTCTAAGTTGTGCATGATCCTAAATCCCATGCAAAACCACATACAAAGTGAATCGAAGTCATTGCATAAACATCAGAGACGGAAATCATCTGACACTATTGCCTATTTCGCTCAATAGTACACTAAACAATATTATCCACCCGACGCATCTTTCTTATCATTGCTGTACAGTCATGTGACTCATTTCCTGCATTGAGGGAGCACATGGGCATCTTAACTAGGTCAAGCAGTGTTGATGACATTACCTGTGGAACACAGAGTGGGTGTGGCCTGAAGCAGATCTCTTACCTGAAGTCACAGGAGGTAGTGAGTTCAGCTCCACCCCCTAAAGCCCTTCCCTCCACCAGTGCAACAGAGATAAGGGGCAGTCTGCGAGGAGAAGTCAGTTAATCAAGGTTTGTCAGTGTGTGGGGGGGTCATTAAGCAAGTACAACATTAAATAGAGAGTATTATTCATTAAAAACTGCCATTTGTGAGGAATAGTCTTCCACACTATCACACAATTTTAACCGGGGTATACACTGTCCAAACTTTAGTCTCTTTATTATGATAGTATGCATATGCCTGAATCATGATGCAGGCCAGTGGTCCTCAACCCTGGTCCTGAACATACACAATCTTCGGCATTTTTTGCTATCATTCAGTAATTTATTTATCAAGTAACTAAATTCATGACACTGTATCAGGTGATAACACACCTTACATCCTTCATGAATATGAACAAGTTGCTGATTTTAAGGTGAAAATAAAAACTTGCAGACTTGGTAAGGTTCTGCAGAGATGGAAATGGCACTTCTAATGCATAGCAGCTCGAGCTGGATCAGGATTAGAAGCACGTTTTTGCCCGGTGGATGGTATGCTACCTGGAACGGCTCACTCCGCACTGCATTAGAATGGCATTTTCATCTCTGGGTCTGGGCTTAGTTCAGGTGTGTCATAGGCTTCGGCCCGGGTCAGTTACCTACCTGAGCAGCCTGGTCAACGCATTCTGCATGAACATGCACATCTTCAGCCCCTCCTGAGAATGACACAGGTGTGTGTGTGCAACATGTGAGTGAAAAATAGAGAAAAACAAACACACTGGATTCATTTTAAAAAATGGGGGTCCAAACATGGAGAAAAACATGTTTTTTTTTGTTTTTAAACATATTGAACTGTAATGCCATAATAGAATAAATGTACTGGAGATGTGTCAAAGGGCCAACAACTGGGCATCTTGTTTTTACTCCAACTCCCTCACTAAACATCTTCAGTTCTAGCTTGTACCACAAAGTTACGATATAATACCAAACACTAGAATAGCATGTTATATTTTAATTAACCTAGTAGCTAACAGGAAAAGCTAGCTACCATGACACAAAGGAACAGAACTCCCTCCACCCTGCAAACCTGATAACCTGTATCAGGCAGACAGCCATTCTCAGTTTCAGTTTCATACTTTCTCTTGCCTCATGCATAGTGACTGGATGATCACCCAGACACCCACCTACTGAAATTTGAATATGGCTTGTTTTCTGTCCCAATTTCATTTCCAGCTAATCTATCTGTGGATACAATGTTTTTCCAATTGCTCTCTAGCTCGACAGCAACCTCTGATACCAGGCTAAAATATAGCCTACTGGTTCTCTGGTAGTCATAGTGCCTTATTTTTTAAGGTGGTGGATATATAAAGATATAAACTTACTTTAATATTAAAAAATGATCATTTTTATTGTAAATTAGTATAGCTCATAATGATACATTTTGCTTTGTTCTTGAGTTATTTTCTTTGATTTATCCTGGTGACTGTACAACAGAAATATACAGCTCCATTGGGTTCCATTGGGTCACTTAGAAGAGAAGAAGAGAATACATGAGACATTTTTCACCATGCTTTAGTATAATAGTCCGGAATTATCTGGACTCAGACTCGCATACATTTTTATTTTATTTTTTAAGTTGATAAGGGGGTCAAAAGTCACAGGGCCACTGACCCCGCCTTTGATTTTACTGTGCCAGGGGAGAAAAATCTATAATCACTGGCAGTGTTTTAATATAGGAAGGGTAGATTGAGGAAGAACTATTTCAAATGATTTCAAATAATGACCTTGTTTCATCTAAGGGAAAGTGCTTAACAAGGAAACCTGTTCAGGCTTGAGTTTCTCCCCTAGACGTTTGTGTTTGTGTGTGTGTGTGTTTACTGTGTCACGTTCTCAGTGCCCCCATCTGTGGAAAGGAATGCGACAGTACCTGTCTGAGACACCTGCAGTGTAAATTCACCTGAGCTATGGGACGGTGGGGTTGTGGTGCCGTTGCCGCTGCTCAGGCTTACCTGGGGGTCAGATATAGCCTGGACAGCGTTCAGATCCGAACCCGAGCAGAAGGTTGCAGCGTCACCGCGGACAATGAGGCCCTTCCCCTCAGTCCACTCCTCCAGCTCGGACACACGATCCTGCAGCTCCAGCATCATCGTGCCTGCAGAGGAGAGCTGGATCAGAAGGACAAGGCTAATACACTACTGTGGACAGTGTGGAGCAGCAGCGTGAAGCGGTGATCACTAGGGCACAGTACACTTGTACCTGAGAAAGCATTCATACGTGCCGGGTTGCTAATAGTCATAACGGCGATGCCAGACTCCCGTTTGACCAAGTCGATTGACCCCCCGGGGAATCCCTGCAGCTTCTGCCGAATCTCCTCCTGCTGGACAACATAGGCACTGCCGTACACAGCCCCTCCTCGTCGGCTGGGCCTCCCCAGTGTATTGTAGGCAGTTGTGAGGAGGTGCCTGCCCACACAGAGCAAGACCATTCTGCAGAGACACAGACACAGAGGAGGTCATAGGTCACATAGCAAAGAATGGACGGTCATGGTTTTTGACATTTTTTTAAAATATTTATTTCTGATGGAATATGCTGGAAGCTAGAGGTTCCACAGTTCTGATTATCAAGGGCCGCTGCCCAGTCAGCACCAAGGTGGATGGCCAGAGAAGATTACCTCGGTCAAAATGTGTATGTCAGTGAACACAGAGGGTGATGGTTATACCATTTATCACCATCACATGAGAGCTGATAACCTGACCAACATAGTTGAGGATGAATACGTGACAGGCAATGCAAGAGACATGGGGGGCTGAATGTCATGAGATGGGAAAGGCTGAAATAACAGCAGTGACTGTATGGGAGTGGTGGTATGATGATATGATGGTATTTAGTATGGAGGGTGCAATTTTTAAAAAAAGGAAGTGGGTGTGATGCATTGTGCTAGCCTTGCACTTGCACCCGACTAATATAATTATATGAATAGATTTTTCATCTGACTATAATACCACTCAAACATGTCAACAATTAAATATCAGCTGGGAGGTTTAAACATACATATTCTGTTTCTACAACATATTATTAAAAGAAAAACAATGAAAACGTCGCCATAAATACATCAATGAAATCAATGGCAGGATGCCTGAAAGCACCAGGATATTAAGGCCATATCGCCCACCCTTAAAGGATTATAAGGACATCAAGACATTGTCCCTACCGTGTATAGCTAGCTCAACAATTAAATTCGTCAAAAGTTATAAGTGATACAGATATTTTTGGGCAATTTAATGAATTTCTGAGACGTCAAGGGAATTATTTTTCCTAATTCTCACAGGACGTACCGTTATTCTGTATTTCTGACTATGATATCAAAATGAAGGTCGGCTGGATTACACATAGAGTAACAATAACTCACAACAGTTCACAACAGATACTGGAACATCGTTTTCCGTAAACAATGTAACGATAACAACACTGAACAAAAACCTAGCCAGAACAAGATACAGATAAGATTGCTAGCTCATAACTTATAGCCAGACATGACAGCTAACGTCAGCTATAACCTTGATTAAAGTGCATTGCAATTCATGGACAGCAAAACTAGTATGTTCCCTGGCTACGGTCTCTAGACTCTAACGTTAGCTACTGCCCTTGAAATATTAGCTATAACGCTACTTACTCTACCTTAGTCCTTTTCGTCTTTTACCGAGCTGATGTCTGCAATCACCTTATCCTGTAAATCAAGGCAGGTCAATGCATGATGTATCTCACAAATGAACGACACTAGGTGCATAGGTGGTGGTCGACGAAAGGATTTGAAAACGTTCACTGTTAATAATCTCCCACAAACCTGAGCTAAAATAAACTAAGCACAGCTAACGTCATCTGTGCGCGGTTTCACATGGACAGCTACATTGTAACAAAAAAACCTTCCGACCGGAAACAACAGTTTCATTAAAATATCCCACTATTCAGTCGTCCGGATGTAAAACAGTTAGCTAAACGTTAACTACTTGGGTCATTTTAAATGGAATATAGATATAATTGTGAGATAAATGTGCCAGTTTACACGACTGTACGTGGTGGAGAACCGCTTCAATTTGAACAGAACAAAGGAACGAGGTCTGTCGCCACCAGGGGACAGATGTTCATGTTCTGAGTTAAATTATATTTAGAGTTAAAACTATTACTTGTGAATTTTGATGTGATTTTGCTGTCGCAGAAATATCAGAGGAAAATATTTACAGTTTTAGCTTGAGTGACTAAAACAGTAGTTAAAAGTCGTCGGAAACTCTCACAGGCATTAGTTGAACTTTGCAAATACGAGCAAAATAACTAGTTTGCTCACTTGTGCTTTCATTAGAAATACAGATAGTTTACATCGTTAAGTATTTGGTTGGCTTTTAAAAAATCTTTTAAAATCATACCTAGGTAGCGACATTTGATATTGCAGTATCTTAGTTTTAGCCAACTGAAAACTTTGCCATGCATGTTAGGTCTACAAAATAAGGATCAAGGATGTGCCAAGTTGCCAACTAGTTCAGGTGGCCAGGCATCATGGTAACGTTAGCTAACACTTTCTTTATAATTTATTTTAAAAGACACTGTATTAGTCTGTTTAAATTGTTTGCTCCCATTTCAAATCAACAAAAGACACACATAGCCTATGCAGAATCACATACATCAACATAAACACACACAAACAGGGCATTTTCTTTGCTCCTGAATGTGCTGTTATGAGAGTGAATATAAGTTTGAGATATTGAATGCAGGAATACAGACTCTACTGCCTCTCTCTCTCTCTCTCTCTCTCTCTCTCTCTCTCAACAAAACCTTAGTACTTTTGTATGTCCTTTTTCAGTAAAGAATGAGTGCAGTGCTGAATGACTGAACTCTGGTGAGCCTGCTAAAACAAGGCTGTTGGTTCCCGTCTTAAATGACAGTTTCCACCAAAATATATTATACTGTTTAGAATTTCATCTCAGTTCAACTTTTCATTTTGCTGTCCTTTTTTCCTCTATGTTTATTTCTGACCTGTTGTTTGTCTCTCCCTACAGAGCCTTTTTTGGTAACTGAAAAGATACTTTATGAGCCTGCTTTCTGTGTGTTGACTAGGAGAGGTACACTAAGGTGCTAGCAGCAGGGTGTGCTGGTTATGTAGTATTGCAATTGCAGTGCTATGTTGTTCTAAGTTACTTTTCCCTTGAAAATTGATTGGCATGTGCCTCCCAACCTTGTATAGTGTTGATGCACACATTAAGAAAATGTATAATTGTTCAGAACTGGTATTGCTTCAGTATGAGGTGACTGAATAGATATTATATACATGGAATCACAGTAGGCTGTTGTCAGGCCAGAATCAAATAGTGGGACAGTTAAATATTTAATACCATAGTTGTCTTGGCACTGTTATGGTAGGAGACATGAACTGACAGAGAACAGGTCCATAACAGCACTGCTGTTAGGGTGAGTGGAGGGGTGGGGGGTATATCTTGGCATGCAGACAGCCAGCTTGCTGCTCCAGACAGAGACAGGTTGAGAAGATGGGGGGCAGGGGTGCGATGTGCAGCTCACTGAGCACATGACACATGACTGGAGATAAATCTGGGATAGTGAATAAAGTCTGTTCTGTGCCCTGTCTAGGAAGAGCAGAGCACCTGGTCCCGGACATCGGATACATTTAGATTCACTGAGGGGTTTGCACAGGAAGCATAACATTTACACCTTGTGTGTACCTGTGTGTCTAAAGCCACAGAGAGACTAGGCAACATTAATTAATTTAGCATTGCACATAATGTGATGCACCCCACAGAGCCAGAAATACAGAGAACTACAGTCACAGTGTGACTTAGGTGATCTCATGCGATGCTAATGTGACTGCTTTAAAACCCCTTTGAACAGTGACCCTTGTGGCGTAGACCCTGGGGTCTACATCACAAACATCCTACTGTACCACGTCAGAAAGCGAGGTACCATGGAAATCTGCATATCGTCTTCATCAGCGCGAGTCGGGCTATTATCGGACAAAATAGGAAGTTCCTACGTGCCACCGTTCTTCCATATTTCATAAAAGTATATCAACCACTCGACAGTGTGATCTACATGAGAGCGAATCGACTTGAAGATACTGGACATTTAAATATATTTAGGAGTTGGTTACAGTTTTTCTTCAACCACCAAACACATGCAGAAAAGAGGTTTGCAAACCAGAAAATGTAAAGTTTAACCTTATTCACATATTTGACTCTCAGGTGTTCACTGTAAACTAGCATTCACTGCCCATAATTTACATATGAGTTAAACGTCAGTTTAGCTGAGTGAGTGTAGGTTTCGCTGAGTATGTGTGGAGGCATTTTTTTTGTTGTTGTTTATTTTTGGATTTTATTAGTAGACAGTGCAAAATTCACTAGAAACAATAACCACACAATGCAATATAACAGCAACACGTAAACAAAACAGAAAAAGAAGGAAAAGGACTAGAACAAATGGAAGATAAACAAACTTGTGCACAAGCATGCAGGTACATATACACAAGGAAACTCAAACCAGTTGTAGTCCATTCTTAGTACACATATGAACAATAACTGCTCAAGTCGACTCACAATAATTCATAAAAACACACATCGACTCAGAAGCAATAACACGTTTTTTGGCTAAAATGAGATTAAGTTTTTAAAGAGGCAAAAAACCTCCAAACCTGTCACATTTCAAATGTTGGAGTGAACATAGATGCCCCCAGTAGAGGAATGCACTGTTTAGCAACCTAGGTCATAGACAAATTCTTCCTATTTGGGTCAGATACTGAATTAAGGTATTGAGAAGATATAGGCATGAGGTCATCACAAAATTAAATTGCTGTATTTCTTGAGTAGCAATATGACTGGAGTACCAGAATTTAGCAATAACATTGTATATTTTCCAAGCTCAGAATTACAGTCACTGTACAGAGTTTGATGAACTGCATTCATTTTACGAGTGTTATTGGAGTAAAATAATACTTGTAGATAAATTTGCAATTAGACTTCTTTTGCATACTTGTAGAAGAATAGAAAACCTTATCACAAAGTTTTTTTGCTGAAAACTAAATGCCATATTCTCATAAAATATATCTGTGATAGTTCCTTCCTAATGGAGTGTGAAGTACAGAGTTCAACCTCTGATAGTTGAAACCTGTAGTTTCCCTTTGTAGCAAATAAGGCTATGATATGGCAGACATGAAGGAATTTATAAAAATCACTTGGGGACACCAAATGCAGTGCAAAGTTTGAGAAATACTTTTAGTGTTTTGGAATAACTGCAACAGACCTGAAAAATACATTAATGATGAAAGTTGGCTTCGCACAAAGCTTAGGAAATTCAGGATGGGAGGCTATAGGACAGTAAGAACAGGTCTGAGAGCCAATACCTAAATACTTTATTAATATATCCAGGCAAAAGGAGTTTTATATGTCAGATGCATTTGGACATCATACCTACCTTACTAAAGTCTGGACTGGGACTTGGATCCACAATGATTTTTGTCTATTACCAAGTTGTCATGTTCTGAATTTGGGACCCATAATAAAGTTTGGCAAAGGAAGACGCTATATTCAGTTTTATATATAACGTTAGTTGATAACTTAATTCTAGGTTTCTTATTGCACCATACACATACAGATAGATTTGTTGATCAATATTAACTACAAAGAAGAGAGGACCAGGTTTGTAATTTGATCTTAATCTGGTTTTGCATTTGCCAATAATTCTCCTTAAAGAAAGATTATATAACTGGAGTTATCCAGTTTTAAATACCCTGATATATTTAAACTTTCTTAGAGTCCATTGAAAAGGGCAGAGCGTCTGTAGGGAATTGGAGGGTGGAAGGTAGAGAGAGCATGCAATGGATTTGAGAAAATTGATCTTGACCCTAAAAATTGACCTTGAAAATTTTCCAAACTGAGAAATTATGTCTGTGATAGATGGTAAGGATTTCCCTGTGGAGATTGTATAAAGCCATATGTCATCGTCGTACTACGGTATCTTATGGCTACATTCCTAAGTGCTCTTTATGCTCACTGTAGCTCATTTTCAAAGCATTTCTCGGCTTCTATTTTGAAAGCAGAAATTCCAAAATTCCTCCCCTTCTTTACTCTGTAAGACTGCTGTATCTCCTCGCCTCCTTTACTCTGTAAGACTGCAGTATCTCCTCCCCTCCTTTACTCTGTAAGACTGCAGTATCTCCTCCCCTCCTTTACTCTGTAAGTCTGCAGAGGTCAGCAAAGGTCTGTGTGTTCTGCCACTAGAGCTGGATGTGGCAGAAGAATGTTTCTCATAAATACACACTTGCACACACTCACAGCGACCCACACATACATATTCTCCAAAACAAACATTCAGATATAAACATACTCTGAGACTCTGACACACATACATACACATATACGCTCACACACAAACACACACACACACACAGACATACACACACAGGCATAGGCATGTGTGTGCACACATTCATAGTCACACTCTTTAGCATGAAAATTACTCAAATGGACTCAGATGCCTTTCCGATTGATAATGGGCCATGTGTGAAATTTCAGCTGGGTTAATGGGCGCCGTGCGGCAGAACGAGTGGGGCTAAATGGCAGTAAGAGATGCATCAGTGCTGATCGATACAAGCATGCCACTGTTCTGCAGGGAATCTGTCAGCATGCCGGAGTCAGCAGGGCTTTTAAAACGCGGAGATTATGGCCTGCTAACAGACTGCCTTTGCAGAGAGACAGGCCACTTCTATCATACCAGTCTCAGGGACGTCCATTGGCAGTGAGAGGAGAGAGAGAAATCGCATGGAATTTTTCATAAACTCTTTTTTTTTCATCAACCGAATAAAATATTAATTCCATACGTTGAGTCAATACATTGATTCATCCCTGCCACGAAGAGTGTTGAATTGAGGCTGCATGTGTTGTCAGCCATGGGCAGATTTTATTTATAAGATTTTATCTTCCTAAGGGCACAAAGAGATGAAATCTAAGTAAAGAGTGTTTTGCTTTCTGTTTGCCAATAGCATAAAACCTTCACAAGGGTTGAATGAGAGCAGTGAGACCGCATACATGGGCACAAACATACATACACGCACACACACGCACACACAAACACAAACACACACTCACATGCAGTCTAAGTGGTAGTTAAATGTCTATTTCAGGGCGGGCTGAGTGGCAAGAAGGCAGATTCCTGAGCTGCTGCCTTCCTGTTGGCCCTGGGCCAGAACAAGGGGGCGGGGCCTACATCTCATGGCCGCCTTGTCACTGATCCCTGGAGACAGACCAGCTGTCCAAGGGGGAGGGACAAGAGCATGTGACAGCTGCTCTGCTCAGTTTATATTTTATTTTATTAAAAATACAGTCTATTTTTCAACACTATGAGATGATAATAATAATACCATTTATTTTTTAAATCATCACTAAATACTCATCTTATCAACTGTGGCCCCAGAATATACAGTACCATGAATTTTGTGATTTTATCTTCAAAGAAATGCATCCTCAATGCATGTTCAATAGGGGGCTCAATGGCCTGCTATTAATTGAAAATCAGTGTGGTTGTCCAACTACTCATGTTTGGTTTCGAAAAGGCAAAGTTGCACAAAGCCAGTTATGCCACATTAAACAGCTGGTTGGGTGTATGCTTTTTTATGTATTTAGAAATGCCTGATTTCTTATATTAAGGAGAAGCACAGGGCTTCCAGACTGAGTAAATTCCACACAAGGTTGCAATGTGTACTGCTGCTATGTTACTCAATGCATACATTCATCTCAGCAGTGCATATTGTAACCTTGTGTGGAGTTTTCTCAGCCTGAAAAAACAAGGCTCCTTTGTATGACCATTTTTACTATTATTTATTGATGATTGAATAAAAACAACATTATATTCTTGGAATTGAATTGGCATTAAATAATTACATATCAAAAGCACACTATAAGCTAAGTGTTGCCCATACATATAGTCTGTATGATAAAGCAGTATTAGATTGAAGATTGAAAATCAAAAAATGTATGCTAAAATTGTATACATTCATTGTATTTATATGCATATGTATTGGCGGTGCAGTGAGTAGCGCTGTCGCCTCACAGTGAATTTAAATAGTTTGAATCCTGGCCGAGGGCCTTTCATTTGTTCTCCTTGAGTATGCGTGGGTTTCCTCCGGGCACTCCACTTCCCTCCAACAGTCCAAAGACATGCAGGTTAGCTTCACTGAGAGTCTAACTTGTCCTTTGGGTATGAATGTGTGAGTGGTGTGTGTGGGCCCTGCAATGAATTGATGTCCTGTCCAGGGTGTATTCTTGCTTTTCATCTAATGTCAGATAGGCTTTACACATGACTTCAGAATAGTTCAAAAATATAGGCTGAATTATGCATGTATATATTATGTTGACATAATATAGGCTTAATGCATCAGACCTATAATACAGTCTGAAGCATGTACATATGTAAACTGAACCTGTGTCTCAATGTGGGCAATGTGGGTCAGGAGAATAGCTCTATACAGTGATAACCCGAGTGCAACATTCTGTGACCCTATCCCCCATCTCATCACACCATATACATTTACACAGCCATGCACATGTGCACATACACACACACACACACACACACACATGCAAAGACACTCACAGTGCAGTCACAGAAAGACAGACAGAAACATACACAAACACACATACAAACGAGACAGAGACAACCCCTCCCGCACACAAACACTGGCGCATGCACATTTTGTGACCTCATTCTCAGATCCTCTCACAGCCACAGCCAGCTTGTGCAGCCATTAGCACCCTCTTCCCAGGATAATAAAGACATCTTTATTGCAGCGCCATCAGATATCAGCATCCTGCATCACAAGGGGCCCAAGGCTTCTGAACATGAGACCAAGAATACGCTCTCTAGGGCTTCAATCATGTGTTCTCTCACCCATCAGACAAATATAATATTAATGAAAGAATACATTGTTAGTACCAATATATGACAGTATAAATGGATGCCTCTCTTGTTTCTACGAGACATTGACATTGGTGACTTCCTGGCAGGACGTGAGGCTGAAACCTAACAAGCAGTGTAAATGAATCAGCTCTGTGTTTTGAGAAGCTCTTTCTCAGTAACGGTATCATTGTCATCATCATCGTGATTAGCATTAAGCAAGATTAGAGAATCTATATACATCACTTCAGCGTGAAATACTAATTGGTTGACTTATGACATTACCTTTGAGTTTTCTGAATGTTTCTGTTGTGATGTCACCGTTATGTGTCGCTGGTAGTGCTTCAATTGTGACCAGCATTTATTGAACAAGGTAGCAAAGCCTTCCTAGCAGTGCTAATATTCATGATATAGCATGATTTAAAGCATGTTCATACATTATTGTAATATCATCCGGCTGTTTACAACATAAACAATCAGATCTTCAAATGGCTGTCCAGTGTTTCACTTGCTGACGTGCAGACAAGAAAATAATTTTGAAACAACACTTCAGACCAGCAATGAATACAAATGAATAGAATTCTGTGTGAGAAGAAATTGAACATTTAAACATTGAACTCTTGTTGTTTAGTTACTGAATGGATTTAGCTTGTGGAACGTTATGACCTCTTATAGTTTTCTATTTAAAATGGTTTTTAAATAGACCATTATATTGCTGTTACTGACACGTTTGACACGGAATACTGCAGCAGTGTCTCAGCTGGTGGGATTGGCAGACGTATAGTAGGGAGAGGGATAACAGAGCCAGCTATCTATACATCAGAATCAGAGAAAGAGTGAAGGACAATTGTTAACGTGGCTTGGCTGCATTTGTTGGCAAGGACGCAGGCAAGAGATGGTATGGCTGCCATCGGCAACCTTAAAAAACATGCTGGAACGTTATTTTAACATGTATTAATGTATAATAATGATGCAGTTAGATGTACAGTCCATCACCACTTAGAGGGAGAGTGGTGAAGATTAATGCCTACTTGAACCATTTTATAAGGCTTTCAATCCAGGCAGTACAACTAGTTACAGACAGGTAACAAATTAAAGAAAAAACCAACATAAAGTGTCTTAGTAAGGTGTTGGGCCACCATGAGCCGCCAGAACAGCTTCAATGCGCCTTGACATAGATTCTATCTCTAGTCTAGCATGGATTCTAGTCTCTGGAACTCTACTGGAGGGATGGAACATCATTCTTTCAAAAGATAATTCCCTCCTTTGGTGTTTTGATGATGGTGCTGGAGAGCGCTCTCTGAACACAAAATCAAAATCTCCCATAGGTGTTCAATTGGGTTAAGATCTGGTGACTGTGATGGCCATAGCATATGATTCACATCATTTTCATACTCATCAAACCATTCAGTGACTTCTCGTGCCCTGGGGATCAGGGCACTGTCATCGTGGATGAAACCACTCCCATCAGGATATAAATGCTTTATCATAGGTTAAAGTTGATCACTCAGAATAACTTTGTATTGATTTTCAGTGACCCTCCCCTCTAATGAGACAAGTGGACCCAAACCATGCCAGAAAAATGCCCCCCACAGCATAACATAGCCACCGGACCCTCTCACCGTAGGGGTTTTTCCTGTAATTTGTCTGTATATCTTACATGTAGATGTTGTAAGCATAAAATTTATTATCATTTATTTAATTATGTGAAAAAAATAGTATTTCGAGTTCCTCGCTTTTTATCGCGAGGTTATTTGTGTTCTCCTTATTTTCCCCGTCCACTACGGATTATTGTCCGTCTTAGTGGTGTTCGTTAGAACACTTTTAGATTCCTCATCTGTCGCACCTGGACTTCAAATATTTCCTCCGTGTCTCTGGGCATAGAGATCCCCTACACCTTCGGGTCGTGACTATAACGCCCAATAATAGGTGAAATAAATAAAATAGAAATAACACTCACACCCTCAGAAACAAGAGTGGAAGCTTAGAGAGGAAAAGAGAAAAGGGAACAGAAAAATGAATTCCCTTGGCTTCAAGGCCAGAAATCTCTAAAGCTGTGAAAAACAAATCATCTTTTTCTTAAACTGCAGAGAGACAATAAATGACTAACCCTGACTTCGTAAAGGCACAAAATGATAACGAAGCATCCGGAAGCGGAAGCAAGAGGCTTAAATACCTAACAGGTAGGGAAACAGGTGAAATTAATAATTAGTGGGGAAGAGCAAAGCCCGGAGATAGAATGTGGAAAAAATCTGATAGATTGCTAACCGGCGCAGAGAGTAAGAAAACCGTAGCAAACGAGGGAGAAAGCCACAACCCATGACATTTTTGTAGAAGTTGCCTGCCTTAATTCAACACTGATAGCCTGAATGTGAATTGGCCCGCCTAGTTTCCTTAACAGCTAGCTTATTGTGCAGATACTCCCAGTAACAATCACACTGACCCAGGAATGTCTTTGTTCTGATATTACCCTAAAAGGAAAATAACAATTTTTTTGGCACATATACTCAACTTGATACTGGAGAGTGTCACTGCAGTTATTTGATTTCATAGTTCCCTGGTGTTCTGTAATTTGGAACCTCAGCAATGTCACATGATCAACTCAGCCAATCACACAGGCAATGGTGGGAGATCAAGGCTACATAAGCCCTTGACAGTGTACTGTAGGGAGTTACCATGGATACAAATCCTCCCTAGGCCTTCAAAATTAACTAATACTTTTCCCAATTTATGTGAAAAGATGTTTTTTCATTGTATGTGTGTGAATGTTCAACATTGCTTTATAACAGACATTTTTAAACTGCTATGTAAATACAATATAAGAGTGAGGCAGAGGGGAGGGACAAAGAGAAAATGAGGTAAAAAGAGAAACAAATAGAGGGAGACAAAAGTGAGGAGAGGTTTTCGGGCTTGAGTGTCTTACTGGACAAATATTGCATATCCAGTATAACAAAAACCATGCTCTACTGACAGCCTACGGACATTCAGCTGTTAAATACATTGCAATATTTATTATCAGAAAAGCACAGTAAAGCCATCACTTCCAGAACATTTCACTACATTACTGTAACATTTTAAAGGCTTAATTCAATAATGAAGCTTAAGGACACCAGATAATTACCATGTTGATTAAAGTTGCAGATAAAAGTAGAACTACTGCTTGTCAATAACAATGACCTACATAATGTCTGATACACTCAAACACAGACACGTGCACCCACGAACAGGGAGCCATGCACAGAACGATGGACAGACAGGAGTACAACACACGGCGATCACTCGGTAATCGGAAAGAAAAATAAAAAGATGTGGAACATAATGACTGAGTTTGGTACAGAAGAACAGGAGGCCAAGGAAACACTGGAGACTCCATGCCAGCGTTTAGAGTGTCTTTTAGGTTAACGCATCTCATCTTCTAAAAATATGTTGCTGTGCGGAGACCACACAGCAAAAGCACTTCATAGCAGGGTAGAAATAACAGTCTTGGATTGGTATTTACAGAAGGGGGGGCAGGGTTTAGAGTCTGGAGAGGCATCTCTCCTGTAGTCTTGAATGAACTTCAGTCACTTCCTGTGTCTCAAGGGTCAGATGATCCCAGTCTCTGTGCGGTTGGAGTAGGAAAAAGTCCGTGTTTGGATGGTGACTGAGGGGTTTGTCAAGGGGGCAGAAAGTGCTGTAGAGGAGCGGGTGGCCCATCGGGACGGGAGCCGTCGGTTGGCAGGACGGGCAGGCCGAGAAAAGCTCTTCTTCACGGACACATAGGATGACTCTCTGCTCTCCTGGGTAAAAAAAGCTTTATTGAGGATTCTTTCTCCTGACAAATGTAACAAACAAAAAGACAGTTATGTGGCCATGTAGTGAGTACGATAAGCTGACATCAGCAAACTAATGAAAGGTATGATGCACTCAAGCAAGCAGGCCAGTATCCCTTAAATTAAATCTGCCACGTGAAACAAAGAAGGTATCCAAGAAAACTGTGCCTACACTGAAATAAAATCTCATATGTTCCTGACTGTCCCCATGCCTGCTATGTTTCAAGGCAATAGAATGAGCCAGAGACAGTCAGTTCAGCCCTTATGACCAAACCAAATTTCCCTTTCTTACTAAAAGCACTGCCCAACTCACACTGGGCCTGAACATTCTGAAATACTACTGCAATTACAGCAGAAATGCTGGGTTTTGTCCTGCCCGCCAGGACACATTCGGCAGCAATTCAATCTGAGATTAAGATAAAAGACTTGGATTAGAGTCTTGGGGGGCTGCCAATTCAACTTTGTAACAAAGGTAATTCTGTTTAAAGGTTTTACAGAAAAATCTACACAAAAAGGAGTGTGACCTCTTTGAATGTGCCAGGAGTAAAAACCGTAAGTTCCAGAGGCATGCCATTTATCAAGGACATTTATCTGCACAAAACCTCTTCTTTTTTTTGCCATGTGTTGCATAAACAGTTTTGTCAGCAGTTTATTCCACATGACCACTTCTGGAATGTTTTCTGGACTCATTCCTTTGCTTTTTTAGCAACAGAAAAACTTTTTGTTATATAAATAAGCAAAATGTCTTCCAGATTTCAAAAGGTTTATTTTACCGTAATTCAGGACCATTTACCTCTGTGAAAAGGGGCCACTCAGGGCCATTCATTTACCCATGTAAAAAGAGATTAAATAGAAAGACTAGTGATGTATTCTGCTCAGCATTTAGCATTTATTCTGGGCAGCTGGTTAATTTCCATCTATTACAGAAATCGTCTGCTTATGTTTTTTTCCGACCTGGATTCAATCAATACTTGTCCTCAAATTTGACTTACAATTAAATGCAAGTTTTAGTTTCTACTCGAGTTTAGAAAAAGCAAAAATCAGCAAAAATAAATTCAACTAACTGTATTTGCTATAACGAAGGACTTCCATTTATTTGCAAGACAAAGATAAAGACAAAGGTTGACTGAATCTTGACTGAGTCTACGCCTATGTGTATGTGTGCACATGCAGATGTATTGTCAGCAAGCACGAGTACGTGTTTACATACACAGAAAAAATGTTTCTGTTGATTTAAGTCTAACCAAGTTTATATTAGTCCAAGAGGGATCAAATATTAGAGTCGATTTAACAGTGAACATTTTACATTTACTATATACAGTGCCCTCCACTATTATTGGCACCCCTGGTAAAGATGAGTAAAAAGGGTTATAAATAATTTAACCTTTAAAAAACCTTTAAGTAAATGTATTATGAGAAAAAAAAATCTCTCATCAAGAAATAATTATTTTTAACAAAACCATGTGTGCCACAATAATTGGCACCCCTGCATTAATGTATAGAATGAAGTAATAATTTTAAATATCTGACTATACCTGGCTCAAATGCAATGTCGTGAGACAAACAAGCACCTGAGAAGCGTAAGTGAGGAACTTAAATACCCTGCAGGTGCACAGGTGAAAACAATAATGAGGGCTGCAAACCACGAAACGGAACGTGAATAAATCTGATTGATTTCCAATCGTGAAGGCAGGACAAGAGCCGCAAAACAAAAGAAAACAGCCACAAACCACTACAGGACCCCCCCTCTAAGGGATGACCCCAGATGATCTCTCTGGCCGGCTACTGCGGAAATCTCAAATTAAATCTGGATCTAAAATATCTCTGGCTGGAACCCAACACCACTCTTCTGGACCATACCCCTCCCAGTCCACTAAAAACTGCCCCCCCTGCCCACCTGTCTCTCCACCACAATACGGCGAACGGTATACACAGGATTTCCATCCACGAACTGAGGAGGAGGAGGGGGTCTCTCAGCAGGAGACAACGGACTGATAAGCAACGGCTTAAGCTGTGAAACATGGAACGCGGGGTGAATCCGCATGGAGCGTGGCAACTGCAGACAGACTGTTATTTCCGGATAATCTTAAACGGTCCAATGTATCGTGGAGCCAGTTTCCGTGACTCAATCTTCAGGGGCAAATCACGCGACGAGAGCCAGACTCGCTGACCAACCCGATAAGAGGGAGCTGACCAGCGATGTTTGTCGACCGAAACCTTTTGGGACGCCGACGCTCGCAACAGAGATGAGCAAACTCGTTTCCACACCGAGTGACACCTCAGAGCAAAAAAAACCAGCTGAGGGAACCTCCACATTCCTCTCTAGTTCTGGGAACAACGGAGAAAGGTACCCTACTTGAGCCTCAAAAGGAGATAGACCCATGGAGGCATTGCACAGAGTATTGTGTGCATACTCCGCCCAAGAAAGATCCACGGCGTCGGATTAGCAGCCGCCAAGCAGCGAAGGGTGTTCTCCATCGTCTGATTACTTCTCTCTGTCTGCCCGTTAGTTTGTGGGTGAAACCCAGACGAAAGACTAACCTACGCACCCAACTGGGCACAAAAAGAACGCCAGAACTTGGTGATAAACTGAGGACCCCGGTCGGACACAATATCCTGAGGTAAACCATGGACTCGGAAGACATGCACAATGACCAACTGAGCGGTCTCCAGTGCTGATGGTAATTTTGCTAAAGCGAGAAAATGTGCCGCCTTGGAAAATCTGTCAACAATAACAAGTACCACCGTATTACCCTGTGAGTCGGGTAATCCAGTGACGAAATCTAATGCTATGTGACTCCAAGGTCGCCTGGGTACAGGTAGGGGCTGCAACAACCCCGAAGGTGAGAGTCGAGAACTCTTACTCCGGGCGCAAACAGGACACGCAGCGACAAACTCACGCACATCCTTCTCAATGTCTGGCCACCAGAACCGTCTGGACAAAAATTCCTTTGTCCAATGGACACCAGGATGCGCCGTGAACTGAGAGGAATGGCCCCACTGTAACACTCGAGACCTGACCTCAAGAGGAACAAAAAGGCGCCCGACGGCGCCCGGAGTGCACAGCAACGCCTGCTGAACCGCCATCTCAATGTCCCACAACACCAGAGCCACTATTTGGGACACAGGCACAATGTGCTCCAGAACCTCAGGACCATCTGCTCGCTAAAAAACCTGCGACAGAGCATCAGGCTTAACATTCCTTGTACCGGGAGGATAGGTTAAAAGAAAGTTAAAACGTGTAAAAAACAGTGCCCAACGCGCCTGTATAGGGTTACGTGTCTTGGCCTGCTGGATGTACTCCAGGTTCCTATGATCGGTCCAAACCGTAAAAGGATGCTCTGCTCCCTCCAACCAATGACGCCATTCTTCTAGCGCCAATTTAACCGCCAGCAACTTTCTATCACCTACATCATAATTCCTCTCGGCCACAGTAAGAGCACGAGAGAAATATGCACATGGATGCATCTTTCGGTCAATAAGTGAATGTTGAGACAGAATCAAACTGCTCGAGAATGGAAAGAGCATCCTGTACCGGTTCAACTAATGCCTCAGAAAACAATGTCATCAATGGAGCCTCATCCCAACCTGTCTCACCTGCCAGTGCACCAAACTTTATGATGCCACCATATCATTACCCCTAGTTGACTCCTGACCCAGAATGTTATGGTCAAATACCGACTCCATCTCCTTCATAAGTGCAGTAGTGGAATTTAAAATGGGAAATTTATCCCTCATCAGAGGCGTAGCCCAATGAAGCGCAGACCCAGAAAGTATTGATGGAATAAAAGCTACTTTGGAGCGCGAGGATTGGGCTTTAAAAAAATTAGAACATTGGGCGAGAAACCCACAGCATTTTCCTGCTCTACCCTCATAGCGAAGAGGAAGCTGTAACTTGGGTTCCCTACCAACTTGAGCAAAGGAAGCTGAGGAGGCGATAGCCTGAGCGGGTGGAGTAAATGCTTGGTGTGAAACTGTGAGGGATCGCATACCCTCCGTTAACTCACGGAGCCAACCCTCTTGAACCCTCATTTGATTGCTCAGCTGACTAACTTGATTAGCCAGCAACTGCTGGTTGGCCTCAATACCCCTGATGTATTCTTCAGATTTTCTATCCCCAGTTTTATCTCCCTGTAACAACCTTGCTGAATCATCCATGATTGGCTTGTTTATTCTGTAATGGGTTTATTGATCGTTCAGAGATTCAAACACAAAGGTGGGGAGATCAGAAGTCAGCTCACAACCGTGAGGACCAATAATTAGAGAGAGAAATTAATAAAAGAAAGAAAAGACAGGAAACCAATTCCTTAAGGCTAACAGCCAAAATGAAAATCAACCCACAAAATGGGCAAACTACTAAAACTAGTAGAATACCAACTAAATCTCCTTAGCTCACGTAATGAGCCAAAAACGGAAAACTTAGTAAAACAAAAGAACACTCTCGGCTACCATAGCTCAAAGCTGGTAGAGTCTAAAAACAAAACGAAAGCACAAAGAAAAACTGTCTCCAAGAGAACAGTAAAGTACAAAATAGATAGCACGAAACGCTACCAGGCGGAAAACAATCCTATTCCCAATTAAGTAGCTGTAGCAAGTCCCCCGTGAACATAAACAGAGTTTAATATCAAGAGGTCGCTAGTACCTGACTATACCTGGCTTGAATGCAATGTCATGAGACAAACAAGCACCGGAGAAGCGGAAGTGAGGAACTTAAATACCCTGCAGGCAGAATGTGGAAAAAATCCGATTGATTCCCAATTGTGAAGGCAGGACGAGAGCCGTAAAAGAAAACAAACAGCCACGAACCACTACAGTTGTTAGCTCACAGACATCAGGAAGTCATGGCATGCAAAGGATATGCAAATATTGCCAATAATTGTGGCACACATGGTTTTGTTAAAAATAATAATTTCTTAATGAGGGATTTTGTTTTCTCATAATACATTTTAATCAATTAAAGGGTGGATTTTTCTCCTTTTTTCAGTGTGAGTTTAAGCTAATTCACCCAACAGTTAATTTTTTATAACCCTTTTATATGCGTATATGTGTGTGTCTGTGTGTGTGCATGTGTATGTATGCATGTGTGTGTGTGTGTGTGTGTGTGTGTGTTTGTCTATTCGCGTCCATGCGTGTGTTCTACTTACCTGCATGGTGCTGGCTGTCTCTCTGCGCAAGCCTGGTCTGGTGCTCGTCTCTCTGGAGGATAGTTGCTGTTTGACCTCCAGGTTGTCCAGCAGCTCAATTAGTTCATCCTCCTGGACTGGACCGGGACGGCACCGCAGGTAGCACTGGGATCCACCAAAACTCTCGTAGCTCTTCAGAATTTTCTCCACAGCTCCATAATTGGATCTGGAGTCTGCAGGTCGAGGGTAAGCAGCCAGAGTGGTGGGTTTCCAGGGTTGATCTTTAAGAACCCATGACCCGATGTTGCTAGTACCCAGGGCAGAGCTGCCAGTACTCCCTGATCTCACTTTATCCATCTGCCGTACTGTGATCCCTGTCCTTACTCCTGGGGACTTAGCCCGCACCATGCTCGGGACATACTGTGTAAAAGCGGAGAGGTTGCTCTCTACAGCGGGGGCCTCCAATTTCTTGTGTTGTAGATTTTGAGGTGGGAGGTCAGAAGTGACCTTGGGTTTGATCTCAGGGAATTCAGGTGGAAGGTCAGAGGTCATGACAATGGGTGTCAAATTGGGGTACTGAGGTGGGATGTCAGAGGTCACATCGCTTAGTTTGATCTCAGGAGGCTCGGGTGAGCAGCTATTCCTGCCACTCACATATACCTCAGCAGGTGTTATGCTGTCCTCGACCCCATGACCCATCTCTGCTTGAAACAGAGTACGGTTAAACTCTGCAATCTTCCGCTCCAGAGTCTCATTTCTCTGGGGGCCTTTTGCATTTGGGTAAGGAGGTGGGACACCTGAGGAGGGGACCCTAAAATCCAGTGTGACAAAGTCTTTATCCACAGGCTGGAACTGCCCCCCAGGGCACTTTGTGTTATCAGGTTGCATGCTCTCTGGGTTGCAGTCCATCGCTGCTTCCTGAACATTGGCATCTGATGGGCATTTCTGAACAGGCACATATGTGGACGACTTGCTGCTGCCGAACCTGCTGCCATTGCAGGACCAGCTGCTGTGGCAGCAGCCAATGTTGCACTTAGAGTCCACAGGCACAGGGGTAGCCACAACCCCAGAATCTGTCAGGGTGTACCCCTCATTCTCCTGCAGCATCACCCCAAACTTCTTCAACACGGAAGGGAACTTTCTATCTGTAACTACGCAGGGGCTGTGGCACTTCTTGTCTGTGAAGGATTCCGGGATAGGAAATTCTAGCTTGGGAGCTGAGTGGTTGTTGAGATGCCAGGAAGTGGTGCGGGGAGGAATGGGTGGGGCTTGTCTCTTCCTGAGATAGGGCTTGGTCTCCTCCTCTGCCTTGTTGGGATTCTGGCTGGTGCTCTCCCAGTTGACCCAGTTGTGTTCCTCCAGAACCTGGAACTGGTCGCACCACTCGCTCAGATCAAAGAGGGGATCAACATTCCCTGCTCTGTTTTTCACATTATGCACCTCTTCCAGCTCCTCCAGAAAAGACAAGGACTCCATTCCGCTCCTGTTCACCAAACCAACATCACGTCATGAAAAAAGACCATGATTTTGTCTCCACAAGTCATTTTTCACCAGCTAAAACAATTTTAATTCAAACTTAAAAGCTACCATCAATTTCACGTGTCATGCTAATGCATTGTTTTCTGACACAGTTGTTCCCTGAGCATGCTGACTGTGCCGATTCTGGTTCTGAAATGAGAACAACATCGCTGTGGGCTTACCAATTCTCCTCTGGCTTTTTTCTGATTTCATCCTGGTAGCTGCATAACTCCTCACTCACTCTAGCGATCTCCCTTAGAGCCTAACACAGAGACAGAGTTACTGCTGGAGAACGAGAAATAAGGAGACAAATAAGGAGAGTGGGAGAAGGGAAGGGGGAGAGGAAGAGAGGGAAAGAGGGAGCAAGAGACAGAATCTAATTACTGATTATGAATTAAAGGTAAAGGGGGAAGGAGAGAGGGAGATTTAGTGTGTAGAGACAGAGAGTAGTTGGGAGTGTGATCCATATGCACTCGTGACTCACAGCGTTGAGCGTGGTGGTGTTCTTCTTTTTGTCATTGCTGGAGGAGAAGGTGCTGGGGGGGCTGACGTAGGCCTGGTGCCCGGCTGGGGAGGAGGTGTTCTCAAACTCATGTTCCAGACATCTCTGCAGGATGTGCTCCAGTTCTGTCATGCCTTGTTGACCAGAGGGCGACGGGGCGTTCTCAAACCCCTGCTTCAGACATCCCTGCAGGATGAGCTCCAGCTCATCCATGCCTGAGTCCCGGCCAATGTCACCGCGTCCATCCGCAGCTGCGCCATAACCTTGGCCTTCGTGATTAAGAGGCTCACTACAGCGGCTGCCATGATGGCTGTCATTTTCTCCATTGCTGTGGCGGTTTGGTTGGTTGCTGGAGCCACTGCTGTAGCTATGGAGATCAGGAGGGTTGGTCAGGATGCTGGAACTGGTGCTTGTGGACTGTAAGCTGAGTCTTAGAACACCATCATGAGTCCCACCATCCGGTCCAATATCCACTCCTTCTCTCCGGGTCTTTACCTCATTATACAGCTGAAACAACACAACACACATAAACGTTACACAAAGACACTACCTCTATACACAGCTCCAAATTACACAAACATACTACCTTTATATACAGCAGCACATACACATTACACAAGCACACTACCTCTGTACACAGCTCCACATTACACAAACATACTACCTTTATATACAGCAGCACATACACATTACACAAGCACACTACCTCTATACACAGTATACACAATGCACACAATATTTCTACAAAGCACATGTGCATTATACAATTACATGCACAACCTGCACACCCTTGACACAGACAGCATGCTCCTATTACACACACACATAGCATCCATACACACACAAAACACTCAAACAGTATATTTTCATACACATCCACACATCTGAAATATAGCACACACAGTACTCTTTTGTCCAAACATTAATTTCACAATGAAAAACAGTTTTTAAAAATGATTTATTTTAACTTTATTTTACTTCCATTCTTTTGTTCTTCCCACTTTTGACACTGAACATTTCACTTTTTTCACATTACTTACAAGCAGATTTTTCTGCTTTTTAAAAAGAATTTAAAAGGCCATCCAAGCCCTCTGCCTCCCTGCCTTCATTAGAACTCATTTGCTTTTCAGAAAAACTGTCGGATTTGAATTCTTGCTGCCAATTACAAAGACCCAGAGCTGCAACCCCCCACCCCCAAGTCTGACTCACCACCCCACACACTGCAGCTGGACAGATCTCGGATCAGTGTTGAAATATTAAGCAATATTTCCCAGAGGTTCCTGAAGTCCTAAGCCATTACAAACACAGTCCATGACCTCCTACCACTCACCCCTATCAGCAATATTTCAAAACCATGTGTAGCACACAGTTCTCTTAAAAACACTTTCCAGGGTGAGATGTGTGGCACAGTCTGTAGGGCAGCTGACCCTCAAACCCACGTGTGATGTGCCCCACATGTGTGGCAAGGGTTTGATTTCCTGCCACGTCATCCAATCTCTGTCTGTAACCCTCACCCTCTCTACTTTCCCCCTGTCTGAATAAAGTGGAAAACAAAAAAGGAGGGAGAACTGCCCACAGAAGATGTAGTAGAAGAGGAATGAGGTCACGTGCAAATCTAAACCAGAGGTGCACTTGGAGTGTGTCAGAGTTTGGACTGAGTCAGAGTTTGAGTGATCATGAATCATTTTCATGGTAAAGTCTGTGTGGCTGAAATATCATAAAAATAAGACCGCAGATCTGTAATTAAAAAATAGAAGTTTTATAGTCATATTTTGAGTACACACCCCTTCCCCACACACACTACATTGTATTCACATGTCTCATTGCAGTGTGTCTTGACCAGTCATCTCTGTTCGAAAGGCCCATGACCCTCAGGCTCACATGATAAGGGCATGTCTGTTGGTGCCTGCTTGCGGACCTTGTGTTTGACACAGTTTAACGAGGTTGTCAGTGACTGCTGTTAATCAGTGGCACAGGCAAGAGGGATTGGCTAAGAATGGAGGTTGGGGGCGGGGGCCACAGGGGCTGGATGAAGGCAGTGAAAACCCAGAAGGGACTCATGATGAGCCCAGCTTATACTTTGCTGTTAAACATTTACTGTTGTTATTACCCCATTATTGTCACTTTTTTTCGACAGCTGGCTTGTTTTTAGAAACAATGCTCTTCTGTTCTCGAATGTCAGCAGAGAACAGTAGAACATTGGGCCAGTATGGAAAGCATGTGAGTTCAGGTCGGAACAGAGAACCTATCGGTTTGGGTTGGGACAAAGCTTTTGGGTCAAAACAGAGAGTATTTGAGCAGGGTTCAGGACCTCACCTCCTCGATCTTCGTCTGCATATCCCTGAGCTGGCCCTCCCACTCCTTCCTCTCGGCATCAAAACGCTCCAGCAGCTCGGATTTCTCCCGCACCCACCCCCTCTCACTGTGCTCCAGCCGGCACCGCAAGTCCATAGCCGCCGTGTGCGTATTTGCCAGCAGCCTCTTCTGCTCCTCCCGCTCCTCCCGCTCCTTCCGCAGGGTCTCCCGGGGGTCAGGGGTCACCAGCGCCTCCACAACGACCTTACTTCCCCTCACTTCAAGCTGTGGAGGGAAGAAGGGTGGATGTACACATAAGACCTACAGATTCTATACAATGATCAGATGGTAAGCTTTATAACCTTACCACTGAAAGCTTTACCACCCTTTTTGAAGTACAAATGTTGCAATTTGATGTATCTTATGAATATTCATAAGAGGTGTGCCCAAAGAACATACGAGAGGCAATGGATGTTCTGTCCCTGGGCATGTTTTCTCATGATTATCAGTAAATTGTAACATTGCACTGCTTGAAACTCCAAGGGTAAGGAAATAGAGAAAGGCATTTATAATTTGGTTACAATAGAGGTAACAGGAAGTGCTGTTAAAGAATTTGAGTTTTTTTCCTTTCCGAAAAAGGTGGCCCAAGTCCCAAGTCAACATACAGCATATCTCTGGCATCAGAAAAACAACTGCTGTCCTTAAATCCAATATGTATTTATACATCTGGATATCACTGACCTGAATGCCTTCATACCAAAAGGTATTTTCAGTTGCGCTGCTAAGCATTGGATCCTGAGGGACATTTTTTTGGTCAGTCAACAACTTCAGCCTGTCTGCGGTTACTGTGCCATACTAAGTTGTTTTTGCGAAGAGAAAAATAGCAGGTCCTGAAATTAAAGGCGCTGCTCTGAATATAGTGTTCTCTGCTGTGACAAAGAGAGAAAAATCTAAGCTACTTTAAATGACAGTTCAAGGCCATAACAAAAATATTGTCCCGACACTGACCAAACATCAGTCTGAGAACTTTTTTAACCAAGGTCACCAAGAGGCCCATTGTCTCGACTCTCGAGCCTCAACAATAACAATAACATGAGCATTCAGATGGTCCACCAGAAAACACAACACAAGTTGTTGTTGAGTCTGAATCAAGATAAATTAAGTAGACGCACATCAAACATATATTCAGATTGGGTGCTAATCCACCTCATAGGAAGGCTAACTGATGCTGTTAGCCCCTCAATGCTGTTTTAAAAAAATATTTTTGTTAATTAAGATATGAATCAAGGTTGCTGTCTGAGTCATTGCCGGTGGGAGTGCTGCCTATTCCCCTATTCCAAATGCTCATGAGGTGTATATGAGTATATCCAGTTTACTGGACAAGACCATGGACATGAAGACAGCCTCATTGTTAGCCCTTGCCACCTCAGCTGATGTGTGGTGAGCTTTCCCGTGCAAAATGGCTGCCGTTCATCACCCAGGTAGATGCTACTCATTGGTAGTGGTTGACGTGATCTCCCTTCCCCCTTCTCTGTAAAGCACATTTGAGTTCCTTGAAAGGTGTTGCATGAATTCAATCCATTCCGCCATACATCTTTTTTACCAAGCCTGTGTGCTATAGTTTGCACTCGGCAGTCATAAATCTGTATGAGGTTTTACAGCCCGGTGGTTTTAGGCACTGCTTCATAAGCTGGCGTTATAGCTGTAATGTGATCGTGGTGACTTCGTGACATCGTCACCCATCAGACACTTTGGTGAGCCCCCCCCCCCACCACCACTATAAATAGATGTCACAGCCATTCTTTACCACCAGAAATTCCTTGGGAACATAAGGCAAGTAGGATTTCCACAGGGATTAAAAAAAAATAAAAAATCTCTGTTTTAACAATAATTTAATTTATGGAGAAAGAAATATGCCTGGAGTTATTGGTGGTAACCCTCACAGCCAGGAGGTATCAGAGGAATGAGCCAGAGACAGGATGTGGAGCGATAATCCAGAGTGAAAACAATTTTATGATGCCAGTTCCTTCTTCCCATAATCCCCCACACTTTCTCAATGCCAAGACAAAGAAAAACACATTAACGTGACAAACCCCAATGTCAGACTTCTCCAGCATTGAAAGCACTTTAGAAAAACAAGACCTTTGCAATTGTGGGGTAGCAGTTACCATGCTAGGCACTCCACTGGAGAGGAGGGGTTGAAACTTAAAATGGCATGGCAGGCTATAGCCCCGCCTACTATCACATGCCACGGCAGCTGCCACAAATTAATGGCAGGTGGCACTGCCGCTGCCATTAAGGTGCTGGCAAAGTGGCAGGTAGCTGCCAGAATTAAATTTTACTAGTGTGGCAGCTGGCAAAATTTAATGACAGGTATCACTATTTAATGGCAGATATAGATGCCAGTTAAATGGATAGATTTTTTTTAAAATTTTATAAAACGTTAGCTATCGACAAATCGGCTGGCTGTCGTTAGCTAATGTTAGTTAATAATTCTAAAGGGCCCTTTTATTCTTGTGTTGCAAGTTATTGTGTTGACTGGCATTAGCTAGGTAGCTACAGTAACATTAGGCCTAACTACAAGTGAGAAGGGGTTAAAACTTAAAATGGCATGGCAGGCTATAGCCCCACCTAGCTACTATTACATGCCATGGCAGCTGCCACTGCTAGAGCCCCGCCCACTTTTACATGCCACGGCTGCTGCCAGAATTTAATGGCAGGTGTCACAGTAGCTGCCATTCACTGCCTTCAAAGTGGCAGGTAGCAGCCAGAATATAACGACACTGGCAGCTAGCAAAATTTTATGGCAGATATTTTTGTTTTAAATAAAGCATTAGCTATCGAGAAGTAGCTTTCGTGTTAAGTTAGCTAACATTAGTTAATAATTCTAGGGTCCGTTTTATTCTTGTGTTGCATTACCTGTTGATGTCTAACTAAGGGGCTACAGTAACATTCACTGACATCGAAAAAAAATGCTGTCCAGTAATCTGGACATTTGGAATTTGGAATTAAGAACATCTGTCATCTGTGACAGAGTTCTGCTAGTTAGCTTGCTACGCTGCATTTTGTGCAGTGTAGCTAGCTTGCTAGCAAGCTCCATTGTACCTAAAATGCAGCATACACCTAAAATGTACCTAAAATGCAGCATACATATATTGGATAAATTACTGAATGATAAATAAATTCAGGTTTCATTGCATAGGAGGTTCTCCAGTTTCTGAATGTTTACTAGATATGTATTCTGGATGTATACTAGATGCGTGTGTGTGTGTGTGTATCAATAATAATGACAACAACAATTATTAATAATAATAATAATAACAGTAGTCGCTAGTAGATAACAATCTCTTTCTTACCTTTAAGGTAAAATTCTGAATGTAGCCGCTTACTACTGTTTACTAATGACGTATATATGTTTGTTATGCATACCGTAAATATGGATGCATGCTTACGGTGTTTAAGTGTTACTTTATTGGTCGTAATGCGATCGAGCGCGCAAACTTTAGTTAGCTAATGTTAGCTAACTAGCTAAGAACTCTAATGACGCTAGCACAACTGCTAACGTTAGTCATAACATGACCAAATTTGTTTTCAATTTGTATGCAGCAAGTGCACATGTAGGCTAAATGCATAATCAGTTGAGGTTAATTAAAGAAACAGTCATTGGGATCATCTGATGCTCTCTTTGTAGCTCAAAAACAATATTTGCTCTCAAATTAGTGCAAAATTGTCTAAAAACATATTTTCACTTTGTCATTATGGGTTATTGAGTGTAGATTGATGGGCCTAAATGGCTATTCTCTCCATTTAAAATAAAATATACAACACAATAAAGTGTGCAAAAAGTGCACCACTGTATCAGAAAATATATATTTAAAAAACATTCAAGGCCACTTAATTCTACCACAAATAAGATGCAGGTCAATTTCCTTGGCATTTCTGAATTGCCATCTATCTGTGTAAACTGAAATGCATGTGCCCTGCAATGGATCTGTGTTTACATATCACACTTTATAAGTGTATATCACACTTTGCATCCTATCTCTTCTGGGATACTGGCACCACATAGTGTCGCTTTGGGTGACCCACTGTGAATAAGAAAAAAACATTCCTGTCCATTTGGAGACAAAGGAACTAGGGAAGCAAACGGTTATTCAGGTAATCGGTTACTCGTTCGATTTTTACTTGGATAAGGCAAACGAATAATGAATAATAAAAATTCCGTTACACCTCCTGACCACACGAGGGCGCTATGAGCCGCAGGTATAACGGTCAATAGACTGGGCACACGTTTGACTCCGGAGCATGTCGACATGCTAATATTTTTTAACACAAACCTGTAAATCAGACTAGCTAAGTTATCTAGCTGTCAGCCCACGTTTGTTTGTGGCTTGTGTTTAAACTGAGTTAAATGGAAAAGAAAAAAAACAATGCTTTGATATTTTAGTTATTTGCAATTTAACGCATTTTAATGTATTTATTTTATTTATCTGAATTCATATACCTTAAGGACATTCCATACTTTGTTGCTTAATGGTAAAAGTAATACAATAAACATTATTTATTGATCGGAACTTCAGCATAGGCTAATTTAATTTATGGAACTTCTTCTGCCCCCCCCCCCCCCCCTTCAAACGAGTAACCGAATACTATTTGAATAGAGAAAGTGAGTAATTGAATACCAAAATATTCATTATTTACATCCCTAAAAGAAACACATAACATTTTATGCATGTAACCC
This sequence comes from Ilyophis sp. 1 JC-2022, assembly GCA_022702515.1. NCBI lineage: Eukaryota > Metazoa > Chordata > Actinopteri > Anguilliformes > Synaphobranchidae > Ilyophis > Ilyophis sp. 1 JC-2022. The sequence continues at coordinate 105,155,785 of CM040406.1, forward strand.
TGGACTTTTTGTTGCAGTCAGATTTTCAGCGTCCTCTGAAAATTTGAGCTTTCACTCCCCACCACTAGGAGATGTTCTGCCCCACCCTGCCTAACTTCTCTGTTCCGTATGGGTTGAGCTGACCTTTTTGAGGAAGTAGAGCCCCCTCACCCATACTCTTTTGCTTCTGGCCCTTTGAAAACACCACAAACTCTCCTGGATTTTCATGATATTCCTTTTGGTAATAGCAAAGTGCTCACTACCCTGAACATATTCAATCTGGCACTAGAACATATTCAATCAGCAGACTAGAATGATTTGTTCTTAAAAAGGGGCCCACAAAACAATTACTAAAACAAAATCTAAATTAAAACTAGTTAGCAGAACTAGTTAGCAGAACTCCAAATTTTGTGTTCTTAATAACTCCAAATGTTCAGATTACTGGACAGAATAGCCCCCGACTTATACATCAACAGGTAATGCAGAGGCCTAGAATTATTAACTAATGTTAGCTAACTAAACACGACAGCTACTTGTCGATAGCTAATGCTTTATTAAAAACTAAAAAATATCCGTTTATCTGGCACCTATCTGCCATTAAATTTTGCTTGCTGCCAGTGCCATAATATTCTGGCAGCGAATGGCATCTACCGTGATACCTGCCATTAGTCTGGCGGCAGCCGTGGAATGTAAAAGTGGGCGGGGCTATAGCAGTGGCAGCTGCCGTGGCATGTAATAGTAGCTAGGTGGGGCTATAGCCTGCCATGCCATTTTAAGTTTCAACCCCTTCTCACCTGTAGTTAGGTCTAATGTTGCTGTAGCTACCTAGCTAACGCCAGTCAACACAATAACATGCAACACAAGAATAAAACGGCCCTTTAGAATTATTAACTAACATTAGCAAACTTAACACAACAGCTAGCCGATTTGTTGATAGCTAACGTTTTATTTATTTTTGTTAAATCTATCCGTTTAACTGCCATCTATATCTGCCATTAAATAGTAATACCTGTCATTAAATTTTGCCAGCTGCCACACTAGTACCATTAAATTTTGGAAGCTACCTGCCACTTTGTCAGCACCTTAATGGCAGCGGCAGTGCCACCTGCCATTAAATTGTGGCAGCTGCCATGGCATGTAATAGTAGGCGGGGCTATAGTCTGCCATGCCATTTTAAGTTTCAACCCCTCCTGCCACTGGAGCTTTGTGTGTTCCTGGATAGCGCACTGCTGTGCTGCCTCAGAATCAAGTGCTTCTTCTCAAGCTACACCTGGAACAAAATCGCTGAATAAATTAGTTAGAGGGATAGGTTTTTTACATTGAACTGTCAAGTGTTTCATCCTGAGTAAACTAATAACCTCAAGAAGACATGCTGCTGTGTGTTTATGATCAATACTATTGTGGCAGGCCATGATAGTTTTCATGGAAGAAGAAACCTGAACCGTGAAGATTTGAACCTAGCACTGTATAATAAAACATTTCAAAAAAATTCTGAGTGAGTACACATTTTAACAATGTTTATGGTGCGCTTTCAGCAGTAATTTATTTTCCTTACAAGTTATCGGGCGTTCCTATCAGGTCAAAGATCAGTATAACCGGGCTAAATTGGTCAGGACGCCTGAAAGTGCTACAGCCTGTTTCTTCCCTCGGATACTTTGAAACAATCTCCATTTTCTCCAGATTTCTCTGATCCCTCTGGTCCAAAAAAGGCTTTGAAGCTCTGTGCAGGCCAGGCCTGTCGTGCTCAGTCTGTTATGTGCTGAGCGTACAATGGGACAACTGAAAGGCTGGGACACTGAACGCTGCACATAAATCCCCCTACGTCCCTCCACCACCCCCATCGCCTGTGGGCCTCGCCTCCGATCCACGAGAACATCCAGCATGCCCACAGACTGTCGCAAAACCGTTAGCTGTATTAGGGCAGACAGGCGGATAATGGCATGCAAATCTTCTGAGTCACAAGAGGTATTTGGCACAAGCCCCTGACCCTCTCTACTACAGTGTTTCCACTCAAACCATAAACATTATGAACAGTCTGGATCACATATTTATAAAGGGACTAATTTGGTGTCAGTGTACAAAACAAAAATGGGATTTGAGAATGTGTGACTAATCAATTGGATCCAGGTTTGATGCAGAGTTGTTAACATTTAAAGGGGGGGTTATGAGGGGGTGTGGAGCTGCTGGCTATTGCCAGCAGGCAGAGAAAACACACAAGCAGAGATTCATTTAACTTTAAAAGCGAGCATGAAAACAAAGTAACCACAAACACAGAATTCCTTTCACACAGCGACTAGCTATTTCTGCACAAGTATCCCAAACAAACACATGACCCAAGTATAAAGCATGGAACTTCAAGTATGAATGTATATTTCTGTGCTCTGTAGCTACATCCTGAAGCTAATTCTCTGGAAAGGCAGCATGGTTTAATTTAAGCCTAATTTCAGGACTGTCTCTGCTTCTTCTGTGCAAAGTGTGGCACTGTATCCTAATCGAGGCATAGCACTGGATTAGCACCCTGCCATCATATCACACAAACCGAGAAAGAGTGTCAGGTTGATGTCTCCCTATTTATAAATATAAACCACAGACAAGCTGTCTGCATCCTGAGGGCTACGATGTCAGCTGGTCACATTACGATTGGTTATTTGAATATACAGTATTTCCTCCTCTATAGGGAAGATAAATCAAACGCACCTATTATGGCATGTTGCGTGCAGGAGGTGGAGGGGATCTTGCATAAAGCATACCTGCACGATACGACATTTCAGTTCTGCTCGCTCCAAGTCCCACGCGCACCGATCCTTCGTGTACTGCAGCTGCAGCTCGTTCCGCTTTACCTCTTCTCTCTTCACCTCCAGCTGAACTGACTCCAACACTGATTTCAGATCCAATAAAATCCTTCTATTTTCCCCTCCCTGAAAATTTAATTCAGTACAAAATTAAACTTAATTATCCACAATAACATATATGTTCTCTCTTCCACATTTAGTTTGGACAAGAAATTGATTAGGCTAATAATTCTTTTTTTGATGTGCATGCTTGATTTGCATAACTTAGATTTTCACTAGTTTGAAATTACTTGTATGTCAGCAACTTGTCTCAAAAGTAGTTCTTTTTCCCTCATCCATTCATCTTTATCCTGTCCATGGCGTTTCTTTAAGTCTTCGAATTTCCTTTTCAGCCGAGACTGTTGAGTCTTAAGTTCGTGCAGGATGGCTTGCTGTCGAGCCACCGCCTCCGATGTCACTCCAAGTCCAGGTAGCGGCTGTTCGTGCAATGGACCGATTGAGGCGGGGGACGACAGAGTCATTAGAGGACTACGGCTTTTCCCTCTGTCCCTCTCTTTTTCTAACCTGGTCGAGCACGGGACAAATTCCCAGCCCTGTGCTTTACTCACATACCTTCCACCTCCTTGCAACCCTGACCCATTTCCAAACGCACTCCACATTTCTCAACTGGATGCACTCACACACGCCAAATAATAGGCTTCTATCGATCGGTGTTTCGCCGCAGATCTCTTTTGACATATTGTAATTACCCCAGTTGTTTCCCCTGCCCCTCGCTCTCTCGTTGCAGCCGCCGCTGCGCTTTTAGCAGCGGCCACATTTTTCCCTCCCATGTCTCTACGGCACAAGGTCAGCCCGTCATGTTGGGGTGAAGCCTGATTCTATCGCTTCGCGCACATGATTTAGGCTACACTTCACTGTCTAAATCCACGGAGTAGCCTACTACCTCAGGTAATTGAAATTAAGCTTTGCAGGATATTTTTTCGACGTAGGCGACAAGTGCCCTCCGTTTAATTTAGAGAGACAATTCTTATGCCCTATACTAAAGATGACACCTAGTAACTGCCGTCCGTCCAAGGTACAAGTACCCAAAAATACATCAAGTGATGTAAGTGACGGGGGAGTATTTTTACTCTCTGTAACTATGCACCATATCTCCTCCTTACAACCTCTCAACTCAGACACCGGAGTGGAAGTAAACACAGAAAATAAAATGAATTATTGACTGAATTAATCTCTACAATAGCACATGTAGGCTATGTGCAGACTTCAGAAATGTTCTCATCGGAGGCTAAAAGCCTTTGTTCGCCGTCGAGCCGAGCCTAATCGTTGCAATTAAGCATAAGATTGTCACTACCGAGACTTGGAAAAAGGCGCTACTTTATTACGTAATGTTAATACGCGCATCAGATGTAATCTACTATCTAGGCTAAAACTATATAAATGCCATTTCTCCTGCTTTGACTTTTAACACATTTTATGCAGTTAATTTTGTAGGCTATATTGTTGCGCGCGAAAATAGATATCAATATGGTACAAAAACAAAACCACTCTTTTAATGCAGACAGTGGTCTTACCTGTAGTTTGCTCAATCTTCAGGATAGCCTAATTAAGTGTCACCGCGGTAGAGCAGCTAATATCGCTGTTAGAGGTGGTCACTCCGGCTTTAATAACAAGGTCCCTGAAGCGCCTCTCACTAAAAAGAACTCTGTTTTTCACTGTAGTCCTTTCTTGAAAATTCCAACCACGCACTCTAGTGTTGTGAAAACTGCGCGTTCGCATCTCATCTGCATCTGGTTTTAATGTGACGGGAAACCCTCCAGAAGTAGGCTAGAAGCGACCTTGTACCGCCCATGCTCCGGGAGTAATTCATATTTTCGGGTAAACAACTCAAGGCCCAGGACATTATTAGGTTTTATAGAGTAGGCTATTAGGCAGTTGCCACATTGGTCAAGTAGCATAACGTCAAAATGCATTCTAGTATATTTCAGGTCGATGCTCTAGGTCTGCCGTCATTGCCTGTTGCATGTAGCCTACTTGCGTTGTCAAGCGAAACTTCATATTCATGTAATGTATTGTATAGAATAGTAGCTATATATGTATATTATACTGTAGATTATATAGCTACGTATATATAATTAATTCCGATACATACTATTACACATATACATAATAATGCACATTCAAAAGCAAGTAAATGCCAAATAATTCTAATGCCACATTAGTTATGAACATAATTAGTGTAACGACATAAAAGGAATTACCATAAAATGTCTTACCTTTTTGTATACAGACTCAAAGTTGTAGCGTAAAAGCAAGCCTCCTTAAACTATTCAAATAAAGAAACAAAGAGAAAAAATTAGTAAACAGTTTCAAATTTACCACTGCCCTAAAACATTTGACTTAGCTGTTTTCAACTTTGATAACAACACCAATTGATTCAATGGACTTCACCAGGAAGGATCACATGACAATGGTTACTGTGAAACAGTAGGAATTGGCAATGGTAGTCATCATTAGTTTAGAGGATTAGAGAACTGCACAGAATTACATTTTTTGCCAGATATCACATCTCTGTAGCATGAACCATAACAAGATTCCCATACTCTCTCAGTCCAACAATGTGACAGTATTATCAGAAATAATGAATCAGAAAAGCTATAGCTTTGATGTGACACATTAAATCCAGGAGAGGACTCACAAATTCACATCCAGAGTGACAGGACACTGTCTCTGTACTCTAGATACACGAGAATATAGAGATGTACAACAACAAAAAAACAAGCAAACAAAAAACCAGGAAAGCCAGAATCCAGGCATGTCCAGCTTTGAAACGTGCCTGGGACACCAGACACATGAGATACAGATGGATCATATTTATCCAGCTTTTAAGTCAAGCGCTTCTCCATTTTTCTCTTTGCAAATATGGGCTTGACAGCTTTCTCTATGTTCTCCCTATTCATTAAGAGCTTGACTGGGTTTCCATTGTTTTGATTCCCCCTGGCAAAGGTATTAAGTCATCCCCTAAGTATGGTATTCTGCCAGTCAAGGGGGACACAACTCATCTCCAATGCACCTGTAGTTCAGGCAGCTACAAAGATGAAGAATCACGGTTGTATCCCTGTATAGTTTGGTATCAGGTGTCCTTTCTTTAGGAGGTGAATGATACTTTCACCTAGGATTGACACCATTACATTGCTACTGAATGTAGTTGTGTCAAATTACTATTTTCTGTCCAAAGCTTTGTAGAGTCTCAAAATTATTTTGCATGATCCACAGATCCAAAAAATGTATGTATGCTTAAGCCAGTGTTTATGGTGCATTGTGTAGCACTTACAAAGTTATTATTTATGCTTCATTAAGTACGCATCTGATTAAAAAAGGACAATTGTTTACATCATATTAAGCACTTAAATTAATACACTTTGTTGTACTCCACAAATACCTGCACTAAGTACGTGTTTACACATCCCGATTGGGACTGATGGTAGAGTAATGGACGCTGATATTATGAATTTTAAGTGATTTTTTCTCCCTGTGGGGCTGTTCAAGTGCTGCACCATCCTTCATCGGTTCAGGAGCAAGAAAACTGGCATGTATGCCCTCTGAATTACATGTGTAAAGTAAGCCGACCTTCTTATTTTACACCCAGTCTGCCAGATAAGCCACTCCAGCAACGATGCTGGGCTGTGTGCCTGTTACATGCAGGCTGCAGGTACCCCAGAGGGGCTGTGGTAAAGTAAGGAGGCAGGCAGGCCTGCATGTAAGGGGGGGGGGGGGATGGGAATGCTTTCAGGGGCCCTCTGTCACTGGGTAGGGCCCTAGAGAGAATTGCAACCCCCCCTTCTGTGATCTCAATTTCACAACACACCCTCCCCCCTGTTCATGATCGCAGGGGGAGGGGCCCAAATTAAACCTTGTATAGGGCCCCCAAAAAGACAGGGGCAGCTATGGAGACAGGGCTACCCTGTTATCTGGGGCCCTGCTCCATCAGCAGTACTATGGCCAGTTACGTGTCACCATATAGGATGCCTTCACAGTCAGGAGACTCAGGACTTGCATTGTCAGGATTCCATTCAGACCGAAGCATGCATCACTGCAATGCGCACAAATGCCTTAGCTATCTGGAAGCCACCCAATATATCATTTATGTTGCATCATGCATTATTTCTGAATGACATTTTTTTCTTCCATTTACTTACCTATAGATGTAGAGTGTACCAAAGGTGTAAAGGTTTGTGGTCTCCAGCATGTGCTGTAAGCGCGTGAATGTTGTATAACTGCGGTCCATGCATTAAAAGTTGAGTTTCCTGTGCTTCCTGTGACCTTGGTGACATGTTTTCAAAATGAACAAAAGCAAAGTAACAAAAGACAGGACTATGCTAAAAAAAGGAAATGGGGAGTTTTTACAGGACAAAGAAAAGAGTGAAAAGAAAAACCAGTTTAAAAATGGTGGCGTAGGAGAGCGAGGAGAACAACACGAGAATGAGAATAAGCAAAATAATAGGTTGAAACATCTGGGTGGATAAATACAAAACATAAAATGAGCGTTAAAAGGTAGGGTGTAGAGAGAGGGGACAGAATTGAAGAGATAGTGTAAGTGTAAAATTTAAAACTTGTTCAGACATTATTTGCACTGTAGCCCTTCCTGCAGATAATATGTATCAGACATTCCCCTTAAATTCCCAGCAGTATTAATATGTTATATTACCATTTCTAAAAGTAAAATTATGAGTATACAGCAAGAACTACCGTAACTGTTAGCAGTAGGCTATCTATTTCAGTCTGTATCGTAAGTGATATTCATAAACCAGTTCCGTTTCAGTCAAAAAAGAATATGCTGGGACAAAGACCTTTCACATGATTCATGGGTACATTTATCATTTCATAAATATTGATTTGATGTCAAGTTATTACTCCAAATATCTATTTGTAATCAAGAAACAAATATACTTACATTATTTGAAATTACATGAACCTATAGCATAGATGAGATACATTCCATATTTCATATAAGTCAAATTAGCTCAAAGTAGATGACTTACTGTATTACAGGCTAGACAAAATCCTGCAGATACCACTCTTGTGTTCTCTCTTTATCTATAGCTCTAGTTTATAGTAGTATAAATCATTTCAGTACTATAATGCACTGTAAGCAGTATGCCCAAAACATATTATAGTTACAGCACTGAGATTTCCTGGCAGAGCAGAGATTGTTCCTCTTTATAACTCCCCACCTACACACACACATACACACACACACACACACCAATTCCATGAACAACGATACTTTGTGACCTCAAAAACATTCCATCGTCACATGGGACTCTTCTTATTAAATTATTATTTTCACAAAATCATGTCATCTATTTTAGTAGCTATTGCCATTACCATGTCAGAGGGAACAGCAGTCCCAAATCAAATCTCCCAGATCATATGATGGCAATGTAATTATGGCAAGACAAACATTGTATCTGTTGTTACATCATTTTAAAAAATGAGAGCCTTCTAAACCTCGCTGGGTCTAGATAGCATGGCCTCATTTCCAACAGTACTGAATTGCTGATTACAATTTTAGTTGGGTTGAACAATTGTAATAGCAATATGTCAGGCCCAAAGTGAAACACAAAACATGGACTGAGTGGTGTACTCAGAAGGCATGCCCTCTTGGCAATGCCGTGCCTCTGGAACAGTGCAGGACCAGGGTTGTGGCTGTACATACTGGGGTGGCCTGGCTCTGACAGGCTGAGACACACCTGCACCGATCTGCCTGAGCACCATACATCATCTCTGCTACCTGACTCTGCACGTATATCCAAAACATACAGACAGACTGCCTGGCTTTGTATTCACATTATAAATGCACAGACAGACTGCCTGGCTTTTCGTCCACGTTAGAAATGTACAGATTACCTGGCTTTGTATCCACATTAGAAATGCACAGACAGACTGTCTGGCTTTGTATTTACATTATAAATGCACAGACTGACTGGTTTTGTATCCACATTATAAATGCACAGACAGACTGCCTGGCTTTGTATCCAGTATCCACATTATAAGTGCCCAGACAGACTGCCTGGCTTTTCAGCTATACTATCACAGACAAAGTCTTTGGCTTTGCTGCCATACTATAATCTCACAGACATACCTCTGGCTTTGCAACCATACTACAAATACACAAATTGTTTGACTTTGGAGCCATATTATTATCTCACAGAGACTATCTGGCTTTGCCACCATATTATAAATACTCAGACAGATTATCTGGCTTTGAGGCCATATTATAATCTCTGGCTTTGTAGACATATTCTAATTCACAAGCCCATACACACACGTACTGCATACTGTCATGCACATACATGCACACAGTAAACTGTTCAGTGTTAAATCAACTCTTACTATGGCCAGAGTGACTCATATAAACTGTTTGAGTTGAATTAACACTGGATTTTCTATCATGCACACACAAATAAAGTATATCTACACACACACACACACACATACATCCAACTTACAGACAGAGGTTCCTCCTTGTCCCCATCCTCAGCCTTGGGCACCTCCAGCCGATCAATGAAGCTTTGAAGATCCTTCCGGAAGGCCTTCATCTGGGCGTTGATACGGTACAGCAGCTCATGCTCCCGGATACGGCTGCCATCATCCTCCTCGTCCATCCTGCCAAACAGGTCGCCGTTGGCCACGTAGACGCGGGCCTCGGCGATGATGGTGCTGGTGTCAGCGATCAGCCGGTCGATGGTTCGGCTCAGGCGCTCCGCCTCCGCGCGGATGTCGATCACCTGCTGCCGGTCCCGAAAGCCGCGCGACAGAAAGCGGCCCTCGGGGGAGTAAAGGGAGCGGGTGGGCGTGAGGCAGCGGACATTGCGCACCTCCTCGGGGTCGCTCTCCCCTCCGATGGGGCCCTCACGCTTGCGGTGCGGGGGCCGCGAGTCGTCCTCGCTTTCCCGCCGTCCGCCGTCGCTCTCGGCATCGCTGTCGCGGTCACGCGGGCTCCCGCGGATGCCCAGGTGCGATGCCAGGTCATAGCGCTGCATGTTGGACATGAGCACGCGGTTCTCGTACTGCAGCTGCATCACCTTGCCGCTCAGCTCGTTGATCTGCAGCCGCGCCGCCTTCAACTCCTCCTGCAGCGCCTCTGTCTTGCTGCTGTCGGCGCTGTGGCGGCTGCTCTCGTGCGAGCCCGCCTTGTACTTGAGCTTGTTGAGCTCGCCGGTGACCCTCTTGTTCTGGTCTTCCAGGTCGGCCAGGCTCCGCCGCAGCAGCTCCGCCTCGTCCTCCACCAGCTGCAGCTGCTGCCGGAGGTCGGAGATGGACTCGCTCTGCTCACGGCCGGAGGGGCCCGCTGCACCCCCCAGCTCCTCCCCCCGCAGGTCCTCCAGCTCCGCCTTCAGGCCACGGTTTTCCACCTCCAGCTCCACTATCTTGCGGCCCAGGATGTTGGCCTCCTCATCCACCAGGCGCAGGCGCAGCTTGAGTTCGGACTCGCGGGTAGTGGGGGGCCCGCTGGCCTCGCCCTTGGGCAGCGGGCTGTCCAGGTCCCCGTAGAAGGAGCGGTACTTTTGCAGCTCATGCTCCAGGCGGTCCTTCTCCTTGTCGATCTTCGCCATCTTCTTCCTCATCAGAGTAGCCTCCTCCTTGATGAACGCCAGCTGGCATTTCAGGTCCTCGTTTTCCTCCTGCAGGTGGGGAAAGGGGTGTTGTGGGGGGGGAGCCAGTTTATACTTTTTTTAAAATGAAAGTGTCTGCATACTATATTCCTGAATGGATTAATACATCATAACTATGAAATGAAAATCATTTTGAATGATTAGATTTGGTTGAGATGTATTATATTACATGACTTTATTGTAAAGTAATTCACAGGAGGATCCTTTTATCAAAGATATACAGTGGTGTGCAAAGCAAGATTACTTTCTATTAAAAAATTTTATTTCAATTTTTTTTTAAATAATAAAAAAAAGAAAACAGCCCTGTGCAAAAGTTTGGGAATCCTGTCAGTTAGTACTTTGTAACTCCTCCTCGGGCAACTATAACAGCTTGCAAATGCTCCCTGTAGTCAGCAAAGAGTCTTTCAATTCTTGCTTTTGAAATTTTTTCCCATTCTGCCTGGTAGAACACCTCTAGCTCAGAAATATTCTTCGGCCTCCTTGCATGCACGGCATGTTTGAGATCTCTCCACAGATTTTCAATAATATTCAAGTCTGGGGACTGTGGTGGCCATTCCAAAACCTTCATCTGACTTTCCTGGAGGTACTTCATGGTTAATTTTGTGGTATGCTTTAGATCATTGTCTTGCTGGAATACCCAACCTATCTTCAACTTCAGTGTCTGGACTGACCTTCGAACATTAGCCTCTAGAATTTCTTGATATTTGGTGGAATCCATTCTTCCTTCCACCCACACAATAATTCCGGAGCCCCCTGCTGCCACACAACCCCAAAGCATAATGGATCCACCTCCATGCTTAACAGTTGGCAAGGTGTTCTTCTCTTCAAATGCTTCACCCTTTTCCAAATATACCTCCTTTGGTTATGGCCAAAAAGTTCCTTTTTGGCTTTGTCAGTCCAAAGCACATTGTTCCAAAATGCTGCAGGCTTCTCAAGGTTTTCTTTTGCATACTTCAGATGCTTTAAGGCTTCTTTCTGGCAACTCTGCCATGTAGGTCTTTGTTGTTTAAAGTACGTTGTATTCTTGTCCTGTGAATAACTAGTCTTGTGTCTGCCACTCATTTTTGCAGCTCTTTTGCAGTGATGTGTGGGTTCTTCTGAGCATTTCTCACCAGTTCTCGGGCCAATGGGGCCATTCTATCTGAAATTGTTATTGGTCTTCCAGATCTTGCCTGGACTTCACATGTTCCATTTATCTTCCATTTTCTGATAATGTTCTGAAAATGGAAGGTAGTTTGAAACGTTGAGAGAGTTTTTTCTTCTCCTTGTTGGTGGAAGTGAACTATTTTGATTCTGACATCATTGGACAACTGTTTAGAGGTACCCATGGTTGTTAACACCAGACAGAACAGCCACTGCAGTCAGTTGCTTTAGAAGGCATGGCGTTACTTCAAAATAAATAGTTCAGCCCTGAAATTATATTCACCTGACCCTGGGCCTTAGTAATCATCTTTTTAAAAAGTAACAAAAAATAAAGTTCAAAAGAGTTCCCAAACTTTTGCACAGCGCCTTTTTCCTTTTTTAATTATTATTATTTTGAAACTGTAAAAAACAAAAATTTGAAGAAATGTGTCATGTTTAACTTTGTACCATTTAGAGGTCAGCTTAGCTTCTGTAGATATTAATTGTAAAAAGCATTTTGACCAGGGGTGCCCACATGTTTGTACCCCACTGTACCTGCTGTTGTCCATTCATATATGTCCAATTAGGAATAAGAAATAACTCATGTCATAGAGTACTCAAGTGAGAATGTCAGACGTGGGCGGAGTTTGGTTTCCAAAGTAAATTCCCTATGACAGATAGAACGGGCTTCAGAGACTATTTCTTAAAATCTGATTTATAGAATGAGCCGAAACGTTCCTGAATTAGCCTGTGTGGTACAAGGATATAGACCATATATCGCATGTTCCAATTTTTATTTTTTAAAGTAATGGATTAATGATTGTACTCCGGTTTGTAGTCTACTTTAACGGACTACATATCCATTACTGCAACGCATGGGTGGTTCTCAACCAATCAGATATCATCAGCTCATCTGGACATTTTTGGCAGTGCATACCACCTTGCTAGTTCGGCCATTTTACTTCCTTGAACCATCTGGAGGGAATTATGGGACGTCAAGTTTTTAAACAGTGCCAGCACTGGTATATTAAAAAATGAATACTAAATCACTAATATAATCACTTGAAATTGTTTAAAAGGTAAGTTTTAGTTAATGTCTATGGTCTAAATGAATGGGAAAGTCACTTCCGAAACCAGTGTGATGTAGTCACTTGAGTGCTCTACGAGGTCAAAAAGTCAAAAATATTGGTTGCCTTTTATTCAAATCATCACACTCATAATTTATCCCGGATCAGGAATTGAGGATTTCAAAGGCATGAGTACATCCATGTTTGTTTGCGTGTGTGTGTGCGTGTGTGTGGTGTGTGCGTGCGTTCGTGTGTGCGTGCGTGCGTGTATGTGCATGTGAGTGTGAGAGTATGTGTGTGCATATATACATTTGCGTGTGGGCTTGTATATGTGTACTTATATTCAAATTGCTTTCACCTCAGTTGGAGTCTGTGGCGTCTTCTTCTCTGACTTCAGTACATCCTTGCTTCCCCTACGTTTCAGCTGAGGAGAGCAAGTTATAAAAGACACACATTAGTTCTTCTCTGGATGCAGACAAATTGCTGTAATAAGGTCTTGCTGTACCAGCACTAATGGGTACTGCAGTCTTGACCCTGACAGAGATAGACTTCTCCACACTGACACTTAGTGTACCGTCAACTTTAGCACTATCAAGCACCCACTGCAGGTGTGAAAAGGGCTGGTTTGGGGTGCAGGCAACAGAAAGGGTGGGGCGGCAGTGTAATGGTTAGGGAAAATGGGCTTGTAACCTAAAGGTTTAATTCACAGTTACTTTGAGCAAGGTGCTTTAACCGGAATTTATTCAAAATATCCAGCTGCATAAATTAGTTTACAATGTAAAAATGAGCACTGGATAAGAGCGTTTGCTAAAGGCCTGTAATATGGTACATACAGTGCCATCCACTAGTATTGGCAACCCTGGTAAAGATTAGTTAAAAGGGTTATAAAAGATTCAGTTTGGTGAATTAGCTTAATCTCACACTGAAATTTTTTTTAAAAATCCAACCTTTAATTGAAGTAAATGTATTATGAGGAAAAAAAATTCCTCATCAAGAAATAATAATTTTTAACAAAACCATGTGTGCCACAATTATTGGCACCCCTGCATTCATATACAGAATAAAGTAATAATTTTAAATATTTGGTCGCATATCCTTTGCCTGCCATGACCTGTGACCCAAAAACATCAAAAGACTCTTGATATCTTATTTTCCGGTACTCTTACAAGTGATACTATAACGTATGGAACCAGAACAACCTGCTCGACCCTCATCAGTCCGGTTTCAGAACCGGGCACTCTACTGAAACTACGCTCCTGGCTGTGACCGAGGCACTCGCCACTGCTAGAGCCTCCTCCCTCTCCTCTGTCCTGATTCTCCTTCATTTGTCTGCAGCGTTCAACACAGTCAACCACAAACTCCTGATCTCCACACTGGCTGAGATGGGCATCTCTGGAACTGCTCTCTCTTGGTTTACATCTCACAGATAGATCCTACCAAGTCTCCTGGAAGAGCTTTGTCTCTGCACCTCATCCACTTTTTACAGGGGTCCCGCAGGGATCTGTACTGGGTCCTCTGCTGTTCTCCATTTACACTAAGGTTTGGTTATTAATTCACATGGCTTATCTTACCATTGTTATGTAAGGAGAGGATATCTGCTTGCCTGGGTGACATCTCTGAGTGAATGTCTAGCCATCACCTGAAGCTCAACCTCGACAAGACTGAGTTGCTCTTTATGCCATACAAGACCTCCCTGCTTCTAGACCTGTCCATCACCGTCAACGGAACCATAGTGACCACCTCCCGCTCTGCAAGGAACCTGGGGGTGGTCCTGGACGACCAGCTGGACTTCAAAGGACACATCAGGGCAACGGCATGGTCCTGCAGGTTCCTCCTGTACAACATCAGGAGGATTTGGCCGTACCTGACCACCTACTCCGCTCAGCTCCTTGTCCAGACCATGGTCTCCTCACGTCTGGACTACTGCAACTCCCTTCTCGCAAGCCTACCAGCCTGCACCATTCTGCCCCTACAACTGGTCCAGAATGCGGCTGCTCGGCTTGTGTTCAACCTCCCGAAGTTCTCACACATCACCCCCCTGCTGAGGTCACTCCACTGGCTGCCAGTCGTGGCCAGGATCAGGTTCAACTCCCGACTCAGCTCAGCTGAAACACTGTCTGTTTTCCGTCGTGGTCTGAAAATGCACTTTTTCAGACGCCACCTTGTCTAACTACCTATATAGGGCCAATTATATAGTACATACTTCCTGCTTATCTTTTTTTCTATGTGTTTTTTGCTATTTTAATAGTTAAGAATGTATAGCCGACTGTATTCTATGTTCATTACTAGGGATAGCTCCTACGTTGTGAGAAAGTTGTGCTTTGTCTGATTTGCTTTGTAGTTCTGTCAATGACCTTTAATATGCACTTATTGTACGTCGCTTTGGATAAAAGCGTATGCCAAATAACTGTAATGTAAATTGAATGTAATGTATGGGAATTGGGGGTGGGACTAGATTTAGCTGTAAATTATACTGGAACAGTATGGAACACATGGTCAGCTAAATGGTTATAAGTCATCAAGTGTCTGACGTATCAAACAAGCCTTAATCTATCAATCTGCTGCCAGAAATACAGTAGATATGGATGGATAACTTGAAGGGTTTCTTCTCCTGTCTTATTTTTCCATAAAGTTCAATAGGAAAATTTGTCAGGAGAAACAACCCTTAAAGTGATCCATCCATATCTACTGCATATCTGGCAGCAGAGTGATGGTTTGATACCTCAGACCCTTGATGATTTACAGCCATTTTAGCAACCATGTATTCCATACTGTTCCAGCATAATCTACAGCTAAATCTAGTCCCACTCCCCAATTCCCATAGAAATCTATTCAAATGCAGAGACGTTATAATATCGCTTGTAAGAGTACCAGAAAATAAGATATCAAGAGTTTTTTGATGTTGTTGAGTCACAGACATCAGGAAGTCATGGCATTCAAAGGATATGCGACAAAATATAAAAAATGATTACTTTATTCTATATATAAATGCAGGGGTGCCAATAATTGTGGCACACGTGATTTTGTTAAAAATGATTATTTCTTGATGAGGGATTTGTTTTCTCATAATACATTTACTTCAATTAAAGGTCTGATTTTTCTAATTTTTTCAGTGTGACATTAAACTAATTCACCAAATGGTGAATTTTTTATAACCATTTTTACTCATCTTTACCAGAGGTGCCAATAATAGTGGAGGGCACTGTATATCTAGAACAGATGATAGATGCTACCAGGCATTTGTAACATAGTGTCATACTAGAACATTGTATTTCATGTACAGTTAATTCATTTTTATTTGCAGTTCATATTACATATACCAGTATCAATTTGGAGCAGTAGAGAGAAAGTACCTTTTCCAGAGTTAAATTAGCACTATCTCATAATTTGGTTTTTGGACTCTTGTGGCCAGCTCTCAATAGCCGCCTGTCTCAGAGCTCACACAGACAGCGGCATGATGCCCATTAGCCCTGTGAAAGTGTGTCATATTTGCCGCGCTGCTTCACACAAACCTCGCAATCAATGCTTTCTGAGCGACGGTTAAAACAAGGCCGTTCCCATCCAGCGGGATGTGATTGCACAGAACACGGCGATGCAGCATAACTGACTGATGTTCAACACTGGACAGGTCTTGAGAAGTGGCAAGACTGGTCTGTCCACAAATGGACAGAGAGAATTGATAGGGTTGACAGGTTTGTGTTAGACTGGGCTGCTCTCCCTCTCTGTTACATTTTTGGAAGAACAAAATGTATTATGCCCTGGAAGTAGAATTACAATGCCCGAACTGAAAGTATACTTGGCTAAATCACCCGTCATTCCCTGTCCACCTAAGTGAATGTGCAGTGAGCATTCTGGTACAAAATGGCTACCAAGCATCTCAATAGGTGCAGGTGGGTGCAACACATTTGTAATGGTTGAGCTGGGTTTGCAGTCATTTATTATTAATAGTATTGTACTTGTCATCTCTATTATATGAGGTGCCTACTGCAGAATCACTGAAATTACTGAGATTATTGCTTACACACCACATCACAAGTCTCTGTATTATGTCATTATTGTCTTAGAATGTGACTACTGTCTACAGAGCTTTGAATGTGACAGGCATACAAGCTGGCTGAGCTGCCAATTCTGCCAAGTCACCTTCATTCAACTTTCCTCTACCATTGATTGCAGGGGATAGACCAGACAGATCCCCATTGCATCACCATCCCATATGCAAATGGCCTGTAGAAATCCTACAAAAATCCCATATGCCATGTACAAAACTTATAAACTAAATATGTGGTAGAGAACTAGCATATACATTTCAGACTAAAATTAAATAGTTCCCTAATATACATGGTACTCCCTATCAAAAACAGTGAGAGATTGTATAAGAATTGTATACAAATATATAATATAATACTAATCAACATACATCATTTTTATAAAACTCATGATGTACGATGATATATGATTTTTACAGACCTTTTGCATATGTGATCAGGTAGCAGGCTTACCATCACCCGTTTCTGTCAAACATGTCCCTTTACCCTGGCGCCTGTGTTCTAACTGCCATTGGGTCTTCCTTCAGCCTCTGCTCTCTAACTACTCATTCTGAGAAGCACCACCTAAGCTGATGTGCATTCTGATGCAAAAAGGCTGCCATGCCTCAACCAGGTGGGTTCTGTGCATTGGTGGTGGTTGAGGTGAGCTTCTCCCCTTTGTTGGAAAGTACATTAAGATTATGTGATGAACGGTGCTATCTAAATTATTTATTTATTAGATTGTTGGTAGTCTTCCTCATCAGCTTAAATGGTCCTTCTCATGTAACTTCTTCATATGGAGAATATCACTTTCATAAACACTACATAAACATCCATAATTCCTTCTGCCAATAACTGCAAATATGGTGCATTATGTCACATCTGCAAATACATCAAGTGACATTATCATGACACAAGAAGTCTCTCTCACACAAACACACACACACACACACACATACCCATACCATATACCTATTTGCAGTTATTTCAATAATTTCTGTAATTTCCACAAGCATGCATAATTTCAGCATTAATCATTGCCAAAGTAGAAAACATCCAACATGTATTATCAGGGCTACATTGCGGATAGAATCACACTGTGTTGTGAACATGACTACTGTGACAAACAGCAGAATTTAACACAATGAAAAGATCCCTCCAATCCCATACCTCCTCTGTCCAGCTGTTATTTTAATGTTTGTGTGTGTGTGTGTGGGGGGGTTGGACTGACACCTCACAATTTGGCCTTGGGCAATGTGATGTCAGACCTAATTAATAAAGACCTTTTTCTTGCCAATTCAGCCGGACTCAAAAAGAAATTGGGAACAGCATACAACCCCAGGCTGTTACCAATACAAGATTAATAATGAGTGTTTGAGTGTTGCTGAAGATGAATCATGTCTTATTTCTGTTTTTTTGCTAAATAATCGTGGGTAGATCTGTAGAATAACATTGAAGGGTTTTTTCACGTCCATCTTCTCAGTATTAATTGTTGAAATGAACTGAACAGTTGTAACATAGATAGACAGTAACATAGATCAGGCCCCCAAAGACCATGGTGATGCCAGCCACACAGATTAGCCCTGTCTGGGTCATGGGTTGTTCTCACCTCTTTGTTCTTCTCCAGCTCGTTCTGCAGGGCCTGCTTGGTCACTTCCACCTCAATCAGCTGCTGCCTCAGTTTCTCGTTTTCATCCTCGGTCTTTGTGCGCTTCTCCTCCACGTTCTCCAGCTCGTGGTGCAGTCGCACAGACACATCTTTCGCCACCTGGGGGAGACACAAAGCACTCAGAGCTCTCCCTTACAACACCATTATATTGAAAAAGGGCTCATACAACAGCCTTATATCTAAGAAGACTCACAAACAAATGTCCCAGAATTCCATATCCGTGTTATTCACTCTGAACCCTCATATAAATACATCACAGCTATTCAAAAAAAAAAAAACTCCGCTGGTTAAAAAAACAGCATCAATTTAAACATACTTTTGCTACCCTATAAATCAGTTTGTGACTTTGCCCCATCATACCACTCTGACCTCCTGCTCCCCTGCCAGGCAGCACAGACCTTCTTCAGCTTATTCCAGCTTATTCTCTCAACATCTCACCTTTGGCAACAGGACCTGTCTATGGCTGCCGCTAAGCTATGGGATGCCCTCCCCTAACACATTCTAGCCTCTGATACGGTCTCAGCATTTAAAATACACTTAAAAACCTGCCTGGTTGATGCAGCTAAATTAGTCTATTGTACTGTTTCTTTTGTATTGTATTTGTACATATATTTAGTAGTTTGGTGAAAATAGCTATACAGTGTATGTAAAATGTTATTACTAGATAAAATATTATTGTAGTATTAGTATGATTATTGTGATTATCAGTATGGTGATGATGATAATAATAATAATTATTATTATACAGCCCCTACTATTGCAGTACACTGAAAACCATAATGCAGCGTCAAAATGTTTCTACTACTGAATTATAATAAAAGGCCTATACTATAGCATTCCACTGGAAAGGCCCTATACTTTGGTGAAAAATACCTATGAAATAGTATTATAATGAAAAAGACAAGACAACAGCAGTACAATGACAGAATTATCATGGGAATCACTTATGGTGCAATATTGATCCCATAATACAATATTAAATTTAGAGGAGCCAAAACTATATTATTATATCCAGAAACACGATATTGCAGTACATTTGATGATAAGAAGAGCTCACACTACAATAATTAAATGCACAATTATGTCTCATATTATTATAATAGAATGGATATTTCCTAAAATACTATAGGCTAATGAGATTGGACTAAACGATTACATTATTCTGAAATATACCCATTCCATATTGTGAACAAGGCCAATACAACAGTATGATACAGCAAGATACAGTATTATTCAGATGATCATATAAACCTATATTAGTGCTGCAGCGTTGCTGTTGCCCTGGTAAACCACTTTTTAACCTTTTCCTTTTTAGGCCTATTTCCCAGGCACAAAATAAAAGAAAAAATAATACAAATCCTAATCCAGAGTTCCCCAGGATGTCACATGGTACATGACAGATCGTTCAATACCGGCAGCATTTTTTGGGCTTGGTGGTTTAAAGGCTTCGGCAACCACACAGAAATCGCCCATGTTACAAAACACATGCATAGACTAAATTATGACCCAGTGTTCTGGCTTCATCGTATTTATGATATTCTGATTATTCATGTTATAGAAGACTGAGGCTAGTAAAATTCAACTGACACGAAAATGGCTAGGCTGTTAAGCAGCCCTATGTTTATCATTATTATTGGTGTTATTATTCCATTGTTGTAGCATTTAATAACATAACAGTATATTATTGCTGGTAAGGACGATTTCCCCACTCGACAGCACATCCTGCCCGCCCCGCCCCGGACGACCAGTACCTTCAAGTCTTGCTCCAGGCTCCGCAACAGCTCACCGTCGACCTCGCCGGTCTGCGCGTACCGCAGCCGCTTCCTCTCCGCCTTCCGCAAGCGGTACTGCAGGATCCGACAGTTTTTGTTGGCTC
Organism: Ilyophis sp. 1 JC-2022; assembly: GCA_022702515.1. NCBI lineage: Eukaryota > Metazoa > Chordata > Actinopteri > Anguilliformes > Synaphobranchidae > Ilyophis > Ilyophis sp. 1 JC-2022. The sequence goes on from CM040406.1 coordinate 105,175,994, forward strand.
GCTCCAGCTCGCGTCGCATGTCCTGCAGTTGGCAAGCGTCTTCTTCATAGAAGGTGTCTCGCATTTCATCCATTTCCGTCCGCATCTCCTCGATTTCGGCCTGATAACAGTAAGCACACAGAAAGGTTTCACTATGCCAACAATAAAAATTTAAATGATCTGCAGCTATCTGGTTTTAATAAATTAGCAGCCTATAGGCCGAATAACTAGCACAGCACAACAAACAAAACACATTATGCATTTTTCATGTTGAGCCCTTCCGCTACACATTATGAAATATTCCATCAATCTTTGTACGACTAATCTTTATCGAATAGCACAAAATGCTTGTCTATATGAGATAATAAGCTACCTTGAGATCCTCATTTTCTTCCAGCAGCCTCTCCATTTCGTCCTGTAGGTTCTGGTCTTGCCGAGTCACAGGCTCCGTGGTTATGCCCTCGGGGGATAGCTCCGGTTCTGGTTCTGGCTCCGGTTCCGTAGTTGGGGCGCTTGGCGTCTTCGTGTGCATCTTTCCGCTCTTCTTCAAGCTCTTGTTTAAGTGAAACTGGATTAATTCAGACTGCAGGCATCCTTCCTTCCAAAAGCCAGGCCCACAGCCTACGGAAGCCTTGCCGCTCTGTTTGCTGCAGCCCACTGTCGCCTCCCCTCCTTTCGGATTCTTCGCTTTTCCCTTGGAGGATTTCGACGTGCTACCTGGTTGATCGGAAACAACTCGGCTGCTCTCGCCTTTAAAGCAGGATATATCCGCACAGCGGAAGTCGACTGAAGGACTGTTTCGCTCCTCGGTTTTCTTGCCTGTCTCCGCCCTACACGTATTGAGAGCACTGGTTTCAGCACCGCCCGGATGGACAGCTGCCGCGCCTTTTGGAGGCTGTCTGTCCTTGCCGCTGGCTGTCGTCGCCGGCGAATTACTTCGGCTATTCCGCCCTCCGTGTTTGGATGTGATAGATTTTGACACAGAGCCGGCTTTCGAGGCCGATTTGGACCCACTGTCTCGGGATCTTGCTGGAGATGAATTCCTGTGCTGCTTTATGCTGCTATTGTCTGCCAATGGAGGGTCGGCAGCGCCGCTTGCGGCAGGGTTCATGGTGTCATCTGCGAACACAGAGTGCTCTCCAGTCATCCATCCCCTGCAACCCTGAATAAAAAACAGACCCGGTAATTAAATAATATGAAGAGTGAGTCAACGAGCGTTGTGCTGATATGCACCCATATCTCATAGCATACAAAACAAGAAAATATGAAAAGTGGCATTGTTAGTGGCTGCGTTTTCATACGATGATATGAGGACTGCCGAACACTTTCTGCCACAAACACAAAACAAAGTTTATAGCCTACAGGCCACACCCACAGAAACAACAAAAATGTTGCAACGATGCAGTTGACCGATTTATCGAGTTTGAATAAAAACAAATGAAAGGGGTTCGTCTACTTCAGAATACAAAATAATACAACTACTATACAAGTTGGAGTCTATGTAACGAGGCACGTATTTGCAGTGTGCACAAGGAGTTGACACCCCCATCCCACCCCACCCAACACCCACCCCGGGCCGTTCAGTGCAGTTATGAACCGGATTATCCAATTAGTGAACGGTGCAGGTGGTCAGCGCCACTAATAGCAGCATCATTCGATTTTAGGCAAAACCTAAAAGGATAGTCCTTTAAATCTGTTGTCTAAAACCTTGTCAAGCTCTCCTTCGCGAGCCAGTCTGTGGCGAAGCCCCCCAGCTCTCCAACACGGTGACTCATTGCTAGAGGGTCACCAGGAACCGTAAAAGCGAGAAATGATGGCCAACCGATTGTTATTACTTTTACCCTGACTTCAGAAATTTGTCACAACCTACCGCATGCTTAGCCCGTGTATTAACCGAATAACTCAAAATGTCTATCTAGGCTGTGCCATACCTACATTGTACCCAGCAAATGTAAAGCAAATGTATCCAGCGTTCACGTGATACCAGCGGAGCTATACTCTGATTCATCTAGGGCGAGCTTACTTTGGAGACAAGAAAGCATTTGAATATAATCGTTAATGTACTTCTTGAACACATTGTAACATTTCCGGTAACTACCCTCCATCCGTGAAATTAAAAGTAATCCACAGTATTTTAAAACACTTCATTCGTAACGTAAGTTTGTGTTCTCTGTAGCTTTCATCGCGTAAACTTACATAGTTATTATTTGTAAGTGTTCTTGAATCAAATATAGGTTTAATAGTTCCTTACCGTGAACGCGAACCTAGTTTTAATCCAGATGGGGAGGACGAGAGATGCTGACGTGAGGTACCAGACACTGCAAGACCACCAGCGAAAATGGTTTCAATATTCATGGCGTGACGTCGACGTCGGGCGGACCGGAGGGGGAGGAGAAGGGTGAAGAAACTAGGAAGTGAACCATAGAGGTTTGTAATTATTGAATAATCTCGTAATAATAGCATTTAACGTTGAATTGGCAGAACATAGTGCGTTGAATGTGTATATTAATTGGGACATTTATTTAAATTACGTGATTAAAAACATGCAAAAATATAAATCAGATGTAACATAGTTTCGTCTGAGTGTAGCACGCGGTGTTCCCTCCGCCCAACCCAGCACGTGCTGGCATGATGGAGATGTCGCACAACATGTCATTGTCTGTGATCACTAACACACGCAATAGTTCCTCCTTATACTATGATTTTGCCGTTACACACTTAAAAAGTTTTTTTTAAATGAATAATGTTTTAGTGTCGATATGTATGTTTACTTGCAAATGTAAGAATATGTCATTCTTAGATTAGTTAGATATTGAATGATATTTGTTGACAGTATCTGTTATGCAGCTTGTTGCAATAAATCACCAATACAAACGTTTTAATAATTTCCACAAATTTTTCTGATGCTCTCATATCTCATATTAACTGCAAACATACTGTATATCACCTCATATTATTGAAATACAATTCACATTGAAAATGTTTGCAAAGTGTTAGATTTAATCCTCATGACGACACTGTGAAATTGCAAGCGCATATTAAAATAAGGGACCTTAGGGAAATATTCAGAAATTCATCTATACTTCTGAAATGAGGAGATTTAACAAAATGCACAAGAAGTGTGTCAAAACCTACTTTGAAAATTAAAAGCATTCTCATTTTATTTACGTCTTCCATGCAAGTTTGAAATGTAGGCATACTTCACATGCAATTCAAATGGCACATATGAAACCCATACATGGAGAAAGACTTTATAAGTGTGTTGCAATGCAATTATATTACTATTATTGCATTTATTTTTCTTTTTTATTCAAATTTTTTTATTTTCTTAATTATTGCATTTCTAATAGAGTAGATCTGTGTGCGCCTTCAGTTGAACCCCGTTTTTGGTGATGGACAGAAGTTCACTGTTAAAATCCATCATGTTCTCCAACCTAAAGACTGTGTTTCTGTAAAAGATCCAGTCCCTGTATCTTTGCCTGAGTGTCAGACCTGACTCATCATGGATCATGTGTTTCCCAAGCCACGTGACAGTGCAAATCAATACAGCATATGTTGTTACTGGGAACTCATTTAGCAGCTGCACCAAAGGTTGCAGTAAACTGCTCAAGCCACAATAGGGTCCCATCTGAAGTGGTACAACAGTAAGAAGCTAATGAGCCCAAGCAGCACTTTACAACAGATCTGTGAAACTGTTCCAGAAGTCTAAACAAAAAGGGAACTGTTTTTTTTTTTTTTAGATTTCCACTTCAATTTTTTGACTTTTACACGTCCTTGGTAATACTAGTGTTGTCATTGTACTTATTCAATACTGACATTGCCTAGATAGCGAAATAGTCCTATATAGATCTATAATGTAATTGCACCAACACTTAGTCATACTTCAACACACTAGTATGTAGCTACTGTTGGATTCAAGGGTCAAAAGGTAACCATTTTTTTAAAGATGGAGGTCCTCAGCCAGACAATGGTAATATGTATCATATATATATATATCTGCAATCCATTTTTTTCTGTTTCTGAGGACAGAAAAAATAAATTGTCACATTAACTGAAAAGGAATAGTTAAATGACATAAAAAGGCTGTTTCCTTTACATACGGGATATATAATATAACGGACATGCGTATATAATGCAATCATGTGTGCCTCGTCGTAATGCTTTATAAGTATGGCTGCCAGGTGATCACGTGACCAATAATAATGTCCCCCTCTTCAGTGTGCTAGCTGTAAATCTTCAAGAGCAGGTCCTTTGATTTACTGCACTGTGAGAACACGGGCGCTGTTGGACTGCATGTTTTTAATGGCGGGAGAAAAAGTGGAATCAGAGCACTTTTGTTACTCACACTTCATGGTTAAACAGCAAGCTTATTTTCATAGTTTCTGGTTACCTTGGCAGGTCATTTACCCATGATTGTGTTGCCTGTGTGTTGGCTTACAGCTCTCACAAAAGACGTTCTATGTATACTCGGAAGGGTCAGAGAATAGGTGACTGGCCAAACCCAGCAAAGACAAGGAGCAGATCAGATCCCATACTGGTGTGAGGACTTATCTCCCTTCCTTGGCCACAGATTCAGCTCAAATAAATACTTATAATATACCATAAGCCACACTAGCAGAGAGCACCATTTACTGCTGGTCTCACCTGCATTGAAACCCACTGCATGTCTTTGTCAAGAGATGGAGACCTTCCGCCAGTACAGACTGGTATTGATTTTAATATTGTTAAGACAAATTGGTCAATATTTGTCTCCCAATGTTTAAAATAATTTATTACATAACAAGTCATTTTCCTAACACAAAAAGCCACATAGACTAGTTGTCTGATCTCACTCCTCCATGTACCCTCAATACTAAATACAGTGACCTCAGAAGCATACCCAGAGCTGGCCTGAAGGATGCTGGCAACCAGCCTTTCATATGCAAAACTGCAGTCCTGTAGAACCCTTTGCCAAAGCCTTTTTCTTGCATGTGCTCCCCCATTGACACTGCTTGCTTACACAGGGGATTTAAACAAGAAATTGTGGCTTCTGGTTTCAGAATTTTAAATTGCTACCAGATGAGATTCAGTATTCTTTTATGTAGATCGTGTGAATCACCTGAAGTGCGAATGAGCTGGCAGCCAAAACAGCAGGGAAGGGAGGGGAGGGGAGGGGAGGAGAGGGGAGGGGTGGGGTTTAAGGGTACACGTGCCAGCTTCGGGGCATTAGTATTACAGCCAGGGAAGCTGTCATTCCAATCCCGTCTCTGACAGTGGTGGCTGCACGAGACAATGACCTCACTCTTCTGAGGCACCCTGGTGGCCTGCTGTTTTTTTCCCTACAGACAAGCCACCAATAAGAAGGAGCCTGAATGAGGAAATAACTTAAGCACGTGGATGCCGCCTGACAAAAGTGCAGGCAATCAGGTGTCAGTCCTTGGGTCTTTTAGCCTCCACCAATAGAGTACTCAAGTGAGTATGTCAGTCGTGGGCGGAGTCTGGTTTCGGAAGTAAATTCCCTATGACAGATAGAATGGGCTTCGGAGACTATTGACTATTTCTTGAAATCTGATCTATAGAATGAGCCAAAACATTCCTGGATTAGCCTGTGTGGTACAAGGATATAGACCATATATCACATGTTCCAATTTTTATTTTTTAAAGTAATGCATTAACGATTGTAGTTCGACAGCCTTTAACCTGCCGCATTTGTTAAAGACACAGAAGAAGGGAAGCCAGAAATGTGGACACTAATAAAAGCAAAATATGTTCTTACGCTTCTGTGCTGTTCTTGCATTTATAAACAAATATATCAGTGACAAAAATACTTGAGAAATGTGGAGGAGTTACTGATGACAGAGGGCTGCCTGGCCTCTTTTTTATAGTAGCCCAACTAAGATTCAGGAAGAGGTCTGGTGCCCCAACTGAATTCAGGGTGATGGTGGAGGTCCCAATGGTGTCTTGACAAACAGCGAACTCTGCAACATAGCTGCAAAGAGGCCTTACACACATAATGAGAGTGTAGAAAAGGCTAATAGTTTCTATTTTATGGAACTGAATATTGCATGCAATGCAGGGATTTATGGTGATGGCATTAAGCCTGGAAAGCCATGGGGTCAAAGACAGTATGACACGCTGGGGAAATTAAATTTCTGATGACGGACACCCTGGGGTTCCATTATTGTGTGACAATGACCTACATTTTGATGGGATATTTTTTTATAGCCTTCACTAATACTGTAACAATTAGTAATATTGAAGGAGGAAGCAGGCTGTTACAGTAATGCTGTGTAAAAACAAAAATATTTTTAAATCAACAAAAAGGTTTTCAGAAAATGCACTTTGCAAGACAGAAAAATAAATAATCAATGTGGGATGGGATGAAAACTTTCTGAAAGCATTGTACAGAGTGATAAACTTTCCATTTATCTCCACTGGGGAGCATCTGAACTGAACAAGAAAGGTATGAACTGAACCATGTGTTAGCCATTTGACCGAGGGGATGTTCTGTTTGGGGCAGTCAAATCCTTTTCTGGAGCTCAGAGCATTAAATCATTCTCTGCTTTCCAACCGATTAAAAAAAAAAACAGCCATTTCAGTTATGCTTTTACTTTGCAGCAGTTTCCGACAGACAGGAAGGAGGGATTGCATTACTGTGGCGTCCGTTGAGAACCAAAGACAAGAAACCGTTTCACAGAACAAGAGCTGAAGCTCCAAAACTCCGGGGGGTGGGGGAGCATTTCTACAGCACAATAAACAGTCTTATCTCACTCGGCTCTACTGGAGCAGCGTGACATTGTAACATTTGTGTAACGTTACTGTAGCATTGCCGGGAATGTGAAATGTTAGTTCTGACCATTTTGTGGCAGGGAGACTTCGCACTCAATTCAATGTGAATGGCATTTTCGCTCAATTCAATGTTAATGGAATTTTCTGAATTCACACAAATGTTCTCTCTGTAATTCAGCTTAAACATTGTGAGAATGTTTCTGTTTCCCTCTCAATGTGTGATTGAGAGAGTAATACAAAAGCCTACAGTCCAGGTGACAGTGATAGCCCTTTGATCAAAGAATACGGGGCTTAGTCTAAACTCAATAGTTACCTGACTGCTCTGCCTCTGCTTTTTGTCTCTCATTAACAGGCTATGACTGTACCTCTGAATGAAGAAGGGGTACAGTCCCCCCCTCTGAAGAGCACATTGTAAAATGGGGCAGAGAAGGTTTGTAAACTGTAGTGGGCTTAACAGGGGTCATGAAGATAATTTCTAAAACCACTAGGCCACTCCCATCCCCCCATCCAATACATCATCTGGATTATCACCAGATTATCACCACGATCACCATAGAAAAAACAGCCACTCAAATATCTCCACATTGAGGAAAACACCCACTCATAGTTACCAGCTACACAGTAGAAAAAATATTCCCTTAGAACTCACTAACTAGTTCCCTCACTCTGAAACCATCTTGCTCGTCTCCTCTTCCACCCGTGGATTTGCCCCCAACAACATAGGTGTGTCCCACTGATATGGCCCTGTGTTCTATTTTTAACCATCACCTTCTTTGGATGGAACTATTGATTTTCAGACACTTTGGAGAGGCGGAGGACCGCCAAACCAGGGATCAAATTTCAGATCGGGGAAGTGGGGGCACTGCTGTGCTCAGATGCTGTGTACCGTTGCCACGGAAACCTTTGTCTCAGTTCCAGCTTCTTATGAAGAGAGGACAAAAGGCCCCTGATTTGCCCGCTGAGAGTTCAGCAGTCAGTGAGAGAGAGAGATAGAGAGAGAAAGAGAGCAAGAGAGGGAAAGAGAGAGAGATAGAGATATGTTTAGAGGGAGGGAGAGAGATAGAGAGAGAGAGAAAGAGAGAGAGGGGGGTGGAAGGAAAGATGAAAAGGAGGCCAGGCACTTCTCAGGGTCATATATTCAAAGAAAAAAAAAAAAGCCTGACAGCTGGCTAGGTTGCATGCAATAGCCTGCAGCGAAAGAGAAGGTGAGATAATGTGAACGGGAGGGAGGGCTGCAGATAGAGTGAGAGAAGGAAGTATAGAAGGAAGGGAGGGGAGACATAAATGGGATTGAATGAAAGTGTAAAAAGAGAGTGTGAAAGAAGGGATCCATATAATACATTATACCTCTATAGTGACATTACACAGGAGCATTTCCCCATAAACTCAGCTCCCATCTATATCTGTCACTATTGAGGTAGAATGTATTATATGGGATTACTAAAGCTCAATTAATGAGCTTTAGTAATCAGTTACAGCAGATATGTCACCAGATTCATTTGTTCAACCAAACCGTCTCACATTTCTTTGGAACTTTATTAGAAATTAGCCTTTTTTTAGACCCAGTGTTTCATCTGCTCTTTCATAAAATTGTCTGTTCCGTACTCTGCTCTGTTCAGAAAATAGCCCCGCCCACTCCCTATATCCATGGCGCTCATTGGGGGATGTGAGATCTGCGTTCCAGCATCAGTCTCTGGTCCAATCCCTCGCTCTTGCCAAACTATAGCCTGTACAAGAAAAACAGCAAACCCAGGACTCAAAATCATTTAGCATTCACTGGATAGGCTTTTGAGAACTAAAATAAATATTTTCCAATGGTGCAATGTCTGAGAATTTAGTTTTCATGTTTCCCTTCAACTGTATTTATTTTACATTTTAAAGGTTTTCTAGGTGAGTTGTGGTGCCTGAAATAACCATGAAATATTCCGGTATGTTGCTTTACCATATTTAAAGGGGAAGAATACATAATCTTTCTGCATATGTAAAGGACATGTATACAGCTGTTCTGTATAATATATATTTTTCAGACCAGACCAAACTACTGCTGTATATTCTGTGCAATAAATGTACAATATTACCATCTGGACAATAGCAATGGAAAGAAGTCTCACTATCCCCAATCTGCTTTCTGCTGGTCAGTTGGAGAACACAACTTCTCTTTTGTGATGGATGGTTGACGTTGACACTCTCTCTCTGCTCTTTTATAAAACCAGTTCATTCAGTGAAGAGGCCAGATCAAGATGATGGGCAGATGAATGATTTAAAGAGATAATGTAAGAGTTCACTTTCTGGGTTTAAAAAAAAAAATGTATCTCTGTTTTAATGTAGTTTACAATTGGGCCTGACAGTTATTATGTACAACAAAGTATATTTTAGACACACAGAAGTTTCTGGCTTTACAGAGACTCGTATAGGGGCATTTGAGGATTCATGGACCAAAGGTAGTTCAACACAATTTGTTCAGTCAGAAATAATTTTGATGCTTTTGTCTGTTTATAAATCCATACCAGCTATATCTGACATCATTTTTAAAAATCATTTTATATAATATTTAGTTTATATAGTATTTTATATACAATTCAGTTTGTCCTGAAAAATCTTCTTGGCTTTATTTTACTTATCTTCAATTGTACATCACTATTGCTCTAGTCAACTTTCTGTGATAAAATTTAGGGGAATCGTATGATTTGATTCATTGTATGATATGAAGCTGATGACCTTTCAACCCCAGTTTTTCTATGAGCTGCATACCATACACAATGTGTAACATCACAATTGCAGTTATCAGAACTGGACAATAACAGCAGTTCCCAAACTCAGGTCTGTGAAGTCCTTAGGTGCTATCACCAGGTTTGGGAACCCTTTGACATGACCACCTTGAAATATTTTGTATTACATTACTTACCTGCACAGTACTTTTCACAGCCCATAATAAAGATATGAATAATCTTTCTTCTTACAAACAAGTCACTTTCAGATTAACAGTGGTTGAAAAATAAATGTATTCTGCTGTTACATTCCAGCTGAAGCCCTGAATCTAATCAAAACACTGCCTAGAGAAGATTATTGTACAGAGAAGTCACCACGTTTGTGATTGGTTTTCACAGTTTTATAATATATTGCATAGTTACATCCTAGAGCTATAGAATGTGTCTTTAAGTGATTTATGGTTATGAAATACTGTGGTGCAGGATGTAGTAAGTCCAGTCTACAGTACCGGTGATGACCACCAGAAGGAGATAATGTTCTTACAATATCCTTGTGTTTCAGACCACGTGTAGCAGACCACGTGTAAAGGAACCGGGGAGAGGTCTGAAATCAGGAATGTTGTGGAGAGCCCACTGAATTTAACATGGCAGCCATGAAAAAATAGCTTCAATACATTTGTCAAATACACAGGCATTTCAGTATTTGGAGTATTTCAAGTATTTAAAGTATTTCCAAATACGTCTCTCAAATACTATTTTAATCTTCACATATTTCTTCCCCTACATTTCAACTATAATTACATTTTATATGGGTCCATATACAAGCACCCATATGAAATGATTACTGTATATAACATTGTTATACATACATTCTGCTAATTTATGATAAACCAGAATTAAATTAAGCCTATGAATGTTGTATTGCTGCCCATTCCAAATGCTGTCACTGACAGCATTAAAAACTAATAAAAACAACATGCAAAAATGCATATTTTATAATAAAATAAAATATTTGCTAGGAAAAAGTATTTGAAATACTTGGTGACACATTCCAATAGTTTTAAATGTATTTCCAAATACATCTGTATTGAAAATACTATGTATTTTCTAATAACACACAAAAATACTTGTTTCCAAGAGTACTTCAAAGTAATTATAAAAGGAATCAAATATAAGGTAGGCCTATGTTTTAATCTCCTGATTGGTGGCAATTAAAGTACTGTACTTTAATTACAGTACTGAGATCCCAAAAGAAACCAGTTCACCGTTCACCGTCTTAGACCAGTTCTGAGTGCTATTATTTTAAAAGATCTGAGGGGTATTCCACAAATCAGGATTACTGAGTTTGCTGGGTAACTGCACTGAGTAAAACATGGAACAGTTCTTTTTACTTCAGTCCATGTTCCAAATTTGGGAGGGTTCCATGTTTTACACAGTGCAGTTATCCAGCTAACTCAGTAATCCTGCTTTGTGAAGCACCTTCCTGGGGGCTGTTCCAGAAAGCAGGATTACAGAGTTAGCTGGATAACTGCAGAAAGTAAAACGCAAAACAGCTCTTTTTACTTCAGTTCATGTTCCAGATTTTGGAGGGTTTGGCTCAGTGTAGTTATCCAGCTAACTCAGTAATCCTGCTTTCTGGAAAAGGCCCCTGCTGGCTGGTGACAGAAGTTCAGCTGCCTTGTTGTAGGCATTGATGCTGACGATGTATTTCTTTTACTCCACTGTTTGTAGTTATTTTAATTAAGTCATGAGGTATGTTCTGTTGAAGCTGTTCCACTAAGCACCCAACCACTGAGTGCCATACTGTGTATATTTAGTGAGCAATGAACAAAGGTAAAATGACAAGTCTGTTGGCATTCTGTTTATTTTTTAAATCACTTTTGTTTTACTGTATATCGTAGTCAGCTTAACAAATGCTTTGGTGAAACCCCTCTTTCCTCAAGACAGTAACAGTTATGTGGATGCTGGATGAAATTTTTTGCACATTTCCAAAATATGCGATGAGCAAACCATACAGCTGCTACAACAAAAAAATAAACGAAACAGAAAACACAAAATTTTAAAAGTTGCCATTCTGAATATCATACTTATCCACGTACTAAATGGTAAACAACAACGACAAACATTTAAAGACAGTTTTGAATATTGACCATACGGCAAGAAATGTTATGTTCAACCGCTCATTTAGAGAAATGGGTGTGTGGAACGTGTTTGTCTCACTATGTCTATGAATATGCATGTCTGTTTGTTGACCTGCATGTCTCATCCATTTTAAAACATCCTGATAATGGACTGAGAGCAGCTAAGTTCACACGGTAACGTCTTTTCTCTACACCTACACTCCTGCATCACAGAAAGAGATGGAAATAACACTTGGCCTAGCAATAATTTGTCCCTATTGACTCTGCAGAGTGAACATTATGGAAACAACACTTCTAATGCATAGCAGTTTAAGCCGTAAGTAGGTTAGTACACGACAAACATGGAGTGTCCACTACGTGCCCTAACCTGTTTCTAGTAAAACCCAGACTGGCTCAAACAGCTGTGGAACAGGAGTGCCAACGCCATCCTTACTACACGTCTCTCACCCACAACTTTCTCTCATGCATATTCCAACTGTTTCTAGGTTTGGAGCTGGAGGCCACTGGTTGACAGATAAAAGCACAATTGACTGGCAAAAATATGACAAAAACATCACTTAAAGTAAAATAAATACCAGAAAATATAAAAATGTTTCCTTGTTTCTAATTTTAAGGTATTTCTCCTTTTCCAGAAACACAAGTGACAGAAGAGCTTTAAATAAGTAATATTACTACTACTGTTCCATCTTTTTAAAAAAAATCATGCTCTGCTTACAAAGCAGTGATATGTTTCAGACATGATCATATCTGTTGCAAGGGGGATGTAATCCATGCAGGAATTGTGTATTTTTGCAGTGTTTCAGATATTTCCTACGACTGGATCTACCAGAAGATTATGAACTGAAAAAAACTGTCCTTTACTGTGGCCTGAAAGAAACCATTTGTACTGTGGAAATATGTTCCTTTTTATGAACACTGAGGGGGAAATACACATAGAAAAAGCATCAATATGACATAAATAATGTTATTTTCTTAATATGAGACCATAGATTTAGAATATAGATAAAAACACCCCCTGCCTCATCGCCCCTCCTTCCACAGTGGGGGAGATTTACATTGACTATGGAGAGAAGACATTAGAACTACATATCTACTCTACTTGTTCTGGTTCACTGACATAACCATGGTCTTCATGACAGGCGTGACACTGGCTGATCTAACATGTATGAGCGATGGAGGCTGTGTCTTCTTTGTACCAGTTGTATAAATTGCTCCACCTCCTGACCCGCATCACACATCAGGCATGTCTTGGGCGACACCCATGTGACCTGCTGCTGGAATGCTCTTGAGGGGTGTAAACATGTGACTCACTCTCCACCCCACATTTTGGTGAGATTTGCTGTGTGTCCATTAGCCAAGTAAATGTTACAGAATGTTACAGATGGCTTGAAGATTGATTGGGAGAGGAAAAAAAACACATTTTGAATTCGTTTTTTATACAAAGTTAAAAAGGACTGAATCACAAAACAAAATAAAATAATTTCAACATTTGAACAAAAAGAAACTAAAAAAATCACTTTCGGGGTTGCTAAGAACCGTGAGGATATGATTCTGCTGGACAACATGGTGTCAAAGTCTTCTGGAATGAAGAAGCGAGTGTGCATGGGATTAGGGCCTGCGGACCTGCTCCTTTTAATTACTCCTGTCTCTGTATGGAGGTGCTGTCCTAACACAATTCACACCCCTCCAACCCCCATAGAGGGAGAAGGAGAGAGAGAGAAAGAGCGAGAGTGAGAGAGAGAAAAATATGGAAATGATACAGTCATATCCTGTGATGAAGTTTAACCCCCCTCCCCACGTCCAGACAGCTCGTCCTCCACAGACAGGTCACATTCAACACAGAAGCTGCAGGGGGCATGGTATCAGAGCACAACCCACCCGCCTCAACATTTCCCACCAGGTCTGTGGTTCTCAGGTGTCCTGAGCGAGGCTTTCCCCCTCGCCCCTTCACCCCACTTCACCCCAGTCTCCAGCCGCCACCCCCTCCCCCCCCCCCGCCCCCGGCCCAGCCCCTCATTCACGCTTGGCCCGCCCCCTCCGCTTCCTCCTCCCATTTTCCACCACTGCCTGTTTCTCCTCAGGCCTGCTGAGCCCGTTCATGGTCGGAGAGACGCCATTGGTGATGCCGTTGGTCACGCCCTTGCCACCCTTGGGTGGAGCCTCCCTGCGGGGCTGGTGGCGATAGGTCTGGTAGTAGAAGTTGCCAAACAGGATGATGAAGGTTATGGCGTAGCCAATCAGTGCCCAGTGCATCCAGTGGGGGAAGGGGCAGTCGATGTAGAGAGAGAGGGCTGTGTGGCCAATTGTCACATGGAACTGGATCTGACAGAAAGAAGGACACAGGTGGTTTACTTTGGGAAGTCAAACTGCGCTGTATTTGGTGAGTACAGCAGCAGTCAGAGCCATATAATGTTATGTTGATGGTTAGTCAACATTAATAGAAGTTAGAAAATGTGTTATTAAAAATTATATTGAGATTTTCAGAATTCCACAGATCATATTATAATGTTTTTTCTCAAGGTGACTCAAAAATGCAAGTTAAAATGAATTAACTGAATTTCCAGGCTAGCAGCAAGTATGTTATCGCATCAAGAGAATACCTGGTTTCAAGTTGTAGAACCAAGATATAGCAACAGTGTCTTTGAATTTTTTTTTTACAGAAAGTCTCTAGAGGTTTTTACTGGAATAGATCTGGTAAGATAAACAAATCCATATTCTGTAAATGGCTATAGAGGTAGGCACACCTACCATTTGAATGATGGTGAGGTACTTCTTCCACCACAGATATTTCTGGATGTTTGGTCCAAAGGCGGCCAGGCCGTAGTACAGGTACATGACAACATGGATGGCAGCATTCATGTGCGCACCAAAAAAAGCTGGGGAGGGGTAGGGGGTGGAGTGAAACCAGATCACATGACTCTTCACTACAGTGCTCACAGTTCTCAATCAGTCATCAGCTTTCCATTTTTTTTCTGCCCATACTTGTTCAATTTCATGCTACATTAAATGCTGAATTTCCAAAAAAAAAGCGGTTTTTGTACATAAATTAAGAATCCAATTTAAGCCATGATGTTTACACATGCATGAACAGACATTCTCCTGATACATAAAGTACATATCCCTTTGACCCCCAAACAACATGAAAACAATCCTTAACACACCCATCCCCACCTTAAACTCACCCCTTCCAAATTTAGGGTGGTACTTCCCACTCCGCCCACATTCTGATGGTACTCATACTGACCTCTCTGGGCCCTGCCCACATTGGGGTGCTATTCTCACTGACCCTCACTGACACTGACCCCTCCCTACCTCGCCCACAATGGGGTGGTACTCACACTGTCCTCCTGCCACCCACTTGATGCCGATCCACCAGAGTGTGAACATGGTGCAGTGGTGGTAGACATGTAAGAAGCTGACCTGGTTAAACTTCTTACGCAGGATGAAGAACACTGTGTCCAGGTACTCCACACCCTTAGACACATAGTACCACCACAGTGCTGCTGCCATCTGTGGGATGAGAGAAGAACCAATATGCACTTCATGCAGACCCCCGAGTGGCCATGCCGCTGAAGCCGTGAGATTGCTCAACTGAGACATTCATTGATCCTGCAACCACAAACTCCATGTTCTAGGTTTATTAGTAGACAATTTGTGACAACTCTGCCAATTCAGCCCTGAAAAGCCCTGCTTACTCAATAGAAAAATAAAGGGAAATTATTGTGTAACTATACCACGTCATTCTACTATCAATATCTGCTACAAAATATGAAATAAATATACAATACTGCCATTGGTTTTACATATAGAGATGTCCCTTTCAAGATTCAGTGGTGATTTATTGTCTTGGACAATCCATTTGAGAAATAGACACCCCTTCATAACACTAGTATACTATTTAAAATGCCTATGTGTAAAACCCAGCCTGCTGTTCAAGGTTATGACACGCATTCCAGTTAATTCTTGTTTGATTGACAACTTTTTTTTTATCCAATAGAGAACATTATAACCTTTGAAATGGTGTTTTCATTCAGGGCCGTGTCTAGGGAGGGGCAATGCCCCCCCAAATGCTCCGCCTGCCCCCAAAAAGCCAAATCCAGAAAAAATTAAATAAGACAATTTGAAGTCGGGGCCCGTAGCGCCGTCAGTAGGCTATTAGAGCTACAGACGATTCTGCCAATCATAAAAATGCCACATCGAAATTAAATATTTCTCTAATATCTGATTGGTTGGTTTTGCCATATGAAACATGGAGACGCACCGAGAGAGAGGTCAGTTTCTTTGATCAATCTATGCTGCATCTTCTTGATAACTACTGTTACGCATTGCTTAGGATATAATATTCGCTAGCCTAGCTTACTCAGTGAGTTGAGGATAGTGGAGAGAATCTCCGTCTGGGAGATTTGATTTTAAATAGATTGATTACATGTTGCATCTAGCCTAGTTGTTATAGCTGCGATTCTGCGGAACATCTGCAGCATTGCATTAGCTGGCTGCACGTATGTGTGCGTGCCCCTGTGTGTGCCTACTGCTGCGTGTTCCTTTTCTCAAACTTTGGAATACTTCACATATATTAAAATACCCTATCATATCTGTCTCTCTCTCTCTTTTACGTTCTCTATCACTCTCACGGCGAAACGGCAGCCGTAAACAGAGGCAAGCCCACCTCAGGCATAAAATATACTGTATATAAAAAAAGATGTATATATATATATATATATATATATATATAAGTATGGCTAAAATATAAATGAAAATGATGAGCCAGTTACAGTAACGTAGTTTCACATGTAAATAGAAAATAGCACAATAAGACTGAAATGATGAAGAAATATAGCACATCTTTAATATACTTGTTTCCATATAAGATTAGATAATGATTTTGTATTATTGGGCATAAATAAAGTTGTCCTCATATAAGATGAGGAGGTGGGTTTAAAATGTAATAAAATTATCTTATCCACTAATAGGCCAACTGATTAGCCTATACTTTAGCTTTATATGAAAGCATCTCAAATCTCATCTAGGGCTTTGAAGAAAAATTATATTTTTCAGAATGTTCATCAATTAAACATTTTATTCTAGAAAATGCCCTGTGTCGCGCCCCGGTCCTGCCATTTTCCGAGCATGGCCAGCGCCCTGTGGGAGCAGCAATTGGTGGCTGCTTCCGGGTGGGGGGAGGGCTCGGATGAGAATCGCTGCGCAAAATAAGGCCCCGGGCGGGTTGGAATCACGGTCAGGAGCTTGGGGAGTCGCGCCCTGTAGAGGACGTGGCGACCTCTTTCCTACTACCGACTGGAGGGGTTGTATAGCGGTGGTTCTCTAGCGGTTGCTACATGGGGGGAATTGAAGTAGAATAGGGGTTCAATTGGCTACTAAATTGGGAGAAAATGGGAAAAAAAATCAGAAACAAATTTTTAAAAAAAAGAAAATGCCCTGTGTGAGGTTGAGTAGAAATGCAGGAAATTAGTTTTAAAAGGCTCAAATTTCTCTGGGGGAGGACCCTCCGGCCCCCCACTACTTCATCCGCCCCTTATACCCCACCAACATCTCTTCATGCCCCCCCAATCAAATCAGTCTAGAAACGGCCCTGTCTTATTGGATGCTTTGAACAATAAATTACTGCTGGGCGTAACAGCATAATTCGTTTTATTAATTTACTTTTACGCAAAGAAAAACTATAGAAAACGCAAGAATGTATAATAGCTCGTAATAGTTGTTTTCCTGCTATTTTCGCAAGATTTAATTAAAAAAGTAATTTGCCCAACTCATCAGCCTGGCTAGAGAAATCTTCGCCTTGCTTACATGGATTTTGGGAGTGGGTCAGAACCCTGTTATGCACACAATGTTGTGAATCACTTTGGACCAAAGTAGCTGCTAAATTAAACAATGTAACTGTAATAAACAGGGCAGATTTCTGCTTTCAGCCAATTGGTCACAGCAGTTTATTACAGAAAAATGTTTTCCCATTAGTACTCACCCTGACTTCATTCACATCATCTGCGTAGTTGACGGGCTGGCAGAGATAGCTGTAGTTTGCAGCCCGTGCTGCTAGAAAGAGCTGGGAACAGAGGAGATCAAATAAAACACTGGGTTCAACAGAAACAGGAGATGGACAATTGCCATTCCCACCAAGGTTGCAGTTATTTTATGCACAAATATGTACTATTCCCCACTTTCAAGCTAGGGCAAAAGAAAAACACTAACTAATTTGTACCAAGACCAGTGAATGTTTTTTTGTTTTTTTTACATTTAACTCCTTTTTTCCTCTGCAAATTTATTGTGCCCAATCAAAACTGTAGGCCTTTCCCATGGCTGTAACTTCCTCTGGCAATTTGGAGTGGTGCACCGTGCACACTAGCACATGTGTACCCAGAGGGGCATGCAGCAAGCCCCCGATTCTTTTCACTCTGCAATCTGTCAGCTCTTCTCCAATGATCTGACAAGTTTTCATTTAAAAATCTCATGACAAGAACAGAGCCCACCTCTTTGCAGATGAAGAAGTTGAGGATGACCATGCTGAAGTTGTAGACAATGAGGGTCTTTCTCAGTTGGACAGGCTCTCTGTGCTGCATGTACTTGGGCCCCAGCCAGAGGAAGATCAGGTACATGGAGCTGATGGCCAGGGTGGGGAGAGGCGAGGACATCAGTGGCCATTTCTCTACACGCTTGTCTGGACACACAAAGACATGTGGACACAGTCATTAATCTCATAATTGCTGTTATTATTATGTAATTTAACCTTTATTTAACCCGGTAAGTCAACTGGAACTCCATTCTCTTCTTATTGTAACATGCCAATTTATTTATGATGAATTTCACATAACATACAGCAATAACAGCCACTTGACTGCTAAAAAGACAATTAAATTATTTATGAATAAGGCTGACAAGAACAATGACTACAATAGTGTGAAAGAAATCACACGGCAGCACCAGAAGTGATGGATGCTCCGAAACGAGAGTTACAGGCAACAGAAGCATTGCTCACCCAAGCCCCTGCCACACGCCTTCAGTAGATATCGTTACACTCATTAACGTCGACTCAGTGACAGCAGGTAGTACCATTAGCAAGCTAGTTAACATTAAACTCGGTCAAAATACAAACGGTCTAAACAAAACGACCTAATATGTGGCTACATTTTAACTTAGGCTATTTATTACTAGTACCGTAACGGCTACATACTGCACACCATAGCAGGTTGTAGGCTATAGCTAACTATATCATGGTGTTTCACCATAAACAATACAATTATTTACGTTACAGCAGTCTAAAATTAAATAGCTACAAATGTAAAACAGGTAAAACTATACATTTCCTGGATCACAGAAATGCCTGCCATAAAATTAATAAAATATGTTTTGTCCTTTATAAAGCATATACATTTTCCCCTTATGATGGTTGAAGATTAAAACATTGATATCACACTGGTAGCCACACCTAAATATGTAGTCTAATCATTCACTCTTGTACTTCAATAAAACATCACTTTTTTCTGTACTATGTAATCATTTGCTGCATGCCCTGGGATGACATTTTTCTCTATTTATTTTCAAAATGTTGCCATTTATAATCACTCCAAAAAAAATACTACATTCATCTAGCACATATCAGTGCAAAATAAATTGGAACAAATATTTTCCATGCCCTAAATGACAAGTATAGGCTAGGGAGATACTATACGCCATAGTCTATATTATGTATGACAGGATTAAAATAAAATAATATTCCACCATCAACAAAATGCTGGCAAATGTTCTAGCATCACGGCAAATCAAATGTAAAACATGACTGAGCCATCAATGAACGTTACACTACAGTATGTGAAATGCAATAAAAATGCAAAAATAACAATAGCAACCATATGGTACAAGATAATGGTAGAGTGAGAAAACTATTTTTACAAACGATACTTTTACATATTTTAAATATTACAAGCAGTAATACTTACACATAGAGGAGGAAAATATTTGTCATGTTTGCAGGCATATTCTCCGATAGAATCAATGCTATGGTATCTTATTCTGACCCACTCCCAAAATCCATGTAAGCAAGGCGAGGATTTTCTCTAGCCATGAGAGCCATCAAATCTGGTGAGAATACTTGTATCAGATGTTTTTATTGGCGGGGAAGATGTTCTTATCTAATGGGGAGAATTACTATTTGAGGGTATAAAGCATTTTTGATGATGAATTCGGCAGAAAAAAATAAGAAGAGGAAATGAGAAAATAACCCAAGTTAGGTCTTTATTGTCTGGATGTGTGGTGTGTACATGAATTGTGTGTGGTTACATGAGGTCAAAACGTACAGCAGTTAATGTTTTTAATGTCTGAGAGTGTGTGGTCATGGCGGCTATTTCTGTAGGACATGCTGAAAAAAGTGGCAAACTCTTGGTGCTGTATAGGTAAGCCGTAACTTGGCGGATGGCATACCTACCATCCCAATTAATAAAACTAAAAATTCTGTTATGCCCGGCTGTAATTCATTCTTCAAAACAGGCATTGCAAACACTGTTGCAAAGGTTATAATATCCTCTATTGGGTAAGAGTTGTCAATAACAATAGAATGAACTGGAACACACAAACAGCTGGCGGGGTTTTCGCTGGGGTTTTCAGAAGGTGTACTAGCATTGTAAAGGGGTGTGCATTAAACAATAAATGACCACAGAATCTGGTAAGGGACAACACTATGAAAACCAATGGTGGGATTGTAGATTTATTTCAAATTTAGTAGTAGATGCTGATAGTAGAATGATGTGGTATAATTACTGTAACTTGTTTATTTTGCTATTTCACAGCTGAATAGACATTTGTTCGGGCTATTGTTGGCTTTATCTTGTTGCTATGATGGAATACGAATTGTTGGTGGTGAAAAAATATGTTTATCAACTCACAGATAAACGCTATTGTTCACTGGGTTGCATGTTAAATGCAGTAGCAAAATGACAATAGTGCCACTTAGAAACGCCATATTTGGTATATTTGTCAAAAATTATGTATTAATAAAGCTAGAACATGGAGTTTCTGGTTTCCACTCATAGTTTGTTTGCAGGGGCAATGAATGTTCCAATTAAAAAATCTCATGGCGGCATGGCCACTCGAAATTTAGAAATTCCTGGGAGAAACCCTGTAGAAGTCCCCCTGCTGCCCCCATCCACAGCCATATGGCAGTAATGTTCCACATGATAGTCTCATTCAAAGCTTCTGGCAGTGAGCCATTTTCCCAAAAATAACACCCCACCCCAGCCCCAAGATTGCTGCCTAATGTCCTGAGAGCCACATGTATTACACATGTATTTCAACAAGAAAGCCTACTATAACATGATTAAACATTTAAAAAGTCTTACCAAATGCCAGTGATACATTACATAACTAAATCTAGACAATGTAACGTCTTAATCTATTTTGATAATATAACATATCAATAAAGCACATGTAAAAATTTATATACAAAATATTATATAAAATATCTCTAATATGGAACAATATTTCACTCAGAAAATTATCTATTAAACCAAAGCAGGGTCATTTCTTTGATTTAGCTTCTCAAAAAGTTTAGCTTCTTACAAACTAAGTCTGTGTGTATCCACAGGACTATGCACAGGACAGGACTATATACTGTATATAGTGCACTCCAAAAGTGACAGTGACACGTTGTATTTTAAAAGGAACAGTGACTATGAGGTTAAAGTGCAGATTTACATCTTTAGTTTGAGGATTTTTACATCCATATCGGGTGACCCGTGTAGCAATTGTAGCCATTTTTACACAGTCCCCCCATTTTAGGAAACCAAAAGTAATTGGACAAATTAACATAAACTCAAATAAAGTCATCATATTTAATACTTGGTTGCATATCCTTTGCTTGTCATGACTTCCTGATGTCTGTAACCGAACAACATCAAAACCCAACGACTCTTAATATCTTATTTTCAGGTATACTATAACCTCTCTGCATTTGAATGGATCTCTATGGGAATTGGGGGGTGGGACTAGATTAAGCTGTAAATTACAAGGGAATAGTATGGAACACATGGTTGGCCAAATGGCGGTAAATCCTCAAGTGTCTGAGGTATCAAATGAGCTTCAAATCATCACTCTGCTGCCAGATATACAGTAGATATGAATGGATAAGAATTTTTGTGAATGACTGTGATCCAATCAAAAATTGGTACCAGTCCCTGTGTATTTATAAATTGAACCATACAATGATTCCAAGAGACAACAGGAATATGGTGGGAAGCAGGAAGTACAGAATTCACAAAATGCATTACCTTACCCAGAAATCTCCTGCGTATTTGTTATTTCCTTTTGAAACATTTTTGTAGGCACAGATAGACATAGACATTGTTAATGTGATTAATCTGTTTTGACGTTAAAGCATAAAAATAGTTTTTTGGTTTGCAGTGACGTCAAAGAGCAACACAGTACTCTGGCAGCCAGAGAAATAGAACAGCTACTTTCTCTCACAAAGAGAATAATTGGCATGACCACTACATTACCTGCAGGGAAAACAAAGTACACTTTGATGCAACTCAATACTGGAGTTTGATCTTATCGGCCAACTACCTGCTTAATGAATTTTCCTAGATGAACTGTAGGCAGCACTATGCACAGATAGTCCTAAGAAAGAATAAAAGACAGCAGCAATCACCTGCGATGGTAAGGCTCCATTTATAGAACTCTATGGTATCATTTATCAAATGAGTTACAATCTCCATCCTTGCAGCTGTGTCTTGGTTATCCTGTAAAAAAAAGGTCAAACACATTTACATCATCATACACTTTTATAATAGTTTCAAAGGCAGCAACTTTACATTCCAACCATCAAAGACCTACACAATTCCTCCATGTTATCCAAACAGCAGCACAGTTGAAATCAGCAGAGTTTGTAGTACACTAACACTCATAAAAGGGATTAAATGCTTGGCACTTTTGTGCTGTCATGTCATGCACTTCTCCTACTGCCCAGTATTCCCTTTGTCACAGCACACTACACATGAAGTGTGCTCCACGATCCAAAGCAAGATGTTATTTTTTGTCTAATTCTGCAGATCTCACTGTCAAATAGTACCGACGCTTCAATTACTAACATTCTACTCACTAATTGTAATTCTAGTCACAATTGTATTTTGTACTACTCATTTTACTACTAATACTATACTAATACTTTACTCTCCAAATCTAAATCCCTATTGACAAACACTATACCAATTACTGATCCACATTAATGACACTGTACTCTCCAGTGTCGTTTTGAGATGTAAGAGAGGCCTGGAATCTTTCACTATAAGATACAGTATGTTTGCATGATAAAAAATCTTTATTTTGAGTTGTACTTTATCTATTCCACAAAGTCCAGAGGCCTGCAAATATAAATACAATGCATAAACTACGCTAGTGATTTTACGGTCACAT
The DNA here is from genome assembly GCA_022702515.1 of Ilyophis sp. 1 JC-2022. NCBI lineage: Eukaryota > Metazoa > Chordata > Actinopteri > Anguilliformes > Synaphobranchidae > Ilyophis > Ilyophis sp. 1 JC-2022. Next base: position 105,199,008 of record CM040406.1, read on the forward strand.
ACTGTTGCATACAGTTTACAATTTTTTTCTGGAAATGGTTTACTCTGTGATACTAATTCCAAATGTATGCTGCACACAGGAAATTCAATAGAAGCCTCAACCATAATGTCAAATAGGTAAAAATCAAGTGCGGAGGACTCGAATAGACTTGAATATAATAAAATCTACTATGTGGCTCAGAGAACCTAAATCCTAACAGAGATTCTGATTAATAACTACAGATGAGTGTGGACTTTCGTCTCTGTCTTGAACCATTTCCACATGCAGGCCAGCTTGCTTTTAATGAGAAAAAAATCTGCTCTTAGACAACTTTTAATAAAGAATTTGACGTAATTACATGACTATATCAACCATAATGGTCTTCCCAAAAATAAAAGCCATCCCAAATAATGATAGATGTGGTATTGCACTTTTGGACAAACATTTTTTTGTGATGGCTATTTCATATTGATATCATAATAACACAGGGTAAGACCTAGACCTGCCTGGCTACTATAGTCTACGTAAACACCTCAAACAAGATCGCAGACTGTGTCTAAAAGGGAAAATGTGAGGCGAAAAAGCTAACCCTGGCGAAATCGGTCGGGTGGGTTCCGCCGCGCACAAAGGCCCAGAGAGCGTGTGTCAGCAGGTTTCTCGCGGAGCTTTCAGAAGACTTAATTCCAAAAGATCTACGAGCTTAAACGCAAGTGCAAATGTTACAGGACATACATTTGGGGTGCATTATCTACCGAGCTCATGGCAAACGTTATCTCATGAGTATTTAGTCTGTGACTAATATGCATCGGAAGTGCATAAGAGGCTTCGTTCTGTTTTATTATCAGTTAAAATACCATCCCGCCCCCTCCCCACACTCGATAAGCAACTGCTAGCCAGTTTCAGCAGCATCTGTTTCAACAGGGCTCGCTCTATTGACGCTATTGTCGTAGGACGGACAACATCCCTGCGCCAAATATGTGGAACTACACACAGATGCATATAAATTGTGATTTTAACAGGCTACGTTTTCATATTCTTAAATCATGAGAATGAAGAGCTCAGAATAACAATTTGTAGTGCGCCCGTGGTAAGGCAGTGTAGCGTGCAGCTGTACACAGTCCAATAGAAACCCAAGACAGGCTAGCGTATCGTCCATCGTTTTTCCATTCTAAATTAATCTGCGCTGTTAAAGGCAACACACACCATCCACGTACATGTTAAATTCAGTAAGAATCCTGCTTTATAATTCAAAATAATTGAATGCACCGACCACAGAGCTACATAGGCTACGCGTTGCTATGGTTTTCTCTTATTTAATAGCTACACGCCTTCTTGCTTCTGATATTGACGAGTACGTATATGGGGATAAAAATGTCCTTACCTTGTTGAGATTAAATTCTTTTTATCATGACATTCGATGCAAGGTCATGAAAATCTAATTTAAGCCCCCCACTTTGCTCAATAAAACGGATAAATGCCGGGCTTGTTGGTTTATTTTCCAACATAAGCCAACCGCTTGACAAAACAACAAAGGCAAAAATGTACTGTTAAGAAATCATATATTGAGCTCTGTCTTTACGCTCAGTGCTGCGGCTCCTGTCCTGTTCCAGCCCAGTAGATACCAGGTCCAGAGCAGTGAAGGGTGTACTGCGCATGCGGTTAATGATAACCGACTCCAGGGACAGCTGTCACGGACAGGCCTGTCGGGCAAGCCTTTTGGTGTGATCTCCGCAGCACTGCTACCCCGTTTCACGGCTGTGCGCGTCCGCTGCGATGGTTAATTAGTTTCAGCTATTCATCAGTCGATGATATTTAGCATATAGTGGAAACTTCCCATTGTGCGATAGGCTACTGCACATGCAGCGTACTGAGAGTGCGAATTAGAGCCCATTTAGTAAATACAGAAAGGTGATAGAATAGCGACTTTTTTTAGGCTAAACACCTCCACCCCCTGATTAATCCCCAACCGATAAAACAGCATTGGTGCATACGCACACTGTTGTATCAATATATCATATTGTACTTCTGCAGTGAAAAATAACAATTAAAAGCCCAGAACATTTGTTATACCTACATCCTTTCACACACAGTCTACGGCCTGCTTAAGTCGAAACAAACGGTCCTTCTACTTACTACTGTGAGTAAAGCACTACTCTTAGGCACAGGCACTGTCATTCAAGGGATACCACATCCTATCACACCCCTCTCGTATAAACCCCACCCACATCATCCCATCACACCCCTCTGTTCTAAACCCTATCCACATCAAAACAAGGTAAACATTGGTTGAAAATATTTGAAACAAGAAAAAAAAAAACATTGCAGTCAAGAGGAGATTGCAAACTGAAAATAAGATATTTGTTCAGTGGCGTCACTAGACCCCAGTAAAGCTTTGCTGTGCCCCAGTAAAATGATTATGTAAAATATAAGCTCTCGACAGATTTTGCATTAATATACAAAAAAATAATCTTTTTTTTACCGACCGATTACGAGATTGAGTCAAATACAGATCCGTTTTGCGTTCTGCTCTTGGCTGGTATCGTATACATCAGCTGATTAGGACCGCAGGCACTGCACAGAGTGCCACCTCCTCCCTCAATTCAGGCTTGCCGCCATCCACATCCAGCAGTAACAAGGAGTGGGAGAAAAATGGAGTGAGCAACGTTAGAAGAAGGCAGTTTAGTTGAAATCCAACTAGTGCGGCTAAGTGGCTCAGGAGGTAGAGCGTCCACATGTCGAAGTGTCCTTGGGCAAGACACTGAACCTAAAATTGCTCCCAATGAGCAGGCTAGCACCTTGCATGGCAGCTGCCGCCATTGGTGTGTGAATGTGTGTGTGAATGGGTGAGTGAGAGGCCATTGTAAAGCGCTTTGGATAAAGGTGCTATATAATTGCAGTCCATTTTCTATTTACATATTGTTAGTTAGTTCTCTATCTGAATTGTCTACAGCAAAATTAAGCAAGCTAATGTTAGTTAAGATAGCTAATGTTAGCTAGCTAGTTCGCTAAATGGTCAGTTAGTTACTACTGGCATTGTCAGTTTGCAACAATAACTAGCTAGCTACTTTAAGGATAATTTCTGCTGCACAACATATTTAACGTTTGTCATAAATTGGCAATGTATTAGTCCAAATGGTTACAAGCAATGCAGTCACAACAGTCTGTTCTTCCCCAGATATGGACATACGAAAAAAAAAATCTGGAGGAGGTTGTCATTGTCATGGATCATGCCTTCCTTTCCTTATCTCCGCGTTTTTTATTCTTTTTGTCTTTTACCGGTAATCTATCTGATTTTACTGTGTTCCGCTAAGGGTTTTGCTTTCGCCTCGGTGATTAGTGAGTTCACCTGTCCTGCATTTCCGCTCACTACTTATACCCCGCGTTCTCCTTTTCTCGTCGATTCCATGTTATTTCACGTAACATTCGAGCCGGTAAAAGGTATAGAAAGTTGTGCTTCTATCGACCGCTTTGCTTCTCAACGCGGGACTTGTTAGCAGTACAATTTAGCAAAAGCAAAGTGAGCTTTTTCGCTCTTATTTCAGTGCAGAGGTTTTCGTTTCTTTGTTTTCCACTCATACCTACGAGTGCTCTCACCCTAAGTTTTAGGGGTCTTTTGAGTTTTCTCCTTCCTTTCTTTTTGTTCGCTCCACAAACGGGAGTTAGATAAGCGTGACTGCTTATTTATTTTGTTTTGCTCGGATATCGAGTTCTTCGTTTTTATCGCCAGGTTATTTGTGTTCTCCTTATTTTCCCCCGTCCACTGCGGATTATTGTCCGTTTCAGTGGTGTTCATTTGAACACTAAGATTCCGCATCTATCGCATCTGGACCTCCAATATTTCCTCCGTGTCTCTGGCACGGAACGTTAGAGAACAAGTGAGGGAAGGTAATGCAGGTATAGCTACCCATCAACATATTACCGATGTTTGACAGTACATTTGCTTAACAACAGGCAGTCAAGCGAGTTAATTGTAGTAATTTTATGTTTGAATAAACATGGCACATGGTACAACTACAACAACTGCAAATTATGTACTTTATTTTTTCATATTGTAATTCTCCATTTGAATATGTGAGTAGGGTGTGACTACCAACTTTAAAACTTGAAACTGACATAGCTAGCTAAAACACTTATATCACCATATAATTGCCAGAATGTAGGCTACCAATGTGTTTTCTGAATTGAATAGAAGTCATAGTGATATTGGAGAATAAAAGGCAGAGAAATTTGCATACCCTAGCTATTTCTAACTAGATAACTACCTAGTGTAGGAAATGTTAAAATATTAGCTGACAAGACTACTGATAACTGGTGAAAACCAGGACATGTACTGCCCTTTTGTAAAAAAAATAATATATTTTTTGTTTCGAAGCATCTTCAGTACAGAACCTCACCCCTCAAAATTCATGTTTTATTGACACTTTATTTAACAAGTGCACCTGGTGCCAGGTCATCCTAGACACAAGGTATCGAAAAGCTACAGAACATTAGACAATATCAAAATCTTTGACATTGAGGGTATGTGATATATTTTAGTTGTGTATTAATCAGAACTATTTAGTGTGTGTGTGTGTGTTAATCACCATTAAACTAATCATTCATCAGCATGTATTTAATTGAAGCAATATCACACGAGAGGGAGGTCCTATATCGATTATATCAGCCTGGCCGATGGACCAGCTGTGCTGATATGGAGTGCCCCAGTGATGGGGGCCTGTGCCCCAGTAGTGCCTAAAGTGTAGTGACGCCCCTGTATTTGTTCAAACAAAATTCTAAAGCAATTTGTTTTTGCAACATGTTTTAATTCTAATGTTTTAATAAAATTTTCTTTATCAGTTTGAAGGTGTCTTTCACTTTCAACTTATTTATTTTCTGACAGTTACGCTTCTTTGTTTCAACGTTTCTGCTTTAAATGACTTTTATGGACAAGCAAGGCAGTGGCATAGAAAGGTTTGAATCCTGCCTCTTTTAGCCAAATGGCAACAGTGATGTGCTTCAGCCCACCCCCACAATGTGCACAAATTAACACCTTCAGATATGAATATCCAAAGTACTGTGCAGTTATGTCACAGTATCCACATAATAATAGTAGCAATAATGCTTTGCATTTATATAGCGACTTTCTCATACTCAAAGCGCCTTACAACGATGAGGGAGAAACTTGCTTCAACCACGATTAATGTGTAGCACACACCTGGGTGATGCAACGGCAGCCATTTTGTGCCAGAATGCTGACCACACATCAGCTGAGGTGGAGAGGGAGAAAACTATTTTTATCCAATTAAACTGGGGAATGACTAGGTGACAGATGAAAGAGCCAGGTTTGGAATTTAGCCAGGACACTAGGGAAACCCCTACTCATTGCAATAAGTGTTATGGGATCTTTACAGTGAATCAGGACCTTGGTTTAACATCTCATCTGAAAGATGACATCTCCTACAGCAGTGTTCCCATCACTGCACTGGTGCATTGGGGTTTATTTGACCAAAGGGAACATTTCTCCCTCCTGACCCACCAATACCACCTCCAGTAATTCAGTTTCCCATGGAGGTCACCCATTCAAGTACTAACTAAGCCCACACCCGCTTAGTTTCAGCCATTCGGTTACGTCTGCCTCCGCCCTTCCAGTTCACCTTCCCTTTTGTTCTCCGTGTTTTTTCCCTTTCTTGTGTCCCTTGTCAATGTCCTTGTCCTTATATGTTTCGTGTTTGTCTTCCGTGTTTATGCAGGTTAGGCGTGGTTTCCCTTGTCATTACCCTCATTATCCTTCAGTCTATCACCCGCATTTCCTGCTTGCATTTCACACGCTGCAAATTACCATTTAATCACTCTTGCATACATTCTCACGTTGCACTTCACTCATTGAATCATTGATATTCCCTCTTTGTTTGATGTCTCGTCGCCAGTTCGTACTCTCGTGTTCCTAGCTGTGTTTTGTAACTCGGCCTGTGTACTTCCCTCAATCTAGCTAGTTTGTGTTTAATCCCTGTTCCAGTTTTTTCTCTTTGTCCCGCCAGCCTGCTTGCTCTCCACCTGCATTGCCTTCCCTGCTCCCACTGCCATTGTCCTCCGATCTGTCAGCCACTCACCAGCCCCGCTCCAGCTCCTACTGCATCCAGCCAGCCCCTGCTAGCCCCAACCCCATTCCTGACCCTCATCCTCATTCCTTTCCCGTTTCTGTTCGTGCTCATAATAAAGTGCTCTACGGAGCTTGCAATGAGTTTGTCACCGAGTCCTGCGTTTGGGTCCACACCTCGACCATAGGTCTCGACCAGTGGAAGGAATCTTAACAGAACAAACTGGCTAAGTAATGGACCCAGCGGACTCAGAGCAGCTCCACCATGCCCACGCCTGCCGGGGAGCCACCATCAGCAAACACGGCAGCCATCTGGAGGATATTCAGGAGACCCTGAAGCAGGTCATCGACCAGGTGAGTCAGATGGGCACGCTCCTGTCCCAGATGGCGGTCCAGCCGCCTCTCCCTATGCTTCACGCCGGCCAGCCTACACCTATGGTCGAGGTGTCCACCGTTGACCCACCGTTGGCTTTGTCATTCCCTCTGGGCCGGGAGCCCTGTGTGCCGTAATCTGAGCATTACCTAGGTGACCTGGGAAAGTGTAGCGGTTTTCTGCTGCAGTGCGACATTGTCTTATAGTTGCAGCCAGCCTCTTACTCCACTGACGCAAGTAAAATTGCGTTCATCATAGCCAGCCTGGGAGGCAACACCCGGGAGTGGGCAACTACAGTTTGGGACAGCCAGCTCTTTGCCTGCAGCCACTTCGAGACCTTTTTTCTGGAGATGCACCGTGTGTTCGACCACCCAGTCTGCAGTGCTACCCAGTGCCTTCTCCAACTTTGCCAGGGAAGCCGCAGCGTTGCTGAGATGGCGGTTCAGTTCTGGACCCTGGCGGTGGAGGCCGAGTGGAACGATTCTGCCCTCCAAGGGGCATTCCTCAACGCTCTCTCTGAGTCTTTAAAGGATGAGTTGGCAACGCGTGAAGAGCCCAGCTCGCTGGACAGCCTGATCTCCTTCGCCACCTCATTGGATAACCGTATGCGAGCCCATGCCCGGGAGAGGATGGGTCGCCAGGGTTCGCCAACCGACTCACCTCGCTCATCTGCCTGGACTCCATCAATTTCCCCGCCGCCAGAACCACCGGGAGAGGAACCCATGCAGCTGGGCACCACCGCGCTTAACAAGGTGGAACACCACCGGTTCCTGCTTCTACTGCGGTTTACCACATCATCGCATCGCCTCCTGCCCTGTTCGCCCAAAAGGGGAGGCTCGCCGGTAGACCTGGGTGTACTGGCGAGCCCTATTTCCACTATCTCATTGGCCCAGTCCCGGTTCCTGCTGGAGGGGACCCTCCTGAGGGAATCAAAGTTTGCCACCCTGTCGGCACTGGTGGATTCCGGAGCTGATGCCCAGTCCGGCATTCCCACCGTTCCTCTCACCAACCCGCTCAATACCCTTGCTCTGGACGGCAACCTGTTGGCCAGGGTCACGCACTCCACCATTCTACTGCAGCTAGTCCTTTCCAGCAACCACCACAAGTCCATACATCTACCCGTGATTCCTTCATCCTAGTCGTCCATAGTCCTGGGCCAGCCGTGGCTCCACCGGCACAATCCTCACCTCGACTGGGAGACCTCCCTGATACACGGATGGAGCTCGAAGTGTTATGCTGCCTGTCTCCGTTTTGCCACCGTCTGGAGGGGCCAGTATGCCCTCCTGTGTTTTCCAGCCTGACTAATCCATGGTCCCTCACCAGTATCGTGATCTTGCCCTTGTGTTCAGTAAAGCTGAACTTTGGTTCTGACCCACGTCCGGACATTGACTACGAGCCTGCCTGCCGTTTTTCTGTACCTTTGCCCTCGCTGACAGCTTTCCCTGGATTTCGACCATTGCCTGTGACACCGTTTATGAGAATGCCTTCTCGATTCGGTACCTGTGCTTCGATTGTGGATTTTCTGTGTATGACCATTGCTTGGATATTGATTACAAACTTGAACGCTCCTATTAATAAAGACCCTTGCAGTTTATTTATTATATTCCACGTTTCTGAGTCATGCATTTTGGGTCCAAACCACCTTGTTCCGTCACACTCAAATCCTTCTGCTTGTCACCAGAAACAGGAGTACTGGTCTCTGAGAGACTAACTCAGCCTACAGGGAATTCCCTCCGGCAAGTGACGTCATCATAACGTAACATAATCCTCTGAAAATGCGCTTCTATGAGTGAGGGTATATTCGTCAGCTAAAACTGCAGCCTGTGCGACTTGAGTTGTTCTCTGTTCATTTAAATGGGTGGTGACACGCTCAGGTACACAGTTCATAAACTCCTCCATGATAATTAAATCACAAAGTTGATCAAATTGCTCAACCCCTTGTGCAGCACACTAACGATCAAATAAATTCTCCTTCTCCCAGGCAAATTCAACAAAGGTTTGACTATCGGCCTTCCTAACTTTTGAGGGTAAGCCTCTGGTACCAACTCGTACGCCCTCAAGACCGCAGCTTTCACCACATCGTAATCGAGACTCTGCTCTCGAATAGGCATCCTGGGCCTTACCAACCAGCACGCACTGTAGCAACAGCGGCCAGGCATCCCTGGGCCACTTAAGCGAGATGGCAACCCATTCAAACATAGAGAAATATTTATCAACATCAGCCTCACGAAAGAGGGGAACCATTTTAGTGTATCTGCTGACATCACAATCGGGCGATTGCACTCTGGTACTAGCCCGCATAGCTTCCACCTCTAAATCCCTGAGGCGCACCTTCGCCTCCAACTCCAACTCCTTCTCTCTCAGCTCTAAACGTCCCATCTCCAGCTGAAACTGCTAGTCTGAGTCGTAGTATGGGGGCTCTCTGTCTTAATGAGGGTTGATTCTCCTGGATCCGCACCCTCAAACAGAATATGCCTTTCGAGCAACCCATCTGTTACCTTGGTTTTAATCTGGCATTTCTTCTCAGAGCGGGACACATCGATTTTAAAGTATTCCGCTATTAACACAAGGTCAGCTTTCTGACAGCTGTCCAGCTGCTCCAGTGTTGGGTCATCAACGAACCATTCCAAATCGAACTCCATGGTAACGAAAGTTACGCAACAACGATTAAATGTCGAGTTTAAAAATAAAGAGAATAGCATTCTACCAATGTTATTAAACCTGCTGCTCACAGCAACGAAAAAACTAAATCACTACACTTACTGGCAATTTACGAGTATGTGGTAAGTGGCAATACAAGCGCTACAAAATGGCAAAAGTAGCGCAACTCAAAGTGACAAAATGACACACAAAATGACCTCCTTCAGCCTATCACCCACATTTCCCGCTTGCATTTCACACGCTGCCAATTACCGTTCAAACACTCTTGCATACATTCTCCATATATTCCCTCAGTTGTTAAATGCAAAGACAATGCACTTATGAGAACGGAACAATTTACCAGTTAGGCCTACTATAAATATCGACTCGCAAGCAGTAACTCGATAAATGACTTGACTTTACAAGTTAGTTAATGTCCCAGGCAGTAAAATTAAAACATTGGTTTAACGTCACGTGGCAACATATGCTCGGGAATGTCCGTTGGATCTGCAGCAACAAAGTTTACCATCGCTCTTCACCGGAGTTGAAGATGTCGGGACTGATCCTAGAGTCAACCAAAAGGCAACCAGGGAAGGAGAAGATAATGCGGGGGAGGAGTGAGGCGACGAGGGAGAAGGCTGACGCAGTTCGGTGCTCCGTTTCGACAATGTAGCCTATAGAGACCGCTACACTGCGTGTATGAAAGTCGTGGAGGCGGAGTTTGTGTGTTGGACTGCTTAATGACACTGGATATCTCGGGACAGCGGGGCTATTTTTAATCATGGCTGTATTCCACTTTAATTAACCTAATTAGTTTGATTAATGCAATTATTCTATTTAATGTCTTTATGTTTGTTTGTGTGTTGTGGGTCTGCCCTACTGTCTATGTCTTTTTTGTTGTTGCTGGTGGCTACAACAGAAGTTCCCTAAAGGGAAAATAAAAGTTATTCTATTCTATTAAATAGGATGAACTGTAGAGCATTTATTTATCTCGACAACGGCGACATTGTTTGTTATTGTAAGTTAGCGAACGTTTCTAGGGAACGAAATTCTAGAAAGGCCTATGTCATAGTAAAACAACATGTTCTTTTGAAATTTTGTTCTGTGAAGTCACTACGATGTCACAAACTTGCAAGGTACATTTAAACTCTTGCAAGTTTAATTGCTACCAGTTCTACTTAGTTGAACAAGACACATGCGATCAATTACAAAAATGCACTTTATGTGTTCATTGTTGTGCTGTCGTCCGGTAAGCGATCTACTATTTTAAAATAGCCTATCTGTGTTATTTATTATTTTCGTTCGCATAAAGTAAAATAAAGTCTCCTGAAATAGTCTATTATTTGCACAGAACAAATCTGGGCCTGTCACTTTCTAGGCAGAATGATTTTTATTTTCAGTTTTGTCTGATTTTTATTTTACTGTGTATTTTATAGATTTTATTATTGTTTTGATGTTATATGTTCTGTTTTATGTGTTATGCTCCTTTGTGTAGCCTATTAACCTGTTTTATTGTTTTGGAAAGCGCTTTGAGCGAACTGTTCTGAAAAGTGCTACAAATAAAGTTATTATATTGCCGTTTCGCCTACAATAGGCTACGTTTCAATAAGATACATTTACAAAAATGGCAATGCCAGAGCCAGTAGTGTATTTACTAGCGACTAAGATAACATGGGTCTGGCTTCCATAGTTTTGACTGGCCATAGGCCTACCATCTTTAAAAATTAATTCCGAATGTTTTTGAACAATAACACAGTCGCGTTCTATGTCAAATACAATGCTTTAATGAGTTTGAATGCAACGATTTTTATTTGACAATCAGTTTTAGGTAGCATACTGGTCATGACACCAGTTAGCCTACTATGGATATAAACGGAAGAGCTAGTAGTAATTCGGTAACTAAGCTTATTAACGATACTTGTTTGTTTACACACTGGTATCCGAGGTAGTGAACATTGCGAGGCAACACAATGCAAAAATATCACAGATAACAACCATTGGAAGTTTTGTATTACATCAGAATGATGTCACAGACTTATCAGTACACTATAGACTGCATATTTGCTACCAATTTTATCACAATTACTCCAGATCTCTGAAAAAAACAGCACTGCAATCAATTACCAAAATTAACTTTAAGTATTCATTGTTGTGCTGTTGTCCGGTAAGTGTTTAATCTTATTTTAGTATCAATTGGCTCCTCTCATAAGTCGTTTTTTGCATAAACCAGACGGGATAAATATAATATAAAACAGAGTATACTATTTAATAAATAATTAAATACATATCAGAAAAAAAGTAATTTAAAAAAGGGTCAGCCATGAATCCTACTGCTCCTTTTATGGAAACATCAGTCATAATAGGCTATGGTAATTGCAAGAATCCTGAACTGTTTTGCAGCCACTGAATATATTTGAACATTGAAAAAATAGTTTCATATTTCTCTATGGCTGTGTCCGATGGCTCACTATTTACTATCGAGTGTACTATTTTGGTCGTCAGCAATCTTGGTCTAGTGCCCGAATTCTCAAATTAAATTTCGCATACATTTTAGTACGCTAGAAATATCCCACAATGCACCGTAATATCTAGTAAGCAACTGTGGTCACTAAGGGGTCAGCTTTCGGCTCTCAGCCTCAGCACCGGATATAATGTCTTCCTTTGCTGATATCTATGATTTGCGCTCAAAAAGCCAGTTTTCCCATTGGGCTCCATTCATTTTTGACAGCAAATAAAAAATATTTCCATTAATATAATAATGTTAACTGTGCATTATATTTCTTTAAAAAATCACATATCATTTTTCCAAAGTCATTTTCTTTTTGGTTACCACACAAAGATATGATTGTTTTTGTATTATTTATTTTGACCTATCTGCGCCTTCCTCGTTGTACGTGTGACTTGACTGGACATAACTGCACATGTGAGATGAGCGCAAAATTAAAACTTCCTGGTTCGGATGTGCTCCCCATTGGTTTCTATTGGCATCGCTGTCTCTACATTATAAACATCGAACAAAAAGTTCTGAAATTTGTGTTTGGTAGATTATTTCTCTGTTGTAACAATGCTTCTTGGCAATACATTTTATACCGTTGGAAAGCCTGTTTATTTCCCTTTTAAATGCCCCATTTGTAAGGAACATGCATTTGTGGGATGAGCAGCACAGCTGAGTATGTGGGTTGCGCCCATGTAAAATTCGCCAAATCTTCTCTGCCAATGCCAAACAGCTTACACCTGCACTGGAACCTGAACATGTGGAGGAGCGTTATGTTCAGCGATGAGTCCAGATTCTGCCTACGGAAGTTGGATCGTAGGGTTAAAGTGTGGAGAAGACGGGGAGAACGCTATGCTGATTGCTGCACCGATAGAGTAACACCTTTTTTGGGGGGCAGTGTGTGTGTGTGGGGGGCGGCTCATCCACTGGAAAAAAAAAAAGGGCTCATCATTGGCAAAATCAAAATGCAGAGAGAGAAGAGATGAGATGAGATTTCACCAGCAAAGCAATCATCATATCTCCTCCTGGACTGGGACCCATCCTCCAAGATCCAAAGATGCGCCCCACAGCCCCCGGTTTAGGGAGAGACAGAGAGAGACTACAGAGAAGAGAGGAGAGATGGAGAAGAGATGTCCTGCCTGCCAGTCCTGATCTCAACCCAATTGAACACTTGTGGGATCAGCTTGGGCGTGCTGTTCGTGCTAGAGTGACCAACATAACCACGTTGGCTGACTTGCGACAAATCCTGGTTGAGGAGTGGAATGCCATCCCACAGCAGTGTGTGACCACGCTGGTGACCAGCATGAGGAGGAGGTGCCAGGCTGTTGTGGCTGTGTATGGTTCTTCCACATGCTACTGAGGCTCCTGACTGTTTGTTAAATTAATAAATTGTAAAATTGCCAATATGTCTTGTTTCTTCCTTGTTACTGATAGACTTCAATCATCCAATCCACCAAACAAGAGTCACTAGCAACAGCAGAATAAGCTGTTTGGCATTGACAGAGAAGATCTGGCAAATTTTACATGGCCGCAACCCACATACTCAGCTGTGCTGCTCATCCCACAAATGCATGTTCCTTACAAATGGGGCACCATTTAAAAAGGAAATAAACAGGCTTTCCAACGGTATAAAAGGTATTGCCAAGAAGCATTGTTACAATAGAGAAATAATCTACCAAACACAAATTTCCGAACTTTTTGTTCGATGTTTATATAGGCTGCATTCGAATAGTCAAAAAAATTGCAACTTTTTCCTTTCCTTGCAACTTTTCCTTGACCTCGCCAGAAAACGTCATGGGGGTCAAGGAAAAGTTGGAAAGAGAGATTTTCAAGGAATCTAGCGTAACTGTGGAATTCAAACCTCCTTCTCTACCTTGCGTCATGGTGTGACGTCCAGTCGTATTGATGTGACTGTTCAACACAGCAAATTACAACTTCACAAATAATTACGACAAAGGCGCATCATTGCCGTCTGTATTTCACTTTAACCGTTCGTTTTATTTCGGTAAAATTTAGCCTCTTAATAAATTTGGTGTATTGTCTGATTGTGTCATTGTTAGTTTACTTTCTATTATAAGCCAATACTAAGCAATATTCACATTTAGATTTCTAGCAAATTTCTCAGATGTTCGCCTTGTTGTTTGAATTCGGTAGGTTCTGGAAAACTTAGATGCTTATGAAAACATTGGCGGCATTGCATTGTGGGGCGCGAATACTACCTTCTGAAAAGGATAGTCCAGAGCATCCTTTGTGAAAGGATGGATAAAAGGAATCATGAAGCTCCTTTCCTTCTCAGTATAAGAAATCCGAACGGTCCTTAGCATGGCTGCCCAAAAAGTATTACCGGTTTATGCGATCTAAAGGATCCTTCCTTGCTCGAATTTGACTATTCGAATGCAGCCATAATCTTAAACCTTGTGCACACTAGTGCGTGCTGTGTACGACAAAATAGCGTAGCAGGGTGCATACTACACAATAAACAATGGAGGACAGCCAGCCACACATGTAATGTTTGCTAACTAGCCAGCTAGTTAACGTTATATACATCAATCATACATGTGACACATTTTTGGTCAAAATTTATGTTATAGGTAACGTTAGCTAGCTAGCTATTATTTAATCACACACCCATGTGCTAAAGCTAACAACCAATGCATTGCCGGATTGTGGCGGACCTCAACGGAACGCAATAGGCAATCGAATACGTTGCCACATCTTCCCATTGAAATGAATGACTTCCGCCGGAACGCATCGCACTAGTGCGCACAAGGCTTTAGGTAGTCACTAGAAAGGTAGAAATTAACCATAATGCTTTGCAAACGGTTTGCGAGGCCTTTTAAAAAAACTTTATTAAAACCCTGCATTAGTTTGTCCACTACGTGGCACAGTTTACTAGCTTGCAAAAATGGTCTTTTCTTATTAGTTAACAGTGAGAAGCTACGATTCGCTGTCCGCCAATAGCAATATTATTTTAGTGAGCTGCAGCTTGTCTTTGGGCATTGCGTGATCAAATCAAATCAAATCAATATTTATTTATATAGCGTATTTCACAACAAGTTGTCACAATGCGCTTCACAGAAAAAACCCAGCCTAAACCCCCACAAGAGCAAGCCAGAGGCAACAGTGGCAAGGAAAAACTCCCTGGTGTAATTAGGAAGAAACCTTGGGAGGAACCAGACTCAAGGGGGAAACCCATTCTCCTCAGGTCGGCTCAGGGTCTAGATCTTAATGACCAGCATGGTCAAACTGACTGGCAATATCCATGATAGTGGAAATTGCAGCAGCTAGGGTTTATATTTTATTTTGGTTAGAACATAATGTAATTAGCAGTTAACAATATTTAATAATCACCAAATATTTAAATATGATCCTACATAATTGTTAGTTTTCTGAGCTGCCAGTAAAACAATATTCTTCACTCAGTTGACAAGAACAAATGCTGGCCTGCCCAGACGAGCCAGCTGTTACTATCGACTGTGTAGAGGAGCCAGCAGTTACCATCGACTGCAAAGAGCCAGTTAACATTGACTGTGCAGAGGAGCCAGCAGTTACTCTCAACTGCGCAGAGGAGCCAGCAGTTACTCTCAACTGCGCAGAGCGAGTTACCATTCGCTGCGCAGAGCCAGTTATCATCGACTGCGCAGAGGAGCCAGCAGTTACTCTCAACTGCGCAGAGCCAGTTACTATCAAGTGCGCAGAGCCAGTTACCACCGACTGCAAAGAGCCAGTTAACATCGACTGTGCAGAGGAGTCAGTTGTTACCATCGACTGCGCAAAAGAGCCAGCTGCTCCCATTGACTGCGCAGAGGAGCCAGTTACCATCAGTTGCGCAGAGCCAGTTACCATTGACTGCGGAGAGCCGGTTACCATAGACTGTGCTAAGCTATTTACCATTAACTGGCCAGAGGAACCAGCAGTTACTATCGACTGCGCAAAAGAGCCAGCTGCTCCAATTGACTACGCAGATGAGCCAGCAGTTACCATTGATTGCGCAGAGCCAGTTACCATCGACTGTGCAAAGCCAGTTACCATTAGCTGCACAGAGCCAGTTACCATTGACTGTGCAGAACAAGTTAACATCGACTGCGCAGAGAAGCCAGCAGTTACCATTAATTGCGCAGAGCCAGTTACCATCAAGTGCGCAGAGCCAGCTACTCCCATTGACTGCGCAGAGGAGCCAGCAGTTACTACCGACTGCACAGAGGAGCCACATGCTACCATTGACTGCGCAGAAGAGCCAGCAGTAACCATCGTCTGCACAGAGAAGCAAGCAGTTACCATAAACTGCACAGAGCCAGTTACCATTGATTGTGCAGAAGAGCCAGCTGTTACTATCGACTGTGTAGAGCAGCCAGCAGTTACCATCGACTGCAAAGAGGAGCCAGCAGTTACCCTCGACTTGCCAGAGCCAGTTACTATCTACTGCGCCGAGCCAGTTACCATTGACTATGCAGAGGAGCTAGTAGTTACCATTGACTGCACAGAGCCAGTTACCATTAACTGTGCAGTGGAAGCATCTGTTACAATTGACTGTGCAGTAATCCCAGCCCTTACCAATCACTGCGTTGAGCAGCTGTCCCTGACTGTTGACTGTACAGAACAGAAAGAACAAATGAAAAAGAAAAATAAGAAGAAATGGTCCTTGAAGAAAGGAAGGAAAGGGACAAAGGCAATGTCCATGTCTGCAGAGAAGATGCTTAGACAATCCAGCAGAGCAGGATTCAGCTGTGAACATCGACTGCGCAAAACAGCCTTCTGTTACTATTAAATGCGCAGACCAGCTTGCTCTGACTATCGACTGTGCAGACGAGCCTGCTGCTACCATCGACTGCGCAAAACAGCCTGCTGTTACCATTAAATGCGCAGACCAGCTTGCTCTTACTATCGACTGTGCAGATGAGCCTGCGGTTACTATCGACTGCACAGTACAGCCTGCTGTTACCATCGACCGTGCAGAGAAGCCAGCTGCTACCCTCGACTGTGCAGAGGAGCCAGCAGTTACCTTCAACTGCACAGAGGAGCCAGCTGTTACCATTGACTGTGCAGATGAAGCAGCTGTTACAATTGGCAGTGCAGAGAAACCAGCTCTTACTAATGACTGTGCAGTAAACCCAGCCATTACCAATCACTGCGTTGAGCAGCTGTCCCTGACTGTTGACTGTACAGACTAGAAAGAACAAATGAAAAAGAAGAAGAAATGGTCCTTGAAGAAGGGAAGGAAAGGGACAAAGGCGATGTCCATGTCTGCAGAGAAGATGGTCCTGTCCACTGACTGCATAGACAATCCAGCAGAGCAGGATTCAGCTGTGAACATCGACTGCGCAAAACAGCCTGCTGTTACCATTAAATGTGCAGACCAGCTTGCTCTTACTATCGACTGCACAGAGGAGCTAGCTGCAACCATCGACTGTGCAGAGGAGCCACATGCTACCATTGACTGCGCAGAAGAGCCAGCAGTAACCATCGTCTGCACAGAGAAGCCAGCAGTTACCATAAACTGCGCAGAACCAGTTACCATTGACTGTGCAGAAGAGCCAGCTGTTACTATCGACTGTGTAGAGCAGCCAGCAGTTACCATCGACTGCGCAGTGGAGCCAGTAGTTACCCTCGACTGTGCAGAGCCAGTTACCACCGACTGCAAAGAGGAGCCAGCAGTTACCCTCGACTTGCCAGAGCCAGTTACCATCTACTGCGCCAAGCCAGTTACCATTGACTATGCAGAGGAGCTAGTAGTTACTATCGACTGCGCAGAGCCAGTTACCATTGACTATGCAGAGGAGCTAGTAGTTACTATCGACTGTGCAGAGCCAGTTACCATTGACCGTGCAGATGAACCAGTTGTTCTCAGCGACTGCGCAGAGCACCCAGCAGTTGCCACCGACTGCACAGAGGAGCCAGCTGCTGCTATCAACTTGCCAGAGCCAGTTACCATTGATCGCACAGAAGAGCCAGTTGTTACCAGCGACTGCGCAAAGCCAATTACCATTGAGTACACAAAGGAGCTAGCTGTTGCTATCGACTGCACAGAGGAGCTAACAATTACCATTCACTGTGCAGAGGAGCCAGCAGTTACCATTGACTGTGCAGAGCCAGTTACCATCGACTGCGCAGAGGAGCCAGCAGTTACCATCGACTGTGCAGTGGAAGCATTTGTTACAATTGACTGTGCAGTAATCCCAGCCCTTACCAATCACTGCGTTGAGCAGCTGTCCCTGACTGTTGACTGTACAGAACAGAAAGAACAAATGAAAAAGAAAAAGAAGAAGAAATGGTCCTTGAAGAAAGGAAGGAAAGGGACAAAGGCAATGTCCATGTCTGCAGAGAAGATGCATAGACAATCCAGCAGAGCAGGATTCAGCTGTGAACATCGACTGCGCAAAACAGCCTGCTGTTACTATTAAATGCACAGACCAGCTTGCTCTTACTATCGACTGTGCAGACGAGCCTGCTGCTACCATCGACTGCGCAAAACAGCCTGCTGTTACCATTAAATGCGCAGACCAGCTTGCTCTTACTATCGACTGTGCAGATGAGCCTGCGGTTACTATCGACTGCACAGTACAGCCTGCTGTTACCATTGACTGTGCAGAGAAGCCAGCTGCTACCCTCGACTGTGCAGAGGACCCAGCAGTTACCTTCAACTGCACAGAGGAGCCAGCTGTTACCATTGACTGTGCAGATGAAGCAGCTGTTACAATTGACAGTGCATAGAAACCAGCTCTTATTAATGACTGTGCAGTAAACCCAGCCATTACCAATCACTGCGTTGAGCAGCTGTCCCTGACTGTTGACTGTACAGACCAGGAAGAACAAATGAAAAAGAAGAAATGGTCCTTGAAGAAAGGAAGGAAAGGGACAAAGGCAACGTCCGTGTCTGCAGAGAAGATGGCCCTGTCCACTGACTGCACAAACAATCCAGCAGAGCAGGTTTCAGCTGTGAACATTGACTGCAGAGAGCAGCCTGCTGTTACTATCGACTGCATAGAACAGCCTGCTGTTACCATCGACCGTGCAGACCAGCCTGCTCTCATTATCAACTGCACAGAACAGCCTGCTGTTACCTTTGACTCTTTAGAGCCAGCTCTTACCATTTACTACATAGAGCCGCCGTCCCTTACTATGGATCATACTGACTAAGAAGAAGAATTAAAGAAGAAGAATAAAAATAAATGCTCTTTCAGGAAAGTAAAGAAAGGGATTAGGGCAACATCAGAGTCCCTGTCTGAGCCAGTGCTGACTATCGACTGGGCAGAGCAGACACCGGTCCTGACTATCGACTGGGAAGAGCAGACACCGGCACTGACTTTCGACTGGGCAGAGCAGACACCGGTCCTGACTATTGACTGGGCAGAGCAGACACCGGTCCATAACATCGACTGCACAGAGCAGCCGGCTCGTCCCATTGGCTGGGTCGACAAGCCTACTCTGTCCATTGACTACACAGAACAAAGGTAGTGTTTTTTTACTTAATTTCATGTAATTTTATTTTGGCACTTCTGCTGCTCGGGAACTCAATTTCCAAGAACAAATTGAGCATGTTTATTCTCTACTTACTTCTGTTCCATAGGCTGGAATTTCAAAGCTATAGGTAGATCCAGGAGGAACACATCAGCCAGGACAAGATCCGGAGGAACATAATTGATCACACTGTCCTCGGGTAAGCATGACAGTCAGTTCATTCAAACTGTACGATGGAAAGAGGGTTTTTTTTAAGTTCCTGAATGTGCTGCTTCGTACAAGTGTTTTTTTTAAAAACAAAAAAACAATTAGTTGTCATGGTTCGTGGGTTTTTATTTTCTTGAGAATCTATCTGATTTTTTCCACGTTCTGTTCCAGGGTTTGCTTTCCCTCATCATTGTTTTCACCTGTGCCTTTACCTGCAGGATATTTAAGTTCCTCACTTCCGCTTCCCCGGTGCTTCTTTGTCATTCGACATTGCATTGAGCCAGGTATAGCCAGGTACTAGCGACTTTGTGATATTAAACACTGTTTATGTTCACGGGGGACTTGCTATTAGCTTTTAGTTCAGGTATAGGTATTATTCCTCCTGTTAGTGTTCTGTGTTATTTATTTTATTATTTGCTCTCTCTGAGACAGTTTCTTTGTTTGTTTTGTTTGTTTTACACTCTTGTGGCCCTCCGAACTTATGTGCCGAAGGTGTTCTTTTCTTTGCTAAGTTTCCCGTTTTGGCTCCAGTATCGGGAGATTTAGTTTGTGTTTCACTCGTTATTCGAGTTTGCCCTATTTTAGTGGGTTGATTTTCGTTTGGCTGTTTAGCCACAAGGAATTAGTTTCATGTCTTTTCTTTCTTTGCATTTATTTTGTTATTCTCTTTATTGGTCCTCACTGCATGAGTGACTTGTTTCTGATCCCCCTACCTTCGCGTTTTATTATCCGCCACTAAAATCTGTTACAGTTGTTCTCACAGGTGCATCTTTTGCATTCTTTTTCTCAAGTGTTTTTACATTAAATTCAAAATGGCCTTCAGAAATTATTATTGATCAGAGCTCTATTATATACTGTATATTATTATACTATTTAGGGAGTATTTATATACAGATGGAGTTAGTATGAAGAATAGAATTGGTGTGCAATCTGGACTGCTTGATTTTCTTTTTCTTTCATCCTATATCATTTGATTGTATTATTTCTGCACCTTCCCACCACCTGTCTCTGAGACCCTTGATGTCAGTGTCTGTTTGGAAAACTGTCAGTTCATGTATTGCATTTATAAAATAAGCCAGTGTAGTGGGTATGAATAACCTATTATTACTTTCTGTACAGTAACAAAGGGATGTGTTCATGTCTCTGCCACAGGTTCCCGAACATCAGAAACACCTGTTACATGAATGCAACTCAGTCTCCAAATCTTCATCCAGGACATCAGGAGAGAGGAGAGCTGTTGGAGGTCAAATCTGACCACACATTTACTGAAGTATGTAGATTTCTATTGTTATTCTCATCTGTAGATACCAGTGCTGTTATGTACATAACTTTTATGGAAGTGTTTTTTTTGTTGTTGTCTTGGCCGTGAATCAGAGATGGGAAAGGAATTGTGGATTTTTTGGCAAGTTCGCCATTTAAAAATGTACTCAGCCCAAGTATTTTGTGCACTGACATTTTAGTTGTATTTATTGTAAAGCTTGTAAATGGCAGCTGAAAACTGTTGTGTTCCGATATGAAACGTTTTAGTCACAGGTCTAATTTATTGGCTCCCAACACTGGTCCTGAGGCTACACTGTGTGTGCTGACTTTCGTTCCAGCCGTAATTACCCTAATCTCAAGCGCCGTCTTTCTGACCGCCTGCTGCCTCTGTCACCCCCTGCAGGTGCCTAGCAGATCTGCACTCAGCACGGACCATCTGCACTCAGCACGGACCAGCTGCAACAGGGAGAGAAAGATCAGCCTGCTGAAGACCCTGAAACGGACAATCGCAAAGAATTACAGTGACTTCTGCGGGGAAGAGCAGCAGGTGAGACACGCGCACCAGCATACATTCATACACACAGACACACACAGACACACACACGCACACACACACACACACTTCACTCTTCAGATATTTCCTCCTGTAGGCCAATTTTTTTTGAAAATGGTGCATACAGGCCACATATTTGCCACGAAGTATAAAACAAATGTATGAATAAGATGTTTTCTACATGCCTGATAGACAGATTGACAAACTCACATTTTTATGTTAAGTGCCATAGTGCAACAGGGAGATTGAGGATGTTGTGCTTTAGGTAGCCAATCAAATTAGACTGAGGAAATGGTGTATGATTTAATATAGGTAATAATGACTAATAAATCTCCAAAGGCTCTGGCCTGAAAACTGTCTCCAAGGTCACTGTTGAAGCCTGACACCCTTTCCTTCAGAGTGTTAGACTCTACTCCTGGAGTGTCACAGTGTCTTCTGGTTTCCGATGTGTTTTTGCACTTAAGTTCTTAATTAGTTATTGTAAGTCCATACACCTTGGTTTCAAGGCCTATTGGCTGCTGGTTAAGAAGAAACCGCAGAATTCTGCTGGCACTGTGACCCTGCAGAACCTTTAACTCAGTGTTAAGAATCCAGAGCAGAGGGGTAAGTGTGTTTTCATTCTGTGGTAGTAATGATGAGGAAAGAGGTCTGATGGTGTTTTTGGTCTTGTTTGGTTTCCCCTGAAGCTGAAAAGAAGAGCTCTGTGGAGGGAAGGTCAGCTGGCAGAATAGTTCAGGGAAGCTACGCTATGGTGAGCAAAGAGAGAGAAAGAGAGAGAGGGGGAGAGAAGGAGAAGGGGTAGTGAAAAAATAGAACAGTGGGCAAAGTTTGCTCCTCCCTGGGTTTGGGTTTGTACCTCTTCTGACTGCAGGTCTGTACCTTCTCTTCTAGAATGAATATAGAATCACCAGCGTTCTCTCCCACATTGGATCAAATATGCAATATGGTAAGATACACTGAAGGCACCAAGCCCACACTCACATGTTCCTGGACGCCTTATCCTCGATTTGATCAGGAGACATTTTTAGTATATGATTAACCCTCTATTGTGCCCACATTAAGCAAAGATGATTAACGTCCATCTATGTTAATGTGTAGGTCACTACATGTGAGAGCAGTGAGGGCAACAAGACATGGCTGTCGTTTGATGATGAGAGAGTGCAGCAGATGGACCAGAAGTCTGCGTTGAGGCGGAGGTCAACCTCTGCCTATATGCTGTTTTATGAATACTGGTAAGCGCTCATCCATAACAATAGCCCTGCTGTTCTGTGAGTGTGGTACAGATACAAGTATTGCTGAACTACACATACAGATAAGAGCTCCTCTGTGGTGATAGCATCGGGTGCAGTTCTGTGTTGGGGGAGGTTTGCAGGCATTGTGACTGCGCTGACATCTGTTGTAGGGATGCTGGTGGGTAGAGAGGCGACAGAGACAAGGGCCCGCCTCTAATGAGACCACCCAGACCACTCTGCCTCTCCAAGAGAGTGGAACAGCCTGTCAGGTTTATGTCTGTTACTGATGTTTTTGTGTGACATGTATATCATGTGCATTGTGGAAAAGACAAAGGGTAATTCTACCAAAATGTGCCATTTAATGTGTCCATCTATACAATTTTGACAGCCCTCTTGCCAACACATTAATTTCCGTTTGAGATGGTTAAAAATTAATATTAAAACATAATAAACAGAATACTAAATATAAAAGGCCCCTTGTTACTCTGATCTTATTGGTAAAAAAAGAAATCACTCTGGAAATCATTTCCCATCCTTGCATAACATTGCAATAGGTAGAAATTCCAAAAAGGGACTCTCTGTTTTGCATTAAAAACCTTTATTCACATTGGCAAGTGGAAGAGGTTCAAATGCGTTACAGCTCAGTTGAGCCTTCATCGGCCAAGTGAATTGATAGATATGAAACCAACAATACTAAATAAATTGGGAACAATGATTGCACTGCCATAAGCTTTTCCACAATTAAATGCCACTTATTGACATTTCCCTCATTCTCCAAAAGTAATAAAAGAGCAGCCATCAACATTATGAAGTTAGCCAGCTAGCTGCTGTTAGTGAACGTTATATTTTAAATTCCAACAGCTAACAACAATGAAGTTACGACATCAACAGGGTTATTCTGAAGTTAGGACACTTTCCGATTGGATAACGTACCGAAGGAACACAAACATTGTCCCTAATGAATTAGTATGGAATAGCTTTTCCCTTAGATGTCTATGGAGCTAATTTAGTGCCAAAACTTAGCAAACAGAACAAGTTTTACAAATGCGCTATGATTCATAAACAAGCAGTGTGTTTTGCAAATGAAAAACACAATTAGCCAACAGTGTTTTGCAAATGAAAAACACAATTAACCAACAGTGTTTTGCAAATGGAAAACACGAGGATCAAACACATTCAGCGTGTTTTGCAAATACAAAACGTGCCTATCAAACAAATACAGAACATAAACACAAAACAATAACACGTTTTACAAATGCACTAAGATTCGCAAAAAAAAACACTGTGTTTTGCAAATGCAAAACATGATTATCAAACAAACACAATTTGTTTTGGAAATTCAAATATATTTCTTATATCAAGCTTCACAAAGACATAAAACGTGCAACAAAAATATTGTCTTCCATTTTTGAATCACATGACTTTTGGCACTATTTTGGCGCAGATGTTCTGTGAGATTTTCTCACGTGCTTGCCTGGCCTTCTTTAATAAATAATTAATACAATTATTTTCCCTGTCAATACGGCCTTCCCAGGCATCCCAGAGCACCGGTCGGGACACCACACATTTTCTGCAGAGTAATGTTGTAATGTTCCAATTGTTCTTTCACTGGACCATTCAAAATACTTGAATTCAGTCTCCAAAGGGTAATTGCTACTTATTGCAATGTTATACAAGGGTGAGAAACAAATTCCCAAATGATTTATTAGCCTAATTGAATGGAAGAGTCTAATTCAGGTGTTGCACCAAGTAGCATTCCCAACCTCCTATTTCTTCTATAAACAGTGACAGTTTGCTTTTACAAACTATTTCCACCATGCTGATTGGTAATAATAATAATAATAATAATAATAATAATAATAATAATAGTGTTGTCACATCTTTCTTTTTCGAGTTTTGGTCACCCAAAGAATCGCTCCACTCTGCTTTACACTGGAGTCCAATGGGGCATATTTATATACAGGTTCAATTTACCGCACCCCTTTTGTGTATGTGAAAATTAGTGTGAAAGTTGAACTTAATTTCCAAAAGAAAAAAATATATATATTCCATTGCATGCTCTGGAATACACATAATACTCTGAGTCTTGCCCTTCTATGCTCTATGGTCTTGCCTTTCTGTTTCAGCCTCCTTAAGTCATCATGAATTTGATTTAGCTCTTCATCTGTGTATTCCAGTTCAAGTACATATGGGTGTCCAATCACTGTGAAGAGACTCAACATCCTCGTAATAGTCTGATCAATAATCAGCCATTGCAACAGGTTTTCAATTTGAATTTTCCACATTAGCTTATAAAGGTGAGCCACACACCACTGAAAACAAGACATTTTTGTGTGTGCCGAATAGGTAAGTATGGTAGGTCAATTCTGCAAGGTCAAAGAGCATGCAACAAAATATATTTTAATTTTGAAGAATAAATTTCAACTCGTCTGCTGTTTCTCAGCAGCAGAAAGAGGCATCCATTTAAATAACAAAAATTATAAATCACTTTATTGCATGTAGTTGATAGTAAGTACAGGTAAGTATTTAATGTAATTGTTTATATTATTTATAAATGATAATGTCTGGCATTACTCGCCGTATGGCAAAATTAGTGGGACCACATGGTGTGTACTCAAAAGGGGCTTTAATGCTGGTTTTAATGGTCATTTAGATTTATTTAATTATTTACTGTATGCATTATTGATCACAGAGCTGACACATCAATCTTGTCCCCCTCTCCAACATGACAAAACTCAAAGAAAAGATGTAGACACTTACTTATCCTTGCACTATTGTCTTCATGAAAGGTAGATGTGTTACTTCTTGTAAATCATGTGACTTAAGGAATGGTCCATTTTTTTTAAATAGGGTTTTTTTCATTAAAAATAACATGGTTGACAATGAACTAGGAACATGACTAAATTGTGTGCTTGAACATTTCACAAAAAATATGACTGAAATACAGTTAAATGCTAAAGTATTGGGACAGTGACACATTTTTTTTCTCTACTCCAGCACATTGGATTTGAAATAAAACAACCAATATGAGGTTCACGTTCAGACTGTCAGCTTTAATTAGAGGATATTCACATCCGTATTGGGTGATACAGTGTTTAAAACACTTTAGGAGACTTATTGAATCATTGAAAAAATCATTGAATGTGGTTTTATGTTATGAGATACACATTGTGCAATCACAAAAATGTTTTGTATTCATTGTTGATTCAGATTTACAGAGCAATTTGTCAGAGGGATGCACATTTTTGTAGAATTACACCCCAAAAAAACATTTAATGTACTTAAATAAACTGTTTAAACCATGGTGTGTGTGTGGTATTTATCTTCAATTGAATGTAATATTAATGTACATTTTGGAAAATGTGTTACATGTTGACAAAGCTTTTACTAAACTAGATAAACTATATTGTAAACTGTGTATTCGAAAGTAATGTAAAAAGGTAATGTTTGGTGGTTAACGGTGGTAACGGTGTTTCTATTTCACTCTTTTACTGGGAACTGTGACAAATGATCCCATCCATTGAATTATTTTTAGATAATGTATTTTGTGGATCAAAGAATAATATGAAAATGTGATTTCTGAGTAAGGTTATCCTTTAAAATGCATGCAAATAAACTGTGGGGAGTCCATTAGTGTGTGTGTGTGTGTGTGTGTGTGTGTGTGTGTGTGTGTGTGTGTGTGTGTGTGTGTGCGTGCGTGCGTGTGTGTGTGAACTTGGCATTCCAGCACATGGTCAATTTATAATCCTGTTCATTAAACCATTGTTTGGTTTGGGTCATATTGACCCATTTTAAACATTTAGTAAAAGAGGAATGACACGTTTGATTGATGTATTTCATAACCAGTGACTAAATTGGTTCTTGTTTTGTGTTTATATTTGTTGTTCATCATCTGTATTTGCTTTATGTCTTTTTGCCTGTACGGTTTCTTTGAATATAATTAGATAAAGAATATCAGTTCAAAGCAATAAATAATTTACTGCATGTAAACCTTGTTTTGTTTAAATTTTTCACAGCTAAACATGATTTATGCACCCCTTCCTTCATTACAGCAGACATACACTGTGTCCCAAACCGCGTACTTCCATGCTCCGAGCACGCATAGCGAGCATGCGCATCCATGTGAGTCCATAGCGAAGTATGGTAGTGCGGAGCATGGAAGTATGCAATTTGGGACACAGCCATACTGTATATAATTCAGATTATTGTCATTGCTTTATAATCCCAATACTGTCCTGGGTATATTTGATCTAATCAGATCAAATGTCCTGGGTATATTTGATATATCTGAAGTGGTTTGTGGCTGTTTGTTTGCTTTTCTTTTGCGGCCTTCACGATTGTTAATCTATAAGATTTTTTCCACGTTCCGCTTCATGGTTTGCCAGCCTCGTTATTGTTTTCACCTGGGCTTCTACGTGTGGGTTATTTAAGGTTCTCACTTCCGCTTCTCCGGTGTTTGATTGTCTCACAACATTGCTTTCAAGCCAGGTATAGCCAGGAACTAGCAACCTCCTGATATTAAACTCTGTTTATGTTCAGGGGGGACTTGCTATCGCTACTTAATCGGGTATAGGATTGTTGTCCGCCTGGTAGCGTTTGTTGCTATCTCTTTTGTACTTTGATGTTCTCTCTGAGACAGTTTTTCTTTGTACTTTCGTTTTTGTTTTTTTCACTTTACCGGCGTTGAGCCATGGCAGCCAAGAGTGTTTTTTTGTTTTACTAAGTTTCCTGTTTTTAGCTCATTACATGAGCTTTGGAGATTTAGTTGGTATTCTACTAGTTTTAGTCGTTTGCCTGTTTTAGTGGGTTTATTTTCGTTTTGGCTGTTAGCCTTAAGGAATTAGTTTTCTGTCTTTTCTTTCTTCCTTTATTATTTTTCTCCCCCTAGTTATTGGTCCTCACGGTTGTGAGCCGATTTGTTCTGATCTCGCCACCTTTGCATTTGAATCTCTGAACTATCAATAAACCCATTACAATATCAGGTGCTAATAAGTAAACAAAACAGAAGGGTTGATGCACAAATACATTTTTTTCAACCACTCCGTAGTTTCATAGAGGCAGGTACTTGAGGATAAAGTGGTACATTTTACATTACACTTTTTCATATTTTTTTATATTCTAACTCCAAGAATCACTGTTACTCACCATGTGCAAGAATATATTTATCTGCTCTGCTAGTGGAGATGTATTTCTCCACCACCCACAAACACAGCCTTGCAAAAGTATTCAGACTCCTTGAAAGTTATTTTTCTGCTGTGGGATTGATTGGGCCACTGTAAGACTTTCACCTTTTTGTTCTTGAGCCACTCCCTTGGTGCTTTGGCCTTGTGCTTGGGATCATTGGTGAACATTCTCCCAAGCTTCAGTTTTCAGCAGAATGTGGTCACTGCTCACCAGACTTTTATTAAATCACTTTGTGCAATTCCAAGTCAAGTCTCAAGTCACTGCATGCAAGTCCAAGTCAAGTCTCATGTCTATGTTTGAGTCCAAATCAAGTCTATAGGTCTACTAGGTGAACTTTTTGGATGATTATTATACTTACTGGTACACTATTCCCCCTTAGGAATTTAGCACTGCTGATGATATTAAAGTTTCTGTGCAAATCAATATTTCATTAATTATCTTAACGCTGATAATACTGAATTTCAACCTACAAAACACAGTCTACTCTATGTGTGTGTGTGTGTGTGTTTATGTGTATGTACATATGTATGTATGTATGACTAACATTTATTAAGGTGTCCTTTTAATTTATTAAGAATGTAAGAGAACATTTTGTTAGGTACCTCGAGGGGAAACAGGACCCAAATGCAAGACTCAGAAACGGCTCAAGGGAAAACTCCACCAGGGAGCACATTTACTGGGAAGACAGGCAAGGGCAAGACAAAGACAGGCGAGACAGGAACTGACGAGACACTTGGAGGGTAAGACAGGGGCCCGCGGTCGGGAACAGGAGCGGGGGACCGCAGATGGCGTGAGGGCACGCGGTCAGAGCCAGGCGCACAGCCTGGGGTTCAGGCGTTAGCCTGGGCGTCGGGAACAGATGTGGGGGACCGCAGATGGCGCGCGGGTGCACGTTCAGGGCCACACGCTCAGCCTGGGGGTCAGGAACAGATGCGGGGGACCGCAGATGGCGTGGGCAGGGCCAGTCACTAAGCCTGGGGTTCAGGCGCTCGGCCTGGCTTTCAGGAACAGATGCGGGGTTCCCGCAGATAGCATGGGAGCCCGTGGTCAGGGACAGGCACTCAGCCTGGGGGTCGGACAGGCACTCAGCCTGGGGTACAGGAACATGCGGGGGCCCGTGGTCAGGGACAGGCACGCAGCCTGGGCACGGGCAGGGGAGCCTGGGTAGGAAGAGGGAACCAGGGCAGGAACTGAAGGTCAGGGCAGGAACAGACACAAAATGCACATGACGCGATACACGCAAACTTAAAAGGTGCTGTGCAAGGGAGTATTGATGAGAAACAAACAAAAATGGAACCGAACCGCCCTCGCAACATTTCGGAAGTGCAACACCATAGAGTTGAAATCTGACCGCCATGTAGTTCTGTGGTGACCGCCCACTTTTTCCATGTGGAGCATTGCATTGTGGGATTCCCTTCTTGCTGGAAGCTTGCATTTTATATCTTTGGTGGAAGGGAGGATAAATGAGGAAGCGAGGGAATATAATTACTCCCTCCCCTTTCTTAAATTGGATCCGAATCACACTTGGTGTGGCTGCCATATTTCATTCTGGCATTTTGGGGATTCCCCCCTTGAAGCAAGGGAAGGGAATGACAAGAAGAAAGATACATTTTGGCAGTAGATTGCATTAATATAAGTTGCTACTGTTAGATTACACCAATTCCCAGTGTTATGAAACACATGCCTGGTTCCACATTTTTCTGAATTTTTGCCTTGTTAAATAGCCTTACAACTTTTCCGAAACAATACAACAAATGGTACAGCAATCACTGGTTATTTGTAATTCCAGTCAATATGAAACAGTAAGTACTTGGATGGTAAGTGACATGTTGACTAATCCCTGTCGCCCATTTGCAGTGTGGCAAAAATGTCAAGTTTAACAGTGAAACTAAATTAGATGAACATTAATGAAATTATGTGAGGACATGCAAACACATTTTACAGGTGAAAACTAACTGAATACCATGATGCAATGAAAACAGCTGATCAACACGTCCATCCTGAGAATTCCTGGACGTCCTCTGAGGGTCCCTTTTGTAACAGAGGTTCCTTGCTTAAGGTTACTATGCCTTTTTACTCTTGTCAGTCACCAAATAAGACCATGATTTAACATAGAGATTCCAGCCAACCCAGTACAACACTCAAAACATAATCGATTTCGGCTTCAGTTCATGTCAAAATTTTTAAGGGGCAATAGTATAGAATATGTTAGCAGCTGTAGAGCAGGAATACACAGATCTCTGACATGGATATGGATGGATTTGGATGGATCACTTTAAGGGTTGTTTCTTATTATCCTATTGAACTCTATGGAAAGATGAGTCAGCAGAAACAACCCTTTAAAGCAGGGGTCACCAACCTTTTTGAAACTGAGAGCTACTTCAAGGGTACTGAGTAGTACGGAGGGCTACTTGTTTGATACAAACTTCCTGAATAACATAAAATTGCACAGATCACCTTTTAATAATAATAATATATGTGAAGAGACTTAGATATTATTACTTCCTTTTATTGCCCTGTTTAATACTTTATTAGACAACAGCGCCCTCTTCTGGTGAAGCTAAAGTTTTACGGGACAATTTTTATTTAGACAGATCTCCATGGTGATTAGTGCTATTTTTAGAACATGCCTCGCAGGCGACTCACGTGGTCCCTGCGGGCTACCAGGTGCCCGCGGGCACCATGTTGGCTACCTCTGCTTTAAAGTGATCCATCCATATCTACTGTATATCTGGCAACAGAGTGATGTTTTGAGGCTTGTTTGGTACCTCAGACCCTTGATGATTTACAGCCATTTAGCCAACCATGTGTTCCATACTATTCCGTGTAATTTACAGCTTAATCTAGTCCCACCCCCAATTCCCATAGAGATCCATTCAAATGCAGAGAGATTATAGAATCGCTTGTAAGAGTATCTGAAAATAAGATATAAAGAGTTTTCTGATGTTGTTGGGTCACAGACATCCGGAAGTCATGATATGCAAAAGATATGCACCAAAATATTAAATGTGATAACTTTATTAAAGTTTAACATTAGTTTAGGTTTAATTTGTCCAATTACTTTTGGTCCCATAAAATGGGGGCTATGTATAAAAATAGCTACAATTGCTACACCGTTCACCCGATATGGACGTAAAGGTGAAAGTATGCACTTTAACCTCATTAAACCACTGTTCCAAATGCAATGTGCTAGAGTACAGAGCCAAAACAACAACAATTGGGTCACTGTCCAAATACTTATGGACTGTATCTCTAAATCTACCCCACTTAATAAATTTATCACACACCTTAAATCACTGGCAGAAAACAGAGCATCAGGCCAAAAATCTAGGTGTTATTATTGCCAATGATTAGACTTCTGAGGCATACACCAAGAACGCAATCAAGTCGACCTTTTATCACTTGAAGAACACTAGAGTCTAACGTGCACTTTTATTGACAACAGGTTATACTGTTATAATGCATTGCTTTCTGGTCTGCCCAAAACGGCAAGTGGACAATTGCAACTAGTATGAAACTTCCACATCAACATTGACTAGGACCAGAAGCTAAGCACACATCACACCAGTTTAGGGAACTATTTCGAGAGTTGTTAGTTTTAGATGAATTTGTTAGTCCTTACATGACCTAGCACCGGAGTACATCTTTGATGTAATTCAATACAATCTTCCACTATCTTTGAAGAAAATAGTGATGGGTCGTTCGTGAACCAATGGCTCTTTTTGAACGGCTCTCTTTGATGAACGTAGGGAACCGAAAATCTACAGAACATTGAAACATTGAGCGTCAGAATCTGCATGACAACTCCGTCATCATAAATGTGGATATAGAAACATGTGAGTTTATGACGCACAGGGACCAATAGGCTACTTCAAAATAAATTGGTAGTCTAATCATTTACTTATTGGTTTTTGTTATTGAGCAAATTAGGATAATTGTTTGGTTGACAATCAGGCAAAGTAAACGGAAACAGATTGAGTGATCATCCATTTAAATCTTAAAGGTAAAATTGCAAAGGGCCTAGTTCTACTTCCCACGGTTCGAGTGCTAGCTATGCACACAAGCACCGTTCAAAAAGAGCCATTCGGTCATATAGGCTACTTTTATCATAGCCTATTAGTATATCATAGTAGGATGAAGTGATCTAGTCATCTTTAATTAAAGTGTGGGGAATTAATATCATATAAATTATAATTAATATAAGAATAAACATATAGGCCTACATTGCACTATGATAGAAATATTGCAGACACCTTAGCAGCACTGTGGCATGCGTCCGACACTTAAAGCAAAGATTCTCAAAACCCTCTCCACGTCAAACTGCATTTTTAATTTATTTATTTTAAAGCCCGGAAGTATAAGTGAACGAACGGCTCTTTTCAGAGAACGGACTCGGAGCCAAAAGATCGAGCTCCTCGAAAAGACTCGGAATGCCCATCACAAGAAGAAAATCCATGATTGAAAAGAAATTCTCCTTGCCCATTTCTTAAACTCTCGCGATGTTATTATTTTGTTAGGGACGCTAGTCACGTGACCTATGGGAGGAGTTCAGGAATACAAACCAACCAATCAGCTGGTGGAAGAATGGGAAGTGGTGGATTTGAAAGTACTGTAGAATAAACAGACGTTTTGAGACTGAAAATTTATCGCAGCGAATATCGAATTCATATTATTAAGGTTTGTGGTTACGGGGTTTTATATGGTCTATATCGGATATAACGTTAGCTTGAATGCTATGTTGGGATATTGTTAGACATAGTTATGCTTAGTGGGCTGCGCAGAAATCAAAACTGCTCTACAGACGTAGCTAACTATTAGCTGCTACTTGCTTAACTTGTTGCTATAGCTATTCATTAACGTTCCAATATTGTTTAGCTAGCTGAACAATAGTCTGCTCTAGTTTATTATGCACACCTACTAGCAAGCTATTCAGCCTGATACAATCTTATGCAATTAATCTAACTTTAGATTGCTAGCTAGCGAAATTAATTTGATTTGATGGGCGTATGACGGCTAGTGTTAGCTTTTAGCTACCGAGTATGGTATGGCTGTGTGGCCTGACTTGCAACTGTAAGAAAATATGACACGTCGTCTGGAAATGACCCAGAATGAAAGGGGAAAAGAACTGTATCTAGCAAGTTAAGCAGTTAATATTCAACTAGGTATAGTTAACGCTAATTCAAGTCCCTCAAATGTCTTATTTTCAGATATGGAAGAGGAGGAGCACACGGACAGTAAAATGCAGCTTGCAATGCTGAGTAAAAAACTACAGAACATTAAAAAACATCTCAATGAAGGTGATTGCTTTTGTAAACATTTGTTTTAACTTCGTGAGAATTGTGTGTATTAATGCTATAGCTGGTTCCTTTGTGTTTTCTTGTTCAGTGTGTGATTTACATTAACGTTAAACCTTTATGTTGTTCCTTGTTGAAGATAACACCGACAATATAAACCAGATCATCAGTTCGGACTCACCAGAGACCTGCTGGTCATATCTGCTTAATCTGGAGAAGAAGGGGAATCCTCACACGGACTCCAACTTTCTCACCAGGCTAATCGACTACTACACTCGTGTGTTCTCCAACTTTACTCTTGCAAAGCACAGCCAGAATGAGAGCTACGCGAGGATCCTGGTCCGGTTCGCACAACTAAAAGCGTAAGAGGACTGCTAATAGAATACCATTGTCAGACCACACTTAAGAGTACTTAGTGCAGTTCTGGGCACCGTATTACAAAAAAATATATAGAGGCTCTGGAAAAGGTACAAAGAAGGGTAACTAAGTTTGTTCCTGATATGAAAGATAAAAGTTATGAGGAAAGACTTAGGATACTTAATCTCTAAATTTAGTAAAAGGAGGGGTGATTTCATAGAGGCTTTTAAATTCATAAAAGGGATTACTAATGTAAACTACAAGAGATTCTTCAGGTTGAGTTATGTTAGTAGAATGAGGGGGCATAGATGGAAATGAGCAAAAGGTAAATTCCACACAGACATTAGGAAGTACTTCTTTACACAGAGAGTAGTCACTGTGGAATAGCTTGCCAGGTCATGTAGTACAGGCATAAACTCCGGATGTTTTTAAGATCAGGCTTGATATGGTGTGGGATACTATGTAGTTTTTAGGGGAGCGCAAGGTACTCTTTAGTGGTAGGAAGATGGCGAGCATTTTTGGGCTGAATGGCCTGTTCTCGTCATTAAGTTATGTTATGTTTTCAATGGACACCATGCATCTTTGATACGCTTCATAAAAGTCCCAATTTGTAAAATGTTGCGCGGGTCATGCTTTTAGATTATTCTTGCATGTTTATTGTTGGATTCTCATGCAAGCTAAAATCCTGCATTTAAAATCAGCCTGGTATATCATATGGACATGTAGCGAAATTGTTGCCACAAGCACACACGGAGACAGGTTTTAGGTGAATGTATTACTTGCAGATTAAATTGGAATGGTTGACATTGAGTTGTATAGAATGTATAGATGTATAGAATTTTGTTGCTATTTTTAAAACAAATGTAAAAACTTAAAGGATACATTTAATGTCTCATATCAATGCCGGTTGTATTGATAAAGATTTAGGTTTGTTTTTAAACAAGTCTTCTGTGTGTATTCTCAGCAACTTTTTTTTTTGTGCCCTGCAGAATTCAAGACCCAGATGAGGCACGTGACCATTTCACAGTGGCGAGGTCCAATAGCAATGCATTTTCCTTCGTGCATATCGCTCATGCTAATTTTGAGTTCTCTCAAGGTAGGCTTTTTTGTAGCAGTAGCTGGTCTAAGGTTCCGCTTCATAAAAATCCCCTATTCCAATGGAACTGATGATAAAATATTTTTCCAACAGGAAATGCAAAGAAAAGCACTTCAATACTGCAGAGGGCCTTTGAGGTGAATGCCAAACCCACAGGGTTGTTGGAGATGGCCTTACAAAATCTAAAAGTAGGGAAAACCCCACTCCTGTCCACTGATGATAAAGAGAACCTGATGGGTCAGTTATGTATTTATTATTATTATATTTTTTTTTACAGCACTACAGTCGGTGATGTGTGCTCTTTTCCCTGGAAAATCATCGACAAAATGCTTGTGGTTGAAATCAGTTTATTCTATTGTTTAAAAATACGTAATGCATAGCACTGACACTAATACATTTTTGGTCATAAGTTGCAGTCAGGTGATGCACGTACGTAATTGTAATTATCAAGGCTGATAGAAAATGATGTTGTTTGTGTTGTTGCATTTAAAATGAGTGTTGTACCTGTCCAATGATTTAGGCCTTACATGTTTCACTTCGCAGTTGCAGTGTTTCTGAATTATGGAAAGGGAGTGTGGAATGGGTTTCGTTGATTCTCTGAATGCAAGCTATGGGCAGGCAATAGCAGCTCACCCAGTGTTCCTCTTTCAGTTCCTGTGACATCTAACTCTCAAGAATCCAGGAAAAGCAGCATGGAGTTTCACAAAGTCACCCCCAGTTCAGATGGAAGTGGCGAACTGCAGCTGGGCAGTGTTTTTCCAAGGTAAGCGGCCAGGGCATGGGCTGATGTACTTCTCATCAAGGTGTAGCTGGGTCATGGGCCGTGGGTCATAGGGCAGGTGCCAGTTGATGGGGAAAGTGCAGTGGGGCTTCTGGGATGGAAAGGTTGCATTTAACAGGTTAATTCAATGGCATCCAAAAAGCAATGTGGGCACAAATGAGTATGTATTACATTTCTGCCAGGGTTCCTTTGTTTCTTAGAATTTTTTTGAAAGTCCTTACATTTACAAGACATTTCTTAAAACATCTGTTGTACTGACTTTTAAGAAAGGCATAAGACACTCAGGGACTTACTGCTGCTCCATTTCTCTTATTTAGAGACTCATAATGACCACCGAGTATGTATTGACCATTTGATGACTGGAAATGGTTGATTATTATTATTAGTATAGTAACTGGAAAAGACAACCCGGACATATAGACATGTAACATAGCAATCTGATGCAATGAGCGGAGTGGAGGTATATAAACCACAACTGAACTTTGGTAGACTTTGTGTTGTGTAGTTACCTGGCCATGATATGAGTCCCAATGGTGGTGAAATATGGTCGTTAGTTGCGCTGTGCTCCCCTGGGATGATAATCCAGAATATTCGGGTATTTGTCGCTCTCCATTCACTTCTATAGGGCTGCTTAAACGGTCTCAAAATGATACTTCTAGCACGTATACGAGCACGAACAAAGTGGATTCTGTCAGTACAAACAATAACCAGTCCTCGTACGTATTTTTTTTTTGTGTAATTAAAATTATTTATAAAAGTACTATTTTCTTCAATGTTGTTAGCAAGCTACCAGAAAAGATTAGCAAAATGGCGGCAGGTCTGTTTGTTTACCATAGATATATACTCCCAGGAACGCTTGTTTCCGTGGAAATTTAGAACAATGAGTGGTTTCTGACGCATTGGCGCATTCACGCTGTTTCTGGCGCAAGAAATACTGGATCTACATTCCAAATAAAATATGAAAAATCCAGGAAGGGGCCATTTAATTAAAATAATAATAATAATGCGTACAAGGACTGGTTATTGTTTGTATTGACAGAATGCGCTTCGTTTGCGTTCGTGTACGTGCTGGAAGTGTCATTTAGAGACCGCTTGCTGCCCTATAGAAGTGAATGGAGAGTGACAAATACCCTATTCTGGATTATCACCCCAGGGGCGCACAGAGCAACTAGCGAACATATTTCGCCACCATTTGGCCAGGTAACCACACAACCCAAAGTTCTACCAAATTTCAGTTGTGCTTTAACAGGTCTGATCTTTTCTGGTTTTCAGGGTAGATCAGAATAGTGTCTCACAGGAAGACCCAGTGGCAATCTGGAGATCTGGGCCACAAAGGAGGAGAATCTGCAACATGGTAGGGTGGCTCTTTTCTAAGGAACTGGATGCAATTATAAGAACTGTCCTCCAAAAGTAGCTGTGGCTTATCACCCACCCTGACTCTAAGAATGCATGGTTTGCATCTTTTCTTGAGAGTGGGCATGGATCCATGACTGTTTCTTTCAAAATGGCTGTGGTTTATCCTACTTACTACAGGCGTGGGCAAGGATGCCATTCTTAGTTTTAGGAGTGGGTTTGATTCATCACTTTTACTATAGGAGTTGGCATGATTTCTCACTACTACTGTAAGAGTGGATGGGCGTGAACGTCGGCATGAATTACTTGTTAATGTAAGTGGGGGTGTGGTCAACGTTTCTGTGACAGTGGGTTTGATTTATCACTGATTTGCCGCCTGTTTTCCAGCCAGGGAGAGTTCCTGTGCTGCCTTTCTCCATCCCGGAGGCTGAAGGACGTGAAGAAAATGGTGGGCAGAGGAAGAGGAGCGACCCTTCCTGTCCGAGCAGTAACATGACCAGGTGAGCAAAGTTGCCTCCAAATACGTTGATCATTTAGGGTCTTATGAGGGGTATGTTTTGTAAGGTCTAAAAGACATGTGGTTTATATAAGTTTGAAATATATACATTTGTGTGTTAATTAAGAATATCGTTCTTTATAATATACTTTGAATGGAATGATTCTTGTTTCAGGCAAATATCTGGATCAAGAGAGCACACCGTGGTTCCCTTTTCTTCATCCAAGAAGGCCAGTGGAGATGGGGACTCCTACAGTTTGCTGAACCTAAAGGTGTGAGTGAGGGGCAGTTCACCTAAAAATGTCATTTCTATATGTTTCTACATACCCAGAGTGCTATCGATCCATCCAGGTAGTTTTGCTGAGATGTCACTGGTTTCGTAGATATCTGCTGCAAATCTCTGTGGCATCACCTCGATATAGCGGACCTCAACAGGTCCAAAGTTTGTGGCGATCAAAGAGCCACAAATTTACATTTGAAAAAATCAACAGCAAGCCTCTACAAATATAATGACATGGTTACTCACAAACATCCACAGACCTTGTTGTGCATGTTTTTCCCCCCCAAAAACTACCCTTTAAGCCCATCAGCCCTAATTACAGGATTTCACATCTTGGATCATCTACATAAAGGCATCTGTTGTTGTAAACAAGATATTCTTTGTGTAATTCTCTTGCCAGATGAGCATGGATCTACAGGGCTCCTATTTTAGGAGCATTTGCTCATGAAAATGGATGTGTGCTAACTGGAAAATGAATTTAGGAGAACATCTACTAATTAGGATTCAGTAGTGTGCTCTTTGTAAAAAGATGTTAACGTAGAGCTCTGGTGAGGCTCTTAATGAGGATTTGAGCACTGAACAGTATTTTGTGTTTGTGTCTTTGCCGCCAATTGGCTCATGCAGCCGTCCGTCATTAGTCCAGAGCCACATCCATGGGAGGATTCGGAAGCCACTGAATCTACCACTGTATTCCTGCACAGGCCAGACAGGAAGGTTTCCACCAGAACAGATGGTACCAGTCTCACATTTGCTTAACTTTTTTGGTGATTCACAATTAAATCCAGTCAAAGGTAAACAGGCATGCCCCTCACATTTATTTTGAGTGAAGTGATGGAAGTGAATCCATATTTCGTGATGCCTTTAGTTGTACTACCGAGGAGGATGGCCAACTTAGTCCCTGTGCTATCACTGGAAAATATCAACATTTCCTTTTGTCATGGACATTTCCAGTATGTCATTTCTAACCACGAGGGCTGGAGGTCTAAGACCGAGCGTATGCTCTGTATGGATATTTACATCAAGTTTATTTCTGATAGGCAACCCTGTAACAGACACGCTGTTGATTGGTTAAATGTGTCTTACGCAAGAAACGTGTTCTGCAAAAGGCCCATATCTAATCCTTGGGCTTGCAGTCCCGTTTGTTGCCCATTTGTTGTTTTGAGCATTCACAGTGTACTTTTTGACAGTGATTTACATGCAAACCTCTTGTGCTGTTATTCTTGTAGTTTGCACAGAAAACCTAAACCAGATCATTAGCTCAAACTCTCCTGAGTCGTGCTGGACATATCTGAGGAATCTGGAGAAGAAGGGCAATCCGCACACAGACTCTAATCTTCTTACCAAGCTGATCAACTACTACTGCCGGGTGTTCTCCAGCTTTCCCCTGGGAAAATATAGCCAGAACGAGAGCTATGCCAGGATGCTGGTCAGATTTGCTGAGCTCAAGGCGTGAGTTGGCGGTCAATGAAACCCCCCCTTATAAATTATGTGACTGCTATAGATTTGAATGCTTTCCATATGTATCTGAGTCATTGGCTCTTTTAATATATATAAGATTTAGTTCCATATCCAGCTGTATAAGTGATAGTTTATAAGTTGCTTTGGATCAGGGGGTCTGCCAAGCAAATGCATTACGTAAGGTACGGTCTGAAATATGATCCACCATTTGTGTCAGCCGTACTGTTTGACAAATTTTTATACCTTTCAGAATTCAAGATGATGACGAGGCTCAGGACAACTTCACCATAGCCAGGTCCAACTGCAAGAGCTTTGCCTTCGTGCATATTGCACACGCTCAGTTCAAGCTCTCTCAAGGCGAGACTCTATAAAATAACTTGTCTAATGGAAAGCTCTACTCCCGAGAGGCAAACTGATTTTTAATTTGTACAATCTGCCCTAACAGGAAATGCAAAGAAAAGCGCAGCAATACTGCAGAGGGCCTTCGAGGTGAATGCCAAACCCACATGGTTGTTGGAGATGGCCTTAAAAAATCTAAAAGCAGGGAAAACCCCACTCCTGTCCACTGATAATAAAGAGAACCTCATGGGTCAGTTGTTTTTGTTATTTTCTTATTTTATTTTTTATTTAACCCTACAGTATATATGGTATGCTAGAAATGCTGTAAAAAAAAAAAATCTAAGGTAAAAATCAGAATTTAATGCCCCACTCCCCCTCTTTTTTTAGTGTTACTGTACGTTGTTGTTTGTCTGGCAAGGGTTGCTGGTTCGTCAGTGTCTCGATTCTGAATTTTTCCATTTATGTATTTCAGGGGAACCCCTTTCTCACACTTCTGTGACAGGACAGAGTGAAACAATGGAGAGGTTGGAGAACCAGTCAAAGCTCCCCGCAAATTTGGGGCCATACAAACCTGTATGTAATCCCCCGTCTGACTGGAAGATTCCTGCCCGGATTGGCAGATACATCTCCCCGGAGGTTTGCTATGTTTTAGTGTTTTTGAGAAACTTGGACTCCACAACTCTTATTATTTTTGCTCATATGTCATTTTTCTTTCAGAAGTGTCAATGTTAGTTGGTTACTTGCCTTTTTTCCCCCACCTCTTTTCAATGAACTATTTGCAAACTACTTTTTGATTAGTTTGTAACAAGTTTTTTTGGGTTTCTGTTCTCAGGACAAAAAGTTCCCGACCAGTCAGGTGCCCACTCCACAGGCGGCTGAGCCTGTTCCTGCTCCCTCTATCCTGCCCCCAGCCAGAGGGAACCCTCCCCTCACCTGTGAGACACCCAATCAGAAACCCCTTAATGCCAACAGGTATGGGACGAGGAGTCCTGTATATTCTTTAATATACAAACCTTG
Source organism: Ilyophis sp. 1 JC-2022 (assembly GCA_022702515.1). Classification (NCBI taxonomy): domain Eukaryota; kingdom Metazoa; phylum Chordata; class Actinopteri; order Anguilliformes; family Synaphobranchidae; genus Ilyophis; species Ilyophis sp. 1 JC-2022. The sequence continues at coordinate 105,238,935 of CM040406.1, forward strand.
TGTTTCTTTTGTTCTTAGTTGTACATATCAAAATCACTAAATTATTGATACATTATTCTCAGAAGTTAATAACTGCATGTATCATTCAAAATATACTGCACATGGTGTACAGTTCTCATACAAAGGTACTGAAAGTTAAAATCTTTTGAAATGTAAAGCAAAGCCCCATTTCCACACTTTGTTTCAGAGTTGGTGCAGAGAAGCTGTTTGTAACATCTGATGTTCTGCAGGTGTTCATGCATTTCTCGACAGGCAGAGCCACCAGAACCAACAAGTTGCTTCTGTCATCCTCCCAACTATATACTCTATCTTCTGCAGATACCCATGAACCTGGATTGATCAAGTTCCTCTCTGTGTCTTGTTCTTGCTCTTCTTCCCCCTCGTAGCTTTGTGACCCCGGTGGTGAAAAGGAACCCCCCGGTGATGGCTTCAGTTCCTGCGCCTCATTGTTTTGGGGCATCCCAGCTGCCGTGTACACCTCAAAACCAAGTGTGTCCCCCCCAGCAGACCCCACAGGTAAATATGAGGCTTGTTATGCTGTTCTGTCCATGGTTGTGCCTTCCAAAAGTAAAAGCTGAACATTCACTTTAAGACGGGACAAAGGTAGGAGAAAAATAATATTTAGGAAGACCGTCTAGGAACCGTTTGTTTTTATATGACCTGGCTGCTGGTGATAACCAAGCTATCCCATCAAATGCCAGCTTTACATTACCTCTACACTGATTTTAGATTTGTTAAAGGTAAATGCGCCATGAAGGTGCAGAATCATCAACATAACGTCCATAGTAACAGGAGGTTGGAGACACACAGTCCAAATAGAACACTGGATCTTGGTATTGTATAAGCATTTCAGTGCTTTTTAAGGAGGGGTCTAAAGTGTATCTGAACTTTATTTTCACTATTTAAATGCTGTTGGCCCCGTCTCTTTTTGACATACATCTGCAGTTGTCTCTTGTCATCTAAAATCAAATGTGTCAAAAAGAAGAAAAAACAAGAGTAGCGTAGAAACTTCACGAAAGACAACATATTGTAATTTTATTAACTTTGCCACTTTGACACACTTCATTAACTGAGCAAATGTTAGTACTTTGCTAAATAAAATGCATCTAGCAATTAGTTTGTTAATCTAGCTAACTTTAATAATTCAGACTTGCAACAATTCTCCCACAATTTTCTCCAAATGTAAAAGTGGGGAAATGAAAAGTGACAGCCGTCTCAGTTTCTGTGTCTCTAGCAATTGCATGTTTTGAAGAATGACATACACTCTGAATTCTGAAAATGTTCTTAGCAGGCTAATGTGTCATGAATGTACAGGTACTGGCATACAATTGTGAATTAAAATTGTTTGGGCTCTAGTCTACTCAATATTGCTACTGATTTGTAAAGTGAATGAGTATTTATTTTGTAGGGATCTGTGTCTGCCTTGTCCAACGACTCCATCACCATAAAAGGCAGGCAGTTCTTCATACTGAAAATGATTGGCCAGGGTGGATCCAGTAAGGTATGGGTGACTTGTTTCATGATTGTGTATCAAAGGCAAACTTGGATATTACAGGGTTATAAAGAATTATTGCAGCCAGCACTGACGGTGATTATGGATATTTTCAGGTGTATCAGGTACTGGACCACCGGAGGCAGCTGTTTGCTGTGAAATACGTCAATCTAGAGGAAGCCGACAGCCAGACAGTGGAAGGCTACAAGAATGAGATTGAGCACCTGAACCACTTGCAGCAGTACAGCGACCAGATCATCAAGCTGCATGACTAGTAAGTGGGGCTCCTTTGGAGAACTCTTCCATGTGCTTCTTGCATGTTCCCCAGTGATGGTATTTTATTTTAGGTTATGGCATTTTTATTGTTTTATGTTTTTCTTCTTGGGTGTTTAGATGTATTCTGTATTCACGGTTCATATTTTGGTTAACTTGCATTTGTGATTTTGTGGTGTTACATTCTATATTAGCTAGCGTTCGAAATGTTGCTGGCCAGGACTGGCACCATTTCTCATATAAATTCGGTGAATGCACTTTTCACAAGTAGTAGGTTGCTCAGGGTTAGAGCGTCTGCTAGCTGAATGTGATGTAATTTGTGCCCTGCTTGTCTGAAGGGGTCTGACTATTCCAGAACGTGCATACAAAGTTCAATGTGTTTGTCGTTAAATCCAGTGAGATTACAAACCGCTACATCTACATGTTGATGGAGTGTGGAAACCTGGACCTCAACACCTGGCTGCGGAAACGCAAGAGTGTCAACCCGCTGGAGAGGAAGTTTTACTGGAAGAACATGCTGGAAGCAGTCCAAACCATTCATAAACATGGTAACACATACAGACACACTCTACAGTCTACACCATCTGCAAACACTTCAATGTCTCGGATGTTAAACTGTCCACAGACATAACTTATAGAGCATTCATCTTGTGTATGATTATGATCATTCTATACATTTATGTACCTGAGCCTGATGCTTCTCATATCGAAAGATTCACAGTAAAAGTTATTAAAAATAATAATTAAACATTGTTACACCTGGTGTTGGCAACTGACGGTATGTTCTAATTCAGAACTTCTATACCAGTATAGTATGGTGTACAGGCCATTCGTTTTCAATATTGTTCAAATTGTATTTTATTTATAGGAATTATCCACAGTGACTTGAAGCCAGCTAATTTTATTCTTGTGAATGGCTCACTGAAACTCATCGACTTCGGCATCTCCAATCGAATCCAGCCAGACGTGACGAGCATTGTCAAGGATTCCCAGGTAAGTAGGAGGAGCTCTGGTTCTTAGGCCTAATCCCTGGAGGTTTGGGGAAACCTCTGGATAAGGATGTACATGGTGACTATCGGGTAGTGATGCCATGTTGTGTCTCGCTCAGGTGGGGACTCTGAACTACATGTCCCCAGAGGCCATCAAAGACCCATCATCCAAGGCGGGGAAGCCGAGCTCCAAGGTAGGGCAGTGAAACTATGCGTTTTTAAAAAAATGAAAAATACTTTTTGTTGCTACACGATAAAAATCATACTTTCGGTTATATCATTTGCCATCAGGGTGGGAAATTAACTTTCTGCCCTACCAGCCACAGTGGCTGGTAGATGCCAAATTTTACCAGCCACCCCAAAGTTTTACTAGACACCTTTTTAAATTTTATTTTTATAAATACATTGCGCTCGAATAACATTTCAGAATGCACACATTTTTAGTAGCTCTAAACGAACAGATGCCAGTAGGCCTAACGTTAGAGCGAGCTGTCCGGAGATATCACTTTTACCTTTTAGCGTATTGGCAAAGGTAGATTGGTCAGTTTTTTGTTTTTCTGTGCGACGCTAGTTAAAATTGCTTTATGGTAAATCGAACACATATCAGTTGCACTGGACTCTGCGTTATTAAACGGACCATCGGAATTGGCAGAAGTAGAAAAAATTTATTTCACTGCTTGTTTCTTTGATAACAACTTGTAAACAATCTTATTTTCCAGCAAACTAATAAAATTATGTTAACAGACAGATATTAAATGACACCCGATTTCATTCTGAAAGGTTTGTTTTATAAAAAAATTATACAAATTTTATTAGGCAAATAATTTACATATTCTCAGTCCAAAATTTATATTTATATCGAGGGTATGACATAATACCGTAGCTTATTTTGGGAAGTAACCTAGGCTATTTAATTCTTTCATTTAACTTGAGAGCCAAGACTCGCAAAATTCTGCTACTAACGTTAGCTCTAGAAGAAACTGCAAGATGGGCTACTGGGTTCACCCACTGTTGAGATGCGGGGAGAAGAATATTTTCCTGGAACTCCAGCTAACTTATTCGGCGAGGAGTTCAGATGGTAGCCTATTTTCTCTGGTTGTTTCCATCAGATCTGTTATTGCGCTGGGGGCGGGGATTGCGTTGAGGATTTATGGTAGCCTACGTAAAAACAACGGATGAACACGACGTAAGGCGGGCTCACCTCAACATATTCTAACAAGCGATTTTTTTCTGTCTCACGTTTAGGCAATCAGAGAAAGAAACCTGAAGTTTTTTACCCACTTTGCTACACGCCACTGGGGCGGTTAGGTTTGATACATTTACCTGACAATTCTGAAATCTACCCGCATTTGGCTGGTGGCGGGTGCTAATTTCCCACCCTGTTTGCCATTATCGGTGACATCAGAACAGCCTGAAGGCTTTATACTTTCGGTTATATCATTTGCCATTATCGGTGACATCATCGGAACAGCTGATGAGGTTATGCCCATCTATCTCCTTGTTTCACTAGTACACCCTCCCATACACTCAACTGATACCATTGTGAAGCCACAATAGCAGAGGTGTCTGATCTGGAAACAGGAGAGGCTGAAATCTTACATTTAACACGTTAACTAGCACCGGCCTGCATTTGGGCTGGAAGTAATTTACTTTATTTGCATTCATTTTTTTCAGTTTTTTTTTTTTTTCAATCAATCTGGTCACACAATATACCGTTTGAAAGTGGTAAAACTAAAAAAATGATTCTATCCCCATTAAGTATTTTATGATTCCAATGTTATAGTGACAATAGTTCCTTATTTTGTAACATGATGCAAAACAGGCTTGATCAAAACTACGACTCCATACGTTCTATGTGTTCTGGAAATGCCCATAAGATGCTTATCACGATACAGTCAGTATCCTTATCCTGGCAAAAAAAATTCACGGGTGGAAAAAACAAAAAAACCTTCCACTGTGTTTGAGCTTCTGTTAACTTTGTTTCAGTAATACTTCCTAGAGTAATTCTGACTCTTGGAGAACAAACTCCTAAGCCGGGTTACTTTACAGAATAGACCAGGATTATGCCTGTTGTCAAAAAGGTTCAAGAACAGTAACCATTTTATTTTTGGCCTTTTCAAAAAGGTGGTACTTGAGAAAGGGGTTAAACGGTTTTAATGTATTAATATTGTTTCTTGTATTGAAACGTACTCCTGCCAAGTGATTTTAACGTAAATGTAATGTACATGACCAGTGTTGGGCACAAGCACATGCAAATTAACTTCAGTAAATGAAGTGCTTTTTCACAAACATTTAAATGACAATCTGCGCAGATCTTTGCATCATCAGTGTTCTTTGCATTCAGAATAAACACCGAATAAAGATGTTAACCTGTGGAATATTCTGAACATTCTTTTTAAGTAAATCACAAAATAAAATTGGGAATAATTAATCTATGGATAAAGTGAAGGCTGCACACTGTATACTTCTCCAAAAAAAAGTGTTTATTAACACCACAAAGCATTTTGTTAAACACTTTTGGAGCAGTATACAGTGTGCAGACTTCACTTTATCCATTATTATGTGTTTTCTGTCTGACACCTGTTGACATTTTGGATGTGTGTGTTCTTTTTTTTTTTCAGTGAATAATGAATCTACTGGAATCAATCGCCGTGCTAATTAATTACTTGATCGTTGATCAAAGAAAGTAAATCTAAATGGGATGAGTGTAATGATTGGTTTAAAGGTTTTTGACCTCACCTGTTACCAGCCGCTACTGCACAACGGTATTGGCTATGAGAACTGATTGCGAAAGGGCTTTTTTGTGTTTGCAGATCAGTGCCAAAGGAGATGTCTGGTCCCTGGGCTGCATACTATACTGCATGACGTACGGAAAGACTCCTTTCCAAAAAATCACCAACCAGTTCACCAAGATGCATGCCATTATAGACCCATCCCATGAGATTGAGTTCCCCGACATCGCTGAAAAGGACCTTTTGGATGTCCTTCAGGTGAGCTGGGGGAAGGCTGTGAAGTTCAGCCCTAACGGGTTAAATTGTCCTAATATCATCTCTCCTTGAGATTTTCCCCACATATCCGCTTCAACTGATTTCCTTAACGACATGCGTTGTTTTATCGAGTTTAGCTCTTCTGTACCATGTTGCCTATAGTGTGTAAAACCTTGTTCATGTAAAAGCTTATTTGTGCGCAAGTGCTTCAGTTGTGCATGTGTATGGATGTTCTAGACAGCGAGTGTTCTTGTGATTGGTTACAGAAATGTTTGTTGCGGAATCCAAAGCAGCGGATTTCCATCTCTGAGCTCCTGGCCCACCCCTACTTGCAGCTACAGCCACAGTCCGTACCCGAGCCAGGTATGAACTGTAATACGGTGACGCTGTCAACGTGGCACCAAGTGATAGGGCTGGGTATGCAACCTCAATACCTTTTGAGCACCGACCGGATTATGTCCATAGCATAGAGTATCGAAAAAGTATTCGGTGCCAATTTTCGGTACTTTTTGGCAAAAATTATCTTGCGTACCAAATTCTTTGCCCCACCAGAGGGACTCTTGTTTTTATTCTTAGATCAGATTTTTCTTGATTTAAATCATAATCTTCTTTATTTTATACTGTAATTTATACAGCTTTTTGAGTTGGCAACATTAAACACTGAAGCATTTGAGAAGTTTTGGCTTATTTTGTTAAATGAGAATAGTTTTTTTTGATATTGTTGAAAAGTGTGTTCACACACAGCAAAGAAAGGTATTGAAAAAAGTGTTGATTTGGCATCGGTATTGAACACCAGGTATCGGTATTGGGACCTGTATCAAAAAATATCTAACGATACCCAGCCCTACCAAGTGAGCTCTACACTATAATAACAACAAAAGAAGTCTTTGGTCGGTATCCTTACTTGACAGCCATGTTTCGGTCCTGACAAGCCTGTCTGGGGACAACTGTGTTAAACTGATAATCTATGCACAAATTAGGACCAATGAAAAGCAGTGTCATCTACTCAGTCAGCGTTAAGTTGTTGATTTATTTATTTATTTATACATTTGGCATAAAGTTCATACCTGCACGTCATGTTGGGGAGATAAAATTTTACATTTGTTCAATTTATTTAGAAAAATTGGTTTTAATCACCAAGTGCTACACATAACGAAAGAATTAGACACCGCTCTTAACTACTGTGTTAGCTTCCAGCACAACCTGCAATAAAGGTTCTCTTTAACAAAACCTAAACTTCAGCCTAATTGAGAACTGGTTATATCTGATGGTATTGAGTAGTTTGTGAATATGATATAATCTGCTTATATTCATTTAGTAACGTTAACATTGACGTTATTAAATAAATATAAGAAAATTATATTTTATATATTTTAAACCGGACACCACAACAAGCCTAGTTGTAACCCGTGTCTAAGCAAGTCTAGTCAGCAGGCAGAGAATTTAGCAAATAAGCAATACCCCGTACTTTCCGGACTATAAGCCGCTACTTTTTTCACACGCTTTGAACCCTGCGGCCTATACAACGATGCGGCTAATGTATAGATTTTTACGGGCTAACGCCCCATCCCCACCAGACGCGCAAGCGCACAGACGCTTATTGCGCGTGCAGATTTGAGCAGAAAGTTCCCCACCAGACGCGCAAGAGCACAGACGCTTTTTGCTTTTTCGGAGCGCATTCCGTGAACGACAGAGACGCGATGTACAAACAAACAATCTACATTCCGGATTTGTGAGCTTCGCTAAATAATGGTTCAGTAAATACTGCTATGTCTTACTGCTTAAAAGCTAAATTTAGCAATGTAAAGCTAAATGTAGCAAACAAGACAATGCCTCCTTTATAAAGTTCGCTTTTATTTATTTGGGACAGTAATCAACATGTTCTAAACATTTAATTATATCAGAATTAGCAGCTATTCTGTCGTACCTTAAATTGATCCAGTGATATCAGTACAATAAAAACAGAATAGAATATAGAATAGAATAACGTTTATTTCCCTTTCAGGAAGTAAGCATAGTCTTAATTAATTGAACAAATATGTATCCTATAATAAAGAAAAAGCATTATAAAAACGGTAATAACTGGTTATATGTAAAATGTATGACTTGATATAACAGCCGTTTTGCGCATCATGCACACACCCTCATCATGGAAAACACACGAAGAAATGCATATGATGCAGCTTTTAAGTTAAAGGCAATCGATCTGGCTGTCGAAGAAGGAAATAGAGCTGCTGCAAAACTTGCCTGATTATTACAACGGTAAATTACAATTAATTACGATTATTACAAAGGAAACGTGCCTGATTATTACAACGGTATTTGCATTGGGTGAACGCGATCGCATAGCAAATACAGTAAAAAATAATAATCGGTCATCAGAAAAACTACCAATAATAAGCCCACAAAAAAATAACAATTACGTAGGCCTACTGATCGACGTGACATTAGATTCGTTTTATTGGGCTATTCAACAACGCGATAGGGCTACTTACTTTTTCCACCTCGCTGGTTTAACTTGCAGGGCGAACAGGCTAACGCGTTTTGTTTTTTTCCTTCGTTTAAAAATGTTTTTATTTTTTTAAAAATCCTGCGTTGTTAACATTAGTAACGGATGCTCGGTTTTTTTATAAAGCAACATTTAACCAGGAAAACATGACATTTCAGTGCAAATTATGTCAATATGTAATTTAAATGTGTACATTAATAAAATGATAAGTTTAACCGACTAGTATTTCTGGTGCCGACTAGCGAGGGTAGCAGCATTTAATCGTCTAGTCGACTAAACGCGCACATCCCTACTGTGTATCATCTTTCTGTGTACGTAAATATCTCATGTTACAACGTGGACACCTGCGGCTTATAGACCAGTGCGGCCTATATATGTAATAAATAAAAAAATCTTCTAAATTTCGTTGGTGCGGCTTTTATTCCGGTGCGCTCAATAGTCCGGAATTTACGGTATATCCTGTTTCCGTTATTGTCTTGTTAATGTGGTCTGTTCTCCCCCTTTCATCTGTAGCTCACCACAGCAATAATGACCTGAAGCGTATCCTCAGTGAGTTGGCAGCACTACAGTCTCCCAACAGCATTGTCAGAGCAGCCAGCGTGAGTGGTTTTTTAATGCATTTATTCTTTCTATATATGTTTGTCACAATCATTATTTGCATTATTATATTAATATGGTGCCAGAGCACTGGAGTGTTTTTGTGCTGGCAGAAAATGGGTGCTGTACACTGATTAGATCTGTCTGTAATGTCACCGGCAGAACTTGGCAAAAATGTGCGACAGCGGCAAAAGGCTGGACGTCTCCGAGTGTGTGAGGAGTGCCGAGACCTGAGATAAAGTTACCTGGCTCTGCAGGATATCGTTCTAGAAGGTCGACTCACTGTGCCCTTACCTGAGCCCCTATAGGAAGCCATGCCATGGAGGGGTTGAGAAGCACCGCTGTTATTCAACCCATAGCATGCTTTTTCTTTTGTATTTTACTTTTTTTGAGGCTGTATGACATTCCCTGTTTTATGAACTCAAAAAAAACAAAAACAAAAAACAAATAAACTTTTTGTAAATTTATAAAATAAATGTATAAAATGTCATCTGTCAATTTGTGGAGTCAAATAACATGTAGTTAATTAAAGCTATGATTAAATCATGAGAGGTAATTTTGAGTCAAGAGTATGAGTTGGGGGATGAGTTGGATTGTTGTCGATTCCAGCATAATTTTTTGGAGAATCCGTGTCAAATCGCACGAGTGGTTTGCTGACACTGCATCAGAGGGTACAAACACAATTCCGATGTGTCGTTGATTTGGCTAATTTAGACATTTTAATTACACAAAGTAACATTCAGATTTAGACCAGCTGTGGAACCAGTAATGATTATGGCACAAAGAACACAAAACTACAGACAAAAGTTATTCATTAAACCTTGGAACTCCACGGTTTGAGCATTTAACTTGACGATATACAATATAATTTGACCGTAAATATGGATCTGAATTATTCCAGTTAAATTCTACAGATTCTTTTGGTTGACAATTGCTTTTCCCATTGAGTGAATTTAAATCCGTCTAATACTCTCGATAAAAACAAAAACAATCACTCAATTGGGAGGTTTGTTGCTGAATAAATTGATCTGAAAGGCCCTAAAAGGTATCAGGCACTGAGGTCCTTTCGACTTTGAATTTTAGGATTGAAACCACAGTTCATCTACTTTCCATTTCCTGGTTTGCATAAGAGGTTCTTTAAATTTTTTACACTTGTCGGGGTTCCGGTGGCAGATATATAATAACATGTCAGGTAATTGTACGCTGTTAGAATAGAATCTTAAAATCAAACTGAACACCACCCACTGTTACAACCAATCACACAACTTAGTGTCGCATTCGTACTTCTGGCGTCATAATCTGCTTCCTGGTCAGACAACAGCAATGGCGGCCGCAGCACGGTTTCTTTTGAGGACAGCGGGCTCCTCTAAAGCCTCCATCACAAACGTAAACAGCGGATTGCACAGCAAATTTGGAGCTACTTTATTAAGAGCGTCTCCCAGTTGTTACCCCCTTGCGAAAACACAAAAAAGGCATGCCCATTTCACCTTTCAGCCTGAGCCTGTCCAAACACAATATGGTAAGAATGCCCTTGTTTTCCGCTCTTGTCTTTTAGCTAGCTGTTATTAACGCAAAGAACGGCTGATTCGCGTTAGTAAAGCGAAAATGCTATTCAAATGGTTGTGATTTTTCCCCTGAGTAGGAAGTCCTGTCATTTATGTTTAGATAAGAAGTTGCATACATCTTCCCAATGAGAAGATGCATTTAATTAGCTATCCTCCCAACAAGTTAGCTATGCACATTATTAGCTTATGTTAGCGAGTTGTGTAGTTTTGTTAACTTGTATGTATCATCGCGCCACACTGCTTTGCTGATTTTAGCAAAATGCAACTTCATTCATTTCTGTGACTCGTTAGATAAATAACCAGTTTAGAGTTCAAGATCATATTTTGTGGATTTAATTTAATTCATGGGCACAAGGGGGTGCAATAACTGATTTTTAACATTAACACGAGCACTATTCTAACCAGGATATGAAATAAACTTTTTCACCCACTGGCCAAAATATTCAACATTTTATCAACTACATTACCTTTTACAATATAACTCACTATGGTTGGTTACCGGCCAAAGTGGCTGCTAAAGTAAAAATCTTACCAGCCACAATCAAAATTTTGCCAGTATTTTGCAAGTGACTGGTGTTATTTTCACGCTGATTCTAACTAAATTCGTATGCACTGTGTAGATTGGGTTTGACTGTACAGTGAAGAGTATTAACAGGGTGAGGGATGGCGTGTTTAAAAGAATTAAGTACATGAGAATGGGCAAAAATACATAAACATAAACATAACACTTAATATTCCAGTGGCAGTGCTGACGAGCTCCATACAAATCCACTAAATCTTGTCAAGAGAGATTTGGTGGATTGTGATGTTGTAGTGTGGGAATCTTGTTTAAAGTGTTGTGTAAATGTTGTCAAAAATGTAAAAGGTTTCTAATTGTGTACAGGTTACAGTAATCATGACGCACATTATCACAAGTTGTGATTTTTTTAACACAATTGCAGTATTGTTCAAGAACAGGAAAACTTGTGAAATTACTGTTCTAGCTCAAGTTTAGTGGTAATGCTGGTGCATTTACACATTGCTGAGATTTCTAAAATTTCTTTCACATGCAGGCCCCACTCAGAAGATGAACCTGTTCCAGTCTGTGACCAGTGCCTTAGATAACACCCTTGCCAGTGACCCCACTGCAGGTAGGATGCGATACTCTCTTGCACAGTGCTGTAACAGATTGAACAGATGAGACATTTTTTTGATTTCTCTAGGTTTGTCTGCTTGATTTATTTTGTCTGCTTGTTTCTTGGGTGGGTGGGATGGAGGTCCAGTGGGTAGCACTGTCGCCTCCACCTTTCTGTGTGGAGTTTGCATGTTCTTCCCGTGTACCCGGGTACCCCGGTTTCCTCCCACAGTCCAAAGGCATCCAGGTTAGGCTAATTGGAGACTAGATTGCCTGTACGTATGACTGTGTGAGTGAATTGTGTGTGTGCTCTGCAATGGATTGGCGACCTGTCCAGGGGTTTTCCTGCCTCTCGACCAATGCATGCTGGGATAGGCTTCAGTACGGGGCCCCCCCCCCCTCCCACGACCCTGACCAGGAATAAGAGGGCGTGTTTCTAGGGTACCAAACAGAGCTTGTCAGTTAAAGAAGAAGCATGCATACATTGAATAGTTCATAACTGTGTGAAGGTTTGTGATGTAGTCCCAACACAGATAATGACCAGTCATGTTAACAAGTCACTGTTTGTGTTTATGTTGTGTTTTATTGTTTTGCCTGCTGCTTGTGTTCCAGTCATCTTTGGTGAAGATGTGGCCTTCGGTGGTGTTTTCCGCTGCACTGTGGGGCTAAGAGATAAGTATGGTGAGTAAACATTAACTTTTTAGTTTGTTATATCTAAAATGCAGGCAGAGTGGTGTGTCACAGGCCACATAGCAAAATCCACTATCCACACTGTGACTGCTTCCTGAAGACTTAACAGGCTACTGAGCGGAATAGACCTGGGTTTTGGGCTATGTCTTCTATGACTTTCATTCAACTATTGCTGTGAGTTTTTTTTAAAATGGCCCTTTTTCATAATTAAAAGTGTGCAGTGTCACTTTGAAGGCAGGCTGTGGTCATGTAGTTACTGAACAGTGTGATTTGAGGTGTTAAATGCTCTATAGGCCAATAGTACGAAGTAGATAATCAAGATTAAAAAAATATTTTACAATACCATGCCAGTACATTACAGTAAACCTGAGAAGTAGATTGTTATAAAATACTCTGCCAGTGTTCCACAGTAGAGAGCTGCATGGGAATAGGGACAGCGGTAATACAGCAGAATTTTGCGGTAATCTGCGGGTTTGGGGGACAAAATAAAAAATATTCCCGCGGTGACAGCGGGAATGGGGATGGGCTTTACGGTGTTACCGCAGGAACGATAATGACATGTATGTTAGCACCGCGGTAACGGTCATGAGATATTATGGTCATTATTCAGTTGCACTGGTAACTGTGACAAAATCGTCTCCCAATAATCATGGAGATGCAAAAGGCTGACACACAAGTACTCATTCATCTTAAAAGTGACCATTGAGTTTGTGTGGAACAACACACAAAAAAAGTGTCAGGAAAGAGTTTGCTTTGATTAAAGTTGACGGGAATATTGTTTGTCAAATGCAACAAATGCCACGCAACTTTAAAATAGCTGAGAGCTCTTGTGATGGAACCAGTGGTCTAAGGGCTCACATTAATGCATGCTCGGTGCTCAGATTAAACACATCCAGTAGCCTAACGTTACGCGCATCACCAATGTCCCGGGTTTCATTTTAAGGAAGCTAGAGCTGCCCGATAATGCCAAGAGCGAAATGACAAACGCAATCGTTCACATGTGTGCTACAAATAAGGTGATGTTATTTAATTGTTATTTAATGAGTTATGTGCAGGTTATTATTATTATAAATGTCTCTGAAGTGTCAGCTATGATTTAGAACATCCCTTTTCTTTTAAATCCCAGAGAATTTTGAGAAAATCTATGCTTTTGGTTAATTTGAATAGATTGCACATTTTCTGTCTGCAATATGAGCAACAAAGTGCTGAGCATATTTTGCATGCACAATGACCTACATAAACAGGGGGTCATACAAAGAGTTTAATTGGAAAAATTGAAATAATTGTAAAGATACGAAAATATCTCAGCATGACATTACATTATATAGGGTTTGGAAATTTTGTTACATTTTACTGTACTGTTTTCAGGTATTGACAAAGGGTGTTTCTAATGTAAAAGGAACATTCATATGAAAATATGAATTTCTTCTGTTGCTCTAGCAAAATGATGCAATATTGAATAAAAAGTTTGGGATGCTGGGGACGGGGTGGGAATGGGGTTTGGGATGACGGGGACGGTCGGGACAGGGACATAATTTTGTCCCTGTGCAGCTCTCTCTTCCACAGTCAACGTGCAGAAATTAGTCTGGCAGCACTTAGCACCCTGCCAGTTTCTGTCATGTAGTTATGTGTAATCTCACTTTGACCACTAGATGGCAGAGGCACACTGCAAAACACTCACTATTGATATGGGTGTTACACAGAAAACTATGCTGACTTACGCATTCTTATTTATATACACAGACCCTGTATATTTTTATCAGAGGCACCAAAACAATTTAAACATTACTTAGAGGGAAAGGAATGGTAATCAGATACAACTATATCCATCTTTGCTGGATAGTGGAAATCTTAGTTCTGTGATACAACTGAAGGGTGATATTTAATAGGCCATTGTGTTGCCAAAGGAGTGAGGGTTACAGTCTTCAGGATAATCCTTAACTCGCGAGTCCCATGTGCACAGTATTGCAATCCATTCCTCTAGCCGAGTGGAGAGAATCATGAATTTGAATTTCGAAGGAGGAACATTTTAGTCTGTGAACTCCAGAATTGAATCCTAGAAATTTAACCTAGCATAGAAAATACCATCTGTTGGAAAAATAAGAAAATTTGAGATCATAGAGCTACAGTACACATGTACAGTACACACACTATGTTCACATTAAGAGGACTGCTGCCACCTTGTCCTCACGTTGGAAGAACTGGGGTTGTTGTTTTATTTTTAAGTGATACTAGAGTAGTTTTTGCTTGGCTGCAACTGTCCTCTACTAAGCCCCCCATTTTCTCCACATTACCACAACACTACGTGCATCTACACAGGGCGCCCTGCAGTTTGGAGGATAGGTCCCTATTTTACTGTCTAATGGTAATATACGTTAGACAGATTGGCGTTATTTGGAACTTTATAGTCAAATATCCCATCTCACCAAGTGGCCTGTTTTTTTTTTTTTAAATGATGTGGGGTAATGTGATCATGCAGCTGCAATGTGGAGCTGGGATACCAGGGATCTGTTCCTACATGGAAATGGTCATCTTTGTGGAAGGCCCCGCTTGCCGCATTGGTGTGAGGATGTGGGGAATTGGGACGGGCCCGTATGACTCAGGAGTCTGGGGATGCACTCCAGTCAAAGCAGAAGATGGTGTAACGATTGCCTGGCACGTGGGGAGACACCATCAGTTAGAGCTTTATTGCAGAACATTTCTGCCTTGCCATGAAGGCCAGTCTTTTGGCAATCTGGCAATGTGTTTGTAGTGTGGAGAGGGAGACTATGGAGACAATTCCCACATCTGACAAGTAGGCTCTGTCTCCATGAAAACCGCCATTTGCCACACAAGGAATCCTGGCTGGTTTAAGCCCACCCAACCCTTGTGATGAAGGCCAATTATGGCTCGCTGTGTTGGACTCCCTGCCATAGTAGTCTATTGACATAGCTGGGGCTCACACAGCTTGCTGTTTGTTTTTTTTCATCCAGACTACATCATTGCCTAATGTAAAAATACATTTACTCAGCAAAATGAAGGCTCAAAGGGACGGGTGTCTCCACATCTTTTACATAGGAGTACAGTAGAAGGAAACGGTAACTTGTGGAAATTCAATTACTGAAATGCGTATGCCTAAATGTGCTGCATATCACACAAGCGTGGTAGTCGGGTTAGGGTTAGCGTTTGGCTTATCTGTGCAATTGATTCAAGTGGATGTTCCTTTATGTCGCGATTAGTTTCCTTCTCGTTGATAGCTTTCGTCTGAAGCAAAGTAGTCTGTTTATGATTTGTCGGAAACAATATCGCAGCTTCCAACGGTTATTCTGCTTGCAGGTTTATGGAGAAATATTGAATGTGGTGCGCTTTGTGGAGCAGAGTTATTCCTTATTTTCTACTACTTCTAAACCTCAGGGTAGCTGAAGCTTTTCCAGCCCCTTTTTCTGTTGAGACCTGCATTTGATTCATATCATATTATCTCATGATATCTCATATTGTTATGTACAAGGATATTTCTTCCATGCAAATATATTGATGATCTTTTCATTTATACTGATTGGTTCATTTTAGCACAGAAATCCTCTGCCTTACAAGAGCTAGGCCAATGCTGCTTCTAAGAAGCACATTGCTGTGCGGATGGGCAACCTTTCTCTCTGTTGATCATAGGAAGCATTTGATTTATGTTTATGTTATAAATCTCATTCAATGTATTTTTTGGCAGTGAATCAAAAGCTGGATATTGAAGTGACATTTCATTTTGTTGGCTTTGGACGTGCTTCTGCTTCTAGGGTGTAATGTCTAAAAACAAAGACATGAGCTGGATCTCTTGGTTAATTCTTACGGTATAAAGCCAACCCCAAGGCTTTGTAGTGAATTTCTTTTTAATACTCAATTTGTTGGTGTATGTTTTTGTACTTTTCCATTTCCAACTGTGATGTTCCAGCTGGAAGTCCCACTCTTTACAGACCGATTCCAAAATACACTTAGGAATTGGAAAATGGAAGATAACTTTTTGTTGCATACATGTGGGTGCATGCAGTATCTTGGTATATTGTGTGTATTTTTTTTCTTAGCAGTGTTCCCTGTTACATTAATTAGGTGAGTATTTGTTAACCTTTATTGAACCAGGAAAACCCCATGGGTGTATAGAATCTTTTTTTATAATTGATGTGACTGTTCAGGAAATACTGAGTTTATTATTTTAGGACATCAGTTGTAATGTGCCATGAATTCACACTGAGTATTTACTGTCTCACCCTAAAATTAAATCTAAATTTGGCCAAACCAACAGACTAATATGCAACCTAATCTCTCTGAAAATAGAGAAAAAGCATGTAAAACAGTGACGAGTGACTGGAGAAATCAAGGTCAAGTATATTACTTTTTGAAATAAAAGTTAGCATTTAAGAATACCATGGAAATTTGTTTTCAAAGTAACAAAAACATCTCTGTTTAAGTTCTCTGTATGGAAGTTGTTCCAATAAAAAGATTTGTTTCATGTGGTAAAGGAAACGTATAATGCATGGTTTGCATTCAGTTAAACATAACTGTACATTTCAGACAAGAATTATACAAAACAATATCATGCTATTCCCGTAAAAAAGTTATTTTTCTTGTAGAATGGCCTGCAAGTTGTGCGCTCTACTATACCGTACCGTGTAGATGGTTTTGATCATTTTAGCATGAGCAGTACTGTACAGTGCAGGCGCAATAAAAGGTCATTTTGCCTTTTTGTTTTTTAATTCACGTCAGAGGTGTTGACATTTTGTGAAGGATAATTTATTTCTCTGTCATGTCATGAGAAGAAACTGGTTTTCATGCTCATTGAATTTGAACATCTCCGTAATCATTTGACATGGTACGCAGATTATTGCCAGCAGACAGCGCTTGAAGACGTGTCTGTGGTGACGCATACTTGACGCCGCCAAACATAACTCGCCCACAAGGCTTTTAACCTGAACCGACACTGTAGTGGTATCTGAGCCCGGTCCATTTACCCCTTCACTTTTGTCCCTGACTAATGGATAACAGACCGTTAGGAAGCACAACATTATCGTGTAAATGTTATATCCGCTATTTTTGGCATCCCCCTGTTTCTGTGCCGATTAGACAGAGCCTATGTAACAGCGCGACAGTGATGCAGGGAGCGGTTTGCGCGATATAGAGTAACAAAAATTAGTGTTGCAAGTCAGTAAAACTCAAGTTCTTCTGAATTGATTGTATTCTAAAAAAAAAAGAATAAAGCATACATAATCCAGATAATTTCTCTAGAATATATTTTCTTGAATATTTTGAATTGCCAAAAAAAACTGTCAAATTGACATTTGCTGTACTAGTCGTAGTTCTCACAGTATGAAGAGTTGGTCTAAATTTATCTGCCATCTCAGTGTACTGAAATGGCCTGAATGAACCCACTGCACTGTGTATTATATCACACTTTAGCTTTATCTGCCATCTCAGTGTACTGAAATGGCCTGAATGAACCCACTGCACTGTTTATTATATCACACTTTAGCTTTATCTGCCATCTCAGTGTCATGAAATGGTGAAATGGCCTGAATGAACCCACTGCACTGTG
The DNA here is from genome assembly GCA_022702515.1 of Ilyophis sp. 1 JC-2022. Classification (NCBI taxonomy): domain Eukaryota; kingdom Metazoa; phylum Chordata; class Actinopteri; order Anguilliformes; family Synaphobranchidae; genus Ilyophis; species Ilyophis sp. 1 JC-2022. Next base: position 105,256,708 of record CM040406.1, read on the forward strand.
CATTATATCACACTTTAGCTTTTTTTGCCCTCTCAGTGTACTGAAATGGCCTGGATGAACCCACTGCACTGTTTATTATATCACACTTTAGCTTTATCTGCCATCTCAGTGTACTGAAATGGCCTGAATGAACCCACTGCACTGTTTATTATATCACACTTTAGCTTTATCTGCCATCTCAGTGTAATGAAATGGCCTGAATGAACCCACTGCACTGTGTATTATATCACACTTTAGCTTTATCTGCCCTCTCAGTGTACTGAAATGGCCTGAATGAACCCACTGCACTGTGTATTATATCACACTTTAGCTTTATCTGCCCTCTCAGTGTACTGAAATGGCCTGGATTAACCCACTGCACTGTGTATTATATCACACTTTAGCTTTATCTGCCCTCTCAGTGTACTGAAATGGCCTGGATGCACCCACTGCACTGTGTATTATATCACACTTTAGCTTTATCTGCAATCTCAGTGTACTGAAATGGCCTGGATGAACCCACTGCACTGTGTATTATATCACACTTTAGCTTTATCTGCCCTCTCAGTGTACTGAAATGGCCTGGATGAACCCACTGCACTGTGTATTATATCACACTTTAGCTTTGGCCATATCTTTGTATATTTGCGGCAGTTAATGAAAATTTGTAGCAGTGTGTATACAGTCAAAACTATTCGCTTTCGTGAAACTTGTTATTAGAGAGCAATTCAGACGGTATCAGTGGTGCGTAGGGTTATCTCAGGTTTAGTGCAGGGCCAGCATGCAGAGAGAATGCACAAAGGAGTGCATTAAAAATAACCGTTCCTGTCTAAATTTAAAGGCCCTTTCTGCGGCTCATTGTTAAATTGCAGTGTGGAGGATGGAAACTCCTCTATCCTTTTAATGAGAATGGGTGCAGTTACGTCATGCCCTCCCCCGGCCGAACAGTGAACTCTTTCTGTCTATGAACACTGCACAGTGCACTGTGGCTCTGTTTATCCACTACATCCAAATACGTTTTGACAAGAGAAGGCCGTGAGAGCGGACGTTTGCATTCAGTCATGTAGATTTCCATCTAAATCTTTAAAAAATTAGTTCTGCGGTGTCGTAGGGTGGTGATTGATGAACTTTAATCCGAAGGATGTACGTCCTGGTCGTTGTTCCATTTATCGGCCTGTGACTCGCCTGCTTGCCATATGAATTTCGCTTTTTTACATCTCAAACTCTGCTGTTAATTATCTGCTCACAAATATAGTCACTCTCAATTTATACAATGAAAAGACGATGATCACGGTCCTCAATCAACACCAATGTGTAGCCCCCCACCCGCTGATCAGAGATGCAAAGCGACCCCACGTTTGGTTGAGGCACAAGTGTTCAGCCAACTGGGGCATGATGAAATGGCCGTGTTGACATTTGTGGAATCTGAACATTGGAAATTACATTTGCTGATTCTGCCCCCACCCCTCTTCCCTCCAGGTAAGGATCGTGTCTTCAACACCCCGCTCTGTGAGCAGGGCATTGTGGGATTTGGAATTGGTGTGGCGGTCGCCGGAGCAACCGCCATTGCAGAGATCCAATTTGCCGATTACATCTACCCTGCCTTTGATCAGGTGGGTGGAGTTGGTAATTATGATTATCTTTTGGTCACACAAGTCAGTAATTCTAACCGGTCTTGAAAAAATAATTGAAGATTTATTTTGATCCCTGGCAGCCACAGGTTGTGAAGCAGTTAGCCAGAAAGCATACACACACACACACACACACACACACACACAGACACACACACACACACACACACACACACACACACACACACGCACTCACGCATAACCAAAGAGAATAAAGTCATAATGCACACCGTGTGTCTTAAATGAATCTGTGAGTATGATAAATTGTGCTGGCAAGCAGCATAGCCCCCTGTAGCTCACTGTTTTTTGAGTGTATGGTATTTTGTTATTACTTACCTTTAATTACAGCAGCCACAAGTGGAGGAAACAGAATTAGCATGCATAAAGGAGCTCCGCTCGCTCAGACATGTGTAGGAGAGAACAGTGTTCAGTCTGCGGCTCTCGCAGAGATGCAGACAGACACCCCCGGCTCCGATGCCACGGGAGTGCGGTTCCTGCGTAGCCGTTTAGGCTGGTGGTAAATGACTAACACGCTGGGCACAGCGGCTGAAGGGATGGTGTAGGGCTGGAGCAGGTAATAGAGTGGTGACGTGGCCGCCCTCGGCGGTATCTGAATAGAACCGACAGAGAGAAAAGCAGGGAGGGGGGAGAGAGAAGGATGGGTCTGACCAGCTGTGAGTCACAGTGACACAGGCAGGGCACAGTGTGAGGGCTGTTATTAACTTATTCTCGGAATTTTCCCTTGGAGCGTTGGAGCAGAGTGACCCAGAACCCATGTGCGCCTTTTAGCGGTCCGCCGTCTTGGCGGTCACAGGGGTGCCGCTTTTCTATGTTCTTGCCACAGTGAGGACACGGTGAATGAGAGTTTTTTAAAAGTTATTTTATTATTTTTTTTGTTCCCCCTTTTTTCTTTTTTTTTCTTTTTTCTTTTTGTCACCTCAAGAATAAAGAGCCTTAAGGGTTTTGGATGGAAATGGGTTTGCTTATCATAGATAGGCTACAGACACCTGGTCACGTGTGCCACTAGTGCCATGTCTTCTTGCTCTTCTGACTGAAATAGTGCTTAAATTATGTGATATTATGAAGCCTGTGAGCGGCTCAGGGTGTAGCGGTGCTCCCCATGAGAGCAGGTCAGTAACCTTGATATTTGTACATTTTGTTCTGGATTGTAGTGTTATCCACCTCTGATGGGGAATAAAAATACAAAGACAATATGATATGGTGATTAAAGAGATGGACCGATATGTTTTTGTTCACCTCGTAAATCGGCTATTCATATATACCATTGACTTGAATTGTTTCTGTAAAAATCCATCTGTGCGATTGGTTATGAGTAGAATTGTAAGCTGTGTAAGTTCATGTTTATAATCAGTTTGCAATTGCAGAAACCTAAGCAAGTGTTAGGTGGCAGTTCCGTCTACATTATTTTTTCAGATTCCATTTCATGTGGGTTTTTCCTTAATTGTCTCCAGATTGTAAATGAAGCCGCCAAGTACCGCTATCGCTCAGGCGACCTGTTCGACTGCGGGAACCTGACCATCCGGGCACCGTGGGGGTGCGTGGGGCACGGCTCTCTCTACCACTCCCAGAGCCCAGAGGCTTTCTTTGCCCACTGCCCGGGCATCAAGGTGGGTCCCTGTCACCTGGAGCCTCTGTATCACCTGTACCCAAACATCTACATCACCTGTGACCACGGCCAACCTCCATTAACTACCTGAAACCTTAATGTCACCTGTACCCAAAAATCTACATCACCTGTAACCACGGCCAACCTCCACTAACTACCTGAAACCTCAATGTCACCTGTAACCACGGCCAACCTCCACTAACTACCTGAAACCTCAATGTCACCTGTACCCAAAAATTCACCTGTAACCACGGCCAACCTCCACTAACTACCTGAAACCTCAATGTCACCTGTAACCACGGCCAACCTCCACTAACTACCTGAAACCTCAATGTCACCTGTACCCAAACATCTACATCACCTGTAACCACGGCCAACCTCCACTAACTACCTGAAACCTCAATGTCACCTGTTCCCAAGCACCACCAGTCGAGCTCACCTTTTGACTACACACAATGAAGAGGGTGACATGTGCTTGCATGCGTACACGAGAGATGTCAGATCCTCTTTTTGTTTCAATAGAATAGATAACTGGTTCTTTTCACAACTGTATAATGGAAGAAGTACAGTGATAATGACCATTTCTAAATAAAGACCTTTGGAGGGCCTTTTGTTGTACTCAAAGGTAAAGCTGATTACTGCTCAGTCCTGTAAGTAAGTTATGAATAAGAACCCCACAGCTTGCAGGGATGTCATAGCATAGATATGCTCACAGTTTGTAACTGTGGACCAGTCCCTTAAAGACCCATTTCAATGTTTTTTTGGTTGAAATGTGATGTAGATAGTATGAAAACCACTGAGCACAAATATGTATAGCCTGCAATCAACTTTTTTTTTTTTGTAAAGAAAACACATTTTCCATATGCGTTGGTGTTGTTAAAATACCAGTACTCATTTGGATATCCTATTTTTCATCCGCGCCAGTGTTTGCCTTTGCATTCTCAAAATAGAGCCCGAGGTGTTTAGAAAGAGTTCGAACAAATACGGGTAAATGTCTCCAAGTGAACTCTTTCCTTAAGGGAAAGCAGTTGAGATTTCCACCTCAAAACTGAGCTAGGTTGCAATGCTAGAATAGCTGTCATTTGCCATTTTTCCATCAGTAATGTCAGGAATGTCAGTAATGTGACACTTGTTGGGATGCTAACTGAAACTGACCTGAATAGCTGATACTTGGCTATACTGGTAATATCCTATTTCAAATTAATGTGACAGTGTACAAAGTTATCACTGGCTTGATTTCTAAATGTGATTCAATGAAGTGAGTACACGGGGAGTTTGCCGTATTGTTTTAGTGCAAGTGTTCAGCCAGCACAAGCACCAGTAGCAGCCACATCAGTAGGGGACACAGCGCGGCGCAGAGTGGTTGGCACAGAGAATGTTCAGGAACGTCAGGTCTCTGTATTAACCAGACCCTGGATCCAGGTTCTGCCTGGATACGAATCGGCCCCTAACCACAAGTGAAAAATTTGGGCCCAATTCCGGTCTTTGGGTTCAGGTAGACCCCTGCTTTTGAGTACACGCACCCACATTTGCATACACATATGAATAGTTACACCGGAGCCCTCGCGTTGATTCCAGTGGTTTGATGCAAAGCAGTGTTGCGTTGGTGCACAGCTGTGTGGATTTGACTGACTCTTCTTCCCTCAGGTTGTGATTCCCAGGGGGCCAGTCCAGGCTAAAGGTTTACTCCTGTCTTGCATCGCAGACCAGAACCCATGCATATTCTTCGAACCCAAGATCCTTTACCGTGCAGCAGGTACCTTCACAGGGCTCTGTGTGAGTGGGTCTTAGTATGTGTGAGAGTATTCGTATGTGTCAATGTATATTAGTATGTATTAATATGTATTAGTGTGTGTATTAATATGTGTGAGTGTGTATTAGTATGTGCAAGTGTGTGTTAATGTGTGAGCGTGGGAGAGTGAAAGCCAGAGAAGGAGCCTTTTTGCAAGCTTGTGTTTTTCCAGATGGCTGCAGTAAAACTAGTCTGCGTTTTAAATAAAGTAGTGCTGTGAGCTACACATCCTGCCGGTCACGTCTTATTGAAAACCTCAGTGAAATGCATTCATTCTTGGGTTTTCAACGGGGGGTCCGTGATCGCAGTGTGAACTACCCAGCCCCCCACCCCCACCCCACGGTCTGCGATTGCAATCTGAACCCCCCAGCCTCCCCTCCCGATTTGCCATCTTCATAAAACCTTTTTCTTTTTTTTTTCTTCTTTTTTTGTATGCATAGAACCTTTTTGACTTACGATGGGGGTCCCCGGCGCTGCCTTTCAGCTTGGGTGGGGGTCACTGGATCACAACCGCTTGAACACCCCTGCATTAATTAGTACTAGTTTCCATACACACGTAGCATTTTTAATGTTTTCATGAAGTTCTGAAGCTCTGCAGTATCCACAGTCTGATGGTGTAATACGGTAAATTTAGAATGTTCTTTAGCAGCAGGATGAGTCCATTCTCCCAGGATTGGGAGCACTGGGGTTTGGCTTCAGTATCATCTGAGCGGCAGAAGTCCTGTGTAGGGCAGGCTGTGTTTTACGCTTCTTTTTTCTGGTTTTATGTCTTGGCACACCTGCGTGTGGGTATACCAACAGGATAGGATGAGCATTGGAAGGGAATGTGTGGTGTTCAGTCCATCACATAATCGCGAGTGCCAAAATGTTTAAATGAAACTCAGGAGTCAAGGTTATCGCTCTGAAAGTTACCATCTTTAAAACGGGATGACCCTAAAGGCCTTCGCACACCAAGTCCGTATTTTGCGTATGCGATTTTCTTAATCCGTCATCCGATAAAAATCGTTACGCACAGAAACCTGCCACAATCTATCTTTAAACTCCGCATCTCTGTATTCTTTACTTTGTTTTTGGTAAAGTGCTGATGGAACCCCATTGCCGATACACACTTCACCATTGCTCTTATAATATGCATGATCTGTCATTAAAACCACACATCAATTCAGTTCAATTTTATTTGTATAGCGCTATTTACAGCGAGCTCTCACAAAGACGCCGCACAGAGAAACAAAGAAAATTGGGCAAAAACCAGGCCTGAACCCCCAAAATGCAAATGAGGTTAAAAACTCCCCAGTGGGAAGAAATGGTGGCGAGAATAAATTTCCCAATGGGAAGAAATCTCGGGAGGAGACTGACATCACTGTTTCTCTTTAAAGGCATGCACCAGATTAATGGATTTATAATGCAGTTCATGGGCTTTGTATAGTACACTATGTTAATGAGATCTCCTACCCAGTGTAATGATGGAATTGTGGGAAGTGGTCCATGAGTAAGGCTTGGCTGAGCAGTTATGTTGGCTAAAGCCTTTGTTACTGTCAGTCATTGTTTGAATGATATTGTTCAATTAGCTTGCTGTCCGTGTGCCGGCCAACATTACCAACTCGCTTGCTAGATGGCAAGCTAGATTAATGTTAATTTTATTTAGCCAATTTTTAATTTAAATGATGTCAAAATGTCTGTCTATTTACTTGTGTGGCAATCGATGTAAATGAATAGCATTACCACGGGCGGTGCCGTACGCCAGTTCAACTCACTTTATTAGTGTTGGCTCATCCCGGAGAGCGATGATGCCCTCTGGGACGCCCCATTTAATTTGGACTGCGCGTCTCCTGCCAGCTGCTGCTGTGGACGCCATTGCGTTCACCATGCTGAACTTTCGTAATTTGTACTCGTGATGCAGAGCCCTGTGTTCGATCTCAACGTCTTACTGGAATATGTAACCTAAACTGTACGTTGTGTCTAAAGCTGTGGTGAGCGGAGTGGCCGGCTAACTGAAATTATCTCTAAGCAGGCAATTCTGCAGCCAGCTTCTCTTTTCTGTGGCTCTGTCCGTCTTAATCCCGCTCAACCTGAACCCCTCTCCCAGGATTCAGGCACCAACTGGTCAATACAAGTTTTATAATTCAGGCTACATTAACCAGCGCTGGGGGCGTCATTTATCTTCTCACATGCATTTTCCTTTTTGAACGACACTGCGTAATTCAGCTTTTATGTATCTCCTTGTACAGCTTGTCACTCAAAGTGACAGTTAACAAACCCAAATCCATAAGATTTATGACTAACCGAGCTACCGAAAGAATATGAAGCGATTGGCATTCAACATGTGGACAACTACTGCAGACCGAGTGAACGCGAGCAGCGGAGCCTCTACATGTGCTTCACTCCCACTCATCCCCAGTTACTTTCATCTCCTTTCAGGCCCCTGAAGTTGTGGAGGCAACAACGGAAATAAAAATGTTGTGATTACGAGCTGTTAATGTCGAAAGAACAAGTGTGTCTTTATTTTTCCACATACGGTCTGGGCGTCATTAGACAGTAGACGTGTGTAGGCTAATGAAAGAAAGAATTTGGCTAAGAGTGCTGTCCTTTTCTTTCTAAATTTATTCATCCACCAAGGATTCAGCATCTACTACATTATAAAGCCCTCAAATAGTTGAGCACATTATGTTTTACACATCATTAGACAGACCAATAACATGCGGGGGAAACAGCAAATGGAGCAAACAGATGTGTTAAAAGAAAACATCTGAGCCATCTTTCTATGGTTTTCCTTGGTTTGTAGGGGAATCTTCTCATCTTATTTCTAGCTGTTAAAAATCTGCATGCTCATTATTAGTATTATTATTAGTAGTAGTATCCAATGATTTACAATAAATTATTATTTTTTGTAGTAGTATTTTTGTCATTACATTAATTTGGTGAGACAGGTCAGACAGATCATTGGACTATTTGTGTGTACACTAACTGTCTGTGTTTTCAAGCATTGATGTGGTAACCAGTGACAATATGACAATGGTTGCTTGTCCACCACACATTATGAGCCTACTGCCTCTAGCACCCCCTGCCCCCCCAGTAACCACCAGAAAGTTCAGGAATTCAGTTGGTATATTATGCCTTTTCTTGCGCAGGTTTGTTCACAGGATTGCGTCATGTTTTATTTTAAAATGGGCTTTTTCTTTGTGGTGTGGAGGCAAAGCACTGTTGTGTGGGGCAAAGGCACAGGTAGTAATACGTGGATGTCTTGCACAGGTCTTGCAAAATTACTTCCTAGAAGAAAATTCCACTGGCATTCTAGGCCTTCTGTCAGCTCGTGGGGGGATGGAAGGAGAGAGACACGCAGACGAAGAGAAGTAAAAGAGGGGGCAGATCAGAGGGAAGTTGTGGGGTGAGATTTTTTCGCTGTACTTGGAAAAGGGGGGAAAAACCGACTTTAATGACGGGCGGCGTTTGCACGGGCAGCATTGAATCATTCCACCTGTAAATTGCTGGCGGACGCTTTCATTCCTTCCTCTCCATTCTTTTCGCTCAAGCGTTCCAGCCATCTTTCCTCCCTGGGCTGGAACGGTCAGCCGAGCCGATTCAACCGCACGGTTTTCCCCTCGGACGGGGAGATGGCGAAAGACAGACCGTGGAAAAGAGACGCAGTCAAGCGCGCTCTGATGACAAGTTTCCGAGAAGCCCCGCATTTTCACGCGAAAACAGGCCCCTCCTGCAGATGGCTCTTCAGAGGAGAGACCGTGCTTTTAAAGCTGCAACCCATCCCCAGCACGTGCTGCTAAAAGACTTTAAACACACGTCTCGGTTTTGTGAAATCCCTGCCATAAGGAGTTCTTATGGTTTTTTTTATTTTTATAAAGTGATCCACAAGTTTAAATGGTCTTCTCTCTTTCGAGTGCATATAATTACAGGCCTTAATAGATCCTATTGTTTGTAGGTTTTTTCCCTGCCGCTGGCACGCTGTTTGTTGACGTCCTGTGGCAGCTCTACTTTTCGCCACGTGGTTATCGCGGCTCTGGGCTTGCCAAAGGAGTAGCGGAGGAACATCATATCTCACACACCCTTCAGCAGAGTGGCTGTGTGCTGAACACCAAACAGTGGCTTTGTAAATGTTTATACCTCCTCTGCAATTGCACTACTCTGATTATAAGGGCAATGTATGGAGGTCATGGCTGGGATCATGATGACTGTGTATGCGTGTGTCTGCGTCTGTCTGTCTGTCTGTGACTCCCTTTTTTTCATAGAAACTGTAATTGTCTCCACAGGACCAAGTTACTGTTGGCGAGAAATGCACCTATATTTCTTCTTTCTGACTGTCTCTTGCATGAGTGTGACCAGAGCTCCAGCAGTAGCACACGTACACACGTACACACACTCATACACATGCACACACTCAAGCGCACACACACACACACACACACACACACACACACACACACTTGGCTTATGGGGTCTGAGTACTAGGGTACAAGAGTCTACACTCTCATACACTGGGTCATACAATTCTTACACTTATACATACAAGCATAGACACACACTCACACACACACACATACATACACACACACACACATACACACACACACTTGGCTTATGGGGTCTGAGTACTAGGGTACAAGAGTCTACACTCTCATACACTGGGTCATACAATTCTTACACTTATACATACAAGCGTAGACACACACTCACGCAATGTCTTGCGCCCACATGCAAACGCGTGCACGCTCAGTGTACTGAAGAGGTCACTCAGGTTTTTTGTGTTGGATTTGACCTTGTGTGTGCATATGATTTCGGGCCCTTCCGCAGACCAGAATCCTCTGGCCCAGTTTCATTATGGACCACAGGGTTTCGCTCATTTAAACCCTCTTCAATTAGCCCAAGTGAATCAAAAATTGCTGATGGAAGTGTCAACACTAGACCCGCGGTCAACACACGGGAGGGAGAAGCGGGGTTTTGCGCCAGTCGGGGGGGATCTGAGCGCGGAGCCCCCTGTTGACGTTGCTTTCGTCTGGGCCACCCCCCAAAACGCACAGATGAGGCCTCCTGGATGCAAGGTGTTGGAAGAGTACCAAACCAAAGCCATGGCATGCTGGGAATACCCTCATTACCGCCCGCCCTTTACTGCTCCTGCATATGCGGCCATAAACCGCACGACTGCCGCAACAGCCCCCTTTCAAGTGTGGGAGCCTTCATTTTGGCCGATTGTGAAGTCAAGCTGCGTGTTGGATGTAACAGGCTTTAGTCACTCGGGGGGGTCAACATTGTTCATATATTGCACACACGCTGGTTTTTATTTGTTTATTTGCTGTGGTGACAGCCTTGTGCATGTGCAATGTGAATGGTTCTTCCTCTATAAGCTTTATCTTCTACAGGGATCAACTGTAGTTTCCCGTCAGGGAATTGAACTGGCCACGTTCTGGTTATGAGTGCAGGTCATTTGGCATTTTAAAGAGCATGACACATCACTTACACATGGACAGTTCAGTTCTGAGTCTTTCATGTGTGCAGAAAGCTCCGTTCTTAGAGCTCTGATGTACTTCACTGACAGGGTACTGTTTCTGTCCCAAAAACCACACACACTCGTGACACTGCTACAGCATGTGTTCTGAGATAACCGCAGTGAAGCTTATTCTGCATGTATTTTGCAATGGCTTCTATAATGTGTCTTTGTGTTCATTTTTAGGAGGAATGGTAATCGTTGGTATAGCTATGCTTTTGTGTAGATGTATGTGATGATCACTTCAGTGAAAGTGTGTGTGTGTGCAGCACGTGCGTGCCAGGCAGGCAGCCGGGCATACACTTGTGTGGTTTGGATACACTTCAATGTGGGAATTCTATTTGGGGTTCATTGTGTGTGTGTGTGTGTGTGTGTGTGTGAGGTGAATTTGGGATAACCTCCTGTATGTCTTTATTTTCACAGTGGATCAGGTTCCTGTGGAGTCTTATCAGATCCCACTCTCAGAGGCTGAGGTCCTGCAAGAAGGAAGTGATGTCACACTGGTTGCCTGGGGAACGCAGGTGGGTGAAAAGGCCACTGAGCCATACATTGTTCCTTCAAGTTCTCAGTCCAGTGACATTCACACCACTGGGAAGAGGGGGCTTACAGCCAAGTTCATTAAGCCCCTGTGTCTCCTGGCAGGCTTTCTCTGCGGGGGCTCGAGTCCAGTGAAACCCCCCATTGTCAGGCTGAGTGATATCTTGCAAAGGAGCGGCCGGGCTGGGTTCCCCAGAGAGCGCTAGAGGAACTCGCCCACCCATGGCTCTGTGCCGCTTAATTTTTTCTCTTTGCAAGGGGATTACCGCGTGAGAGGCTGCTTCTCACAAAGAGCCTTTCCTCACTTAACGGGCTAATCCCGGCCAAAGAGAGTCTAATATCGAACCTGTGCAGAATGAACTCTGTGCCTGTTGCAGCCCCCTTCCTCTGCTACAGGAAACGGTCTAAGGTAGTGCGCAGAAACGCATGCGTGGGGTACAGTGCAGGCTTCCCAGCACAGGAGTGAGCAGAGCGAGAACACTGGCTCATAGGGGAGAAAGCAGAGAGAGAGCAGAGAGAGCAGAGACAGAACACAGGCTCATAGGGGAGAGAGCTGAGAGAGAACACAGGCTCATAGGGGAGAGAGCTGAGAGAGAACACAGGCTCATAGGGGAGAGAGCCGAGAGAGAGCACGGGCTCATAGGAGAGAGAGCAGAGAGAACACAAGCTCATAGGGGAGAGAGCTGAGAGAGAACACGGGCTCATAGAAGAGAGAGAGAGCAAGAGAACACAGGCTCATAGGAGAGAGAGCCGAGAGAACACAAGCTCATAGGAGAGAGAGCCGAGAGAACACAAGCTCATAGGGGAGAGAGCCGAGAGAACACAAGCTCATAGGGGAGAGAGCTGAGAGAGAACACGGGCTCATCGGAGAGAGAGCAGAGAGAGCAGAGACAGAACACAGGCTCATAGGGGAGAGAGCTGAGAGAGAACACAGGCTCATAGGGGAGAGAGCTGAGAGAGAACACAGGCTCATAGGGGAGAGAGCCGAGAGAGAGCACGGGCTCATAGGAGAGAGAGCAGAGAGAACACAAGCTCATAGGGGAGAGAGCTGAGAGAGAACACGGGCTCATAGAAGAGAGAGAGAGCAAGAGAACACAGGCTCATAGGAGAGAGAGCCGAGAGAACACAAGCTCATAGGAGAGAGAGCCGAGAGAACACAAGCTCATAGGGGAGAGAGCCGAGAGAACACAAGCTCATAGGGGAGAGAGCTGAGAGAGAACACGGGCTCATCGGAGAGAGAGCAGAGAGAGCAGAGACAGAACACAGGCTCATAGGGGAGAGAGCTGAGAGAGAACACAGGCTCATAGGGGAGAGAGCCGAGAGAGAGCACAGGCTCATAGGAGAGAGAGCAGAGAGAACACGGGCTCATAGAAGAGAGAGAGAGCAAGAGAACACAGGCTCATAGGAGAGAGAGCCGAGAGAACACAGGCTCATAGGAGAGAGAGCCGAGAGAACACAAGCTCATAGGAGAGAGAGCCGAGAGAACACAAGCTCATAGGGGAGAGAGCCGAGAGAACACAAGCTCATAGGGGAGAGAGCTGAGAGAGAACACGGGCTCATAGGAGAGAGAGCAGAGAGAGCAAGAGAACACAGGCTCATAGGGGAGAGAGCCGAGAGAGAGCACGGGCTCATAGGGGAGAGAGCAGAGAGAGCAAGAGAACACAGGCTCATAGAAGAGAGAGAGAGCAAGAGAACACAGGCTCATAGGGGAGAGAGCCGAGAGAGAGCACGGGCTCATAGGGGAGAGAGCAGAGAGAGAACACGGGCTCATAGGGGAGAGAGCCGAGAGAACACAGGCTCATAGGGGAGAGAGCTGAGAAAACAAGCTCATAGGGGAGAGAGCCTAGAGAGAACACAGGCTCATTGGGGATAGAGCGGAGAGAGCAGGAGAACACAGGCTCATTGGGGAGAGAGCAGAGAGAACACAGGCTCATAGGGGAGAGAACAAGAGAATATAGACTCATAAGGGAGAGAGCAGAGAGGTGAACACACTGAGTTGCTAACCTTGCTGTTTATATATGCATATTTATTCTGCTGTTTAAAACATAAAAACTGTAGAGTTTTTCAGAGAGGGCCACAGGCATGAGGTCAGCGATTTGTTGAACCCTTGGATGGAGCGGAGGCTCTTAATCTCACTTTACACATGTCTCTCTCTTCTGCGAGCACTCTCATCGCACCAAGACTCATCTGTTTTTCTTCGACCATTACTAACAGAACATGCGTGCACATGAACACGCACGCACGCTTGCACACTCGCCGGGGGCACCCACAGCCACTGGAGCTACAACGGATACACAAGTCATAAAGCCATCGTCTGAAGCCAGCTGTCTCATACTAATGATTTATAAGGGGTTGTTATTATCTTCATAGCCAGTTGTTACTTGCCAATAAACATTTGGCATTGCCAAACAGCGTACTTTATTTGTGTAAAGTGTGCTTTTTGTGGAAAGAGGGAAAAAAAGATTCTTCTTATTTTTTTATTTTTTTTTATTTAGTTTCTGTACTTTTCTGGCCTTATTGTAACTTTACTCACATGACTTTACTTACTTATGTGATTACTTCCATTTGTACACTCTAGGCCTAAAGTGACCTGCAAAGGCCAGAATGCTGCTTTGGTGGTCTAATGTCAGAAAATGGTCATAAAAGACCACGTAAGAGGCACATTACAGATAAGAGCAGTCCTATCATGCACTTATCACAAAGAGTGGCAGTTTGGCTGATGTAATTTACCTGACTTGTTTGCTGAACTTAAAAACAAAGTTGGAAGTAGAAGAACTGACTGCAGAGCGACTATATAATCTGTCTGATGACCTCTGATGACCTTCCTGGTGACCTCTGACCTCACCCCACAGGTCCACGTGATAAAGGAGGTTGCTGCCATGGCGCAGGAGAAACTGGGCGTGTCTTGTGAGATTATCGACTTGCAGACCATTCTGCCCTGGGACTCTGAGACTGTCTGCAAGGTGACGTACGCACGCACGTGCACACACACACACACACACACACACACACACACACACACACACACACACACACATACGACCATCCATTTGCTCTCTCACCCTGCCTCTTTGTTTTCTCCCCCCCCCCATCTTCCACATCACAATCGCCGGGACAACAGTTAGAGGGTAGAGGTACTCGTAATATTTTGTGAAGTTGTTCGCTGTTGAACAGTCACGTCAATACGACTGGACATCGCACCACGACGCAAGGTAGAGAAGGAGGTTCGAATTCCACAGTAGACGCTAGATTCCTTGTAAATCTCTCCTTCCATCTTGACGGTTTCTGGCGAGGTCAAGGAAAAGTTGCAAGGAAAGGAAAAAGGAGCTATTTTTTTGACTATTCAAATGCAGCCGTTGACTGCCGGTTGAAGTAACCAGGAGAGCAATCACAGCCTCATGCTTTTATAAGATGGTTTGGATTTCAAGATACTCCTGAACTTTGAAACGGTGATAAAATCTTTTTTTTAATAATTTTTTTTATTATAAATGTGCTGCAACTTCTAACCTAACAAAGCCTTCCTTTTATGCTGCGGCCAGCAGAAATTCGGAGATGAACCCCCGACATCTTGTCTGCATATGACTCGTTGGGTCATGAAACGCATTGCAAATCGCCCTAGGGACGGAGACACCACTCTGAAGCAGCGTGTATTGTTTTTGTTTTGGAACATGGATTTTGGGACGGCTTTCTGGAAAATGTTCAGTATGAATTTTATGCTGCCGTTTTATTGTGTGTTTTTAAAAGTCCTTTTGGGGCTGCACATGACACAGTCAGCAAGCACTGGAGGGCTCCCTGTTGCCAAGAAAATCTTATAACAGACGTTTAAGGCACAAAATGAAATTGCGGTCGGAGGGTAGTAATTTAATACCAAGCCCTATTGGCATGGTTTGCATATATTATTGCTTTGGCACGAGAGCCGCGAAGCTAAGGCGTTTGGTTATGCGCTGTTTTTTCACACGGCTTTTCAAATACACGTGGTGTTTTATAAGTGTCACGCTGTTAAACAGGCCCTATGAAACAGAGCTGCATGCAGCGCCGTAACGGTGTACCGCTCCCGGTATCGGTTTGGAATCACCTTGCCGATCATCCTTTCCCTGTGCCGGAAAACCTGCTCCGCCATCAGGCAGACGGCTGTGCTGCCTCCCTGGCCGTTGGTGTCTTTTGTTCGTTCCGTCGCTACCACGACGAGCCAGGCAGCCATCCAGCTTTTATAAGTTCAGTCATTAAAAGTTTCTGTGTCCCCGCCAGTTGTTTCCACTATGTTATATAAGCAGGCGTTACAAATGAGCTGTTATTGGGATAACAGAAAGTGAACCATAATCTGCATAATTTTCTGTTGAGGTGAATGATTACGTAGGGATCTGATAAGCAGGGGTGGTTTATCGCTGATTGAGTGCAGTTATGGTTTCCAGCTACATTTCTTACCCAGATGTGCATCAGAGCTTTAATAAGAGAAAAACAAACACTCGGATGTATTAAAACCTCACGTATGGTTTCTAAATTCATCTAAAGCAGTCGCCAGAGGTCTTTAGAAGCTTCAATGTGCTTCAGTGACTGGATTCACTCGAACAATAGAACAATACTGTTCTTGTGAATGAGAGGTAAAACTAAATCGTTTCTGAAAGTGTGGTTGGTTTTTTCCTCAAAAAAGAAAAAAGAATTTACCCCATTATTGTAATTTTGTACAAGTGTATGCACACACACACATACACACACACACACACACACACACACACACACACATACCCATTATTAGGACTTTGGTCAATGGAAACATCTGTTTTTGGGTAATGAAAAATAAGAAATAAGCTCAAGGAAAACATTTGATTCGACAGAATTTGAAAATATTATATTATAAGGTCTTCCAAAACAAGGTCGTACACAAAGGCAAGTCAAAGTTTATGCCAACAACTTCTCCGAGCAATAGTTTCTTATATATATATATATATAGTTATAGTCAAGCCGGAAAGTCTGAATACCCCTTTCACCTTCTCCACATTTTATTACATTACAGACATATTCTACAATAGATTGAGTTCATTTTTTGTCTCAGAATTCTACACAAAATAGCCCATAATGACAAAGTGAAAACATGTTTTTCGAAATTTTTGCAAATGTATTAAAAATCGAAAACTGAAATCTTTAATTTACATAAGTATTCATAACCTTTGCTTTAACATATTTTTAAAGTATCATATTTAATATTTGGTCGCATATCCTTTGCATGCTGTTACTTCCTGAAGTCTGTGACCCATCATCATCAAAAGACTCGATATCTTATTTCCAGGTACTGTTACAAGCGATACTATAAGCGCTTTGCATTTGAATGGATCTCTATGGGAATTGGGGGGTGAGACTAGATTCAGCTGTAAATTACACTGGTACAGTATGGAACACATGGCTGGCTAAATGGCTGTAAGTCATCAAGGGTCTGAGCTATCGAACAAGCCCCAAACCATCACTCTGTTGCCAGATATGGAGTAGATGTGGATGGATCACTGCAAGGGTTATTTTTCCTGACTCATTTTCCTATAGAACTCTATGGGGAAAAAAGTCTTAAAGGGATCCATCCACATCTACTCCATATCTGGCCGCAGAGTGATGGTTTGGGGCTCGTTTGATACCTTAGACCCTTGATGACGTACAGCCATTTCGCCAGTCATGTGTTCACTTTGTATGGGCTATTTTGTGTAGAATTTTGAGACAAAAAATTAACTCAATCTATTGTAGAATATGTCTCTAATGTAATGAAACGTGGAGAAGGTGAAAGGGGTATTCAGACTTTCCGGCTTGACTGTATATATATATATTTATATATATATATATACTGTATATAGTTTTTCCTCATCATAACCTTTGTGATATTTCTTCCCATTTTCCGTGAACAGGTTTATTACTATGTTCATTGTCAGTGTTCAATGGATAAAGCAGATTGAAAGAAGCAGATTCTCTTGATACCACACTAGAGATAGGACATAATTTCAGATATCCACTCATGTAGCTGACTATTTACTTGATTAAGATTCATTAAGTACGTTGCTCCCAACCCACTACTTCACATTTCCAACCAGTTTTTCTAATAATGCACACATGAGAGGGTTAATCTCTTTTGCCATATAGTTTAATTTAATGGAGCACTTTCGCCTTTTCTTCATTTTAAATTTGGCTGCACTGGTTTATGTCAGTGATTGCAGTATACAGATTGATTTTCTGCAGTTGAACCACATCAGTGACCAGCAGCAGCCACTAGAGGTCATGGTTTGCCCTTTTGCCAAGTGTGGGATGTGGTTTTTTTGTCCATGGTTTACTCTACCCAGCATTCTGAGGGGAAACTGTGACACATTTCAAGTGGAGTATTTCTCACAAAATGCTGTCTTTCAGAAAAGTTTCCATATTAGGTCAGCTCATCATCATAAACCACCCTGTCTGTTATTATTTTCTCTATATGAATATTAAAGAATTATGACATTGTGTGACTGGAAAAAAAAAAAATCTAGATCTTTATTATGGCCTTTTTATACTTCATTTTCTTACTTTCATGAATATTCACAAGAACCTCAAGATATTCAGTGGCTATAGTTGAACTGGTGAGTTGTACACACTCACACTGACTACCCTGTATTTTCCCTGACTGGAAATCAATGCGGAATAATGAACATGTTTTTTTACAGTACAAGACACCGCAGGACAGACAGGATAGTTTTTTCAGATTGTGTACAGAGAGAACAAAAAATTATGGAAGCAATTTCTTGCTGCCATCTTCACAGTCCAGGCTAAGTAGTAGGTTTAAAAGTTATTCTATTCTATATATATTTTATGAATAGCCATTAATAGGATATGTGAGCATATGTGTATTTTCCCTTTAGCTTACAGTATAATTTAAAATAAGCTAAGCTTATTAGAATCCTCGATAAATGTATTATTTTTATAGATTGCACGAATGGTGCATAACTCACTCGTAAGAAAATATGTTTTCTATGAGCGAGAACATATACATATTATGTACATTTACTATATTATTACATGACCTTTAGGCTGGCTTGTTCTTCACAGTAACAAAACTGGTTATTTACTGGTGCATACCAAGTAAACATGATTTGATTTAATGGCTTTTATATTTATTTTTATGTAATGTTGCACTAATATTGCTGAGAGAACAGTGTTTTTATATCATCTACAGATTTGTTTACATTTTAGACTTTTATATTTTTATGCACCGCCAAGGATTGTCACTCAATTTCGTTGTACTCCGTGCAATGACAATAAAGGTATTCTATTCTATTTTGTTGTCCATCATCATGCCTTGAAATCACAATAGACTACCTTTTTCTTCACTTTGCCAGATGAAAATAGTTTAATGTGTACTTTCCACTGGAGAGTACTCTTTGAATTAGATATATATTTTTTTTTTTTGGAATGAGCCAGTTTTGTTGACATTAATCAGACTTCTAATAGAGAAGGATAATTAAGTGAGAAAGATGTGTTAATCTCAGGAAGTATTAGTACTATTAGAGGTTGGTGTGAAAGTCAGCACTGGGGCGTTCTGTGTTTGTTGACATGAATTCAGCCAGGCAGAGAAAGTATGGGTACAATTCGGAGTGTCAGAGAAAGTATGGGTACAATTCGGGGTGTAGTTTTATTTGGAGGAGCTGCTTTTCTGTGCGTTGTGTTGGCATACGGCTTTCATATTGCCCTTAATGTGTGTCTGTTATGCCTTTGTAATCTTAATGAGCGTGGTGTCACTGTGCTCAGCTCTGCCAGGAAATCCACAGAACTTTCAGGGTTATTTCAGCCATACAGAAGTGTACAGGCCCAAAAATGTTTTTAGGGCACTCTTGTAGCACTACTTGAGAATTCTTTCCCTTTGAATTTTCAGTGCCTCAACCACCCTGACAGCATCCCTCATCTTTATAAATCACAGCCTGCAAACCTTGTTTAAATGGTTTGATTGATCAAATCTGGCATTCATAATTCTCCATTTTTTTTATGGCCCCCATGCTAGGTATGTCAAACCACAACACTTTTGCTGTTGGCTCATTTCTGACTAATTTTGAAGTACACATGCTGTCATTTCCCAGAAACAGTGCACACACACCATGAATATCAGGTTAAAGTGCAGAATGTCAGCTTTAATTAAAGGTTATTTACATCAATTTCGGGTGAACGGTGTATGAATTACAGCCCTTTTAAACATAGTACCCTCCATTTTTTTTAACGGAAAGAAAAAGCAGGGAAGCATTAGAATCATAATCCATGGTTAATAGTATTATTTGAAATTGTGTGTGGTGTCCGGCCTTGAATCGCTTGCCTTGATTTATCGTGACTTCGTGGTTAATAAGATGTAAAGTGCATTACCAGGTTCTGCATGTTAGTGGAAAATGGGAGTCATGGGTACGGGAGTCAACGGGAGTCATTTCCAGAAAATAAAGACCAATTAACTCCTAGAAATGCTGTGAGTCAGTGTTGTGCGTGTTTGTGAGAGTTCACCACTCCGGCATGTCGTCATTAAAACACCCCTGTTAGAATATGTCATTTTTAGACTCTTGATTTCCTGCTGTAATGATCCCAGGGCTGGTAATCAGCGATGCGGGAATCTAAATATAACGCACACTGCTTGTTGACAAAGGGAAGTGGCTGAGATTGCAGGAAAATATAGAAAAGCTGTGTTTTTCTGCCGTCTGGGGCCATCCAGTGAACACACTAGGCGCTCATAGGATAAACAGAAATGGTTGGTTGGGTTGCCAGACCCACGAAACGATGCTACAGTGTGGAAAGTTTTCTCAGGGGTTCCATGCAAGTTTGTGAAAAGAAATCTGAGGTTTTAATGCTGAGGAGGACCAAACGTGGCCTGGAGGTGCCCCGAATTGCATGGCCTGTCTAAAGAAAGATCCGGAACTGTCGGGCTGTTTGTTGTGTTGTGGTTACATTTGAAAGTTTGGCCCACGCCTCAAAAGCTATTTTTGTGTTTCTCTGTGTTTGTTTTTTATAGTTGGATCATTTATTTAAAAGAGAAAACAAATAAAATTCTCACACTCAAAAATCTTATTGAGTACTCGGTGTGATCATGACGGCTTGTCAGATGATTGTAGTCTGGGAATTTCACTTCGGAAAACAAACTTCCTTTCTTGTTTTTTTACTTCGCTTTTCATTCACACATAGTAGCACTTCCTTCTCCATTTCAGTATGTCCCATAGAGTCCCCCCTGAGGACTGGAACATAGTTCTTTCTGCTACAGGTGTTGATCCATTCCATGTTGTACTAGTGAGATGAAAAAAGAAGAAAGTCGCACTCTTTATGATCCCATCATTTATTAACGATGTGGTAACAAAAAACCAAAGCCTCTGTCAGGGTTACGGAAATGAGGTAAACCAGATGATTCATATACATATGTGAAATTAGTGGAATAAGCAGCAGGTGTGTGTGTGTGTGTGTATGTGTGTATTCATGCCTTATAATGTATACCTCATTCAATTGCAATGCATCGCTATAAAAAATACAATGAATGCATACATGGAAAGCACTATTATAAGTAAATAAAGGTCATAGATGGGGTCTCAAATGAAAATTCTCATCGAGTCCATTAGGAGCCGGCGTCTCCTTGCGTCGTATTACTTGCATACGTTTTACCGCGGGGCAAGAGATTACATGTGACAGTAGTTTTGCAGATTATACCCATGATAGGAATTTTCTTTTCCGACTGTGACTGTCTCAAATATTGCCATTTAGTTGCGCTATTGCACTGCGTGCGCGCACCACATTTGTAGTTTTTTTGGCGTATAGGTGCGAGAAGTGTCTTGTTAGGAGACGGGGGTAAGTCTGATTTAACTAGAGCGTCCTCAGTATTCCTTCCTCGTTGAACTCATTCAATGCCGGAGTGTTCTGGAACACTAAGGCTCAGCAGTGCCTAGCCAATATGGCTGCTGATATTCTACATTTTTAAATTGGTCCTGTCAATGTGCAAACATCTAAAATGCATTATTTTTTCTATTGAACAGACATTATTAGTTAGTAGTGATAGTAGATGCACATGATGGCACACCACTGGTTCACTTCACTATGAGAGCAAGCAAGGTTAAATATAATGATATAATAATAATATTTTTTTTTTTCAGTTTCCATTTCAAAAATAAATCTCAGCTCATCATATATCATGGAAAATGAAAAATAAACAAAATAATAATAAATTTGTATAGATATGTATATGAGACGTGTGTCTGAGTGTATTTGTTTACTTTGTTCAAAAGTTTCAAACGGAACAACACAAAACAAAAAAAAGTAACGTATATAACACAAAATAAAGTAACGTGGCGCAGAAAAATACAAATTGACCGGGACCCCCCCCCAGGTTGTTTTAGGTGGTCTGTGGTTTAAGGTGGATTTTTTTAAATTATAAATAAAAATACATAGAAAAATAACCATCAACGATACCGCCCCGACCAATACCATTGCCCAATCCGATCCCTTTTTTCCTTTTTTTTGCGCAAGTTGAGTAAAAAGCTTTGAAAAAAAAGAAATTGAGCTTTTTTTTTTTTTTTTCATTTTTTCCCCTTATTTGAACCCCGGGATTCAGAAGCACGCTCATCCACACAACTGTGCACTCATCCAACAATTTCAGGAAGTAAACCGGAATTAGTTTAAGAGCGGGACATATTATGAACTAAAAAATCTTTTACTTAATTCTATCTTTATTCATGATCTACACTTTGTAACCATCGTCATATGTAAACTGATTGATATACTCAATAAAAATAAAAAATATATTACAAACTATTTCTAAAAAGTATTTTCACTAGTTTGGAAAGAGTCTTTGCAGGATTTCTTTCGCACAGTGCTTGCAAAATGAGGCACATAGTAGACAGGGGTCTGAGTGGATGGGACAGGGAACAGGGATCGTATTCAGTCACGTATTCAAGTAAAAAGAAAAGCAAATCCTGCAGTAAAAGAATGTCAGTATAAATTGGTCTGTTTAATTTTTTAAACAGGAATTATTTACCGGTATAGCAGTGTAAAGACTGCTGTGGTCCACGTTAGTTGCCCTCGACACTTCAGACCGTTTACCTTTTTGTCGACCGCGGCACTGAATGAGTTAAATAGGAAAGTGGATTCCTGAAAACAATCAGAATTTTTTTTATCAGATTGTAAAATAGGCCAATGTTTTCTAAGAATACCCTTGAATTTTTCTGAGCAATGTGTATATTTTGTACAGACAAAATCGAGTTTCTTTTTTATTTTGGATTAGACATCAGCAGTACTAATGAGAACCACAAATGTATTCCAGACTTTTACAAGAGCACAGACCAGCCTTCAGTAGATCCAGTCCAGACTTTACCAGAGCACAGACCATCCTTCTGTAGATCCATTCCAGACTTCGCCAGGGCACAGACTGTAGAGCCTTTTCATGATTCCATTCCGGGCTTTACCAGTGGATTAGTTGAGTCAGTTGTGGAAATGTTTTTTGTTTGTGAAGATGGCGTACTCTTAGCCAGTAGTTGGAATGACTCAAAATCAGGCAGCGGGACTCCTTATTTCCATGCAAGGTTTACCTTTATAAATGTTCTTCAGGCCCCTCAACCATTCCTGTGGACGCCACACTTGTGGAACTCCTCCAAAGCAAATGCTTGGGGTTCTGCCGGGGTTTCGTCACAGTGGGTAAAGCTGCAAAATTGGTGTGCGTTCTGCAGTTATGATCCTTTCTCGTGTTGCAGCATTGGACATTGGGCTGATTTTGGTCCCAGCATACAGAGATGGAGGTTAAGGGGCTTGGACTGATTTGGGTTTGGACTGTTTGTCGGTTTGGCTTGTTAGTGTGATTTTTATGTCCCTGTGTGGTGGAAGATATGGGGCTTGTGTAAACCAGCTTCCATCTGTATGTGGGCTAGGAATTGAGATGGTTTTGACCCATTGTCTATCTCTTTGTGTGGCTATGTATGTGGCTCGTTTAGTGGGTTAGTATGCCTCTGGTTATTCATGGTTTCTTTTTTAAACTTTTTGTTCTGAATACATCTTTAGTGAACAACATAAGAAGGCACAGACATGTTCTTCTGAAGTCTGTCGATCTTAAATGTTTTAATCAGACCCGGCAAAGATCATATCCCTGTGTTCTCTGCACACAGCCATGATTTGGCGGCGTGTCCTTGCGCGAACCCCACACACCATGTGCACGCCATGCCCACCGCGGGCCCCTCACCAGAGACGCACATGTGCTGATGAAACGGGAGGAAGCCGTTTTTACAACCTGAAGCGAAAACAGGCAGGAGAGTAGCGGACCCTCCCACAAGGGGGTTTGCTCGTTTCGTCATGGAATTCTCTACCGTAGGATTTACTGCACAATGATTCTCCACAATAGACTGTTATTATTCTATCCTTAAGGATAGTTTATTGCATTATATTTGTAACACTATTGATTATGATTATTCATTTTTTATTAATTTGCCATTCATTTATGAATGATTCCCTTGTTCTTAAAGGCCCAAAAGTAACTTTTTTTTACTTGGTTTTCAGTTGATGCACCAACACAAATTTAAGGAGCAGCAAAATATTTATTATTTAGGAAGAGCAGACATCACTGTTGACGTGGCATAATTGCTGGAAACACATACAGTAGCTGTCAGAATGGTGATTTGCTTGTGATTTTTCCTGAATTGAGAAAATTGTGAGAAACAATGCAAATCTGTGCAGTTATGAGCATTTTTGGTAGCTTGGGTTACCATCAGCAGCCAGGGCAGATAAACAGAAATGCTAGTTTGTCCGCACTGTTCTCACACTTTCGTTGCTAAAATTATAACTACGTAGATTAGACCAGGACTAATATTTGTGGTTGCACAAGTCTATGTAGATTAGACCAGGACTAATATTTGTGGTTGTACAAGTCTATGTAGATTAGACCCGGACTAATATTTGTGGTTGCACAAGTCTATGTAGATTAGACTAGGACTAATATTTGTGGCACAAGTGCTTTGAATTTTATTTCCCAGGTCGCACCATTTCAATTAAAATTTCATATGCGACCAAAACTGTTGCAATTTTGAGCCCTGTTCTTAATCGTAGGATTATTAACTCCGCTATAATAATTTTTTTGTGCACTATTTAATTTATGTAACGTTCTTTATTGTGGGGCACTTCATTGCTTTTCAGTTATGTACCCTACATAAATACTCCTGTACTATTTTTTAATGATAATTACTGCATTTCTTGTACTGTAGAGCAATTTGTCATGGGCATTATGTACACAATAACTGCTGTATGACTATGATTCTTTATTGAATGGAAATTAGCCTCTGTAGTAGTTTGAAAGTGAGCACATAATGCAAGACTTTAGTGCTCTTGAAGTGTGTTTGCGTTCAGGGCCCAGTCTGAGTAAACGGGGGACAGATGATGAGCTCTAAGAAGTATGGGCAGTTTGATTGGTTGGAGTTGGTTAGGGTTAGGGTCATGTGTTGATTGCACATGACGGTTCATATGAAGTCCATAAGGGGTTTGTGAGACTTCACTCGGTCATGGCACTGGATCGGCATCATTTTAAAGCCACTTAAATATAGGAAGAGGAGTTTACTGCAGGATTCAGTTCCTCGGTCCCTGGGTCCATACTTTACACGTGCGCTGAAATAGCATAGTCATGCATTGCACACTTTGCGCATAGTCACGCACACTCTGAGACACACACAGACAAGCTGTTCTGTAGTTATCAGGCTCCAAGTCTACAGGCTGAATGATGGGTCCTTGAACTTGATCTTTGCTGCTTACCTGGGATCAGACTTTAGTCAAAGAAATTAATGAAAACTTCTGGCCCACCATGATGGGTTTGCAAGGCGAGGGTCATCTGTTTGAACCCCGCCCTCACCTCAACACGGCTGCTGTCCCGTGAAGCGGAGGCTCTTGATCTGATGCAGGTCAATCAGTGGAAATACAACTATGTAGTCGCCCCAAATATATAGACCTGTTCCAGGATCAGTGAAACTCCAACAGTGCAGACGCCAGTTTGTGTAAACCTGTTTTAAGTTAATTGTAATCATAATACATCCAACTACAGTATGTAAACCCATTCCAGGAACAATTGAGCTCCTGCCGTGTGGATGGCTAATTATATAGTCTTGTTCCAGGAACAATGGAATATGTGAGCACATCGGGAAGAGGGTGACCGTGTGGCATGTTTTCTATTTATTGTCATGTTTTCCAATAGTTATTTTGTTGTAAATATACTGTTTTGATCTTATGCAGCTTACTGATGGCCATGACAATCGTCTTTAGCATCTGTGATTTAATGAACACCCCATAAGTCTTCTGCGTATTGGAAGTGTCATCTCTTGGCCTCAGCTCCCATTAAAACGTTTCATAGTCCTGGGCCTTTCGCCTCATGGTGATGCAAGGCTTTTGGCTCAGACCGGTAATGAAGGCTGAAGTCATTTAAGGGCACATACTTTGCGCGTGTGTGTGTGCGCGCGTGCGCGTGTGTGTTAACGACCTCTGTTCGTTAGAGCTAATGAAGATGCGTCAATTGGCAGAGAAGGAGGCAGATACAAGGCAGATGCTGTGTTTTTACAGCGCCTGCCTGCCCTGTTCCACACAGGAGCAGTTGTGTGGGGGGGTGGTACTATGCCATTTGAATCCCAGGCTTAAGGGTGCCCCTCCTGTGAGGTCAACCTTATTAAACAACCACATTGAAAAACACCAGGAGCAAAAGCCATTTTCCGTTTACTCTGTCCGGGGTTAGGCACAGTGAAGCAAAGCACGTTGAGACGAGCGAGTTGGCGGTACTGCGGTACAGCGAGCAGTCACATTACCACCGCTCAGGATGCCAGTATTCCCCAAAGCTCTGCATTTGCAGCTTCTAATTGGATAAAGTGCTAGCTGCCATGAGTCGGAAGAATGATGGAAACCTTGTGGGGAAACAAGGATGAATAATCAGACACTCCTTATATCATCATGCAGGGGCTGTGGCTCTGCTTATCAGACAGACACTCCTTATATCATCATGCAAGGGGCTGTGGCTCTGCTTATCAGACAGACACTCCTTATATCATCATGCAAGGGGCTGTGGCTCTGCTTATCAGGCTGATATGAGCATTTGTGGAAAACAATAAGGGCAGAGATTTGGAGGCCATAAATGTATGTTTTGCCCTTATGGAGCTGGATCTAAGTGAATGTGTACGTAGTGGACATACACCAGTACTACATCAAAGAGCCTTCAGAGATCAACTTGTATGACCAAAAACCACATAACATTCGTTTTGATGCAATATGTGCTTTTCTTTAAAAGCACATTTTTGGTAATATTTAATAATAACTTATTTTTTATTCTTTATGTAACTGTCTTGCTCAGCCAACTTCAATAGGAACCATGTAATCATGGCGTTTGCCAGTATTGGGTCATTCGTCCGCAGGGGAAGACTGGCTGTACTTCTCTGCATTCAGGGCCAATCCCATCAGCAGTCACAGGGCATGTAGAGACGCCCTGTACTGCCAGTCCAGCATGATGAACGAGGAGGTGAACCAAGAACCACAAGCCCCAAGCTTTAAACTCAAGCCATAGGTTTATTACATTTGTGAAAGTTTGCCGTTCAGCAGCCCCCCCATCCAATGTCGATCTAGTGGCTGTTGTTTATTTATTTTTTTATTTTTTTAATGGGGGTGGGGAATATTTATGAAATATTTATGAAGTGTTTTGCTAAATTAGTTCAGTCTGGGACCCTAACAGTTGTTGTGTTTTATAAGTTTAATTTTACATCGTGTTTACAATATGAAAAATCCCATAAGAACAATTTCATTAAACTTTCCTCTTAGCTTTGTTCTAGTATAAAATTTGTATTAGTCTGTTAGCGCACGTATGTGCATGCGTGCGTGTGGTGTGTCCTCCTGAGGGTGTGTGTATTTTTGTGAACAATTCAGCAGATCAAATTCAAAGGATGAAATTACAGGACAAATTTAGCCTTTTCATTATGTTTCAACTTTTTCTTGGCAATATTCAGGAAAATAAGTAGTTGGCCAAAACATTATTTTCCATAAACAGGGACTTTTTTAGTTGTGGGTGTTTCAGGAACCCTTTAGGAATTAGTTTTCTGTGAAGCACTCAGAGCTGGCAGTCTGTGCACGGGTGGGCGTGTCTCCTGTGTGTAATGAGTCAAGGTGCTGTAGTGGGGTGAGCAGAAGCTGCTTGTGGGCAAGGGATTTCCATGTTGATAAAGTCCAAATGTTCATCAGATAGAGGCCAGTAGAAAAACAGGCCTTTAAAAAACACTGTGTCACAGATGGTAATTATTGAAGTTCTTTGAAATGAACTTTATCCGCACACTTTCTGGACTATGAAGTACAATCGCGCTGTGGGAAATATAAGCTCTCGCCGCACGATGACGGAGCGTGTTAACCCCGTCCTGTCTTTAGAGCATACGGACGTGCCACAGCGAAGGGGCTTTTCTGGCGGCTCCGGGTTCGAGAAGGGGAACCGGAGCCATCTCACTCACACGCACATAGGCGTAGGGGCCTGGAAAGCCAAAACAGTGTGAATGTGTTCCAGACGCAGGGGCACCGGGCGGACACGCGGAATCTACTGGAACGTGACACCAGGCCTCTCAACACCACGCAACACATTTACTTAATGAATCATTTAATCTCTTCAGTAAGTGCTTTCAGGTGCAGATGTGACGGGCCGAGTGAGTGACCTAGTGAGTGACCAAGTGAGTGTGGGGGCGCAAAGTGAGAGACAGAAGGTGAGGGGAAGGAAGGAAGGAAGGAAAGAAGGAAGGAAGGAAGGTAGGGGGGAGTGAGGTGTCGGGGGTTGGAGGCAGAAGGGTTGCATTAGCTTCAGGTCACCACTGGGTCAGTAAATCAAGCTGCCAGGAGATGCAGCATCCCAGTTGGACCTCCAGAGTGAAGTACATCTGTAATTCATAAAGATGTGTTTGGCAAGGTAATGCAAACAAATAAATAAGATAAACAAAGCTTTGTTCGAGCTTTGAGTTCCTTTTGTCACCTTTTGGTAGTGTGGTGTGCCGTTGATTGACAGTTGTTTGGATTGGGCTGAAGAATAGTGTGTGAAAGAGTGAAATTGTAGGACAGGTATGGAACCAAACAGCCAACAGTAATGCTTTGTTCTCACCGGCTTGCTTCCCAAATGTACCATAGTTTAAAAAGTAGTAAAAAGTTTGTATATATATATATATTACATTTGGTATGTTTCTTGTGACCATGTGTGCGCCTGTCCATGGCCACTTCTGTTCGAAACCACTAAAGTATTTTAGAACTTTTTACCAATATGAGGCTTCTTATCTATTTCTGTCTCTTGATTAGGGCTGTAAAATTAAATGTGTTCGACATCTTAACTCTCCATTTCTTAATGCCATCAAGTCGTTTCCCATAATTCCGATTTCCACAAAGTGCACATGTTGTGATTAGAATAGTTGGCCCTAGAAATGTCTGCTGTGACAAATGATGGTGGAGACATATAATCAGCAAGGTTGATATTTGAATAACACATGCCACATGTTGAGGTCAGAGGTGGACAAATCATAAATCCATGTGGTCGTCTTCTGGACTGACAAGCTGTCATATCTGGTATAAGTGCATGTCTATCATTTGTACAATCTTTATCCTTAAGTAAATGTTTTACTTGTTGAGAATTGTACTAATTCTAAAAAGTTTACAGTGTTTTTTTCTTTTCTAAAATCAGAAATAGGAGTTCAAAGAAATTGGACAAAAACAATTACATCACAAACTTAGCTCTTACTTTCTGCTTCACAGATGTATTTTTTTTCTGAACACTGTACAAAAAAACTAAAAGCTATTTTAATTAACTTAACTTTCTTACTGCTGTGGCCACCCTGCACTGTTCACAATATGCACCTTGGGGTCTCTCCCAGAGTAAATTCGAAGTCAGACAGTTCACGAATGTCTCAAAATAATTACTATAAACTAAAATTAACATATGTGGCGAGGCAGTCTGCTAAGCTGTTTGTTATCAGAAGAGCAATTCTACCCGCCGTTGGCAAGGTAGACCTATACTGTAAAGTCGACAGTTAGCTAGATAACATGCTATAGAATAGTACAGGTTTGGAAAACTAGCTATGTAACGTTTCACGCTGTTTCTTAAAACAATATCTTGCAATATTATCAGAAATACACCCACCTTATATCATGCCAGCATCAGATAAGATATTTCTAAGTGCATATTAATGTCGTTAAGCATTTCTTTAATATGGTTTCTTAATGCTTAAAATAATAATTTAAGGGCCATAGCCAGCCCCGTGCTATTTTAGCTCATTTTACGTTCAACGTTCATGGAGGCATATGCAGTAGGTGTGTCAATACAAGGCTGTGTTGTGTTATTTTCTCCTGGTGTTCCTGCACATCATTGCATGTCTGAACTGGAGGTATGCTTAATGATAGGGTAATAATGGACTGCTGTACATTGAAAGTGGACCTCTGGCCTTTTGGATATGGGGGGTGAGGGTGGTGTTTAAACTTTTTTCTAGACTACGTCAAGAGAGATGGTCGTGCTGCAGATGTCCGACTACTGCTGTCATGCGTGAGATAATTTGAAATTAGTTAAGGAAAATTTCAGGAATTCTAGCTGTGCTTTCCTGTCAAAATGCTAACCAGTGCTTTGACAGTCAGGAATTTCAAACTGCTTTTCTGATCAAGGGAGAACCAACAGGTTTTTACTAGTAAAGGCCCCTGGGCTGAACTGTGATATGTCAAAGTCTGGTACTCCTGGACACAAAACTGGTGTCCTGTGCATCCGGGCTCAGTAGAGAGAACTTTATTTATTTATTTATTTTTAATTGGCAGGTTTGGTCAGTGTCAGTTACAGAGTTTAGATTTGGCATTTTTCTTGATATTAGCTAAATATGCTAGTAAATATTTGTAATTAAATTTTATTTGTATCATACTTGTTTCTCTATTTTCTTTATGGTATCATTAAGTTAAAAAAAAATATATATATATATATTTTATTAGGGCAGTTTCTTTTGGCCTCTGCAATCTTTTTAGGTACTTCTTAGCAAACTAACCTGGCCATCCTGTTTTTGCCGTTTGCATCTTGCAGTGTAGCCTCAATAGTTCTGTTTATGAAGTCTTCAGCGGACAGCAGTCACTGATGGATCAATGTCTGCCTCCTGCATCTTGAAGAATGTTTCTGATTTGTCGGTCAGGAGGCGTTTGGGGGTTTTTATTCATTATGGTGAAAATCTTTCAGTCATCAACTGTAGAGGTCTTCCCTGGCCTACCAGGCCCTGTGCGATTACTCGGCTCACCAGTGCACTATTTCTTCTTGGTGTTTTTCCAGTTGATTTTGGTAAGGTTTAACCTTGTCTCTGACTTTTTTTATTTTTTTATTATTTCTTAGCCTCATAATGGCTTTCTTGACATTCATGGCACAACCCTGGTCCCCATGTATACAAACGCACACACAGGCATGTTGCGGCTCTTTGAATTTAATTGTTTCTTCATTCGTTTCTGTCTCTCCTTCAGCATTGGAGGCCTATAGTAATGAATTCAAACTGCGACATTACAAATCAGGATGTGATCAGGATGAGAAGACCCAGCCACATTAACAAGTCTCCTAAGCCACCCCACCATGGATCAGTGTGTTCACCCCCTGTCTGTGTGTGTGTGTCCATCTATCTGTCAGCAAGATGACTTTGAAAAGTTGCAGCTGAATTTGGATTCAATCACAGGCCTTATTGGACAGTAGAAAGAGTGAATTATGAGATTTTGCGGGTGTCACATTTGGCCTAAAGGATGATGGGGGAGGGACTCGGCCACTTTTTATTAAAATTGTTATTAATATTTTGTTGCCGTATTTCTCACTCTTTTGGGTCCAGTGCGGCACTGTTGTTTTGGAAACTGGGCCCTCATAAACGGCGGGCACAGTTCCTGTCTGAGGCCTGTGGGTGAAAGCTGCCAGTCGCAAGGTTTCTGCTGACCGAGGAGCACAGCGATAATATTTTTGGCATATCCTTAACATAGACCCTGGAAACAATCAGAGGGAAAATGGCAGCAGAAGAAAGGCTGGAGGCTAGGTTTTATCCCTCTCAATATTTATCACTAAATCCAATGTATGCAATTACAGCGTTAACACCAGTCACATGGGAGTTTGGCATACGGGAGAGATCATGTGCGCTCGCTAGCTTAAACATGGCGCTGTGCGTTCCACAGTTATAATATTTTGGTCTTTGTATCAGTGGAAAATTGTGGGGTCGCCTCTCCAAGCTCGTCCAGCTTTCCTCTTTGCAGTGGGCGAGAGTGCGAGCGTGAGCGTAATCCGAGCCCTGCCTGGAGACAGCGACCGCCACAGGCAACGCCTCCCGCTCTCGCTCGTGCTCTAACGCAGTCTGCAGACACTTACACTTGCTTTTTTCACAATCGTAAAACCTTTTCAAATTAAATGGCAAAAAACAATGGCAATATTCAACAATATAAAACAATATAATAATAATTAGTGACAGTGCTGGTAGTTGTGATTCTGATCTGGCTCTCTGATCTGTGCATGAGCGCAGGTGTAGACTGATGCACATGTTCTGGTGCACACGTGTTGCACACACACACACACACACAGCTGGCCAGGGGTCAGTGCAGAATATACAGAAATGACAGGCATGCTAATGCACAAAAGCTGTGTGTGTGTGTGTGTGTGTGTACGTGTGCATATGAGCGTGTGTATGCGTATATGCACGTGTGAGTGTGCGCGTGCATGTGCGCATAGGCGGTGTGTGAGCATAAAAGCAGATGACTGAAGAGAGAACCATAGCTCAGGAGACGTAGCTGCCAGCACAGATTATTTGGCTCGGCTCTGGTTAGATTGCTGACATTCCTAACTGTGTCACTGGTTGGAAGGAGAGCCAGGACTTACGTTTGCAAAACTCAGAAGGGAGCGATAAAATTTTTTATTTTTTTTAAACTGCTGAACAAATGGCTCTTTTATTCGTTTGAGGGAAAAAAAAAATATTTTTTCAAAGATGGGGGAAGGAAGGTGACATACGGTAGTCTAACACTGCTCAGTGCTAAAGATGTGCATGTGGGTCTCATGCGAGCAGTTTTCACAAAACAAGGGTCAAATCAAGCAAGCTGGTGGAGGCACAACTCGCCCAGTATAAACTGTTCACTTTCTCTAGAACTGAAACGCCACTGAAATAAGGTCATACTGATCATGGAAATGAAAGTGAACTGATTTCAGATTTTCAGCAGCACCCACCCCCCTCCCATTGTGATTGATGTCTGAGGAGAAGTTAAACCTGCCATTGAAACAGATACGTGTGTGTCCTGTGTCCTGACCTTGGCTTTCTTTGTCCCCTAACGTAAAGGCGGAGACGCCACTGGCTCGTTCCCATGGTGATTTTGGCCCGAGCGCCATGCGTAATTGCAAGGCAGCGTGGCGGACTCACTTCTGAGTCACAGGGCAGAAACCCAGGGTTAAAAGCTTTCTGCGAAGCTGTGATAGCTGCCGCCGGTCGCCCAGATCCGCAACGCTGGGAATTTGGTCAGGATTCACAAGCGATAAAATCCATCTGCACCAGGACAGGGGGAGAGTTGTGACCACTGCATTGACTAATGCCCTCTGGCCAGTTTCACTGCACTCTAATTGTGCCCAATAGGTTAAAATTTCACCCGTAGTCAGATAAAGATGCTTCCCGGCATGCTTGATATAAGCAGTAAGGTAAACCACTTTTACACCACTCCTAATGTTCCTATTAAGGTAAACCACTTTCACACCACTCCTAATGTTCCTATTAAGGTAAACCACTTTCACACCACTCCTAATGTTCCTATTAAGGTAAACCACTTTCACACCACTCCTAATGTTCCTATTAAGGTAAACCACTTTCACACCACTCCTAATGTTCCTATTAAGGTAAACCACTTTCACACCACTCCTAATGTTCCTATTAAGGTAAACCACTTTCACACCACTCCTAATGTTCCTATTAAGGTAAACCACTTTCACACCACTCCTAATGTTCCTATTAAGGTAAACCACTTTCACACCACTCCTAATGTTCACACCACTCCTAATGTTTCTATTAAGGTAAACCAGTTTCACACCACTCCTAATGTTTCTATTAAGGTAAAGTTTTTCTCCACACCAGACATACATAGGAAGGTAAACTCCATGCTAGATATACACAGTAAAGTAAACCAGTTTAATTCCATAACAGGTTTATACAGTAGGATTCACTCCACATTCATTTTCACTCCTCTTTATATAAGGCTGTTAAGGTAAACCAGTTACATTCTATCTAAGCCTATAAGGTACACCTAATTCCATACATGCACAGTAACACTTTCCAGGACTCCACAGAAAACTACAGTAAGCTTGCAGAAGTTTCATGGAGTAACAGTGGGTGGCAATCTGTAACTGGCTGTGGTTTTATGTGTGGATGCCTCCCCACTGGCCTTAGATGTTAGTGAAAAGGTATTACATGGTTGAATGTGACTTTATGGGGGATGGTTGTCTCTGTAAAGTCTCCTCCCCAGTCCTGGCGTGTGGTCGGTCTTCTCTGACAGATGCTTGTGTAAACAGTGATTCATTCCGCCTCCCGGTCGCACCCCGCCCCTCGCTAATTACTTGTGCCTTTTGCCACTTTCTGAAGAGTGGACCAAGAATTCAGGCTGTGCAGGGCGGCCATTTGTCAGGCGGTCACATGACTCACGTGAGTTATGACCCCCGCGGTCGGCGACCGCGCAAAGACGATCACCGCGCTGAGAACTGTCTGTCTTTAGGATTGAAACTTTCTCTTCCCGTCACGTTTGATGGATGGTCCTGTGGATTAGGTTTTATATCCGTATGTTTTTACAAACCAGCTTTTCCGACTAGCGGTTTACTTTTACTGTGCGCAATATAGGCAGAGCTTTCATTAGGGCTGAGCTTGGTAAACAGTCATGAGCAGCTGTGTGTGTATTTAGTGTGATGGTACTCTGTGTGTGTGTTGTGTGTGTGTGTGTGTGTGTGTGTGTGTTTATAATAGAGCTTTATAGATTTTATTTTTTTTTTTTATTGTGTGTGTGTGTGTGTGTGTGTGTGTGTGTGTGTGTGTGTGAAGTACCTTGCTCAAGGGTACAACGGCAGTGTCCTACCTGGGAATCGAACCTGCAACCTTTGGGTTACAAGGCCAGTTCCTTAACCATTATACTATACTGCCGCCCGATTTAGCCATAGAGGGATCCATTTTACCAACAATTCCAAATATTTTCATCCCCAAGGTCTGGCCTTTGGCCCTTGATGGCTGGCTGATC
Source organism: Ilyophis sp. 1 JC-2022 (assembly GCA_022702515.1). Classification (NCBI taxonomy): domain Eukaryota; kingdom Metazoa; phylum Chordata; class Actinopteri; order Anguilliformes; family Synaphobranchidae; genus Ilyophis; species Ilyophis sp. 1 JC-2022. The sequence goes on from CM040406.1 coordinate 105,290,991, forward strand.
AAGAGTGGCAGAACTCCAAATACTGGCAGATAATTTCACCAAAAATATGTTTGTTCAACTGTAACTACTTACTGGATATGGCATCCAGCTTCTCTGTGGGTGTGAGCACATGTTTGCCTCTGTGAGTGTTTATTGGTTCTGTGTTGTCTGTCTTTGGTGTTTGTGTATTATGCTTTGTTGAGTCTCTCTCGTGGTGTGTGAGTGTGTGTGTGTGTGTGCACTGCTGTCTGTTTTGTCTGCACTTGGTAGTGTGTGTCATGTTTAGATAAGTCCCTCACCGTGTGTGACTGTTTGTCGCTGTGTATGTGTTTAAGTCTCATGGTGTGTATGTGTGTGCGTGCGTGCATGTGCACGCACACGTGCGTGCCCACTGTGACCTGTGGAGCCTGGGTCCGGCAGCAGGTCTGGGCGGAGCCGTGTGTGGGCGGAGTTGTGGGCGGTAGATGAGAGGGCAGCGGTGCTGGTTATACTGGGTGTGCGTGGGAACGGCACTAAACATGTCATTCTGCTCACCAGGCGGCAATAGGTAATGACAGCCCTGCACAGGGTCCCAAACTAAGGCCACCGCTGTTGTTGCACCAGTTCAAACTCTGACCTGCAGGACATGGGGGAGAGGGGCAGGTGGTCAGCACTCAGCACTGTAGCCCCCTCCTCTAAATCTTTCATCCGGAGGTGGTCACGTCACAGCCCAGAGAGCCAGTGATGGAGGTCGGCACTTTACATCAAGGTTACTTTATGAGAAACATCATCTGACAGACATGTAGCAGGTAGCTATTTCGCTGACATGCTCAGTGAAGTGAGACTGAAGAGAAGCTGCAGGCTTTGCATGGCAAGGAATCCACTCTGAAGCACGTATTCTTGTTGCTATTAGTGTGCGCCATTGCTTATTGAAGGCATGTGATTTGTCTTCAGTGGACTTGTGGCACTGACTCCACGCACACATGCATGTCTTCACCACTGTCTGTGTGGCAACTTTACATTGTGATTTTGTGCTCAAGTCCACCACATTAAACTCTCATTCTGAAGGGTAAATTAAGAGGCTTGTGTTGGACTCAGGGAAAATGTCCTGCCGCACATTGTGACCGGAAACTTCTTGACTCAGAATTCCTATCCCCCATTCCGGAACCTTCGGGGATAAGAGCCAGACCACAATTAGCACATGTCAGTGAAGTGCTGTCAGTTGTCTTTTTTAGGAAAGATTCAGCTGTGCGTATGCGTGTGTGTGTTCCTGCGAGCGTGCGTGCATGTGTGTGTCTGTGTGTGCCCCTGCCTGCATGTGTTTTCCCGCTTTATTCTGTCTAGCTGTCTATATTTGAAAGATGTGGCAAAGCAGAGAGAGGAGCAGGTTATTGCCCTGTGTAATGAAGATCTGCAGAGGAGTGGCTGGGGTTCTGTAGCGCAGTGGCTCTAATTCAGGGCTCACACACGTGCCCTTTTGATGAGCTTCTGCCCTCAGCTCGCACCCTCTCTTTCACTCTCCCTCGTCTCTTTCTCTCTCTCATTTTCTCAGTCTGCTTGCTTGTACACACCCTCAGAGCAGAGATAATTTGCGTAACTTGTTAATATCTCGTTAGAATGCAGTGTCGGCTCACATGACTGCTGGCATTGTTCTCCTTTGACAACGTACAATCCCTTGTTCTTCTGTACCCTTCTGTATCGTACCCTCAAAGTCTTATCTATGGCCCAAAGTGCATTTTGACTTCTGACCTCATACTGCGGCCTTCGCTTCACCTGCTATCTGTCACCGAATCCATCCGCAGCATGTAAAGCACACTATTCTATGTGAAGCACTTTCCCGTTATTACAATTGTAAAAATTGATTCGTACTTAAGACCATTATGTCAGATATTTGTGCACTTTGTCGACTAATTTAGTGAATTTATCACTAAATGTTCAGCTTCATGCTCAATCTATCATGTTTTCTGTCTATCAATGTCTCTGTTGTGTTTTCAATTATCCTTGTTATTTGCACTTTGTTAAAATTATAGTGTTGGTTTCTTTGTCTGTCGCTTTGACCTAAACCTAAAGTGACAAACAAAAGCAAATGGCTACATATAAATGTGAATTAAATAAGATCTGTAAACTATAACCTGCAATACTCTTCGTGTAATAAGATTATTCCTTTTCCAGGAATGAGATCATCTCATTCGCATCACAGACCGCATTGACGTGACAGTTACATGTTAACTGAATATTTTGTCCTTGACATGTGTCACGCCACACATCTTTGGGCTCTTCTGCTGTAGCCATCACACCAATATGGGTGAAATATGAAAGCAGTCAGGGTTAGTGTGGGTGTGTGTGCGTGTATGTGTGGGCTCCTTTGTCTTCGGAGGGAAAAAAATAGAAAAATGTGCAGATGTTGCTTTGGGCTGGATGTCCTTCTTGGTCCACACAATGGGAGCCATTCTGTCCATTCTCAAACCTTTGGCTTTATATAAATACTGTCAGGCTGCTCTCTATCAGAACTGGGGTTAGCTTGGGTACGTCTCTGTCTGTCAGCCAGTGGATTTATCCGTACCTCTATGTATGTCTGCGTGCGTGTGTGCGTGCGTTCGCGCGCGCACATAACCAAAGTGCTGTTGAGTTTGAGGAGTTCAAGGTGGGATTAGTGTCAGAGAGATACTGTTGTCCTCGAGTTTTCAGCACTAGCATTTACCGCTAAATGCAAGGACCCTGCAGAGGCACGAGCGTAAAGATTTCCCTCGTTAGCGTTTAACGAGACGATGGGCGGGACTCTTCTACCAATCATGCCCCCCCAGCAATGGCAGTCTGCACTTGAGCTTCAGTGTGGGCGCGGTCTTCACACTCAACCTCCAGCTCCATCTGGGCGAAGCGTTATTTCTGTGTGCCCACGTTCCAGGGCCCCATCCCGAGACGCCTCGGCCCCCGGGCTGGAAGAGGGATCATCCCAGCCCCCTGCACCTGCTCCCACACAGAGCTGTCAGTGTGTGGATCCAGGGCTCTGAGAGCTGCCCCTGGGTCTGCGGTTGTGGGCACAAAACCCTTCTGTCAGTGAAGCCTTCTCAGCAGATGGCAGAGATGTGAGGTCTGAGGTCAGTCGCATGTGTGGCAGCCAGATTTCTTACCCGCATCTCCTGCTGCTCGGGGCATTTCACACTCCTTTCCATAGGTCATCGCATTGGCTCCCTCTTCAGGGTTTGTGTTTACCGTTTTGCTCACTCCCTACAAAGCGCTTTGTGGCCTTGGACTTTTAGTCTGTTTCATGGGCTGCCAGTAAAAACAGAGTTTGAAGTGAATGCCCATTCCGAACGGACACACCGCGCCAGGCCTCCATCAGTCATTTTCTTTGTGATTACATGATCGTGTATTTTAATGTTAACCTTGTAAAGGACCCTGGGATATTCACATGAAGAGCCTGTGCTGCATTGTGTGGCTGACGGATTTCTCACAGCTGCTCTTGTGCCCTGCTTTCTATTGGAAATTGTTCTGAAATATTAGCCAGGTGTGATGGTTTTGTCAGGCAGACTTGACCTGACATGCACAGTCTGTTTAATCTGGCAATAGGACAGTTTACCTTCAACCGTAATCGTCTACCTCCCTTCTCCCCAGCCCCAAATCCAAATGCCTCTTCTCTGTACACAGACACACACACACACACACACACACACACACACACACACACACACACACGGAAACAAGCGGGTACAGACACACACAAGTGCTTTTATTTAATAACAATAAAAACAATTATTTTTATTTACACTTGCATGTGTGAATATGAGAGCACTGTGATGCTAGTGTAAATCGCACTGTAAAAGGAAAAACATTTTGTGTGTGTGTGTGAGCCCAAATGTGAGTGAGAACCCAAATGTGTGTGTGTGTGATGTGTGTGTGTGTGTGTGTGTGTGTGTGTGTATGTGTGTGTTAATGTGCATGCATATTCGCACACATGTGCGGACCTGCTGTCAAGCAGATTGAAGGTGAAATGATCAGGGCTGGACCTTAGTGCCACTCAGCCACAGGGCAGCCAAACAGGGAACATTGGGGATATAATTACAGAGATTACAGGCATTGAATAAACCCTGAGTGGAAAGACACTACCGCAGCACTATCTTAAAGAGCAGCTCGTGGCCTTTCTGTCCGGTAAGACGATACTGCATAAAATCTCCCTGCCCGTCCCCCGCTTCTGACCGTAAAATGTCACCTATTGTTCTGAGCCTAAGTCAGAACAAGGCTGTAGTAATCCCTCTACTTCCCTGTGAGGATGGACATCCAGCAGGGAGATGGATATCTGTCCCGTAGATATTTCCAAACCCTTGACTCAAAGCCACTGTTTGCGTTAGTTTACCCAAAATTACATTTTCATATTTTCTTTCTTCAACCTTCCATTTATGAATATACGCGTGGGTGTGGAAAAAAAACATTGTATGCGCAATAAAAATGTTTCTGGATATTAGATCAGCAAGTTTCCATGTACTCTTCACGCAAACAAAAAGATGGGGTTTTGATCGTGTGGTCTATTTTCACATTCTCTGAAGTTTGTTCCGATTGCATTATATGATGATGCATTATTTCATAAATGTATATACAAGTCCATCATTGGTTCATTATTTTTTGTTCCCCTCTACCCTCATTTTCCCAGACTGCACTGCCTGGACAAGACAAAGAAATGCATTGGGGACATTGTAGATTCCTTAAGCTGAACAGGTTATGGGGAAACATTTCTTTTTCTAGCTTGAATAATTATTGTCTCCATAAATATAGCAGCATTCTACATTAAGGATGAAGGAAAATGCTCATGCATGCATACATACACACACACACCTCCAGCACCTTCTCTTACTGATTGATAACCAAGAAACACTTCAACAGCAAACCACTCTTTTGTGTCAGGTGCTGCAGGTGTTGACCGCTGTGTGTGTTAGTGCCCCAGGTGTTGACCGCTGTGTGTGTTAGCGCCCCAGGTGTTGACTGCTGTGTGTGTTAGTGCTCCAGGTGTTGACCGCTATGTGTGTTAGTGCTCCAGGTGTTGACCGCTGTGTGTGTTAGCGCCCCAGGTGTTGACCGCTATGTGTGTTAGCGCCCCAGGTGTTGACCGCTGTGTGTGCTAGTGCTCCAGGTGACCATGCACAAATGCCAAGTGTTACTGATGCAATGTGATGGTCCTTTGGCTTGGTAACCAGGATTAGTTGGGCTACTCTGCTTATAGCCAGGGTCATAGCTCTGAAAAAACAGTGAGATATTTCTGATGTCACATCCTTTTTTGCTTCTGCAGTTGCTAGGATTGCATTTCCAATAAAAACACACCCACAGGACCTTCATCTGAAGGTTCTACTAATTGGTGGTATCGCAATAGATATAAAATCTAATCTGATCCCAACTGTATCTGCCATTAGTACATTGCAGTAATGTAATTAATGCCATTTTTATCCAAAGCAATGTACAATAAGTGCATAACGAAGGTCATTGGAACAAATAAAAAAGAACAAAGTACAATTCTGTCAAAGTAGCAGCTATCTAAAGCCATGAACATCAAGTCTAGTTCACACAGTAAAGCTATAGCTAAGTCTTTAAGGGGCTGTTAGCTCAAAAATTTAATTTTGATATGTTTCTACATACCCGGAGTGCTATCTATCCATCCAGGTAGCTGAAAACTCACTAGTTTTTTTAGATATCTGCTGCAGCTCACTGTGATATCACCATGATAGAACGAACCTCAACGGGGTCCGAAGTTTGTGGCGCCAAAAATGCGCAATGGAAAAAATCAACAGCAAAGTCTCTTTCCAAATATAACGACACAGTTACTCACACACATCCACAGACCTTGATGTGCGTGTTTTTTTTTTTTTAAACTACTTTTTACCACTGTATATCTGTGAAAAGTACCAACCAAAGCGCGCCTGTATTCTAGGGTGCACTGTGTTGACAGTTGAAGCCCCAGAATACTGACGTGCTTTGGTTAAGACTTTGTGGGTATATACACGGTTGGCATACTTTGTATGAATGCATTTGTTTTGCAGGTAGTCGTATAACTAGGTGTTTTTTGTTTGTTTGTAGTCGGTGGTGAAGACGGGGCGGTTGCTCATCAGCCATGAAGCTCCACTGACCGGAGGATTCGCTGCTGAGATCAGCTCCACAGTGCAGGTAAGGAGCTATTGTGGAGCAATACATTTACCAGCATGACCTTGCACTCAAAATGAGAAACATCTAATCTTTAATTTATATACAAATTATTAAAAGAAAACAGTTATTCATAAAGAAAATAATAATAAACGTTCTCAAAAAACATGCGTCACAATTATTGGAAAATGCTATAGTTATAAACAAGGCCTAATTGAGGTATATTCCCATTCATATTGTATTTTTTAAGCACACATGAGTTTTTAGGAACTATTATGTGGTCCTTCTCAACTTCCTGTTTCACTCGGGTATAAATATGAGGTGAAACACCGGCCAAAACCCATCCATCAACATGGAGAAGATCAGTGAACACACATGAAATGAGACAAAAAGGTTGTTGACCTTCATAAATCAGGCAATGGCCATAGAAAAACATCTTGATGTCTGAAACTACCCATTTCTGCAATTAGGGCAATAATTAAGAAGTGTAAAGCAACTGGAGCTGTGATGAACCTGCCTGGAAGAGGACACCAGTGTAGTTTGCCTCCACACCAGTGTAGTTTGCCACCACGCCCAGTGAAGACTATGGTTCGAGAGACAAACATTTCTCCAAGGATCACAGTTTGAGAATTGCAGAAGTTGGTTGCATCTTGGGGTCACCAAGTTTCCAAAAGTGCAGTCAGATGCCACCGCTATGGCAACAAGCTATTTAGAAGGCTTGCCAGAAGAAAGCCTCTGCTGTCATCATACCACAAGCATAAGTGCCTGGAATTTGCTAAATGTTACCGGAATTTCGATTGGAACCAGGTGCTATGGTCAGACAAGATGAAAATTGAGCTTTTTGGATATAAATAAATACCAAAGGTAGGTTTGGTGTAATAAGAGGCTTAGTTATGCAGAAAATAGCCATATCCCCACCGTGAAGCATGCTGGTGAATTTGTGATGATGTGGGGCTGTTTTTCCTCCAATGGCCCTGGGAACATTGTAGGATACATGGCATCATGGACTCCCATCAAATACCAGCAGGTTTTAGACCAAAACCTGGCTGCCTCTGCCAGAAGGCTAAAATTTGGTGGTCTTCCAGCAGGACAATATAATAGAATAACTTTTATTTTCCCATTAGGGGACTTCAGTTGTAGTTGCCAGCAGTAAAAAAAAGGCATGTGGGCAGACCCACAAACAAACAAACATGTTCAATTGAATCAGATGTTTCACATTATAGTGAAGGTATGTGTGAATGTATTATTATTCTGATTCAAAGGACTATTATTATTCGTATTATGATCAAAATTATATTAAATTCATTCAATATAAATTCTGATAAAAAATTGACCATCAAAAGCAATAACAGTTTGTCATCTGCTTTACTGTCTTGAGATGTCCAATGTCATTAAGCAGTCTAACTGCTGTAGGGACAAAGCTGTTTCGGGCTCTTTTTGCTTTAAGGGGCAAGGACCTTAGTCTTCCACCTAATGGAAGAGTCTCAAAGAGAAAGTTCAGGGGATTTGATGGAAGGGCCCTAGTCCTCTTTCCTTTTTTAATTGTACGCTCCTCATACAGCTGTTTCAGCGGTTTTTGTTGGTTCCCTATGATTTTAGTAACCTGTACTGTCACCCTCTCCAGCTTCAGTTGCCTGATTTCACCCTAATGAGCCAAACCAAGCTGTTAGGCTAAAGGTCAGCACTGACTCAAGGAATCAGGTATAAAATGCTTGCAGTAGTGACTGGCTCACATCCAAATCCCTGAGTTTTCAGAGGAAATACAGCCTTGACTGACACTTTGCATGCACTCGATGACAGTTTGCCTCAAAAGGTCAGTTTATTATCTGTGATGGTACCCTGATATCTGTACTCCTCTACTCTTTCAACTGTTTTGGCTCTGATGGTAAGGGGCCTCAGTTCACGCCAGAAGTCAATGGCAATTTCTTTAGTCATCTCCATGTTCAAGTCCAAGAAATTGACCACTGTTGGAACTGGCTGACAGCAGATTGAAGCTTGTCATCAGAGTTGGATGAGTCCACAATTGCTGTATCATCTGAGTACTTGATGAAAGTGATCTCAGGACAGTTGCTTTGGCAGTCATCCATGTAGTGTGAATAACACTGGAGAAACTACCGAGCCTTGTGATGAGCCAGTAGAGATGGTCTTGGTGGTGCTGCAGTGGCCTTTATATCTAACCCACTGAGGTCTGTCAGTTAAGAACAACATAAGATGAGGGTTGAGGTTCATCTTCAGCAGCTTCTTAGCCATTGGGTGTGGTTTGATTGTGTTGAACGCACTAGAGAAGTCTACAAACACCAGTCTGATGTAGGACTTTGGTGTGTCCAGATGGGATTGGACCAGTTGATGCAGTGTCAGGAGAGCTTCACCAACTCCTTTGTTCTGTTGGTAGGCAAATTGTAGAGGGTCTACTATGCTCTGCACACTCTATTGGACCTGTAAGAGCACCCGGCGTTCAAAACACTTCATTATAACAGGTGTTAATGTGTCAGGTCTAAAGTCATTGGGTGCAGATGGGTTGGCCTTCTTTGGCACAGGGGAGATAATTGATGACTTTCATAGTGCAGGAACTATGTGCTCCTCGAGTGAGCGGTTGAACAGGTCACAGAAAATATGTGCCAGTTGTTTATGGCAGGATGCAGAACATGATTGCACCCTTTTTAGCACCCAGCTAACATCCTCCACCCGCACATTGATGTTGCTGCTCTCCTCCGTTAGAAACATTACTTCTGATGTAGCATCATTCCTTTTTGCTTTAAAGTCATGCAAGTCAAAAGATGTTTAGGGATTCAGCAAACTGACTGCAGTGTTCCCTAGAGGGCCGGGTCATTCTGCTTAGTAGAAATCCCTGAGAGGATCTTTATTCTTTTCCAGGCACCTCTCAACTGCCCCCTTTGAAACAGATTTTCTTCCCCTTATAGGCTCTTTTTGCATCTTTAATTTGTCTATTGTCTCCTGATTGGAAGGCTCTCTTTTTCTAATTTAATGTTTTAAGCTCTTTTGTTATTCAGGGCATATTGTTTGAGAACACTTTCACTTTTTTAGATGGAACAATAGTTTCCTCACAAAAATGTATATAGCCAGTCACTGCCTCTACAGTCTCATCCAGCATGGCATTCTATGAGAGAAGCTCCCAATCAGTATATTCAAAACAGTCTTTGAGAGTCTCAGAAACATCATTAATGATTCGAAACATACCTCAAAATCACATTGACCACAGAATCAAGGTTTTGCAATGGCCATCTAGTCCCCTGACCTGAACCCCATTGAAAAACTGTATGGTAAGCTGAAGAGGACAGTCCATAAGCAAGCACCAAGGAATCTGAAGGATCTGGAGAGATTCTGTCAGGAGGAATGGTCTTAAATCCCTTGCTATGTGTTCTCCAACCTCATCAAACATTACAGGAGAAGACTTGTGCTGTTATATTAGCAAAGGGAGGGTGCACAAAGTATAAATACAGGGATGCCAATAATTGTGGCACAAATCTTCTTCAAAATAAAACTTATTTTGCATTAAAGACTTTATTTTTCCTCTGATCAATGGTATCACAATTCAACAATATAATTTTCAAATTTTTCTGAGCATGGAAGACATTTGATGAACAATAAACGGAATTTAAGTATGCACTTTTTGCTCATATTAATTGAAGTTGCCAATAATTCTGACGGGCACTGTACATGAGCTCCCACAGGACAGATGTTCAGCTGTTTCATTGTGAAGTTTTTGCGTAATGAGCAGTAATGGATTTCAGGGTTTAGCAGGGAGCTGTCATGTGCTAGCTTTGAGGTCGGACAGCTCATACAGAGCCTCTCCGTTTTTCTCTGGAGCCCAGACCCAGGCTCCTACTTTACAGACGTCTGCCCATACTACAGACCACCAACAACAGGGCCAGCTTTGGGCCAGCTGCTGGCATGGGTCGCAACCCTTGATCATGTGGTTTTGAGATTCAGAGAGCTGTGTGGTTTACCAGCAGCCTGTAACAGATTGTCAGTTTCAACGGGAGTAATGTTCCCTCTGCTGCTGGACTGTCCATACATACACACACATGCGTGTACTCTCCCACACACTCACACTTATTCCCCTCTTTTCTCTCTCCCCTCACCCCCCCATCTCTCTCTCTTTCTCTCTCACTCACACACTCACAGACATATGCTCCCTCACTCCTAGACAGGCAATAGTGGAGATTATTAGTGTTTCATGACAGGACAGCTCACAGAGGCTGAGAGTTTTGGTGCTTCCACATCTTTATGTGGATAAGTCCCAAGAGCACCATTAATCCCAGTGACCGAGCAGGGCTGCCCCCCTGTCACACAGCCAATGGGGGCTCTCCCCTTGACAAACAGCCAATAGAGACTCACCCTGTCACACAGCCAATGGGGGTTCACCCGGTCACACAGCCAATAGAGGCTCTCACCCTGTCACACAGCCAATGGGGGCTCTCCTCTTGTCACACAGCCAATAGAGGCTCTCAATCTGTCACGCAGCCAATGCGGGTGCCTTGATAGTGACCAAAGAATGCTGTGTTCACAAGTTATAGGCAGGTCGTCAAGCCTTTCCTATAGGTAAGTTTGAATTGAAGTTTGAACAAAAGGGCGGCAGTGTAGTGTAATGGTTAAGGAACTGTAACCGAAAGGTTGTAGGTTAGATTCCCAGGTAGGACACTGCTGTTGTACCCTTGAGCAAGGTACTTAACCTGAATTGCTTCAGTATATATCCAGCTGTATGAATGGATAAATGTAATAAGATGTAGAAGTTGTGTAAGTCGCTCTGGATAAGAGCGTCTGCTAAATGCCTATAATGTAATGTAATGTAATTCAAGGTGAAGGCACTCCATCAAGTACAGTACTAAATCGGAAATGCATTATATATCTTGCTGTTTAAACGGACACTGTAAACATGTAAGCTGTGTTAGTTGCGCTGGATAACACGGACATCCTGACAGGAGTTGGATGGTGAACTCTGCTTCTCTTTTCTCTTTTTGTCCCGTCTCTTTGCCTCTGTCTTCGCCAGTCTTAATGGTCTCCTACTCCAACTCAGTATCCATTTCTCCACCCTCCCTCTGACTATTAATTCCTGTTTATGTATTAAAACAAAATTCCTGTTTAATACATAACTAGTATTATTCACAGATGCTGAATGTTTTTTTCTTTTGCTGAAATAGAAAAAACACACAGAATAGGCATATAGAATATGAACGGTATGCATATATATGTATCAGGTCTGTAATGTGGCTGTGTCTGGATCTGTCCATACATGGGTGCTCTGCTCAATTTTGCTTGAGCTAACATGGAGATTCTCAGGTCAGTCTCAGAATCGTCCTTTTGCAAAGAGCAGCTGGGATTGCAGATGGGATGACAGTGCCTCGTCCTTAGATTGCCTGTCCTAGCTGGAAGTTTCCTGTAATTTGCTGCTCTTCGAATGAGGCACTTCGTATGATTGGTTGTTCTCGGAAAAAGATCTCACATGATTGCCGCTGGCCCTGGAATTTGCTGCTGTTTGATTTTAAATTCTCTCCACAGGCTTTCAGCTTGAATGGGTCTGTGGGACAGCCGGGATGCAATGGTGTCCGGCTCAGTACACTAAGTGCTCTGTACAAGACACTGTACACAGTACCCTGTGCAAACCCTAGTGTGCGCTGTACACACTATTTGCTACATTAAATTCTGTCTCCCCGCAGTGTGCACTACACAAAACAGTGCACTTTTCAGTACACAAAACACTGCCTCTTATAGGCCCTATGTGTATAGTACACACTAACTCATTCAAACCCAACATTATACACTGCTGTTTTAAAAAGCCTAAAATGCACACTATAAAGTGTGCAAGTGCTCTCACTTGTAGACCGCACACAACCTCTGAGGCAGCAGAGCATTAATGACTTTCTAATTTTTTTTGTTTACAATTCTGGTTAGTTGCCATGATCTAGTCTGTGGAATCTGGCCGCCAGTTTTACTCTTCCAGAAAAGCTGTGGTCGGGGCCCATGTGATCTGGGCGTGACATCAAAGCAGGTTGTCTCCGGTTGGGTTTTGTTGGTGTTGGTTGAGGATAAAGGGCTGCGCTTCTGCCATACATACTTGCAGAATCAGAACCAGAAACTCCACTGTCTCGTGTGCAGGAAAGTCCTGCAGGGATAATGCAGTGAATCCTCTCCCTCTGCCCCTTGCCCTCCCCAGTAGTCTCCACCAGAGGATGCACATTCCTCCTCTTCAAAGCACACAGTTTATGGACCAAACCTGTTGTGCATTTTGACGAAGAGTCCAGATTGGATGCAGACCCTCAACCAGGTTTAGCTTTTCATCCGTGACCGGATCAAAAAGCACAACTCCATCCCCAACCCCCTCTCGCCCTGCCAGCTGCACCCCTGTCCATCCCTCAACCCCCACTGGCCCTGCCAGTTGCACCGCTGTCCGTCTATCTGTCCATATTCAGTAGACCGTGACAGTGATGCCCTGTTTGATCTCAGCCAATTGCTGTGCCCCCTTGGTTCAGTGTGTTTCTGATGTTGGGAGAGGGTAATTCCCTGCCACCATAGGCGACCTCCCTTCTTGCCTATTTCTAGAACCCGCTCTGACCAAAGGACTGTATGGGAATCCGTTCCTGCTAGAGCTACATGGGAGATGGGTGCTAGATGGCAAACCAGAGAATTAGCCCCAGTTCCTACACTAGTACTGGTTCTGTACTGGTCACTAGCCCCAGTTCCTACACTAGTACTGGTTCTGTACTGGTCACTAGCCCCAGTTCCTACACTAGTACTGGCTCTGTACTGGTCACTAGCCCCAGTTCCTACACTAGTACTGGCTCTGTACTGGTCACTAGCCCCAGTTCTTACACGAGTACTGGCTGTGTACTGGTCACTAGCCCCAGTTCCTACACTAGTACTGGTTCTGTACTGGTGACATTGGATCAGAACCCAATCATACTGCCAAGTTCAGTGGGTTGGGGGATGGGGTTAGCCCGCACTTGTGGTAGAAACATGCTTTCCAAAATAGTGGGCCTACATTAAGTGTTTGATTGATTGATACAGCTGGGCTTTTGTTTAACTGCCTTTAAGGCAGCCTTTGAGGTAAAGTATTCTGATTCACAGCTGCAACTTGACGCTTGGCACATTTCTTATGATTAAGGAAATTACTGCATATAATTATGTGGTATAAAGGGTGTTCATTACATTGCCCATTCACTTACTGCTTGTTTTATCAGTATTCGTTGCCTGCAACAATATTGTCTTACAGTGGCTTTCACATGTGATTTGCTCTCATCCAAACCTGATAGCTGATGTGATAAATGCTGTCAAAGTGTAGATTAGGGTAACAAAGACTTCTTTGTAATCAGCATTCTGTCTGCTGCCACATTTTTTGGTCTAGCAAATTAAGGCTTTACTGTGCATCATCATGAATGGCTGAAGATCTATCTCTGTTTTTCCCTCTCGCTTTATCCAAATGAAGAGGTTCAGGTTAAAGTCAGACGCATCCATATGTCTTTATCCTACTTTGCAGTGAAGGGGAAAAAAAACGGTAAACCCCTTCTTTCTTGCTACTTACTGCTTTTCTCCAAATTATGTTTTATTTTTGTTGCTTTCCTTGGCCGTTTGTGCACATCATTTGTTTATACCTGTCACCACCTCTGTGCTATTGAAGCAATCACATTCTGGAAAGGACAATTAGAAATGGAAATTAAAATGTATTATGTATTACAATATGTATTTCATGAATTACTTGTTGAAAACAAATGCCTGTAAATCAGTCTCAAATAGCATGAGCCAAACTTGACCTCACAGCCACCTACCTGGTGCTGAATTCAAGATCCTAAATGTTCCTTTCCGGGTTGTCACAAACACTGGGGGCTTTTGGATCGGGTACAGAAATGGGTTTCTCAGTATTTAGGGTCCGCTTGAACATTTGTGCTTTCTTTTCTGGTCTGTGGATAAAGTGCACCGTCATTTACTAGTGGTCCTCCTGCCCCTCTGAGTTTTCCTGGAATCAGGGGCATAAAGGACCCATTTTCGTTTGGAGAGGCACATTAAGTCAGCCGTGTCCCCCCTGTATCCCGCGGCGGGGGGTGCTGCGGGGCCTGGGTTTGAGAATCAAGACGGTCATCGACCCTCACAGGAGGTGGAGCAGGGGGTTGAGCCTGGAACCGCACCAGGAGCCACAGCACCTGTGCACGTTGCTCAACAGAGCTGTTCCTGTCTCACTGCGTTTTCACTTTAGAAAGGATGAAAGGGATACAGTGATGGGCAAGCAAAGGCTTCTAGAGCCCCCTGTGAGGGGTGGCGGCTCCACACACTGCTCGTCAGTTCAGTTTCAGAAAGCCAACCCTGAAATTGAGGGTGGAAGAATTCCCCTCCCAATTTTTCAACTTTCTCATGCACACATTTTTCATTTGCATCACGAGGGGATCAAAGGAATTGTGCTGAACATGATGGCATTTGCATTATAGCTCGTTAATAATTGGACAGAGCTGTTGCACTTTGGAAAATCTCGTCTATTCTGTTATATAAAATGATTTTTTAGTTTCCACAGGGGGATCTGTAATGCTGAGTTATGTAATGTAATGAATTAACAAGGAATACCTGTTTTCACTTGACTGCAGCAAACTCATTTTTTAAAAAATATTTTAATATATATTGAATATTGCTAGATTTGTTTTCAGAAACTATCTCAAACTTTTTATTTATTTATTTTAATTTTTTTAACAGTTTTGTCATGCTTGGCAAAAGCACTTTAATGTAATTCCCATCGAGCGTTTCACCGACGTCTCATTGTCTTTGGACAAACGTGGTTTACAGGCAGGTTTTTATAAACTAAATTAAATGTTCTCCAAACCCTTGGTTTCTTCTATAACGTTATCTAGCTCTGCTTTTCAGTATAAGCCTACCTTGCCAACAGCTGGTGGAATTGCTATTGTGGTAACAGCTTAGTAGGCTGCCTTGCCAAATATGTTCAATTCTATAGCAATTCTATATTCAATTCGTAAGACATTTGTGTGCCAGCTCACTTATTTACTCTGGGCGATACCCCAAGTCGCATATTGGGAACAGTGCAGAGCGGCAACAGCAGTGAGAAAGTTAAGTTAATTATAATTGCTTTTTGTTTTTTATACAGTGCTCAGAAACGATACATCCGTGAAGCAGAAAGTAAGAGCTAAGTTTGTGTTTTTCTTTTGTTGACAAAGTGTATTTCTCTTTTTTTTAACTCATCTCATTTCTGTACACATGGTGCGGATACTGTATACACATGTTTTTCAGGATGTATACCCGGGTTACCAAAAATTGGGCTTGGCTGCCAGATTTGGCTGCTTATGAATTTATGACTTTCCACTCCTGCCTTTCATGATCAAGTTTAAAAGATATGAACATTGTGTTAACACACAAATGTACTTGATTGACAGAGGACAAGTACCTGTTCATGTATATGTGGTTAATTTTAAAGTTGGCAAAATAGTGACAATTCACATTTGGGTTTATGAATGAATATGTGTGTGGCTGTGTGCATGTACTTTTCGTATTGAACAGGAGCAGAGTTCTTCCCAGCTCCATCATTAGGAGAAACTTGTCTTGTAGGAGTGTTAGCAAGTCGTTGCACGTATTGTGTGCACGTATAATATCATCTGCAGATGGTAAGAAAAATGTTCATTTTGGCAGAATTTTTCCTTTAAAAACTAAAGAATAGAGTCACACACTCACTCTCCCAAATGCCGTGATTTATTAACCACCAATGAGCCTTCATCAGGATATCAGGCTCTTTGCTGAAAACGTTGGTGGTTAATAAATCACGGCATGTGGAGAGTGAGTGTGCGACTCTATTCTTTAGTTTTTAGATTTTGTTCCAGTTTGTGCATCTCATTGGGTGTGCGTTCTTTCCTTTAAAATTTTTCTTTTAAGCATAATTTCTAGACTGGTCCTGTGGACAGCAGGACCAGCCATTGTAAATCTGAAGGGTTCATAATGGCACCCATACGGGTAGAGACTCCTGTGCTTGTAGTCTCAGGACAAGCATCTGGTATGAGCTTCTATTAAAATGGTTTCAACTGGAGAGTTCTAAAAACCATGGTGTTTCAGCTGGGTCATTGATGACGCATGATTGCAACCCTCAACCAACTTCCAGGTGGTGCTTTGGCTCTGATTTCCAATTGCTGTCACACACACATGCACACACGCTGACACACACGCACACACACACACGCAAACACACACACGCACGCCACCACCACCAGGCCTCAGAACAGTCTTAAACGGTATTTTTGATGTCATTTCAAAGCCAGTAAGTCATCTTAGAATATGCATGTTGTGGTTGTGTGGTGTAGTCTGAACAGAATTAAAGCATTAGATTGTTTATTGATAAACAATCATTCGCAGCAGCAGTTTCACCGTAGTCAGAGCAGGCCATTCGGAGGCAGAAATCTCAGTTTCCACTGTGCCTTCTAAAGCTCCCCTGAAGCGCACAGTGTTTACTTTCTGAAGATGCAATTATACCATCAAGAGTCGTCAGGACACAGAGCTGAAAGCACATGTCTCAGATGTTTGCTTATGCTCATATTTTTTCACCATATGAATCCACACACGTTTCGCTGAGCGAAATATTTTCACTGTAATGTTTTTAAATTTTTTTCCCCAGACATAAGACATAATTTCTGTTGCTTAAAGTGGAACTCCGGGTTATTTCTTAAAGTTCTATATCGATTCTATATGTTTAATGTGAGTCTTGAAGCTTACCGTACTTTTGTTTCCAGCTGTTTTCCAGAGGCGCTAGGTCACGTTGATCACGTCACTGGTGCAAATCAAGCAACGATTTTTAGATACGACATGATAGGCAACTGGCGCTTTTCCCCATTGGAGGAAGTGATCAGACACGCATTGTAGTGTTTTCTGTTAGCTTAGCAACTAAAGTTACATAGCGTAGGCTTAATCTGACCAGCGCTAGCCGGATTTAAAGTTGGTTTTCGTTGGATAGTCAAAATTATAACGGGTTGTAAGTATGAGTACTGGGTCCTGACATCCTAGGCATATATAATCTAAAAAGAAAAGGGAGATTTTTGATTTTGTCTGTCTGATAATTATCCGTTTACCTAACTGTTTTGTAAAAACTCCATTGACCTCCAGTCATTCAATGGGGCGTTGTTGTGTCTGTAATAAAAATTAATTCTCCTCCTTTTTTTCACTTTTTTGGTTTTGTTAAGTGCAATTTTCCATTCAGAAAACTCGTTTTTCCGATCGATTCATTCGCACTTGAAGGCAGCATAATAGCATAGCTGCAGCTCTATACTAGCCTATATATATATAGGTTATTTCGATATTGATCGATATATATATATAGATATAAGAGAAATAGATGCCATCCATCCTAATTTTCTCATTTTTTTTTTTTTTTTTTTTGGAGATTTATAATTTAGCTAAAAAAAAAAAAAAACATTGTATTATATTGTCAAAAAGTTTCCGGGAACTGACCTGTAGCTTCACCTGCTGGTCGGTACCTACACTAGGCTACCCAAACTCACAACGCCCCTCAAAGCCTCTCAAGCTCTCATACCCATCTCTGAAAGCGTAGCATTCTCTCTTTCAGGAGGAGGATCATAAATAAAATAAAAATAATAAAGCTATGACTATGTGTTGAAGTGCTGCAAAAAGGACATACGTAAAAAAAAAAACCACATAAAACCACACTTCTGTTAAAGAAATGGCTAATAAAAAAATAAAAAAAATCGCAATTAGAAAAATGAAAGATATATCATAAATCATGCATACGAATTGAAAAAAAATAAAAAAAAACAACTGCAAACAAATCTACCCTGCCAACACAAAGAAAGGGGGGGACTAAAAGGCCTAAAAAAAACTAAACAAACCTATTACTAAAAAGTACAACTGTACTAAAAAGTACAGTAGCCATACAGTAGCAAAACTTCTTTTTTTTGACATTTTTTTTTTTTTTTTTTGTTTTTGACATGTTTTATTTTACCAGATTTACATTTTTTTTTCAACTGTAAATATATATTATAAACTCAAATGTATTATATATATATATTTTATTGTATAATTGTAATGTCTAATTAAAGTTTAAACATTTTAAACCCCCCTCCCCCAACCCACCAGTTCCAGCCCCTCTTCAGTTCCTCCCCAGTGTTCCACCAAGGGTCCCCCGTCTACGTCCCAACCGTCCATAGGTCCCCATGCATGTGATGTGCCATTCCACCATTCATCCTCAGCACCCCAAGTACCTCAGTCCTGTTGCCAAAAATGGGTTAAATCTTTTTCGCACTTCATTACATTTCTTTCAGGCCACAAACAATCACTTGCTTCAACACAATGGCCACATATTGGTGGTTCTCGGGTCCATTCGGGCCATGGTTCCTCCAATCCATGCATGTGGGCGATGCATCGCCCTCCCGCTCATGCTGCATGCTCGTCTCGGCGTCTCATCGGCTCTCGCTCTCTCTCCTGCTCGCTTCTCGGCTCTCTGGCTCTCTTCTCTCGCTTTCTTGCTTCGGGCCTCCTCCGTTGGGCTATTTGCTCGGCTCTCCGTTGGGCTTTTTGCTCGGCTCTCCGTTGGGCTATTTGCTCGGCTCTCCGTTGGGCTATTTGCTCGGCTCTCCGTTGGGCTTTTTGCTCGGCTCTCCGTTGGGCTATTTGCTCGCCGGTGTACAGTGGTGCAAAAGAGTAAAGGGTTTCACTGTACCTGCTCCTGACAAAAAGCTATCATCAGAGTCAGAGTCTCTCACGTCCTCAAAATGTGACATGCTAAATATTTGACAACACAAAGCAAGGGTATAGTAAGTAAGTAATATATAAGTAAGGAATATACGATTTCAATATAATTATTCAATATTATTTTAATATTATGATTTCGACTATCCAACGAAAACCAACTCAGATGTGGCATAGGTGTCAACATCTGTATAAATTCACCAAAAACCGTATAGAACATGATCTATCTATTCTTCTATAACATTATCTACTACAATCATTAGCCACCACAGATATCTGTCTGATTCAAGTTTATTTCATATATCCCTGTATTTAGCTTTACATAAGAAGGACTGTGTAACAAATTCAGCAAGGTGCTCATTTTAAAATAGTTAAACAGTCACTGCGACACCCCACACACTTACAACGGAGTGCAGGAGAAATACATAGATAGCACAATGAGTCCTGTTGCATGAGCTTGTGGAACTACTGCACACTCCTCCAATGGGGAAAAGCGACAGTTGCCTGTCTTGTCATATCTAAAGATATTTGCTTGATCTGTAACAGTGATGTGTTCAGCGCGACGCAGCGCGTCTTGAAAACAGCTGGAAACAAAAGAGCCAGGAGGTGCAGTTCTTGTACGGTAAGCTTCAGGACTCACATTAAACATACAGAATCGATATAGAAGTTTAAGAAATAACCTGGAGTTCCCCTTTAATTCAAGCACCACAAAATGCCAGTAAGATATTTGTAAGCTTTTAGGTACAAAAAAGAGGGCAATGCTCATTCTTTAAAGGCTGCATCGCATGGAACCGGGGTTATGATTGGGGAATGGCCATCCACTTGGACTGGATGTTTATAATGCAGATCTGCTGGCCAGCTCTCCGACTGTGGCTCCAAACGGCACATGCTCCCATGTGGATCCAAGCTGTTCCGTCCACGATAACTCCACTGTTCTAATCTTAAAATCTGTGGCCGTTGGCGACAAATTCCGTTTCTAGCCGGAGAGTAAAATGCTGCCTTCGAAAAGTGCATGATTGCAAAAATGGATATTGTATTTTTAAATCCTGATCATATTGCAGCATAACGGCTCAGTAATATTTTTATTTTAAAGTACATTACATATAATGATGTACCTCCTTAAAGACAAACACTGATTTGGCCTGAAATCTGAGCAAGGCAGCTGTTTGCTCTCCAGACGCAATGGCAACCTACCAGACTGCACTTGTGTTTTGAGTGTGTGTGCTGTAATTGTGTTTGGAGAATGCGTGCTGTACTTGTGTTTTGAGTGTGTGTGCTGTAATTGTGTTCGGACCGTGTGCTGTAATTGTGTTTGGAGAATGCGTGCTGTACTTGTGTTCAGAGCTTGTGTGCTGTACTTGTGTTCAGAGCTTGTGTGCTGTACTTGTGTTCAGAGCGTGTGTGCTGTACTTGTGTTCAGAGCTTGTGTGCTGTACTTGTGTTCAGAGCTTGTGTGCTGTACTTGTGTTCAGAGCTTGTGTGCTGTACTTGTGTTCAGAGCGTGTGTGCTGTACTTGTGTTCAGAGCGTGTGTGCTGTACTTGTGTTTTGAGCGTGTGTGCTGTACTTGTGTTCAGAGCGTGTGTGCTGTAATTGTGTTCAGACCGTGTGTGCTGTAATTGTGTTCAGACCGTGTGTGCTGTACTTGTGTTCAGAGTGTGTTTGCTGTACTTGTGTTTTGAGCGTGTATGCTGTAATTGTGTTCAGAGCTTGTGTGCTCTCCAGACGTCATGTCAACCTACCAGACTGCACTTGTGTTTTCCCAGTAAGCCTTTTTTGTATTGCCTGTCTCTTCTTTGTATCTGTTGTCTTCCCTGATCACTCTGCCCAGCGTATTTGGATTTATGAAAAAGTGTTTGGGTTTGACAGTTTCAGACAAAACAAAAGTGCGGAATTTGTATACAGTGGATTTAAATAAAACTGGGGTCATTTTATATCAAGTGAATAACCTGTTGACCTTACCCCTTTTAAACAAACAATGCCCATTTGTGGTTCACACAAATCCCCCTGTTTATCTAATGGTCAAACATAAATGTACATTTTTTGTGAAGGTCAATAGGTGATTTAAATGACTATGGAATGACTCACCTCAATGAGGTAGGTTTAAAGAAGTAAGATTGAGCTGTTAACTGAATAATGACATGGATTCGACATCATGTCAGAGTTGCGGTACTTACCTTTGTTTGTAATTTACCTCAGTCTTACCAGCTAGATCAACTGTGAACATAATTCACAAAGTTATGTAACTACGTAGCTTTGCTAGCTGCAGACCTGCCCCAAATTACATATTCAGCATTTTCTTTTTGACTTGCTACTCATTTTACACTTATAAAATCACTGTTTCATTCAAACTAGTGGGCTCAGGATACACCGTGTACTATACATCAAGTATGGAACGCCCAATAGCGTTATCAGCGTTATTGCAACCTCCGTTATCCATTCAGGAGGGTGCAGACAAGCATGTGATGCCAACCACCACTTCTTATCACATGGCAGTTTGCAGGTCAGACACATGCTTACATGAGTGAGAGGAAGCCCGTTCATGTGTAGACACGCAGGGTTGATGGTGCATGATGATATGCTCTCATCTCGGCCGGCCGTAACACTCCCATTCTTGGGCGATGCTACAGCCAATCGTGTCGCCCAGCAGGGCTGCCGCCCGCAGTCAGCGATACCAGACCATGGGGCCCATGTATTACATATTTTTCATAACCCTCTGCTACGAAGTGAAAAGTTTTTTTAAAAATTAATAAAAAATTCTTAGCCCGTAACATTTTGCTCTATTTTATTTTCAAGAGGAAACAGAGAGGGAAAAGTTGACTGCCGCTGCATTCAGCAATTAAAAAA
This sequence comes from Ilyophis sp. 1 JC-2022, assembly GCA_022702515.1. NCBI lineage: Eukaryota > Metazoa > Chordata > Actinopteri > Anguilliformes > Synaphobranchidae > Ilyophis > Ilyophis sp. 1 JC-2022. Next base: position 105,312,620 of record CM040406.1, read on the forward strand.
TGAAGCCAAGAATAAAGATGCCAGTTTTGCTTAAAAGATGGTCACAAAAAAGTCAGAAAAACTGCGTATATACAGTAGTTTGTAATCTGGCCGATACGTGGGTTGTTCTTGTGTTTTGTTTTCAACCTTCTTATTTGCTGTCTTATAGAAAAGAGTGAAGGATGCAATCTGACAGCGATGCATAGTTTTGAACCCTGTTCCTCATTTGAACAGCGTGGATGAAAGTGTTCTGTCAGTGGAAAATGTGAGCAGGTCTGCTCTGGGTTTACAGCTGGGTCACACAAATGTAGAGCAGTGGTTCTGACTGTTCTCAGAATAGTGGCTATGTTTTTAAGTAGTGGACAGTCTGCCCTCCTTATGTATTTTTATTATTTTCTTTTTGTACTTTATTGGGACATGAGGCAAAGCAGAGGGGGCCTCATAGAGGACCCGAGGCAAAGCGGAGCCAATGATTTGAATAAATGCATGAAAATAAATAATATCTTAGGTCTGTTAACAAGCAAGAACAAATGAATGGAAACAAGCTTTCTCCACTGGCTGCTTGTCATTTGACATTAGCATCTCCTAGCATGCACCTTGTGTGGTGGAGTTCTCTCTCTTAAGCACACGTGCCTTGCATACCTTTTTATTTTCCATCTGTTTCTGATTTTTAATGAATTGCCAGATAGTTAATTAGTTTAATGAAATAAAGTCGCCTAGCATTGTCCTTAAAAGGCCCCCTCATCCTCCTGCGGTGTAATAAGAATACATCACTCAGCAGTGCTCATGTCCTGACATGAGTTTTTATTCTGCAAAAAGACTCAGCTTTTAATGCATCAAAGGGCTTTTATTGTATTTCTGACATAGTTGGTGAAACATGTAGGTGGAATCCCACGCTCTGTGTTGAAGATTTGGCTGTATTTCAAGACGCTCTGTGGTTCAGGTCCGAATCTCCCCCCCCCCCCAACCCTGGCTCTTTTCCCACAGGTATGTGTGTGCACCTGCAATAATGCCTGGAGCAGGTGGGATGATTTTAGCCTCAATTCACCCCTCACAATTTTGCTACAGTTGCACACATGCCTAAATTTAGCCCTTGCAATTTTGATGCAATTATTTCACGCACACCAAAATTGAACTGCTTAATCTCGTGGTGTGTTCAACACAAGCGCTTACAGCATAAGCCGCAAATCTTAATTTCAGGGTTTCATGAGCAAACCATGCATGAAGGGACCGGCCAGCGTTCCGTGAAAAGACCTTTCTGTCACGTGGCGTTACAGCAGTTTCTCGCAGAAGGATAGCAGCCCAAAGAGAAAAAGATTGAAACACGGCTAGATGCCGGAGAGGTAGCCATTATTAAGATGTGGGGAGACCATGGCTGTTTCTTTGATATACCGTGTATTTGAAGTGCCATGTGGCTCAGACCTCATAGCCACATCCTGGGGGGAGGGGAGCCACAGTACGTCTTTCCGCAAATTTAGAAACTCACATGGTACATCAGCATCTCCCAAAAATTTCCAATGAGTGAGATCATGAATCAAAATTCCACTGACAAATGATTCCACGACACAGCACTCCGAGTAGTTTGTCATATGCTGCCTATTTCTCACCGTGCCCCCTCTCCCCAGGACATAATTGTGGCAAACATTCCAGAATGGTTGTCCAATGGAACATTTTAATTTAGCTGACATTTTTTTCCCTTTCTTTCCCTCAAAGTAAGCGAAAACAATGATACAGAATTTGCTTTGATTTCCCATGCTTTGCTGTCGGAAACCTTTCGGCAGGAATGATCACTATCATACATGACAAGCTCACTTCTGCTGCACGAGTCTACAGAGAAACCTTTTGAAGGCCATGTGCGAATATGGAAAGCTGTGTCTCTATCGTTCATTAAAAAAATTAACGATCTATTCAACCAAATGCACAGCTTAATTGCGATATTATTAGGTATTCATTAATGGCTGAATGAAACCAATTGTATTTGAAAGCTAACAGAAAGTACTCACGAAACATTGCAGCTTTCTTTTGATGCTGAGCGGCATGTGCTGATCAGACAATCTGTGTTTGTGAAACATAAGTATAACATAAGTTTTACGACTACTACTAGAAACTGTCTGAATGCTATTGGAATTAATTTGTATATCATTGGTACAGGAATTCCATTTTTAAATAGTTTTTCTCTATCTTAAAGAAACTGTTGTCATTATAATGTCATAATTATACATTTAGTCTCTGGGTAAAATAAATGATTGCTGTATCCTGAAATTAAAAGCACTCGTAAATCTGTCATCTGCGGGTCCAAGGCTTTGGTTCTAATCTTGTGTCTGCACCCACTGTGTGTTCCCTGTACACGACCCAAATCCAGCGTGTTCAGGCGCGTTTCACCGTAGCCTAACACCCCCCACCACCAACACCACCCGCGGAGGAAAAAGAAAGAAGAGAAAAAAAACCCTTCAAGGAGTTTCTTTTTGCACGGGTAGTTCTGTGATGCTGGCACAGAATGCATCCACCAGCCTTAATGAGCCTTTCTCTGATTGGATGCTACTAAAGGGTAACCAGCGCAGAAACTGTGGGGGGTGGTGCCTGTGGAGCTGAAATGGCGGTTGTCAGAGGGAGATGGAAACGGACCGCTCCCGTCCCTCCCAGCAGTCAGGGGGCTGTCCTGTTATTGCTGGGTCTCGTCCAGAGGTTTGCAGGGATTCTGCGCAGAGGGGTGTTCCGGTTGCAGTCTCAAGTCATCTTTGCTGATCTGTTTTGGAGCATGTGAGTTTGTGAAAATTTGCGTATCTGATTTACTGCAGGCCCGCGGGAGTGCGCATACGTGTACATATCAAATTGTGTGTACGTCCATTTGTGTGTGTGGGTGTGTGCATGCATGTGGCCAATGTGTGTGACCCCATTAGCGCACGTGCGCGTGGCACGTGTCTACGTGTGAGCGTCTGCACATACATGTCCCAGTGTGTGCATGTTTGTATGCACAGTATCCCTGTGTGAATTTGACTGGAGGCATAGCCTGATATCGGTTGCTTGTGTGGCTCTGAGTCAGGCTGCTTCTGCGTTGGTTCATTACTGTGGACCGGATTAAAGAACAGATAAGAGGACAGAGAGGCAGCGGTTTCACTGACCTGCGGAACCCCAGTCAGCCACCGGCTGTGTGTGCCCTTAGCTGCAGAGGAGTGGCTCTCCGGCACAGAGCCTGTGTGCGCATCGCTCTTCTCCAATACATCACCCTGGAGACAGGCGTGCGCTGGAGCGAGAGCAGGGTCAACAGTGTCAGCGCCTTCACAACTGGCGGAACGCCCCCCTGGCGACCGGGGAGCGAGCGCGGCGAACTTCCCTATGACTTTTGGCAGTTTTATCCCTTTGATTCAGCTCACGCAAGCGGTGAAGTCGTGTCTTTATTCTCGCCGGTAATGTTTCCCAGATGGCATTTCACCTTCCTGCCTTTCTGATTGATTGATACATACAAGATAATTGCCGTCGTTCTGCCCCCCTCTCAAACAGACATATTTTTTCTTTTTCTTTTTTCCCCCTTGTGAATATTCATAATATGGAGTTGAAGGAGACCGTTTCTAAGGAGACTATTGCGGCTTGGTTTTGTATTTCCCAGAGTGCTCTGTGCAGAGGCAGAATTAGTCTATCAGAAGCTTAAAGGGTGCAATCCATTGCTCAGAAGTGTATAAGTGAACATTATTGTGATCGACACACAGTCATAATCATGCAATCACCATATTTCATCATTTGCAGAAGGCAGTGCTTATTCAGATATATTTAAAATGACAGTCGGATATATGATGACGGTGAAGTAAGATGGGGCTGACGAGTGACTTATCTATACTAGTGTTGTGCATCGGCCCCACGCTCTGGTTTTCAGTCTGGGCCTGTGCTAGTGCCGACTGTGGCCAGCAGCCCCACGCGGTGAGGGTTTCAGCCAGCTGTGACAATGTCTCATGTCATTTTGGGATTTTGCATACAATTCAAAATCGGGAGATTTCCCCAATTATGTTCTACAGATCAGTGTGTTCACTATATGATTAGCATAGCATTTTCAGAGCGGGGTGTAAGTGTATAGTGAAACAGCACAATCAATTGTGCCCAAACTGCAGCGTGCAAAAGTCCAGGTAAATTTGTCACATGATCTCACATCGTAGGAAACTTTACTTTAATTCTGTACTTAAAAGGCCGGCTAAAAAAATATGTGCAGTTGAAGTAATATAGTTGGTAAGACTTTTACAATTCACCTTTACTTGTATACTTATTTAACCCTTGAATTCAGAGTCTACGAAACAAAATGTAGAACTATAAATATGTGTGGTCATCTGCTGCAAATTGCCCAATCCAACAGTAATCAAACAAGATTACTTTTTTTTTTTTTAGAATTGCCTACTGGTAGAATACAACCTCATAAATGTTTTAAAATATCACAGTATATTATAGATTTTCATATAGTAATGCAGGGTGTATTTTTCATAAGCTTTCATATTTTAAGCAGTCGTGCAAAAATGAAACCAACATGACAAACATGTGATGTCACACCAGTTATGTCACTTTGGTGATAATGCCATGGCTATTTCTGCAGGAGGAGTGCTTCTTGAATCTGGAGGCGCCCATTGCAAGGGTATGTGGGTACGACACACCCTTCCCCCACATCTTTGAGCCCTTCTACATTCCTGACAAGTGGAAGTGTTTCGATGCCGTTAAGCGGATGATCAACTACTGAAGTGCAGGTGGGGGTTTGCATGTCTGCTTAATCATCCAGCTAATTAATATGGCTGTCCCACCTACCCATCTATCTGTACACGTGTGTGTCTGTCCTACCTACTTATCTGACCGTAAAGGATGTTGTGTTTCTGTGTGATCTGTGCTTGCTGCTGCTAGTTTTACATTGGTGATTATGAGTCATCAATATTAATCTTTAATTAATTTTGCGTGTCATTCTTAAAGCCTCAATCGTAAGAAAAAGCACAGGAAAAGCATCGATAAATTCTATGGAGAATTAAAACGTGTTGAAAGAGGGTTGGGGCAGGAGGGGCTGTACTCCATCTCTCCCCAGCTCAGCTTGTATTTATTTTGGCATTTATTTGAGTTAATCTGTCTGAACATGAACATCTTTTTGAACATTTTTCATTTTTCTCTTTTCCAGAATCATGTGGAGCTCAGAGGCTCAGTGCCGACATTAAAACTCATCGCATCCAGGCAGAACCTCATTTTTCCAGCTCGCTCTGACCAGAGATAACACAAAAACTGTTACTTTTTGAATTAGATTATAATTTTTTTTGTATTAGTAGACTCATTGCAGTGTGTCGTCTGGGCCTGCCCAGGAGTGGTTGGTTATGGAAAAGTGGTGTAGAACACTAATGGACATGCTCTGTGAGCTCTGTAGGATTGGATGTCCTCTGCTCTTTATCTCCCTCTCTGGTTGAATGTGATAGCGCCTTCTCATCTTGTATGTATTTAACTTTGCTGTGCTGAATTGAAGGGAATGGGTTTTTTCATTAAATAAATGGACCTTGCAGTGGTACACTGGGATTTTTCACTTGATTCCTTCTCATGGGATCGCAGGTGCAGGTGATTCATGTGGAACTAGAGAGCCAATCACAGACTAGGAAATTTAACCTGGGAGGGAAATTTTATATCTTGTGACCGCATTCACCCACACACACAAAAACACACTCATTCAGACACTCATGTTAACTTATACAATCTGTTAGACACATGGAAGTAAATTAATAGAAACTTTCTCTCTCTCACACACACACACACACACACACACACACACAAATGCTGGCCTAATGAGGGCAGAGGATCTCCATACCCTATACTACCAAAGGGTTATAATGAAAATCAATCTAAGTGGAGGTAATGCTCCACTTACCATCTGATTTTAGTCCCGGTATGTTAATATTAGCCACATATTAACTGCAGGGAGTTATATATAATACAAGTTTATAAGTTATATAAACTGCAGGGAGCAAGCCCAACTTTGGTTCAAGCCAACAGCTAAGGTTCAAGAGCAGTTCTTTAACACTGGAGTGTAACAATTTGTTTTCTTGGAAGGTTCAATAGTCTTGTTATCTGGCAGCAGAGTGAGCAACCATAGGGGTTCTGTGCTGCTCCTTCTCAGTCATTAATCATGCATGGATCCACTGGTGCCTGGATTTTTTTTTTTTTGTCATTCATTATTTGAAAAAAGAAAACAAAGATGTGTTGGTGAGAAGTGTTATGTCGTCCTTAGGGCTGGCGATTCGAGCCGTACATGAATTCCCTTCCTTATCCCTGGCTGAATGAAGTAAAAATAATAGAAAACTAGGGCGGACTGTCTGCTCTCGTTTCAGGGGGACTGTCTGCTCTCGTTTCACGCGACAAAGATCAAACATTTTCTCCTGTACAGAATGGTGCAGTTCTTGTTTATTTTTTTTTCTTTGGTGTTATTTTTTTGCTGCCTTGGTAAAATGTGCTGCTGTTGAAGCAGAATAGATAGAATTGCCATTCTCCCCTTCTTTACTGAGGTAAATGACTGTCACGCCTGTTGGCTCATGGTTGAGGAGTTGTAGCGTTACTCCACAGAGAGCGCACACATGCAGTTGGCGGTAGACCCCGTGTGCAGAGATAAACGACTGCAGCATCTCCGCCGTCATTGGACCTCAAGGCGGATTTAACTGACCTGACCGGGAGGTGGCACATACCTACCATCGCACAGGTTGCACGCTCATCGGCGGCTGCGTGCCGGAGCTCCACTCCAGAGCGTTCCCAGGTTTACTCATCATGTTCTGCGCTCAGACATGTACTCGCAGGAAGCGGGTGGAAAGAACCGGGCTCTGGGCGCAAAGGGCGCACATGGCCCATATGGCACGTTGGCCAATTTGTGGTGAAGTCAGAAATGAAGGTGCTTACATCGTGACGGCGTGCGGTTAACCGCGGCGCAGAGGTGTCTGACAGCATCTGGAGTGACTGTGCAGTGCCTTGATGTGGGCAGCAGGTCTCAGTGTGAAATGAATCGGCTTCACTCCTGCCGCAGGGCCTTCACAAGCCGTATCGACCTTGTGTGTTAGCTACTCTCTCCAGATGTATGTCTCAAGTGAAGCTGAGAATGGATTGCGTCATTGACCCAGGTCACATCCCCCTGCCCCCCACCCCTTAACTGTCGCAGGCCTCCTTGGAAGAAAGGCTGAGCTTTTAAGGGGGTTTCTGCTTTTAATAGTTAAAGGATGGTGGCACAATGCTGATATACTTGTGCAGACTGAGGGTATCAGGCAGAAGGCAAAGATTTTCACATCAAAAACAGTTTTTTCAGTTTTATGTCAAATATCTCTTTATAAAGATGCTCCCTGTAGACATATAAAATGGCAACACGTGAAAATGTGTGTTTTCATGTATGTTTTCAGAATTGCATGACCACACAAACCATTTCAGGCAGTGTTGTACCTTGACTCACCACACCATTGTGAACATTGTGTTACAGTTTGACAACACAAGATAGAAGATATGTAGATATGATAGAACAAGACAGTCCCCTAAAGACATGCGCCCTTATAAACATGTTACAGTTTCACCTCAAAATACATTTTCAGTCGTGACCATAGTTTAATCCCAGTTAACTTTGTTCTATCAGGTGCTGTACAAATCTATGCGTTTTGCCACACGTGAACAGCTACAAATGCAGAGTTAAGTCCAAAAGGTAATGTTTGGCAAAAAACAAATTATCTCACGGTAATGTCTGTGTCAGTCTGTCACAGACCATGCAGAGCCAAGTGTGGTTCTTGGGTGGGGTGGGGGTACAGTATAGGTACAGTATTTTCGGTGTGAACAAAACACCCAAACTCTCCCAGTTTGCACATACCACAGGTTTGACTCCATATTACTGGAATGTGACGCATAATTTTATCAGATTCCATGATCATCGATGTTAAAGCGTAAATACACCCGCTGTCTCCGCCTGCTACACAATTTTGAAAAATACTTTGTGGGGTGAGCGAAGGGTTGGGGTGGAGGAGCTGTGTCCATCGTCATTTGCATAAATGAACGTACAATGTACAAGTGATTACGTATAACTCGGTATTTACATATGTGTCTTGGGTGTGTGTATGTGCATGCACGTGTTGAACATGTCCAGTGTGATCCTGGTTTGGCTATACACAGCGCTGAAATCTGCTCTCCACTTTGGCTCTTTCATTCACCTCCAGCATGTAAATGAAACCAGCGGGTGCATTCAAATCAAATAACAGCCCGTTCCACACCACATTATAACAACACCAGCCTAACAAGGTCCGCATGTTACAATCCACTGCGGCCCAGTTAAGTTTGAACGCTAATGAAACGCATCGGCCCATGTGAAGAGTTGGAGATGCCGTGCCAGTCAGCTGATAAAGCCCATTGTCAAAGATTTAGGAGAAAAGTTAATTCATCAGATTAATATGCAAAGCATAATGTGAGCAACAAAGCTGATGTGATGGACATTTGGTATGTGCAGTGCAACGAGGTAGGTGTGTGTGAACGTGTGGATTTATAAATATGCCTGACACACGATTTTTGAAAATAGTGGTGGAGTTTGTTTTGCAGTGTCCCTGTGGCCCACGTAGTGTCACATGATAGGTGGGTGGGGTGGTGTGTAAGACAGGTCATGGCCTGATTTTGGGGTTGCAAGGCTATCATTATTTATGAGATGTCTCCAGAATTGATCATCACTGACGCATCAACTCCACAGGTAGTGGGAAGCGCTGGTTGGAATCAATCAATAGTTATTTAAATTTTTTTGTGTAATAACCAAATGTTATGTCTCTTCTACAGTAATACAAAAATCACAATCTCAAAAACACAGCTTTGTTTAAATTGTGTATTTATTCTCCCTATCAGCACTGGCATTCTTCCTGTCTGTAATCTGCATGTTTTCATTGCTGATATCCTGCTGCAAATGATGAAACAGACATATTTTGCAGTGATGCCGAGAGAGAAAACAAGGTAAGACATCTGTCTTGGTTTAGTACTAGCCTTCAATATGAATTCTTCACAAACCATTTGCCGAATGATACAGTATGTCCAATAACCACTTGTTAATGTAAAACAGATGTAAAGTTTCTAGCTGATCTCACAATAGCAAGAGTGATGGCTTCACACCTCCTTATTGAACTGTGTTAGAAGGTCTGAAGTCATTCCTATGTTAGTTGGTCCAAAACAGAGAGGAGACCAAAGTTCCCAGCAGGTTCCTACTGTTCAGCTTATGTACTTCAGAGACAGTTTGGTTGTTTTTCTGTGCAATGTAGGATTTTAACAAGTTTATCATAGTCAACTGATTCTCATGGCCAACAATCTTTTTCTTTGCACTTCGTACTATTATTATTGGCATTATTCATGAAGTCAAAATGTTCTTTCCATGCTAATCTAAATAAAGGGCTCAAACTAAATCAACATGAATTGCTCAGCCTACTGGAGATATCCATGTCTATAGCCACTTCCACACGTGGAATACAGAACATTGCACAATGACTATCCGGTATGCTACTGGGTTTATTGCATTCACACATGATGGTGCCAGTCAGCTAATTATTGCGTGCACAGGCCTAGTGAGGAATTATTTTGTGAACTAGGCTGCTAGCTAGAGAATCTAGCCAATGTTTGCCAAGTAGCTTGCTAATGAACAAATAGTGAATCATATCAGCTAATGTTCTGCCATATGTGAATGTGCACATGCGCCTACGGAAACATTATAAACTACAGAAACTATATCTATAGATGGCATGGATGTGTGAGGGGACAGTGTGTACTGCATACTTATTAAAATAGGCTATCATTTATTTGGAGTATGTGCTCCATTTACTTTCTAATTTTAGCTGTAGTAAGACAAAACAGCTTGATGGACGTGTAATCAAAACAAGTTGATTTTTATGTGCTTGATTGAAACTGTATGGCTTTGTTTGCACCGACATTTTAACGAAACATTTCTGGAAACCTACTTGGTCTTGAGGCAGAAAATTGCTGGAGAAACTTTTCCAGAATGCCGACTCCAGCTCTCATTTACACATCACCCCTCAATGTTAGTTCCGGAACATTGTCTGGAAAGGCTACACGTGTGAAAAGAGCTTATTTGTGGTGAGCAAGTGTAGTTTATGATGAGGACGGAAAGAAAACAAAAACTTTTGAAAAAGGTGATTGTGTTTAATCCCTTCCAGTGACAGGGCATGTAGCTGATGGGCCCAGGGCTGTGGCTATCCGTCAAATGAAATGGGGAGGAGGGGGGGACATGAGACAACTCAAGTAATCACCCAGAATCTGCAGTCCTCATATGAGTGTCAAGGACCATTCTCAGCATTTTCAGTTTCCAACCTCAAACCGCTGACAAAATATAAAGATAAAATCTTCTCTGTCATTTTGGTCAGAGTAACCGGGCTCTTTTCACTGCGCGGGAAGAACCACGCCCGGCCCGAGGTGGGCGACATGACCTCTGCTGTAGCAGGGATAATACTATACATCACTCCTGCACTGTGTCATTAGCCACTATATATAAAACACTTATAAAGGCCTGGACTCATTCCACAGCCTGAATGAACTCCAATCTCAGTCCATCATGCAGCTCATTCTCACAACCTTTTATATTGTAGCTTGAAGCTTCCTGTTCAAAGAAATTCATTTCACTGGCTACAGCATTTTAAAGTAGAGTAAATGTAAAACCCAGCTTATACAGTGGCTTATATAGGCGGCACGTAGTATAATGGTTGGGGAATGGGGCTTGTAACCCAAAGGTTGCAGGTTTGATTCAGGCAGGACACTTCCGTTGTACCCTTGAGCAAAATATTTAACCTGAATTGCTTCAGTATCCAGCTGTAAAATGGATACTAAAAAAAAGGTTGTATAAATCGCTCTGGATAAGAGCATCTGCTAAAAGCTGTTAATGTAAATGTACAGCAAGCATGAACTGCTCATGCACTCTATGCCCTCAGCCCGGAATTTGATTCTAATAAGTAATTCATTGTCACGTATGTGGACCTGTTTGTACAGGATTATATTGGTTAGTATCCGAAGTTTGATCCATTCTGTGTGATTACTTTAATAATGCCAGCAGTGCTTTGGGGAGGCTAGGGGAAGGGAGGCACATTGTGAAGAGCAAGCAGGGATCCCGGTGAGCAGTTGGCTTTCATAACAATCTGTAGCAGTGGATCATCTTGAAGAGCTGGTCTCATGTAATCTTCGTTCCCCCAGGGAAGAGCCCCTTCTGTGGCCAAGAAGAGTTTTTTGATTGAAATATGGGTCCATGTATATTCATTCATTTGATTATGATTGATTCAGTCATGATTTTGAACTGTAGCTTTACATTGTTGTTCAAAAACAATGGGCCCCATTCATGAAAAGTGAGCAGAATTAATTTGTGCATAAATAATATTAGCAATTTTGTTGATATTTTGGCATTCATCAAAGTTTTCACATCTGAGATTTATTAGTACGTACACACTTTACATCTTCTCAGGACAACGCGTACTGCGTTTGTGAATTCAAAATACTGCTAAATGTAGCTTCTGAATGTCAATTGTCGGCTATTAACCTGTTTAATTAGTCTCATGATGTAATGAATACTCTCAGTACTCAATTGACATAAAATTTAATTCCATATGACATTAAATATGTTAATGAAAACATACATTTAACCAACAAACAAAATTTTCTTTTAAGTGGCTTCCAGGTCTGTAGCCAGCATTGCAATCGCTGATGATCACTGTTGGGGGAGTTGGTGCATGGTGTCCTTTGGAGAGAACACATCTTTAGGGATCGCGTAGATTTGTTGGCTGAGAGTGATGAATGGCTGGTTAGTCATTTTCGACTACCTAGACCACCATCTCTGAGCCGCATGCTACCTGATGTGCTCAACGGCATAATCCAGGTAATGCAAGTGTACATCCAGTTTCTCTACAAGATGCAAAGCCAGGTGGAGGTAAACCTGGGTTTTTATGAAATTGCCAGCCTGCCCAATGTTATCAGTTCCATAGACTGCACACACGCACATCAAGGCTCCATCCGATGATGCGCTTGTGTATATGAATACAAAGGGCTATCACTCCATCAGTGTGCAGCACATATGTGATACGAAGTGTGTGTTGCTCAATGTTGTGGCCCGGTGGCCTGGTGGGACCCCCAGCAGCTTCATTCTGCCTGGCAGTTCAGTTGGAACTCATTTGGAGAACAGTGCTGTCAGAGGCAGCTGGCTTATTGGTAAGAATAGACTTGTCAAATTTGCTCGTTCTTGGCACCTCCTGTAGCAGTTATGTATGTATTTCTTTACCTCCAATTTAATGTTGATCCATTTTTTTAACGCATTAACAGTTTGTGTGACTGGTGATCCTGCATTGATGACACATGGCTGCCAGTGGAATTAAAAATGTAATTGAAGATTGTATTCATTACTTGTAAAGCACTTCATGACTTAGCCCCAGAAAACATAATGATGCACTACAAAAAATGGAAGTGCTTCAGATGGCCCTCAGTCCATGTGGTAGGTCTGTAGCAGTGATCAGTGTTTAAGCAGCAGGAATAGAAGTTGAAAGCCTTATGGCCACATGCCCCTGAACAGACACAGGTCCCGGCACCTTGCACCCAAGTCATCATGTACCCTCCAAGCACTCTTATACAATGTTTGGTCAATTTTTAGAGGGTGAAAGGTTGAAAAATTATCTAGTTCCGTCTGTACTCTGTGTTACTTTCCCAGAATTCACCAGCGGATGAAGTAGTGAATCACTCCACAACACACCCATGGCTATTGCAAGATGGTTCTGTTCAACCAAATCCCCCTGTCCACAGTGCTGCTTGCATCCCTCTGATTTATGATTGTGGAGAATTTCATGAAGAAATACTGGGAACCATGTCTCCAATTTATTTCCTTATATTGAATTTGGAATTTATTATACTTGGAGTTTAGAAATTTTCTGTAACAACAAATGCTAACCCTCAGAAACTTTAAACAACAAAGAGTGCCAGTAAATCCAATGTCCCAAGAACTAAAGATAATGCCTAAGCCAGAGAAATCCACATTTCAGGCTGATAACATAATGATAAGTTGTGATGCGATGTTGTGAAATTTTATAAAATACTTTTGACAGATTTTTGACCAGAACCTTCTGAACGCCTTGAGGCCCTTTTGCAAATGAGCTTCCACAGAGAGAACAAAATGGCACTTCTCTCCCTCTTCCTCTCACTTTCTTCCTTCTCTCTAAATGTTCTCTCTGTGCAATTTATCAAGTCTGCCTCACAGAAAGAGGAACATGCAACAGCCTTCTGCAGTTTGTTTAAACTTCCATTACTGCAGCAAACATTTACCCAGAGAAAACACACACGAATGCACGTGTGGGTGCGCCCCCCCCCCCCCCCCCCCACGCACACACACACACACACACACACACACACACACACACATTACCTGTTGTGTATCCATTAGCCATCAGTAAGGACGTTAATAACAAAACATTCAGATAATTGTCAAGAGGCCATTAACCCCCCTCTCCCAAGGAACACAGAAATACAACAAACTTTCATAATCACATCAGTGGGAAGGCAACCATTAACAAGACTGACGAACATGTAAGGGACCTTACAGATGACGTTTGCCGCTCTACCATCCCGCACCAAATGCTTTCTGTTTGCTGGTGTGGGCTGGTCTGGCCGAACTAATGAATAGTTGCTAGGGAAACAGGAAAACACTTGGCTGGGTGGAGGTAATTTTTTCAGAGTATTTGACTGATCATTTGTAAATACATGAAGGACATTGGGGACAGAGAAGAGTTCTGTCTGTTGTGACGCAAGCATCGCCAATCGTATGTAGCAACAAAATCATTTCCACCACTAATTGAGTCTCTTTAATGTAATGTTCCGCACTTAAGCCCCACAGCAAACAATAAATGTGCAGCAGTAGAGATGTGTGTGTTTGTGTTTGTGTGTGTGTATGTGGGTGTGTTTGTGTGCGGGCGGGCGTGCGTGCGTGCGTGTGCGTGTGTATGTGTGTTTGTTGCACCAGATGGTCCTCTTTTTTCACCACCAAGGACATTGCACGTGTTTAGCTCCGGCAGAAAGCGTACATTCTGTAAACTGGTATGCAACAAATATGAAACATCTCCACAAGACACTGTATTTGCGAAGATTACCTGTAAGCGCAGCAATGAAGTGACAATATAAACCTAAGAGGATGCTTTGGAAATGTGAGAGGCTGAGGGGAAAGTGTAATGACCTCACATGGCCATAACATGCACACTTAAACAATAGACTATGCTCAGTGAGACTTCAATGTTTTTAACGTTAATGCGGGGATATTGTTAATGCAGAGATCTCACATTGAGTTTGTGTGGTAAGGGCACATAGGGGGAAATAATATCTAAAGAAGTGTGAAAAACAGAAATCGCAGAAAAATGAAAATAACTGAGAGGACCTGACTCATACTTTCCTGTGTCTGCCTGCTGATGCCTCAGAGAAGGAGCTTCACAAGCTTCAGACCTATCCCTGCACCCCCCCCCCCCCCCCCGAATTGAGTTCCACCAATCCGCCTGCTGTACTGCCTGTCATCCCCTGGACATAGCAGCAGGGTGGAGCAGTGGTCGGAAGAGCAGTTTGAAGTAGTTAGTCAGAGTAGCAGCTTAAGGCAATAGTAATGACGGCAGTGTGGAGCAGCAGGCAATGAGGTGGGAAAAGTAGACCAGAAACTGGTCTGTTCTCTGTTGCCCATATGTGATGAAACCCATTCAGGAGGGGAGGTTATTTAAATACTCTCATCATTGTCCACACCAGCTTCAAACAGGAAAATGTTTTTGGACTCCATTTTCAGTCTCTCGTGTAAACCTTTTTGGGACAGGATAAAAAAAAAATATTTTGCAAAAAGTTCAGCAAGAATTTAAATGAAAAAAAGATCAAGGCAATGAAGCTGTAATATTTAAAAAACCTCTGGGGATGAGGTTTTTTTCAATTTTAGATTTCAAGTCAAATTTGTTGCAGATCCATACTCACAGCATCTGTTCAACTTTTTGTGTACTCCACTGCATCAAAAATAGACTGTACATTTGACTGTTGCTAATTGTATGCATTCGTTTAGTTTTTCAGCCTATCATATACAGTATGTTGAGTATATATTCTTACTGTGTATACATTCCCTAAGCAGAAGCTGCTGTTCGAAACCTGCAGTTTGTTCTGTTGCCAAAGTGTAGGCCTACATTTAAAAATGTAAGAGAGATGAATGTTGTAAATACAGGCCAGCTAATTTCCACTCAGATCACACATCTGTCAGGTGATACCAATGATACCAAGAGTAGGATCTAAAATAAAGAGTAATTTGAGGTGAAAGGTGAAGACGTGTGAAAGATATTTTATCATTGGTGACTGACTTTCACGGCCTGGAACATCACCTCCAGGAAGACAAGGCCCTGGTGTTCACTACTATACCAAGCCTGAAATTGCAATGTACCCCCTAACCCCCACGTTAGATGGCACATCTCAATGAAGCCTCTGCAGGTCGAGCATATGGTTGTATCCCAAAGCAGTGCACAGGCACATGTGTATCACAATAGCCAGATTGGTTATTATCTATCATTAGGGATGTTGTCCATTTTATAATAACATTAATCTCTCAAAACTTAATTCTAAGTTAATATGTGGCAAAAGAAAGATCTCCTCTGGGTCTGGTGAAGCAGAACGCTTATACTGTACAGTCACTTGGAGTTATGGTAACATTGAGCATGAAGAGAAAGAAACCTACCTTCTCATAGAGGCTTCTGGGACAGAAGCTCATTGGCATAGCCACTGGTAATAGCCAAGCTGTGAAATGGCATGACTTCACAATCCTTTTAGTGAGTGAACAAATTGAATATGGCCTTTACTGTAATTGGGGGGAGAGAACATTGTTACTTAACCCCTTAGTGCAGATGGCATATTTGGTAAATCATGGGGGTACTCTGTTTAAGGCTTTATAACTCCAGGTGTGAGCATCACATGAACTTGGTAAATGGCTTAAATGAAACAAAACCGGTGTACCATTTTTTGTACAAACTTAGATTTGTTTATTTTCATAATTTAAGGTCAAAATAAAGTGCCGGAAATGCAAGCAAAACTTTGCTAAAAATTCTAAACAATATATATTTCTTCAAAATACTGAGAGCTACATAAGTGAAACAGGTAAAACTACACATTTCCTGGATCATAAACTCCTTGTCCACAAGCATTCAATAATCGCAGGGTGATATACAGAACTACTAAAGCTCTATGACACAAAATATAAGCAGTGTAGCCAGGTGTACCCAGGGTCTCCAAACCTATCCAAATTGGCTAAAATGTGAATAGCTGTAAATCTTAAACTAATCATACATTGCAGTGCAAATCAACCGTTTTGACTAATTTAACTCACCTTTTTATCATTTTCATGTGGGAATTATTTTGGATCAGTACAGGGGGGTGGATATCTAGGTGTCCAATAACCTACCCAAAACCTCTCCGAGAAATTATTAAAAAGCCTTTTGTCCTTTATAAAGCATATACATTATCCCTTACGATAACTTAATGGATGAAAACATTGATATAGCACAGTTTCAGTTCAGTGTTTGATGCCTAGTGGGCCATTTTTTCACCATTATCCTTCATATACTGCTTCATCCTGTGCCGTGCCTTCATGGCCAAGATGCACTCATCAATGGCACGGTCTTCAGTATGCGCCAAGGATCTGGTCCTGCAGTGGCTTCACTCTGAACAGTAGAGGGCACTGCTGGAGTGGCAGAGGTGGAGGGTCAAGCATGTTATAGGAACAAATTACATAATGCAGAAGCATTATAACACTGTGGTACACACAGCTAAATATGAAATCATTCACTCTTGTACTTCAGTAAACACTTTATTCTGTATGCTACATTATGTTATTTTTTGTTGCGTGCTCTAGGATGGCATTACTCTGTAGTGTGTTTCACAACTGTTGCTTGTTTATTTTTATTTTTTTACATTCATCTTGCACACATCTGGACAGTAAATTTGAATACATATTTTCCATTCCCTAAGTGAAAAGCATCACCCATGGAGATACTAATACCCCATAGAGTACATTATGCACAAAGAAATTACAATACAATAAAATAATATCGGAAAACACTACCAATGTTCTAGCTTCACGGCAAATCGAGGCATAAAAAATAACGTACGACTGAGCAACCAAACAGAACAGCGTTAAAATACTCTATTTCATTGTGAATGCTATGAATTCTAACAAAGCAGGCCACCACGAGCCACTACGCGAACGGCACGAACACATGGCATCAATGCATTACATTACATTAGTTATTTGGCAGACGCGTTTATCCAAAGCGACGTACAATAAGTGCATATTGAAGGTCATAGACACAATCTACGAAGCAAAGTCAAGACAGCGCTACTTTCTCGCAACGTAGAAGCTATCGCTAGTACTGAACAGAATACAGTCAGCTATACATTCTAAGCAATGAGATAGCTAAACCAAATAAAAAATAAACCGAAAGAACGTACTATATAATTTACCTTATACATGTAGTTATTCAAGGTGGAGTCTGAAAAAGTGTGTTTTCACATATGTTCAGCATTATTAGCAGGCTAACAGTGGTCTATTACGACCGATGCAAATACAAACATAACGACAATATAGCACGCAGTGGAAAAACGAATGTATATAATCAAAATATTACAAGCAGTAATACTTACATGTCGAGGAGGATATCTTCCCCATATTGATAGGCACCTCTTCCACAGAATCTATGCTACAGGGATTAGAAGATTCTCTGTTGCTGTCCTCTTCTGATCGATTTCGGGGGGAAACTAGTCACTTCAAAGGTGGCGGTGCGCGCAGTTTTATAGCGTCAAACCAAATGCGTCATCTGCGCATGCCAGCGTAAAATTGTCGCGATATAACAAGTATTGCAGTTACGCTCGCCCTTAAATAGTTAATCCAAGCTTTCAAGTACACATGTAACTTACTTTTGGGGAAGTTTATCGTGCCTTCTATTGGATAAAACCATCGTCGATCAAACCAGAATAAAATTGAAAGCGTCACGACTGGGCAATCAGGAAGTAAGTGTTACGCAGAGCTAGTTTCGTTTGTATAATAGTGTTCCAATGCGCTGTGTATTCTTCAAACGGATTGTCCAAGACAATAAATGACCACGGAATCTTGAAAGGGACATATCTACGCTTAAATCCATGGTAGGATTGCACATGAATTCCATATTTAATCGCAGATATTGATAGTAGAATGGCATTGTATGATTAGAGAATGATTCCACTTGTTTATGTAGGTATTGATTGAGCAGCGATTTGCACCGCTGCATTTGCATAAGGTGGGTTTATCTGGTTGCTATGACGGTATTCTAATATTATATGATGAATACATATATTTATGAACTCCAACATAGACGCTATTGCCCACTATGTCACGCATGGGTAGGTATAGGCTGGGTGGGGAGTGCTTGTTAAATGGACTTGCTACGGAAAGATAGTGACACTTAGAAACTACGCATTGGCCAGAAATCGTCGCGAATCGTCTACCAATAAAGTTAAAATACCGCGTTTGGGTTTTCCACAAATAGTTTGGCTGCAGGAGCAACGCGTGTCTCAGTTGCGTAAAACTGTCTCGCAGGCGAGCCAAAATAGACTATCTGCACTAAGTAGTTAAATGATGCAGACCTCTGTTGATTCTTCTGTGGAAAATATAGAAATGTAGCAAAACAGATTTATAAACATGCAATACTTATTTATTCTGTGGTGGTCATGACCCAAAAAACCTGGGGCCACATGTATAAAACTCTGAGTAAAATAATGCGTAAAAGAACGCTCAGGGTGAAAGTCGGAAATCTGCTTTAAAAAAGACAAACATTTTGTACGTATGGTGTCCATTGTGTTATATTATACATCTAAATTTCTGCGTGGAAACTCGCTTGCGCGGCTTGCTGAGGGCATTTTTCTGCTCAGCACTGTTTATACATGTGGCCCCTGGTATTTTATGTAAAAAACCTTACCTTACCTTTAAAAAATATATAAATAAATACACACACATAAAATATATAACCACAGACCCCTGAGTGATTTAGTATTTTGTAAATATTAAATATATTTATATTTGTCAGAAAACTATTATTATTATTTTTTTTATTTTTTATAATTTGCCTCTCCAGAACTAAGCTCCTTTGCTCTGCCAAGAGCCCGGCTTGGCCAGTGAATGACAGCCTCTAATTAGAACAGAGAAATACATATTTAGCGCTGCATGCGGCCTTTGGGCCTTTAGTTTAGCAGAAAGAGAACAATAGGGGAAACAATGTCTGCAGAATAGATTTTCAATTACAGAGCAAATATAGTTTGCCTCATGGGTGACAGGCTGGAAGTCTCTTGTCAGCTGCACTGACAAGCCAATGGAGGGATCCACCCAAGACAGGCTAATCCCAAGGTTTTTTTCTGTTATGCTTTGAAGAGTTTTCACCCTCTCCTTGGGAAGAGGAACCCCGCACAGATAATGAATACTGAATGATCCTCAATCTAATTTAAAAATATATATTATTTGCTGGTGATAATAGCAAATACCAGTGGAAATAGACAGGTGTGTTGGACTGTGCCTTAATGTATGACTGTTTAACTGCTGGGTTTGTTTTTCATCTGACTAGACACAATGGCAAAGGAAGCATGGATAAGCTATGCAGTTATGTCCTCTGGCTTACAAACACAGAGTTCAAGGGAATTAACTGCTGGTGTCTAAGTACACTGATTGCAGCTATGAACTTCAAAATCATAAAGCGGGAATGAAAGGCACAGCTGAATGTGAGTTGGAGCAATGTACATTGTTTACATGTTTCAATAAGTTGGTAATTTATCTAAGGTCTGCTTGCAATTATAATTATATATACAAGTAAAATTCAAGGTTTTCCAGGAATATGTATCCTTGGTTGAATTTTGCAGTAATGAGAAACAAGGAGGTATCAATATGACCTGTGAGATGTTGGTTATTGATTATTATATCAATCAACCCTAATTTCCATATAAAGCACCCCTAATATAACCCCTAAAGTGTGTGCGTGTGTGTGCGTGTGTGCGTGTGCGTGTGTGTGTGTGTGTGTGTGTGTGTGTGTGGTTTGTGTGTGTGTGTGTCTGTCTGTGTGTGTGGAGAACATGGGGGTGATGCTGGCCCTGAACATCCTATTGAAACGGAATCTCACATCATACCACCACAGGCCCAGTCCAGCTCCGCTCCCTCAAAAACAATTTGAGAACTCAGTTGTCACCTCTCATCAGGAAGTTATTTCAAGTATTCCAGATTCAAATAACTTCCAGTCAGTGCCTGGCAGCCAGATTCAATGAAATGCACATAGCCTTTTTAAGGGCATATGCGATTGGATTAACCCACCACCTCATCTCACTAAAGATTACTTTTCTCAGACAGCATCTCAAAACAGCTACTGGACATAGGAGGTTTGTATGAATGGAAATGAGTTTTTATGGAGAGATTGACACGCATGGTTACAACTCCTTGGTCAGACCGCTCTTTAAAATACCAGCCTTTCCATGCTGAAAGCTTTGTTTGGGCTGCATCCACAAGCGAAAAAAAACATTAGACTTTAAGCATACTTTAGTTTTAGTACATTCTCTATTTACTCATCATATACTAACTGTACTAATTTTGTGTTAAATTTGAAATATAATTGTGATAGCTGGGATATTTGCCTGAGGAAAATCATGGGAAGTTTCTGTGTTGAATGCTTTCTTGTCTCTTCCTTTCGATCAGGGTCGGAAACTTGCGTCTGTGGTAAAATGTTTGTGGTCATTCATTCAAAAACATTAAAATAGTAAATTCAATTGTCAAATAAAATGGAAAAAAATGTTCATGTCTGTCACAGAGTCCCATAACTTTTTAAAATGTCTGTAAAATCTCTCTCTCTCTCTGTCTCTCTCTCTCACTGTGATTTTGGAAGGAGACTCGCCATACCTAAAATGATTCCAGCACAGGAAAGTTTTTTTTTTTTTCCATCTCAATAATTTATGTTTGCTATGGAGCTACAGTGTGATTCTACTCTTCACTGTCTGTGATCGATAAACACACAGATTTCCTCTGTTACAGAGAGACCAGCATCTGCAGCTGAATCTTTTTTATTTCATCTTTTATAGGCGACTTTCAGCCGACCCATGAGAGAAAACCCAGGGAAAGTGTGTCTGTTCAACACAAAAAACATTTGCAGATGTCCTTTAAGTCTGGTATATCCAGCAATAATAATAATAATAATAATAATGATAATAATAATAATAATAATAATAGATGAATTTGTTGTACAGAATGCTACAATGCTCAGCTGTCCACAGGTCTTTATATTTCATGATATGAAGCTGATATAAATTAAACAATAACAATGTAGGGTGATCGGGACGTGATGGGACATCATACCTAAATATCTTTCTGGGGTCAATTAATTTACTCTTATATTATGCATATTATATTATTATTTGATGTTTAATTACAAATAACTGTTCTTCTAAGCCTCTCCCCTATTCCCTTCTATTTGTTTTCTCAGTTTCAATTCATTCAGTTACAACTTGCGAAATTGAAACGGAAAAAATGAAAGAACACACCACAAAATGGATGTCTCCTCCTCATACCTTGTGTGTTTGTTTATAAAAATAAAACACCTCCACTGAGCTGCAGCTGAGAGATGGGCCGCGGGGGGTGGGAAGACAGACGGGTACTTTGTGGAAAATCATGGTCTTTCTAAGATACCGTTCAACAAGGTCGAACTGGACAGTCATCCTTGTGTCATAAAGCAATCGCCATGGAGACAGAGCAACAGGCCCAGCACTCCTGGGTGATGCAGGCAGAAGGTGAGGACAGGGTATGACCAATGAATTACGTGCTGGAAATGAAAGTCTCTAAACCCGGACCCGGTCATTGATTGTACGAGATTAGTTTGAGGGTGGAGCGAATCGCAGTCTCACCGCACACCCGTCTCGCTCCGTTCTCTCTCTGGAACACCGCAGTGGACTGGGCAGACCAAACGCCTGCCTGTTAGGCTGTTTACTGAACGTTACTTTACCACAGGGTTTACTGCACAACTCAAAAATGCAATCAAAACCAGACAGGCATGGTTCGTATCGTATTGGAATTGTTCTGCTAACGCCAGTTGGTGTTTCTGAAGAATGGAAATGGGGTAAAATAGTCATCCATGCAGAGAAATGTCACTGTGATGACACCTCTTGTACCAAAACCAGAGAATCTCCTGACAGAAAGAGAGAGACACGATAGAGGGCCTGATCAGAATTACAAATAAAGTGATGGATTTGTAAATTACATCAGATGCACTGTAATTTAGAGGGTGGCAGTGTAACACATGTTTAGGGAACTGGGCTTGTAATCTGAAGGGTGCGGGTTTGATTCCCAGGTAGGACACTGTCGTTGTACCCATGAGGTACTTAATCTAAATTGCTTCAGTGATCAATATCTATCTTATCCAAGTCAATCTGGATAAGGGAGTCTGCAAAATGGTTGTAATGTAATGTAGTGCTTTCTCTTTTTGGCAGAGCGACTCGCTCTCATACCCAAGACAGGTAAGGTGAAGATGAGGTGCCACCTGAGAGAGAACTTTATAAGTTTGAATGTAATATATGTGTCATGTCAGGTACGGAAACCACTTTTTTGGTCTCTTCTCCTCACTTAATGAGACCCATTCATTAAACTTTTTGATATTGCAGCCAAAGGCAACCCCCCCCCCCCCCCCATACAAACACTTTTGATGGAGCAGAGAAGGCCCATGTTAGCCTAAGGCATGGGGTGTCACACCCATAGCTGTGACTGACAGGCATGGTGGAGGATTTCTGCTAAAATATCAGAGAAATACAATACACACCCAGTAATGAATGAGTCTGATAGGCAGAAACTTTGAAAAATAATTAACATGTAGGCCTAATCAGCAACATTAGATCAAAGCAAACATGTTGTAGTATAGGCTACGCAAACATAACAATTTATTGTAATTCCAGAATCCCGATGTTCCCGATGTCTGAACATACCGAGCACTAATTCACCTCATAGGCCTATAGGCTACTGCTACTGTTGCCAGTTTCTTGCATCTCACATAGGCAAATTTGGAAACATTTCCATAGATTAGTGGAACGAATTATCGTCATATTATCGGATATAGGCCTATCATTCCCAATGTTCATAGTATCACAGTGGTCACACCGAAAAACAATTAGGCCTATTTCCAACTCTAACATCTGAAATCAAATTAAAAAACGTCCTTTGGAATGGTTGAATAAATTAATTAATGCATATTCACATACTGAAATGGTAGCTGTCATGCTTAGGCTATATTTATGTATAGTCATGTTTTGTTAATAAGCAATGTTAATGTGCAAGCAAATAAATAAGGTTGTTTCCATGACTTAAATGTTTAAAATAGCTATGTTTTTTTTGTTCAGCACACTGGGGAACATGTCAGGGATGGAGGCATCCATGTGTGTATCACCCCCCTGCCCTGAAGAGTCCCTGGGGAAGGTTAATGAGGAGGGTACCCAGTGCTGGGGATGAGATTTTCCAGTGTGGGGGGTTCTTTATGAGATGCTGTCCCACCCAGCCTTGTGTTTACACTAGCGGAAATGTTAAAGGATGTAAATCTGTCTCCAATCTTCAAATGGAAACCACAACAGAGGTCACCCTTCCCGTCTTCATCTCTCATTGATGATTCACAAACTTTTATCTTGTCATGCACTCACAAGTCACTTGCCAGTTGCCCCACACCACCACCCCCCCCCCCACAAGATGAGATAACTGACCGCAGAACATGGTCAAAGTCATTGGAGGAATTTGCATGAATCAGGGCACATAGTTGGCAGTCTGCTCCACTGTAGCTCCCAAAAAAATCCTTTTCACTTGGCCTCCTGAGGGTCTGACTTTGTATTTTGTTTTCCATGCAATAAAAAAATTTTTTTTTTGAAGAGAAACAGTACTACAGTATGTGGGTGCTTTATTTCTTCCACTGACTTTCCTGTTTGGCTGAGAATGCTAATTAATAGATGTGCATGGATGTATCCTGTTTAGCTCGTTTTAAGGACTTGTGTATTTTAAAAGATCTCCACAGCTGTTTTTACACCTAGCTTAATAAATGATCCTCCCCAAAGAAACAAAAACTAGCACCAGGCACACACTATTAAAGGCCACTTACACTGTAAGCTTTGAGACATTAAACCCAGAATCCTGCAAGAGGTAAAGGAATTGGCCCATGTGAAAGTCCCCTAAGATGGCTGACAATCCCCTATTTTCAATAGAAGAGTTCACTGTTAACATCTTCATCCAAACCTCATTATAGGCTGCAATGCTCTTGCTATTTAACACACTATTATATGGAAGCATGTAAAAAAGAAATGTAAAAATATTTTAAGGTTTAATTTCTGGCATAAATCATTCCTCTCATGTTGACAGATATCCAAAATAGGCGGAGCAAGCTTTCTGCAGTCCAATGCATTACATTACATCCACTTAAGCAGAAGCTCTTTTCCGGACCAACTTACAAACGAGAATATAAGAGTTTCTCTCAGAAATACAAAAGTGCAATATTGCCAAGAAGGTACAGAAGGCATTTTATAATCAATTTGTAGAAAGTTGAAGAAACTACTATTTGTATTGTAACCTATCCTTACACAGCTATACCTACCTATGACATTACTACTACAAAAGAAAATTCTAAAAGAAAAGCAAACGATCGCTAAAGACGTCAGGAGAGCCATGGCGCAGTCTACAAGAGGTGGGTTCTCAGTCTGTTTGGAAGATGGCTACAGTCTCTGCTATCTTGACTACTTTTGGAAGCTCATTCCATCATTGGGGGCCAGAACAGACAGGAAGTGGAAGTGCAGGCACACAGTGCGGAAGGGTCAGGCACCCAGAAGTAGCAGAACAGAGAGGCAGACAAAACAACAGACTCGCAACTCTGGCATTAGACTGTAATGCACCTTGGAATCTTTTCTTAATTGTGCAGACTTCAGAATTTACCGCACAGTAACAAAACATGTATTGTTTTTGGCAGTAATGACCTAACTCCCTTTCACACATCTGCATGTTACCAACATACTGCTATCTAAATCACAGCTGAGAGGAGAACAGAATACTTAATTTCCAGTTACTGCTGCCTTTACAAATGCACTGCCTGATCACCTCTGCACTACAGACCCCCACAACACTGGAACACCTTAACTTGTAAAACTCTGCCAGGTAAAACTGCAGATTATCTCTCTTCCCTTCTCTTCATGCACTCAAGCTAGAAACATTATGTTACAGCGCATCTGTTTATTTATCAATTAAATATGTCCATCATTCGTACTGAATCTGCCGAAATGTCAGCTAACCTCAGTAATAAAGTCTACACAAAAGAAATAATTCCTGCCGAGTAGTCTTCTTTATTAGAGTGCTCCAATGGGATTTTCTAGTGAACGGGGGGGGGCTGGTAAATCTGCCTTTTACAAGCATTTAGCAGACACTCTTATCCAGAGCGACTTACACAACTTCTTATTACATTTATCCATTCATACAGCTGGATAGATACTGAAGCAATTAAGGTTAAGTACTTTGCTCAAGGGTACAACGGCAGTGTCCTACCTGGGAATCGAACCTGCAACCTTTCATTTACAAGCCCAGTTCCTTCACAAAACAGCTACACCTCCTGGCTATACAATTTGACTCTGAAGTTTCCTGATAGCTTTGTTTCTTGATAGTAAAGAGGAGAGCCCAAGCAAGTATCTGCAAGTGAAATGACACATTGGTGCACTGGCCACTCTTTAAATTAAGTGTTTCTCATAAAGCATACAGTATAATGCCTTCATAAATAGGACATGATGGCTTCATAGATAATACAAAAAAAAAAAAAAAAAATCAAAAACGGGTACCTAGACATAACATAATAGGTAGACATAACATCTTCTTATGCAACGTTATGCCAAATGTGACATACCAACAATGTTACCTGCCCAATGGCTAAACATTATAAAGGGCGACGTATATTTATCTTAATTGCACTAACTGTGGCCAAGAAAACCATATTACTCAATTGGAAGGACAGAACAAAAATATCAATCAACCACTGGTTCAATCTCTTAACAGACCATTCAAACTTAGAAAAACTCACCTCAAACCTAAAAGACAATACGACTCAATTTCACAATACCTGGTCGCACTTTCTGCAGTATATCCAGAACTGACTCATCCCCACACAATTCCTCTCTATACTACCTCACTTAGATCTTCGTCAATTATAACCATATAATGTAAAATAACCCATAACGCACATACCTAGCACCACCAATAATGACAGACCCCCCCCCTCCCCTCCCTCCCCCCCACAGGTTAGGTATGTTAAGTACCTATCAGTTTGTTTGTCACTTGTTGCTTAATCTGTCCCCGTTTTTTTTTTTTTATGTCCTTAAATGTTAGTGTGTCCTTAAATGTTGATCACGTGTCCCCCCCTGTTAACGATATTACGATTATTTTTGTTATTGTTATTATTTCTCTGTTGTTTTTTACTTTTTATTTTACTAAATAAAAATAAAGTTGTCCCCCGTAGAGGGGGGGTGGTGGTGGGCCAGAAAAAATAAAAAATAATTTAAAAAAAATAAAAAAAAATAAAGGGCGACGTAAAACATGCTTATGTATGATGCTGGGCTAACTGTGACAACACATGACATCACTTGATGTCATGAGATAATACAAATCAAGCCAAAGGAGGTTAGTCCTTTTGCCTCCTGTTGCAATGGCAGTAAATGTGTACTAAAAGTGTGCCACGCAGCTGTGCCGCAATATAAAAACATATAAAAAATAGTTATAAAAAAGTTTCACTGGACTTAGTCTTTAACAATTTATACACATGGCTACAGGAAGTGTTCACTTAAAAACTCAATGACCCCAGCTGGAATTGTAAATTGTACACTTCAGATGAACCAGACTCCAATGAAAGTCAGAGCTCAGCATTCTTTGATTAAACATTTGTGTAAAGCCCCACAATCTGCTTTGCTATAAATAATAACATCAGATTATTAACAGATTAATAACATAATAATCTTCCTCAGATTCCTACCTGAGAACAGTACAAACCTCATCTTCACTTTTACACCACAACCCAAGTTGCATCTTTACTGTGGGGAAAACATATATCTTGAGACTATGAGGAACAGAAGACATGCAGTATAAAATAAAGAGAGGAGCAGAAGCAAATGGCAGGTTGGGTTTTCCAGTGAGAGGACAGGTCTTCATACCTCGCACTTCCTCTGATTTTGTTTCGAAAGCCCCTTGCGATATGTTTATCACGGGCTACTGTGGACATTTAGGTAAAAAGATATGGGTACCATATGTTTTGATTCAGTTGTGTTTTATTGTGTCTCTGACCTTATCTGCACATGGTCTTGGTTACAGGGCCTTTTGCACATGGATTATGTACATTACAGTCAAACACATAAAACATAACTCAAACAATCTGTGTTTCTATGCCAGACATACGGCCTCGCTTTCCCCTCTCCACTATGACACTCATAATGTTTTCAAGGCTAGCTGTCATTCATGATGTTATTAGTTGATTTTTTCCATCTTTGGTAATTTCAAAAGCCTTTTTAAACAGGTTTCAAAATACTAGCATGATTTGTCTCTTACGATTTGATTTTAGAAACAAATCTCTCCAATCATTTTTACACACTACTCAGAAATCAACACAGTCTCAACCTTCTTCAATGATAAGACACGAGGTCCTATTTTTTAGCAGCTGGAGGGATGAAACATATTTAAATGATTATCAGGTTTGGCCACATTTCAGTTCATATTTTGGACCTTCTGTTGAGTCTTATCACCTGCCAATCACCTTTTATGGCTTTCTTTTTTGTTAAATACACCAAATAAAATGGTCTTTTTGAACTGAACTCAAAGCCTGAGCAAATCACCCATGTACTGACCCTCTCCCAGGCCAAAAATAACAGCACTGAATTTAATCAGTCCCTTCACATTCACCAATGCCCAGATATTAATGACCAAGGTCTCAGATATTGGCAACCTGCATAGTCAGCCTGTAATTAAAAATAGCTGCCAAACACAGCCAGAAACAGGAACCTCTGACTCACAGTTGATCCTGTTATTGAAGAAAAGAAGAGCAGAATCTGCCAAAGTGTAACGCAAAGGACTAGTAGTTCCCCAACTGTAGGTCAGGACTGACTGCTGAGTTGAAGTTGAAGGGGTGAAGCATAGGGTGCAATATACGTTGACACATATAAAAAATATCTTTCTATACAGAATACATTGTCCATTGCCATTTAGAGCAGCTAATTGAAACACTGTACCCAGTGGTGTGCATGCAGACATAGCCCCCCAACTGGGTTGGAGTGAATATTAGTTTTGGCTAAATTACATCACACGCAAGCACACACCTTGAGCACGAGTGTGTCTCTCAGTGGCATGCACAGACCTTCTGAGAAGGCACTTTTTAGTGTGACAAGCATGTCTCGTGCTATTAGGGTGCCTCTATGATTGAAAAAACATGCTTAGTTTTTTCCATTAAGTCACAAGGAACATGTTTTCTGAACTATAGGGGCACCATAGGGACATTTAGCAGTGTTTCCCACAGGATCTTCTGAAACTGTGATGGGTGGACACACACGGGGCATGCCCCTCCGGAAGAAAAATTTGTCAATTTCAACAACTAAATGTATAAATTTGGTGTTCTTTGAGATTAAAATTTAAAGACTAGATCCACAATTTTTTTTTGTGATTAGAACATGGGGAATGGAACATATTAAATAGATAGAATTTTGGCTAGCAGACTTTTTTTGGCTAGACAGCTAGCTAACATGCAGAAACGTGGTCTGATGGAAAATATTCTTGTTGTGAGCAGACAATATGATACAGAGACTATCACAATGCATGTTAACCTGTTCTGCCCCAAAGCTCATCCCTGTCTTAATTAAGTGGGACTGAACTTGAAAACTACAATAAAAAAACAAGTTGAATAAATAGTTTGTTTATTGACAAGAAAGCCTCTGAATCTGATTAGCTTGCTGTCAAATTCTGCTTCTGCAGAATTTTCCTCTTCGTTTTCTCTCTGTCTTTTCTTAGTAAAGTACTAGTAGGCCAGTTTTAAAAGGTAGATCCTGTTATATGACATGGAGCCCAAATGAGCGGGGCGACACCAAAGATGGTTAAAAACTGAGAGCCTGCACTGAAGGAACTTGAGTGTGACTTGAAGAGTTTTTATTTTTCACCATAGGGGCACCCTAGTACCCTTTGTTGGGGTATGAGTGAACGATGATGTTATATTGTAACCAGTAACATGCATTGCAGGAATGTCCATGAATGTCCCATGAATACTATGAGCACAATGTCATATCATAACCGGATAGGAAAGCTTGAACGTAAAATAAAAATTAAATGTCATATTGTAAACAAACAGTGACCTTCCTAGGACTTTAATAACATGAATATAACTTTTTTATAATAAAGCTAATGGTTTTAGGACATCTCTAGGGAACGCCACATCATAACTTTGAGGGAACAGAAAAGAGACGTCCCTGCGACGTCCATTGTTTGCTGAGATGGCAAGGCTAGGGATGTTCGGCCGGACATGAGCGGGTTGCTGGCAAACCCCACAGTCATGTCAATACACGGGTTAGAGTTCCATATATAAAACTGTACATTTATAAAACGATGTGGGCCTATATATCTTATAATAATTCACCAAAGAAAGACAACCTTAAAAGTAATGTTTTAATAGTTTGTGCGGTGCACTTTTGCTGAATTCAATTGGTTAGCCTACTTAGCAATGATAATGGATAACGTGAAAATTTGTATGTACGGATTGCAAAAACTGAGTAGATCTTTTTTCCACATTGGGTGCCTTGGGGTGACTCCATATCCTGACCTAAGTCATGAATAAAATGATTGAACTGGACTAATTGTTGTCATCATTCAAAGTACAAAAGCTACATTGAGCAGATACAACTACACAGCATGGGGACCACTTTGAAAATTAATAATGTATATCGCTGTTGTCTTGGGGGGCTCCGTAGGATAGCCTACAGTTAAACATGATTGAACGTGATGTTACAATTTGTGTCCCTTAGGCTTCACATGGAAGCACTATTGAATTTTCAATTTTCGGCATTTGTGTCTATGTTTGCGATCGTGTCATTAATGCCAGAGGAGGGAAAATGGTAATATGTTATCCATTTGTATAACATAAGTCAACATTACACCTTCTTTTTGTATATCATTAGCTAACATAGATTGCTAACTGACTGTGTCTATGCTAATATTAGCTAGCCAGACAAATTATCTGCTAACAGTAGACATTACAACTGCTAGCTAACTAAAAGATAATGATACCGGTAACTTTAAACTTACAGACTGCTTTTTTATACGTTGGCTATAGCTAAGAACATTACTGCAATATGACAGGTTGGGTGTTTCGCTGGAGTGGTCTGGCTTACTGTGCAAATTGAATTAGTTCTTATTAGATTAGTTTAGCTTTTGCTAATTTAGGATGACAGTGGGTCTCTACCGTATCAATTTAATCCATCATTAGGCCTATATACGTAATATAAAAATTTATAATTATTTAGGCTACAGTAACCGGTCACAGCCAATGATTTACGCGCATGAATGGTAGCTCGAAATTACAGAACTCGAAATACAGCACTGTGTGTGTGATGTTGAAATTATGTGACGGGACATCATGGGTGGCCTCACCACTTAGCCACGAGCAATATACTTTTTAAAATTACACAGAATTTTTTTTTATTATAAAAAATGGGTGAAAAGCATTTTTCTTCATATACTGTCTATTTTTTTTATCTGGAAGTCTCAAAATTGCTAAAAAATCTGGAGGAAATGATGACACGACTTCTGAAGCCTATTCGGAAGACATTACCCACCTGTTCCTGGCCCTATCTGTGCCCTTGATTGAAAGAGAAATGGATTCTGAATAGGGATGGCCAGTGGTAGTGTGTCACTGTATGTGTTGAGTGGGAGTGTGTCAGTGATTGCTGGAAGTGAGTATCAGTGTATCGTGAATGGGTGTTTCAGTGATTGCTAAGTGATAATGTGTGAGTAACTCAGTGGTAATTTTGTAGAACGATTGCAATGACTTAAAAATATGAGCGTTTCTGTGACTTGTGTCTGTTGGGGTGGTAGGCCCGTTCAGTCAGGTCTGGATAATTATGCAGGTCATCAGAATGCCATGCATTCTTTCATTGATGACTCTACCCCTGCCATAATCAAAAGCATCATCACCTCACACTTCTCCAAGCCTCACCTCCTCCAGCTGCCAGCTCTACATCACCCCAGAGTCCTGCTCCTTCATTATTCACATTTTGTAAAATTATCCTAAACTGTACAGCTTAGAGGAGACTAATTGCAGACCTTAGACCCCATCCTATTGTAAGGGTCATGATAGGATAACTCAACTTTTCAAAGTTTCAATTTTTGGATGTGAACGACAAATCTAGACTCCTTTCCAAAACTGTAGCTACTGTGCTACATCTGGGGAGCTTGGTAACCAAAAAGATTGTACTAGATACCGATGGCCACTCAGTAGGATATCTAATACAAATGTCTTTGATGTGTTTTCGCTTGACACAGAAGACAAAGTGTACTATAGTGTTCACCCTGGTTGAGCTTTTTAACATTTCTTCCTGTTGCACCTTCAATTTATTTAAATATATACTATACTGTATATTAAAATAAATACAGGTGCAGCTCAAAAAATTAGAATATCGTAAAAAAGTTCAATATTTTTTGTCACTCATTTCAGAAAGTGAAACTCATATATTATATAGATTCATTACACATAGAGTGAAATATTTCAAGCCTTTATTTCTTGTAATTTTGATGATTATGGCTTACAGCTAATGAAACCCAAAATGCAGTGTCTCAGAAAATTAGAATATTTTGCTTTAACATATTTTTAAAGTATCATATTTAATATTTGGTCGCATATCCTTTGTATGCTGTTACTTCCTGAAGTCTGTGACCAATCAACATCAAAAGACTCTCGATATCTTATTTTCAGGTACTGTTACAAGCGATACTATAACCTCTCTGCATTTTAACTGATCTCTATGGGAATTGGGGGGTGAGACTAGATTCAGCTGTAAATTACACTGGTACAGTATGGAACACATGGCTGGCTAAATGGCTGTAAGTCATCAAGGGTCTGAGCTATCGAACGAGCCCCAAACCATCACTCTGTTGCCAGATATGGAGTAGATGTGGATGGATCACTGCAAGGGTTATTTCTCCTGACTCATTTTCCTATAGAACTCTATGGGGAAAAAAGTCAGGAGAAACAACCCTTCAAGGGATCCATCCACATCTACTCCATATCTGGCCGCAGAGTGATGGTTTGGGGCTCGTTTGATACCTTAGACCCTTGATGACGTACAGCCATTTTGCCAGTTATGTGTTCCATACTGTACCAGCGTAATTTACAGCTGAATCTAGTCTTACCCCCCAATTCTCATAGAGATCAGTTCAAATGCAGAGAGGTTATAGTATCGCTTGTAACAGTACCTGAAAATAAGATATCGAGAGTCTTTTGATGTTGATTGGTCACAGACTTCAGGAAGTAACAGCATACAAAGGATATGCGACCAAATATTAAATATGATACTTTAAAAATATGTTAAAGCAAAATATTCTAATTTTCTGAGACACTGAATTTTGGGTTTCATTAGCTGTAAGCCATAATCATCAAAATTACAAGAAATAAAGGCTTGAAATATTTCACCCAATGTGTAATTAATCTATATATATATTTATGCTAATGCATTCAAATATTTTTTCCCTTCACTAGTATGATAAATTCATTACATATTTTAACGAACAGTTCTCGTTTTAAAAAGTATTCATCCCCAGAGTCTTCTTGCAAATGTCTGTATGAGCTTTGCACATTTACATTTCGGAATTTGGATAGAAGGTTGCAGAGGGATGCTATATCCTTTCAGCAATGAAAATAAAGAATGTCCTCTGAATTAGTGATTTAGCTTTGAAAAGATTATTTTCAAGTTGAAAACATGAAAGAAATTCTGTATATGCCTTTCACTCTTAAAAAGTACCCATGGTGCAAAACTAATTAAAACAAGGAGTAATGATGTAGCTATTTAGGAGGTCAGATATTGGGTTCGTCCATTAATGTGTGAAGCCTGACTTCTTTTTGTCACAGGCTCCTGTTATCTCTTTCTCAGAGGGGCTCGTCTGTGTTTGTGAAAGCCTTGAGGTGTTAGCATTCCCCAAAGCAATTTCTGCATGTGTCAGCCCCACATCTCATGTTGGTAGGAATCACATGTAGTGCAATGAACCGCTGTCCACATCTATGTTGATTATGGAGAGTGGTCATCCATCTATGAATGCACTTAGATCTTGGTCACACAGCACCTGTGGCCTTTTCACCTGAGCACTCATCACACTTCAGCTCTACTTTATTAAATTACATCACACACAAGCACACACCTTTATTTTATGTAATTTATTTACATTTACATATTTTTAGTTTTAAAATGGTTCTAACATCTCATTTGAAA
The DNA here is from genome assembly GCA_022702515.1 of Ilyophis sp. 1 JC-2022. NCBI lineage: Eukaryota > Metazoa > Chordata > Actinopteri > Anguilliformes > Synaphobranchidae > Ilyophis > Ilyophis sp. 1 JC-2022. The sequence continues at coordinate 105,346,136 of CM040406.1, forward strand.
AATAATATATCCTAAAGCAAACGTCCTCATCGCTGCACTGGGCCAGTGGGTTCTGCTTGTTCCACTACCCCACCAATACCACTTCCAAATGCAATTTATTGGGAGGGGGGTTCCACAAGCAGACCATGCCTATTACTGCTTCCATGTTTTTTATAATAAAATACAATACTTATAGTACTGTACATTATACCAATAATCTTGCATCATGTTTTAGACATGATCATTTCTAGTGCACAAACCACAATATGATGCTGCATCGAAACTGCTTTCTCCCTTTTCTCCAAATTTGGAATTCCGAATCATGTATAAGTGCTTACAACCCTGGCTATCAATTCTGGAGAGCGCATACACGCATGTTCTCTCCTCCAAAACTTGTGATGTCAACCGCCACTTCTTATCACGCCGCAGCTCACAAGTCAGGCTCGCACAGAGATGAGTCAGAGGAAGACACTTCATGCGCAGTTTAACAGACTTGCAGGCATCCAATCAGCCAGTTGGGTTGGTCAGCCGCTGGAGAACAATACCCTTAACACTACTGTCAATTATGTGCCACACAGTTCGGACTGGCACAATCAGGATTTAATCACAGAGCGTGGGGCTCACCCATGTACTACAACGAGAACGGTGCCTTAACCAGGTGAGCTACCCAGCAGCCCCTACATTTATCAGCCACATACATGTAGCTGCACAGACCATTCTAATGCTTAAAACATTTTATTACGATCTCAGCTGTTAAGAATTAAAGTTATGTTTCTGGATTATACTTTTAAATGAAAGAAAAAATATGTTGGGGCCAAATTAAGTTTTGAAACAAACAAAAGAAAAATAAATGAAAAATTACAGATGTCAAATTTACTCATTCGTAAACCTAAAAAGGAAGTTGTTTAAGTTGTCTTGAAAAAGCACTTTAATCCACAATGACACTCATTATTTAAGACTAACAAAAGTCATGTTTATTCATTTAAAAAGAGGTTAGAAAACATTATAGTTAAGCATAAGCATTATATGTGTGCAACATCATTAGTAATTGACATCGCTTCAAACTGATGCTTGACAGAGCAAGGACGCTCCATTTGCCTAATACATGTTGCCTCGATTTCTCCGTTTTCGTATCTCATCCTTGCGTCCTAGAGATGCAAGGAGTGAAAATAAGCGAAGGCAATGAACCCATTGTCGCCAAAGAAAGTATGAACGTGTATGAGAGTCTGCGCAGATCTAAATGACATCATAACGCACACTGATTGGATGTCCGCCTAGCCAGTTCATGCAGCAATCGTTTTTTTGTGTCCGCCCGGGCTTCTCCGCACAGACCTGTCGTTTTGCCTACAAACATACCTTCTTCATACCGTAATCTTCTTCCATGAAACACGCCAAAATGATAGGAAATGTTGTCTTCAAAGGGGGTTGGTACATTTGAGTACGCTCGACTATGCAAGGCAAAAGACTGCAGAGTCTGTGGTCCATTCGCATACATGTCTGCACCCTGTTTTCATCACTGCAAGCACCTTAAAGGAAGAAAACGGGGAGTAGACACATACCACTGGTGTTCAATTAAGTTACAGACGTGCTCAAATTTGTTGGTACCCCTGAATAAAAAGGGTTGTAAAAAATTCACTGTTTGGTGAATTAGCTTAATCTCACACTGAAAAAATTTGAAAGCTTCAACCTTTAATTAACGTTCATTTATTATGAGGAAAAAAAATCCCTCATCAAGAAATAATTATTTATAACAAAACCACGTTGGCCACAATTATTGGCACTCCTGCATTTATATATAGAAGAAAGTGTTAATTTTTTATATTTGGTCGCATATTCTTTGCATGCCATGACTTCCTGTTGTCTGTGACCCAACAACATCAAAAAACTCTTGATATCTTATTTTCTGGTACTCTTACAAGCGATACTAAATGTCTCTGCATTTGAATGGATCTCTATGGGAATTGGGGGGTGGGACTAGATTTAGCTGTAAATTACACTGGAACTGTATGGTACACATGGTTGGCTAAATGGCTCTAAATCATCAAGGGTCTGACGTATCAAACAAACTCCAAACTATCACTCTGCTGCCAGATATGCAGTAGATATGGATGGATCACTTTAAGGGTTGTTTCTCCTGACAAATTTTCCTATTGAACTCTATGGAAAAATAAGTCTGGAGAAGAAACCATTCAAGTTACCCATCCATATCCACTGTATTTCTGGCAGCAGAGTGATGGTTTAAGGCGTGTTTGATACGTCAGACCCTTAATGGCTAACTTAAAGCCATTTAGCCAACCATGTGTTCCATACTGTTCCAGTGTAATTTACAGCTAAATCTAGTCTCACCCCCCAATTCCCATAGAGACCCATTCAAATGCAGAGACATTTAGTATCGCTTGTAAGAGTACCAGAAAATACGATATCAAGAGTCTTTTGATATTGTTGGGTCACAGACAACAGGAAGTCATGGCATGCAAAGAATATGCGACCAAATATTAAAAATGTATACTTTATTCTATATATAAATGCAGGGGTGGCAATAATTGTGGCCAACGTGGTTTTCTTAAAAATAATAATTTCTTGATGAGGGATTTTTTTGAATTTTTTATAACCCTTTTTACTCATCTTTACCAGGAGTACCAACAAATCTGAGCACGTCTGTATATGGCCAGAATGAGAGCCATCCTCTGGGAGGCCAGGGACTGATTTCCACCACCCCAATGTAATGGTCCACATGCAACAATGACAATATTTTACCGCTTTAACCGGATTCCACTCCGAATTTACCTTATAATTTCCTTTCCATTGGCACATCCTCTTCAGCCTTCACAGGGTGTGTAATTAAGATTTACAACTTTCTGCCCGCTTCAGATCAGGACCATAAAAACATTTACAGCCCTCGCAAGCACGAATTACCCACTTGAGCACCTTTTAGACCTCTTAAAACATCCGTGTCATATCTCCCGTAAACCCTGCTTTTCCACACTTGGCCATTCTCTTCCCTGGAGGCTGGCTGTCACAGACTGAGCAACAGCGTTTAATCTAAGTCCCGCATTCCAAAGATTCAGCTTGTTAGTAGTGTGAGTATCCATATCTGCACCACCACATACTGTCTGTTGCGAATTCGTACTTCAACGAGTATGTGTGTGGCTACTTTGCTGTGTTGCAGTCTGTGCCTTGTGTAGGCTACTTGTGTGTTTGTTGAGCACTTTTGTTTTGTGATGTGCTCGTGTGTTACCCGGAAGTAGCTATGTGGACACAGAGACTTGCGACAACGAAGCCGATGCATAGGCATAGGACATTGGAGGCAAATTTACTGGGGTTTTGTTTTGTGGAGACTGGTATTGTCTCAAATGGAGACTTTGGAATTGTTCTCAATTCGGGCAGGTTGGTTACAGTGGTTCCAATGCTTTCTAGTGCAAAACCGCCAGCCGTTGTCTCACTGTCTGTTAGTCCTTTTTTTCATGTCTCTTTATTGTGATATTTTAATAAACATTTAGTAACTGTTCCTTGTTTGTGTTGCAGCCCTTCGAGCTGGGATCGTAACACTGTATAAATGTATTTTTTATCCAAGATTCATGTCAAATAGTCTACCCAATGCTGCCTGATGTGTTTGTTATTGCCGCTTAGTCCTACTGTAATCGAATTATGCCACACATATGTATAGCATATTATAAAAGATAACCTGCAACACCATGAATGTAGCCTACTCTACAAGTAGAGAGCCAAACTGGAACAGATAATGACATCACAATGTGAAATGTAGCTTAGTATGGTCATGTGACACTTCTGACTCTCCCCACTCTTTTTCCAAGTTCATTTTAGAACTAGGAAAAGGAAAGAAATGTTTCTTAGCCTAATGGGCTTACCAAGATAATGCTCATGTGAGACCACTGATCTTGGAACAGAGAAGTGGCTGGTTACTGACAGCGTAATGAAATTGTGCTTCTTTCCTCAGTTCCAGTCACTTTAATTGTAGCAGAAGTATCATGTATCAAGTATCAAGGTCATGAAGTATTATTTCATGAAAGATTATGGATCAGATTTCTTAAAGATACTATCTAATCCTCCCAGCGGATTTGAATACATACTTCTCTCATACCACAAAAGTGAAGCACCAAAAATCCATAGTTTTGCACACTCGTGTGAATATGTGACCTCAGCACTGTCCCCTGTGCAAGAAGTCAGTCTATCCAGTTTTTCTCTTTCCCAGAGAGTATGGCTCTAGCTTGCCAAGGACTGCTCCGCACCTGGGATTAGTGGCTGTGATAACACATTGCTGAGCTTTGAGCTCAGACACCCTTGTGTTTCCATTTATCCAGAACCTTTCAACAGACATTGGATAGCGAGTCTGAAGAGAGGTCAGAAACGGTCATCCATAGCAGCGAGATAGCCCATCCTGTCAGCGTACTTGTAGAACATCTTTGCGCATTTAACTAACTCTCTAACCAATAAAATGACACCTGAATAATTTTTGTGGGAAGCTATTTTAAAATATATTTCTGAGATGCGTTCTCTATCATTTCACATAAAAATCCCACATAATATCGTTTCATGACTCAGATAACTACATTAATACAAGGTAAGCCATAAATCCTTATACTGAATTTGTAACTTAACCCCAGACAGCGTTCTGTCGGGCTCCGTCTGTGGGAGACATTCACTAGGGTGCTGGAGGTAGTTTGCCCACTTGTAAAATGTCGTGGCTACATAGCTTACTGCTGCTCTGCTAGAGATATTTTTTATATTTCTGAGATGCGTTTTTTTTAAAGCCTCGGACTGAATTTGTAACTTAACCCCAGACATGCTTGGTTTTCAAGTTAATTTTTTAAAATGTACAGGTTTTAAAATCTTGGTAGGAATTTTCCTAGCAGCATATAACATTTGAATTGACAAACAAACATTTATACCAGAGAACATCATTTACAATTGAGCAAAGGGGGATTAATAAATACAGATAAAAAATGTAAATATGTACACCTAGCAAATACCCTAAATATTTTATGTAACAAATCTATCCAGGCCTGTTGTTTTAACATGTTTAATAATAACAAATGTTATTTATGAACACAATTTTGTGAACAAAAAAATGTCGGCTTTGTAGGACCACACAGGTTTCTATTCAAATACAAATATGACAAATAAAAGTTTCAATGACCACATTACCACAGATTCACAGATAGTAAAATAAAAAACACAAGGCCAAATTACTTGAAATAATTTAGGAGAGATTGGGTAGCATTGATAGAATAGAGCTAGTTTTATTAGTGTGAGCTACGTTAGGCAATACTGTTTGTTGTAACTTGGTCTCATTTTGATATCAATACTTTTAACGGCAGACCTAGTTTTTGCAAGTTTTAATTAATAACGTACACACAATGCTTTTTAGGCTATGCGTGAGTAAGTTGGCATGTTTGTACTGTATACGTACATACTGTACGTATTTTTGATAAGATTCCATATTCATCTCAGCCTGCCTGAACAACATCTGCTGGCAGACCACTGCACTAAAGCTCAACCTGGCTAAAACTAAAATGATTTCCTCTCTTAGTCTTCCTGCTTAAAGACAACTCACTCAGAGCACTTAGCTGTAAGAAGCTTAGGGATAACCCTAAATAATAAACTTTAATTTATTATATACAGTGCCCTTCACAATTATTGGCACCCCTGGTAAAGATGAGTAAAAAGGGTTATAAAAAATTCACCTTTTGGTGAATTTCACAAATTTTATCTCACACTGAAAAAATGAGAGATTGTGTTTTGGAACTTTCAAGCAGTAATCCATGACTTCTTGTTTCACTGGGGTATACATGTGAGGTCTTATTCCCTTATTGATACATCAACATGGGAAAGATAAGAGAACACACAAATCAAATGAGGGAAAAGTGTGTTGAGCTTCATAAATCAGGGAGTGGCTATAAATAAATAGCTACTCACCTGAAAATGCCCATATCTGAACTGCATGATACACATACTGAAAAAAGTTCAAAGCAACTGGAACTGTTACAAACTTACCTGGAAAAGGACCCAAGTTTATTTTGCCCCCACGCACAGTGAGGAAGACGGTAAGAGAGGCAAAAAAATCCCCAAGGATCACTGTTGGAGAATTACAGAGGAAAGTAGCTTGGGGTCATCAAGTCACCTAAACTACAATTAGATGTCACCTCCATGCCAACAAATTATTTGGAAGGCACGCCAGAAAAAACCCTTTCTTGTCATTTCACAACAAATGTAAGCGCCTGGAGTTTGTTAAATGCTACTGGAACTTTGACTGGAACCGTGTTGATTGATTGATTGATTTTATTGTGGAATAAACAAGACATCTTCCAAGGGATAAAAACATGATAAAGTGCAAGCACTTATTTCCATCATGGTCCCTGATTTCCATGGTCTGATGAAACAAAAGTTTTGCTTTTCGGCAACCAACACTCAAGTTGGGTTTGGTGTAAAAAGAAGAAGGGCTATATCGAAAATAACCTGATTCCCACTGTTAAGTATGGTTGAGGTTCCGTGATGTTGTGGGGCTGTTTTTCCCTGAGAACCTTGTTAGGGTACATGGCATCATGAACTCCATGAAATACCAGAATTTTTTTTATCTGAATCTGGCTGTCTCTGCCAGAAAACTAAAACTGGGTCGTCGTTGGATCATCCAGCAGGACAATGATACAAAACATATGTCCAAGTCAACACAAAAATGGTTCACTGAACACAAAATAAAGCTACCCCATTGAAAACCTGTGGGCTGAGTTGAAGAGGAGAGTGCACAAGAGAGGACCTAGGACTCTGGATTATCATGAAGGATTCTGTAAAGAGGAATGGTCTCAGATTCCTTGCTCTGTATTTTTCAACCTTATTAAATGTTACGGGAAAACTCAGTGCTGTTTTATTGGCAAAGGGAGGTTGTATAAAGTATTAAATGTAGGGGTGCCAATACTTGTGGCACACATGGTTTTGTTAAAAAAAATTATTTCATGATGAGGGATTTTTTTTCTCAGAATAAATTGACTTCAATTAAAGGTTGGATGTTTCTCATTTTTTCAGTGTGACATTAAGCTAATTCACCAAACAGTGATTTTTTAATAATCCTTTTTACTCATCTTTACCAGGGGTGCCAAAAATTTTGGAGGGTCAGGCATGCAGATATCTTCTATACATCTAAAAAATGTGCCCCTTTCTCACCACCTACTCTGCACAGGCCCTCTCACCCCAGGACTGCTGCAAATCCCATCTTGCTGGTTTCCCAGCCTGTGCCAGTAAACCCATGCATCCAATACAGAATGCCACCACACAACATGACTCACACCCCTCCTAATCTCACTTCATTACCTGCCTGTTACTGCTCGCATCAAGTTTAAAACCTTGGTACTAGCATATAGAGTAAACCCTCTCCACTCTGCAACCTCAGGGTATACCCTCCCTCCATAGTCGCTCCTCTCAGTCACACTGCCTGTTTGTACTGGCACCCCAGTTGTGGAATGAACTTTCCAAGGTAGTCAGAAATTATGCCCCTTTTTACACACAGACTTAATTTGGCAATGACGGGGGGAAACTTATTTCAACTTTTTTTTGGTTTGTTTTGAGTTTAATTAGCTACAAAGTTAGACACAAAGTACACAAGGTGAAATAATGTCCTATCATATCCAGCTTGGCCCCCATGAACCCAATTGGCTTAGCTGTGTTCCATGACTGAATTGATGTGTCCACTAAAATTGAAAGAAGTCACCATGTCTGACACCAGCAGTATCTACTGGCCCAGGGTTTTGACAGTGCTTCTTTTCTATCTTTCCTACTCGGTATCTGTGTCTTCCAAGGATCCCTGGCATTCTGACTGACTGCCAGACCCAGGGTGGGTCAATCATTTCATGCTAAACCTTTCCTGTGATTATTGTCTTTAGAGGAAAAAGTGTAGCTTAGTGTAGCCCTTTAAGAGAATAAAAATAAAGCCATGTATGATCCAAAGCAGACCTCAGCAAAGTTTTTGCTACTTTTGAGTGATAGAAACATAGAAAAGAACAGGATATCAAACTCCAGATTAATTTCCCATGAATTAAATAGAGATGTATATAGCATATAGACTAGGCCTGTCACATGTTTTGAATCATACTCCAAATTCAGGCAGGATAATTCATTCAGCTGCCTGTGTTTACTGTAGCTCACTGCTGTAACTAAAGACATACATCGCCTGAGCATAAAGATTCTGTGCTTTACATCTACTAGGATTCCAGTTGCGTCCATGCTGCATTCTTTGGATCATAACCAAGTCCTGGCTGGGTATGCCCTATTATTATTAGAGCAACAAGTTTTCATAACTGGAAGTAGATCACATGAGGTACAGATAATGTCTGCTTCTGAAAAAGGGTAATAAATGATGTGCAGGGCAAACAGTCTCAGAATGTGATGTATAGCTAGTCGTAGGCTGAGCTTCCTGATTGCGTGGGAGTTTTGTGGTGCTAAAGCCCTGCATTTGTTCAAGGCTGAGATAAAGTAACACGATGAGAGAACATCCTGTAATTTCACTGGAAGACAGATCAAAGTATAGTATTATCTCTCCATCATGGAGAGGTCTCCATCGTGTGCCTGTCATGCTGTCCCAGCTCCATGTAGTTCTGACAGCATGCCTAATTGGGCCCCTTAGCCACAGACACCAGATGAGACAAAATGACAAAATGACTGCACAAATGCACTTGTCCTTTTCTCTTGGAAGGCCTCTGCGCCAACAAGCCCCAAACAAGACCCAAAACTAAAAATAGAACTTATTTTTAAATATCTTCCTTAACTAAAGCAAGTAATAAAACATTTATACTAGTCAGATATGCGGACGGTCAGTCAAGCTGTAATGCTGTACAAACTGTATTCAAACTATGGTGATTTCAGGTGTATAATCCCTCTTCACAATGTTAGATTGGCACTTGGACGCTGCTTGCAGTTTAAAATCACTTATGCCTGGTTCACGCTACATGATCTTTGCAAGGATTTAGCTGTCTGGGGCTCATTTTGGAGGTCTCAGACAAATTCCACAAATCGGAGCCTCATTGGTGCGTATAGTCACTACAGGTCATCGCTAGGTATAAGCAAGTCAGAGACGTCATCCGAACCCATTCTCTGACCGTTTTGGGACAAGTCCCAGACCTCCCAATTTTTTTTCAACTTGTTTAATTTTCTCGGCACCAAATCTGCACCTCTCTTGTAGTTTGAGCTGGTAAAGATGAGCTTCGCAACCAGTGATGCCAATGAGCTCAGGAGAAAGCCATGTGGAGAAAGCTGGAAAAAACACAGCAAACTAGTAGCATCAGGGCCTCGAAAAAAAAAACCCCAGCATCCCGTGTTCAGCATGGATGCATGCGATGGAAGGGAAGCTGGTTGAACTCTGGCAACAACAGAAATGCCTTTATGGGAAGACAACAGACTCTCAGACGCACAGAGCAGGGGTCGCCTGTTCTCCCTCTCTCAGCCCAAGACGAAAGCCATGAACAAATACATCCAGGAGTCACTGGCTGCAGGTATCATCCGCCCTTCCTATTCTCCTGCCGGGATTCTTCTTCGTGGGCAAGAAGGACGGCGGCCTCCGACCATGTCTCGACTACCGGGGACTCAATGATATCATGGTAAAGAACCGCTACCCTCTCTCTTTCATGTCTTCTGCATTCGAATCACTACAGGGGGCCTTCACAAAACTGGACCACCGCAATGCCTATCACCTGGTCCACATCTGTGAGGGGGCAGAGTGGAAGCCCGCATTTAACACGCCCACTGGATACGAATACCTGGTGATGCCTTTCAGGCTAACTAACTCTCCCGCTGTTTTCCAAGTCTTGATTAACGATGTCCTACGAGACATGCTTGGTCAGTTTGTTTATGTGTACCTGGACGATATCCTGATTTTGTGAGTTTTAGGGCAGCTAGCTAGGGAAAATGGGTAGCTAGCTAAAATAAAGGGATAGCTAGTTACAGTAAGTTAAATAACGAACGGCTTGTGACTTGCCATAATATGACGCCCTTCAAACTGTCCTGTTATGCAAAATGTCACAGCATATTGTAACGTGCCAACCAGTGGCTCAGTTGTACAGAAGCACTGTGCTCTCTGAGACGCTCTTGTTTTAAGCATGCGCTGTATGTACCAAGGGGCCCAGGTGTTACGCTTGATGTATGCACCAAGGAGCCTGGGGGCCTTAGTGGTGAACTCACACTGTAAGCACCCAGGGGCCCGGGGGCCTTAGTGGTCAGCTCACGCTTTAAGCACCAAAGGGGCTGACATTGTAAGCACTGCGGGACCTAGGGGCCCTAGTGGTCAGCTCATGCTTCAAGCGTGGTGGGGCCCAGGAAGATCTCGCTTTAAGCTCCAGGGGCCTAGGGGTCCTAGTGGTCAGCTCACTCTTTAAATGCCAAGGGGCCTGGGGGCCCTCACACTGTAAGCGCTGAGGGCCCTCACGTTCAACTTTCTTCGGAAGTCTTGGGCCATGCACCGCGCGCGGCCTGAGGCTTGGAGGCCCCCTAGCAGTCTGAAGCCCCGGGGCTCTGGCCTGGTCCATAATGCAGGTATGATCAAAAAAGTGGAGAGATCTGGTTAGTGTGTAAGGATTGTAGATAGATAGGAGTTATTGTGGAGCTGTTCCAATCACTACCCTGAAGGCTAATCATTTTCTACCTGTTTCAAGTAGGTCAGTGAAGAGAGCCTAAACACACATTCCCACTTAATTCTCAGGTTTGTTAAAATTAGCGGTGTAGCTACTGGGGCTGCCAGATGGCTCATCCAGTTTAAACACAGGGCTTCAGTGTTATGCACCGCACAGTCTGGGGGCTGCATAGAGATAGATAGGAGAGTTTCAGTCAGTATTCAGACTGTCCTCAATTCAACCCCATCTCAATGTTTGTCTGTCTGCAGTTTGTCTACGCTAGCTGCACATGAAGTATACTTCTCCAACACAATGGCTGCATTTTGGACATTCTAAATGTGGGGAAAAGGAACAAAAAATGTGAGGTAAACAATATGAAATGAGTGCACTTCCACTGTTGGTTTGATGTGTGCTCCAACTGCCTGACCTATGCAGACCTCTTTGGAAAGATTTGTTTTTTCAGAAGCAGTAAAAGCTCACTGTCCTCTCTCTGCTAGACTGGTACTAGACTGCAGGTGCCTGAAGTACAGCCTGTATTGGACTAGCAACAGAATTCAATCCAAGCACCCCAAAAACTGTTGGTTCTGAATATTACATATAAACAGGATCTCTGAAATATAAAAATACTGTTCAAGCATTCAAACATCTGTGGGCTATGCATCTGGAAATAGTCTCAGTAACATGAGCTTTTTCCATCCTCTGTGTGTGGGGGAAGATGGGTCTTTTTTTGATTGTTTACATACTTTTTGGGCTTCATAAGTCAATAAACGGAAGATTTTTGCCTGGGTACTTTATGACGAGCGTCTGGTGATGAAAGTGCCAACTCTGCAGGGTGCTGCCTTTTAACTGGTACAGTTTTATCATGCTTTGCAGACTGCCAGATAATCCATATCTATATCCACACACTTCCCATTGTGTGCATTGTAACATCATCTGGGTCTAATATTCCAGACCATTGGGGGACACCATGTGCCAGCAACAGACCTCAGAAAAGAGAGTTTGGCGCATGCTTTGTGCCCAAAGGTCCTCAACCATTATTTAGACTTGAGTAACATTGTGTTCCCTGTTGTTTTAAATATTTTATTGTGTTACATGATAACGTGATTTTGGTCATCTCAGGTCAAGCGGTTTGATCTGGGTTGACGCATAACGGTTCTCAGATGCAGACATCAAACCAACTTTTCAGTAAATGCGGTCTTTGCCGGAGAACTGAATCTGACATGACTGCCAGAAAATTATTCATGCTTTTCTGAAAGAGTTTTTGAGTGATCAAACTAAAATATAATTTGATTCGTTTTTAATGACCTGCTCTCCCCTCCTTCACAGTAGGAAGATTCAAGCTCCATGACCGACTGTAACTCAATTCGCCTTCACAAGCCTTTGAATCCCAGACATCCGATGCCTTGCACAGATTGTGTGTGTGTGAAATTTCCGCTCTGCTTTCTGTCATTTCAGCAGCCTTAATGAACTCATAATTCAAGAATATTTTCATGAATAAAAAGAGAAATGTGCACCAATCAGACCCACATCCCAAATGGCAAAACTTTGTAACGGAAAACAAACAGGCTAAAAATAGATGAAAAATGCCAATTTGGCCAGTGCATGTTGACATGTTTGTCTGTGGGGCAGTGAGATGAAGGTGCTGGAATTCAGAGTAAGCTCTTGGGCCAGTTTATATTTATTTATATAAGTGAATGATTTACTGGCTGAATGGTTCAATGCAGGTCTGTACAGATAGACATACGAGGAGAGATGCTTTTGATCTACTGTATGTGTGGCCTTCCAGAATTTTCTGCATTATTTTCACTTCCTTTCACACAAAGTTGCCACATGGTCCCCTGGGGCACCTGAGGTGAGAGAGTGTGTGTGTTTTTATGTGTGTATGCGTGTGTGCATGTGTGCGTGCGGGTGCATGTGCAACTGTGCATGCATGAGAGTGTTACTCTACCAGCAGAAGAACCAATTGACTAAGAGGAAAATGGACACATAGACCAATATTATGCCTGGAGTTCCGATAAGAGTATAATCTTAGATATTTTCCTATAACATACAGCCCTACCAAGGTGACTCACCACATACAATATTAAAAATATGTACTGCTGTATGTAATATCTATATAATCCCCTAATTCAATCTGACATTGATAACATGGAGAGTAGAAAAATGTAAATACTGATCACTTACGAACCTTTTCAACCTTATAAAAAGGAGACCGAGTCGGGAAAACCTTTGCATTCTGCCATGGCAATATGGGAAGCAACCAGCAGACCCCCTGACCCCCGGGATACCACTGCAGTTTGTGGAAGTGACATGAAAGATGAGCTCAGGAAACACCAGCGTATGTGTGCGAGATGACTCGGACGTGCCGAAAAGGCCGCGAGCTACCAGAGTGTTAGCAACACCCGTAAACATCACCAGGGTGAGACCCAACACCCAGCGTGCCAAGTCCCCCAAGCTCTCACACTCCCGAACACACCCCACATTCTATTGATTCAGGGGCTGCTGCATTCATGCACATGAGCAGATAAATCAACACCATGGAGATGATGTTAAAGGTAAATTTCACACTCATAACAGGAAATGTTGTTTCACACAGAGAGTTGCTAATGCATGGAAATTAAAAGGTCATACCACAGAAGCAGAGACATTTGGGGTGCTAAAGACCTGACTTGACACAGTGCTGGACACTCTCTTAACAGGCAAAATAACAGCCTAAGTTGGATAAATTTCCTGTTCTCATCATAAATGTACAGTATGATTCTTAATCACAGCAAATATGTCCTGTGATCTGCAGCTACCGTAGCCTGGAATTGATCACCATTTGTGCTTAATTTTGATTCAGAATTAAATGCGAATGTTAGTTCTTATGGTTTGGCCAATTCTAGCATGTTTTTTTCACCACAATAAAGGCAATACATATTAAACTGTATAAGAAAAGAGTATGCTACCTTCCCCTATGCATTTATCGTATTGTCTGTGCTTCTGGGCCTTGTTCATTTTGGTGTGCATTCCTCTTTTTTCTAGTTTATCTTAATCACTGCCACAGTGCTATACCGCCAGTTTCACTGTGCTGCAGGACACATGAGCGTTGTTCCAGTCTACCAGAGCACAATGGCACTCCAGCACACAGCCATAATTTATCGCAAGGCCAGAAAAAATTTCAAAGGCTGCTGCCGGCCTCAGTGTATGTCAGTTATTCCATAACTCACTGCCCTGACAGGAGTGTCATGCCCTATGCCGCCAAAAAGGACTCCTGAAAATTCCCTGACACCTGAAATTCACATCTAAACGGTACACTCAGCACTCTCATGCGTTCCACCATTCCCCTTCAGCACCCCCAGCCCAGCCCCCCCCCACCCCCCCTCTCCACCCAAAAAACACCCTGAGCAGCATGATCCCTCTCCACCCCATGCCCTCAAACCCTGAGCAGAAGATTGAGTGCCTTCCAGGCAGTCCGAGGATCTGCCCCTCCATACCTCCAAAAGCTCATCAGACCCTACACACCTGCCAGATCTCTGCATTCCGCCTCCTCAGGACGACTGGTATCCCCCCCCCCCCTCTTCATACTAGCACCCGGTCTCGACGTCTGTCTGTCCTGGCCCCACGGTGGTGGAATGAGCTCCCCGTGGAGGTCAGAACAGCAGAAAGTCTGACCGCTTTCAAGCGCAGATTGAAGACTCACCTCTTCAAGCTGCACCTCTCTCCACCCCTCCCTACCTCCTTGTGACTATTGTTATCAAAATTGTGTAGTCCCCCCCCCCCCCTCTCCCCAAAAAAATAAAATAAATAAATAAATAAAAAATCCCCAATCATACTGACTGCGCCTAGTACTTAGATTCGTGTTTACCTTTTTTAGGATTGTTTTAACGCACTTGTTACTAGTTCGGAAATGCACTATGTACGTCGCTCTGGATAAGAGCGTCTGCTAAATGTCTATAATGTAATGTAATGTAATGTGGAGCAAAATGTCTCTGTCTCTCAAAATCTCTCACCCTGGGTATATTATTAGTCTAACTTTAGGTGTGAAATAGTCAACACTCACCTGTGAAACAGCACACAGATACATTCACTCACATACAAACACATGCATCCACACACATACTTATAGTACACACTTGCATTTGCTTGCTTGCACATTACATGCACACACAGACATGTGCACACACGCCCATGGGAGAGTCGTTCACACAGCCCTGTAGAATGAACAGGAAGGAACGGAGATACTGTCTCCAAGCGGTTTCCATCAGCACGCTCGCTGGCCTCATTTGCCCTGCACCCAGAGTGTTAATTCACCACTGCATCCCAGCCACACCCTCTGCTTCACCCTCTGCCCTGATTAATATCACCTTGCCTCCTGCTCAAATCCAAAAAGTGTGGCACACGCACCTCTACCATGCATCCTGTCCTGTCAGCCTTCCCTTACCTCTCACCCTCACTCATAATCCCCAACAGCAAATATCCACAAGATTCTCTAATCGCTTATGCCTGATCCTAATCCCACCCTGATCTGCAGGGCTGTCTCAGGAATCTGAAAATGCCTGTGTCCTGCTGTCTTAGCTCATTGCCCCTTTGCCTTTATGTGCGGCCAGCACTTCCCCCTGCAAACCGTAATGATGGAGCTCTATTCCCAACACACCTTCACACCTGTTTAACACAGCCAATGTTCTGTATGGCATCTGGCATCTGCAGTAACGTATGATTAAATAATACAGAGATGAATGCTTAGGCTAAAGCACCCTGCGAGTGAAAGGCTGCAATATAGTATTAAAGCGAGAATGTGCAGTGCGGAATTACATTGAGTGTTGAAATGTAGCTTTGGATTGAGAAGGCGTGATGTTGCATTACAGTGGGATGGCGTAACGCGATGTTGGAGTGATGTGGTGCACTGCCACGTGAGGTGGGGCCTGTGGTGGGAGTGTGATAGTGCAGTGTAACGGTAAAGTGAAATGTGTCAGTTCTCATTAATAATCTGAATGAGTAAAAAAAAACACAGCACATCACTGTAATATTTCAGGGGCCCACAGCTCCGCCCTGACGGAAAGGAGGGAATGTCTGTGGGGGAACAACACACAGCGGTGATACATAGATCATGGAAGTACTGTCCTTTCCTACCCTCTCTCTTTTCTGCCTCTCCCCTCACCTTGTATTCCTCCCCTCTTTCTCTCTTCTCCCTCACCCCCACCCCCTTACCTCTCCACCCACTTTACTGCCTCCTCTTGAGCCCTCCCTCTCTCTTTCACACACTCACATTTTTACCCATCCATATTCCCATTATACCCCTGCCTTTTTACCCCATCCTGCCCCCTCCTTCCTCCTTGCTATTTTTGCCCCTTTCCTGCACCTCTTTTCCTCTCCCCACTACTGTTTTCATCTGGACCCAGTAAAAGATGTCCGTTGCAAGCAGAACTCTAATGACCGGGCCTGTGGCTACAGGCAACACTACATAAACCATATGGGTTTCCGCCATTGGCCTGGATACTCATTTACACTGAATGAGGCCTTCATTTATAAGCTGAGATCAAAGGTCAAGGCTCCAACCAATTTCACATGCAGGAGTGGTTGCGGTGCTCACCTGCAGAGAAACCCTTCTGCAGAAACATCAATCAGGACAGTCCGACAGGGCTGCGACTGACACCAGAAGAGTCCTATAGAACAGAAACGACAGTAGCCCTATGCAACAGACACCATCGTAATGCTGTATAACTGACAATAGGGTGTCATTTTGGTATAGCAAGGTATGGAATTTGCCGTACAACTTCATGGTCAAATTCTGGAGCTTTCATTTTATTTGAGTCCATTACTTTAATATCGTCACTGCATTATTATTATGCATGACATATTAACTTCTAACACTGGTATTCATAATAATATTTGCACTACCTTTATCATGGTTCGTGGGTTTTGTTTTTTTTCCCGCTGAAATTCTCGTCCTGTTTCCCGATTGAGAATCTATCTGATTTTTTCCACGTTCCGGTTCGGGCTATTGCTTTCCCGTGCTTGTTATTCATTTCACCTGTGCTTCTACCTGTGGGGTATTTAAGTTTTTTACTTCCGCTTTCCCGGTGCTTCTTTGTCATTCATTTGCACATTGAGCCAGGTATAGCCAGGTTTAAGCGACCTTGTGATTGTAACTTGCTTATGTTCACGAGGGACTTGCTTTTAGCTTCTTCAGGTATAGAATTGTGTTTCCGCCTGTTAGCGTTCTGAGCTATTTATTTCCGTGCTGTTCTCTACGAGACCGTGTTTTCTTTTGGTGGTTTTATTTTGTTTCACCTTCCATTGGACGTTCCGAAGGTGTTTTCTTTATGTATTCTAGTCTCCTATTTTTGGCTCTAGTATTGAATTCGGGAGATTTAGATTTGTGTTTCACTCGTTCTATTTCAGTTTGCCTATTTTCGTGGGTAGATTTAGTTTGGCTGTTTAGCTGTCAGGAATTAGTTCCTGGTTTTTTTTCCATCTGTTCATGTTATATCTCCCTTATTGGTCCTCACCTATGTGGGTGACTTGTCTGATCTCCATCACCTCTGCGTTTGAATATCTGCTACTAAATCCATCACAACTTTAGGTTTTGTTAAAAAGAGGCCACTACTGGCACTACAAGGAATATTGCAGTAATAATTAATATGTTTCACTCATAATTAGGTTTAATTTTGTAAGCTATTTGTGTATAAGGTTATGCAGAAACTGAAAGATCTGCTACAGTCCTCAGGGATTCATTTAGGTGAACTCAGCAGCAATGGAAAGAATAGGGTGGAGAAAAAAGATCAGAGAACACATATTATACAGGGTTATTAAGCTCTCATTCTTCACTTTAGCCAGGGTTTTTAATAATGCAATGTGTGTTAGGCACCTGTGGATATTAATGTGATAAATATTAATGCAATACAAGCATTGGCTGGATTGAGACTGTGCAGTATATTCTGTAACCCTGATTATTCTGCAACCAATTACCTTGGGCCCCCAAATTCATGTGAGATGTTGACCCAAGGGTATATAATGTGCAGATGGCTTTGCTGCCAAATAGGACAAATTACAATGTTCCACAGTTCACCCGCATCACAACTGTAACACCATAGTTGTGGCGTGTTTTGAAGCCACGGAAGTCTTGTTTTTGTGCTACCATGATGTACATATTAGAGCCAGAGACTGCGCAGTAGGGAAATGGCGGGACCTTTATTTGGTCATGAAGTCCGGGCCGGGGCGGGGTCCAGGTTGAATGTGTGTCTTGTCATTTGCAGTGTGCACGCATACCTAGGCTGAATATCCTGTCACACACATCCTGCAACAGATTTGGTCTGTATGTCCGCACATGGACTCCAGTCAAGGCATTCCCATCAGAAAAAATTGTAAAAAAAAAAGTAAAAAAAAAAGAAATGGTCGAACAGAGATGGTGCCCTTGTCCCTCTGACAAAACATATAATTCCATCCTGTGCACTATGGCCAATAATATATAACACACTATGAATCTGCATGATTAGCCCTGCTCTGCCAGAGGCAAACAAAGACAGAATTAATACATTCTTCTTCAGTGGTAGTCTGATTCCTCCCGCACAATACGAATGACTGAAAAACCACAAATTTTCAGCCAGTCTGAAAAAAGATTGTAAATCTGTGAGTAAACAAAAATAATAATATACATCTTTTTAATCTTCTGAAGTTTTCCCAAAATGATTAAAGCTTGATTTGGGCCATTTGGTTGCAGGTGTCTGTACACAGTCCATTGGATTTTATTTACTATCACATCATCATGAAAAGCCCATCTTTCTGAATTAATGTCTATGAGTAAAAGTGTGTCCTCAGTTTTATCGAGGCACACTCACACACCCATAATCAGCACAAACACACACACATATGCTTGTGCACATGCGTACACACACATACACAAATTGACCAACCAATTTTTAAAGTTTTATCAATGAATTTATTTTTTTGTTTTTTTGAGTGGAAACACCTGTGACCATGCGTACAAGCCCATTTGAAGAAGGGTGTTTGGTCAGGATTGCAGACAGGTTCTTGAAGAGAGCGAAACTGAAAAGGCCCAGTGAGGCACACCGCTGTTCCATTCATAAATCTGAGGTCCTTTTCACAGTGGGACGATCGCCTTGTCTGTACATGCCACATAGTTCACTTGAGTGTTTTTCCTGCTCTCTTTAAGCAGAGAAACAGCTGGGTTACTGCACCTCAGGGTCTGAGCTGAAGTGTAAATATGAGCTGACCCTGTTCTGCCCGCCCATCTGCTTCCTTAAGCAATTGAATGAACTGACTTTCTTTGTGATTGATGTACATTGATGTACATATATATATATATGTATCTCACACACACAGACACAAACATATACATATGCAGACTTACTGTAGTCATCAGTGTTACAAATGCCAATATATTTTCAGCTCTCTCTCTTTCTCTCTTTCTCTCTCTCTTTCTCTCTCTGTCTCTCTCTCTGGTATGACTCGTACAGAATGAAAATGTGAATAATGGCCTGTGTGAATAATGGAATCCGTGGAGGTCATTTTGTGGAAGTTTTCTACACACTGTTAATAAGAGACCAGCAGTAGCTGTGAACTCGTACATTATGTGCTGGGAAGTTGTTAAATGTGTGTAGGGGAGAGGGGGTTAATCCAAATCTACACGACCCAATGGGGAGCATTCCAAGTTCTACGTTCTGAGCATTCTGACTTCACACAGAGAACGTGACTGTGGATAAATTGGAATTTATACACAAGGAGAGTGATTTCAGGATACATTTGAATTTACAAACAGGCAGCGTGAGAGGGAATTACTCACAGGGAGAGTGAGTGGGGATTTGCGCACAGGGAGAGTGAATTTGGGTATTATTCCGTAAATGCTATGAGCCGATCATTGTCAGACTAACACAGCTAGGTTAAGTACCAATGTGGTTCTCCTCCATATTTAAAAACTTAATTAGGTTGAACCTACTGAAATATTCATTGTCATATTCTTATTCATTGATATATTAAACGATCTAAACATTAGAATTAAGTTGATTCAACTTTTTTACCTTGTTGATCCACCTTTTTATTTTTAACTTAATACAGTAATAGCCCAAGTAGAAATGACTCACTAACCTTGTATTTCAAAGAAAATGCTCCTTGTTGAGTAGAGGCAGTTAATAATTTTTTTAGAGGGCAGCTGTGTGTGTGGCTGCGTGTGTGTGTGTGTGTGTGTGTGTGTGTGGGTGTGTGTGTGTGTGTGTGTGTGTGTGTGTGTGTGTGTGTGTGTGTGTGTGTGTGAAAGAGAAAGAGACAGAGAAGAGAAAGAAATATGCTATGGCTTTCACCCTGTAGAACATGAAATTAAATTGTTGCTCTGTTGCAATGAGTCACTTGTAAAATGATCACTGGTAAAAGTGAATTGAAGTGTAAAATCCATTCCACATTTATACAGTTTCTACCCAAGTCAAAATGAGGCGAGAGCCTGCCCTCATGCAACATAATTCTTCATGGCTGTGACATGAACTCATCTTTTTTTAAATAATAGAAATCCCCAAAGTATTACACAATGGGCATGTTTTAATTTATCTTAAAGCGCACATAAAAAGGACCAACCCGAAAACTGGCCTGTTTTAATACAGGCAACTTAAAAAAGACTTTCAAAATCTGTCATGATCCAAGCCAGTTGTATTGATTGGCTGGCCGCGAGCGATCGCATTTGGCTGGCGTGTGGAGCTGGCGGAGGGTCCAATGGGGGTCACTGTGTTCACATTTAATGTGAAACAGAACTCATTTCCTCACTCGTCCCAGACCTAAGACAACATGCGCAAAACAGCATCGGCGTGGCGCTACACAACATCAGTATTGCTTCAGCTGTGAAACTGCTGTTGCCATGGAGTCACAGAACTCCAGCAATCAGTATTGGTGAATGTACACAACAAACTATAAAAAAAAATACAGTAACCAATAAAAAAAATATATATATATATGTTTTCATCAATGTTTTGATATGTTTTGTGTTTCTGTATACTTTTGAACATTTGGTAATGGAAAGAAAAGAGATTCTAATGAGCATCATTCATCAAAGAGCGGGTATGCCTGACCTGGCGTGGGGCCCGTGGTGTGATTATTTGGTAATGAGTCAGTTGTCTCCTGCTGGCAGATCTGTATTGCATTAGCAGTCCTGCCTGGACCATCCCACTGTTAACACAAGGGAAATTTATAAGGCAGAGCCCCGAGGAGCCAGAGTAAATTCCAGCTACAGCTGATAAGAAGGCTGTTCGGCTCCTTGTTCACAGAGGCCAAGCTGGACCAGGTTGGTAACTAACTAACTGGCTCTGTCCGATGGAAACAACGGGGCCAAGTTGTACTCAAATCCATTTGGCTAAATGCTACTTACATTTGTCACATTATAAATTAATATAGCTGGACTTACTTTTTTTTTTAGAGATGATTCAAATTAGCAGGCACCCTTCTGGTTCAACTTCCTGCACAATGGCACGCTCTGCTGTCAACCTAACCTTTAATATGAGTGTGTATGCTGGTCCAATGTGTGTGTGTGTGTATGCGTTTGTGTGCTTGTGTGCTTGTGTGACTGTATGTGTGTGCGTGTGAGTGAGTGTGTGAAGAGGCTCTTGAGCCTCAAGATTGCTGAGGTGCCCAAAATCCTTGGTGAAGAAAGAAGAGCATGTAGGAGTGAGGAAAGTTCGAGCGATTACATGCTTCTTTTCAATTGGTAGTCATTTCAGAAAGCCAGTGATTTCTATGAAGGCATCTGTCATCTTCAGAGTTATACTTACCTGTGTGCAGGTGTGTGGCTGAGTGGGGATTCCATTGCCGAAGGTATGATGATGATAACGTGATAATTACTGTCATCACAGGGAGGGTAAGTATAGCTGAGAGCCGTGGTGCAGCCGAAAACAGTGTGCTTTCTGTCAGAGCGGGAAAGAGAGAGAACCACTGTCATGAACAGAGTATTGCTTTCACTGTAAAGCTCTGATAGCGTTTTATAAGCCTTTAACCAGCGTAATTTAACTTAAATGAACTCTCACGCAGAGAGCAATGTTGAAAATTGCTACCACTTGCCAATAAACCATTAAAACCGATAAGATGTGCAAGGCTTGCCAAGTCAAATCACTCCCAGTCCCTCTTATTGTAATTTGTACATGTTCATGTGTAAGTTCTCATTCGCTGTTGTCTAAAGCATATGTTGCCTGTGGAAAAAGGCCTGACAGTATAACATATTGAGTTACAAGTACGCTAATGCACACATTGTGCACACATGTATACATACTTTATAGCACTGTTTACATTTATACCATTTCATTTGTTGCTGTTACTAACTGTTTTATCCTCTATTTGTTTAGTTTTTCCCCCAATAAAAAAAGCTAAATGATATTTTAGGTCTGTATCACCACTAAAATTTGTTCTGTTGGTTCAGGAGAACACAGACTCCATAGAGTGAATGCTTCCAAGGCACTTACAGGCGGCTATCATCCGTTTCCAGCAGCAGAGCTGCATGACCAATGTGTCTGATAACTGTAGTTTATGCACAGCTGGTGCAGGTACACTGCAGGCATCAGATCAAACTGAGGAGATGTTAATTGCACTATTAGTTGGGATACATCATGCTAATTCAAACTCTCCCTCCTATGGCCAATAATGTGCTGCCCTGTAGGAATCCAGGCCAGTTGGCATTAGCACAGTCAGGACTTAACTATGTGGATACGTGACATTTTTGACATTTTTTGGGCATTGCGTATATAAATATGTGAAATACCTTTTAGGATTTTTGAGTTCATAGCTCAGTTTAGAGTTTTCTGTGAATGGTTTTGAAAATGCCACACACAGTGTCAAATCGTGCCATACATTTACACGTACCATACAGATACCTCAGCAAAATGGAATGCTTTACATTCCATTGCTCAGTAGCTGCTCTCACTGCGTACAGTAGCTTACAGTTTTCCAAATCTATTAATACGGCAGCATGTTTACTGACACAGTGCATATTAAGGTGTGTTGTTTAAAAATATAACATTCTGGCTGCTAAAAGCCCATTTTTTAAAAACCCAGACACACTGTCTGAATACCTTGGCACAAGTGCAGTTTTCCAAGGGAAATAATGACACGATTCCCTGTTCGTGGAGGTGTTTTCTTGTTGTTCTTGGTTCCTTTGGTCATCCACTGCTTGGATGAGCTCACGATGCCATCTGGAAATAAAGAGCAGGAACCTCATCATTCAGACAGGCCAGGTCCCACTTCCAGAATCCTAGCAGGAATCAGTTTCGACCACGAGTCTCAGAGAAGCCCCCTTAGGAGTGCCTGCTTGCCTGTGTGTGTGTGCTTATGTGCATGCGTGTGCGTCTGCGTGTTTGTGCATGTGTGTGCATGTGTGTATGTGTGTATGTCTGTGGATGTGTGTACATCTGTGTACATCTGTCTGAATACACTCACACACACAAAGATGGAGTTTGTATCCTCTCTCTAACATACAGTACATGCTGACTGCTCAGCAACAAAAGTCCATCATTTTCTGATCACTGCTCGTGTTAACACCAAATGTGGACTTATGATTTTTGATTAACTTTTAAAAACTTTTCTGCTCTTCCAGTGTGGAAAGTTACTAAGGAGGGAAACTGAACAAAAAAAAAACAGCTGTCAGGCACTGAATCATTTTAGAGTTCTTTCAGGAGAATGACTGTGCAGTCCAAGGCTGGGCCCCAGAGCAGAAACACACACACGCATGCACGCTCGCAAGCACGCACGTACGTACGCACGCACACACATACATACAGAGAGAGAGACAGACAGACACTCATACACACCCACACTGCATATTTATACAACTTTTGATGCAGCCAAAAAAAACTACGAATTAGTTATGTCCGATTTTATTTGTAGGCCTGTCTTACCGTGTAACGACATCCATCGATTCAGGAGAGTGCAGGAAAGCACACTTCCTCATACAAAGCATGTGAGGTCAGTCATTCACTCCTTTAGCTTTGCAGTTACTGCATTGAGCCAGTACGTTTCATACACACTCCTATGACAATGCAGACTGGAGACTACCGATGGACCAGAGGAGTTTCTCTTGCTCAGTGAGATGAAGAAGATTCTGCAAAGTGAAACCCTCCCTCCCTCGGCCAATGCTACGGCCAATTGCATCACATCGGAGGACTGCCTGGCACATGGTTGGGATTTGACACCAGATTGCAGGGCATGTACGTGGAGGCATCCTCAAACTTATACATGTTGCTTTTCATCCTGCTCTCTTTCTCCCAAACTAAGTCTGAGCCCAGCTCCGGTAGTCATGTTCAGGGGCCAAAAATTCCTCTCCACCCTGACCCCTGCATCATGGTAAATGGCACCTCGGCAGACGGAAACACAAATGGACACACAAAAAGACACGGCTCACCATCTTTACATACACTCACAAATCTGAGGTCAAGCCATGCACTTCTGTCACATGCTACACGGTGTTGACATTTAATCAATATAATTTACCAGACTGGGTAGACTATGCTAGAAACAGTATAAATTCTGAAGTTCTGGTGGAAGCAAAGCCCAAAATACAGAGATTCTGTTTTCCATCAGTTATGCTGGATCAGAGAGGTGAGAGGCAGAGGCATCATTACAGTGCGCTGCTGGCTTATGTGACCGCGCCACAGCTGAGCTCTGACAAACCATGAGCAAAAAGTCCTGCACGTGAGCTACGAAGCTCCATTTCCCAAGATGCACTATGGCTATTACTGGCAATAGCATGCATAGTCCTGGTCCAGTTCGTCGGACAGACAGAGATTACAGTGCTGTGTTTAAACACTTCCTCAACACGAGAAAGCGGTTGAGAGCTAAAAGCAGTGTTGCCAAAAGATGTCAAAGTAAATATGACCAATCATGTGGAATGTGCCCTATCTCCCAGCTCATTTTCAGCGCCTCCAAGCCTTCTAGCCAACATGAAGGAGATACATTTTGAAATCTCCATGTGTACAAAAGTCTGTACTATCAGTGCAGATTAATTTGCTTAATTTTAGTGTATTCTAAGACTGCAGCCAGACATGAGACATCTTATCTTTCTGTGTGCACGTGTGCGAGTGTACATGTGCATGCATGCGTGTGTACGTATTCATGCGTGTACAGTATACTTTTGTTCACGTGCGTGTGTGTGTGAGCGCACATGCACGTGTTTGTGTACCTTTATGTGGAAGTACAACATAGTGACAATGTGGCTCGGGAGGAAAGCATTGAGTTCAGACCATTTGAGCAGGCGCGTAGAATACGGGGGGGACGGTGGGTACACGTACCCACCAGTTTTCGTCATGAGTCATTTTGTACCCACCACTTTTTAAAAAAAAAACTCGAGCTCAATTTAGTAAAAAAAAAAAAAAAAGCATTTGAGTGCATTTATGTCCACTCATAAGATTGGTGCTCCTCCAGTGCATCACGTGTATGAAATCTATTCCTCCTGAGTGCCTTCTTCTCCCATCTCCTCTGATCTCTGTTGTTGAAACACAGCCCTGCCCCATGTCTTGTTGCTGACTCACATCTCTACCCGTGCCCTGCTGTCTCACACCACACTTTCTCCTTTCCCTCCTTCCCCGCTCCATACAGCACACACCCACCCCACCCACCACCTTCAAATCCCCAACCGTCCTCCATCCCAAATGGCGTCCATAAACACAGTGTTGAGTTAATGCACGTGTCCTGATGCCCAGGTGCACAGTAGTGTTTACCTGCTGAGTCAGTGTCCAGGTGTGGCCCAGATTCTTGTTTACCCTCAGCCTGTTTGTCCCAAATGAGTGTTCTGCCTGACGTTGGCCCCGAAAGACCGACAACGAGAGGAGGGCCGGCCCAGCGCCCACTCATCCGTCATCCCCACCATGGCCGACGCTCTCTGGCCGTAGTGACCTGACATGGTCAGGCAGTAAAGCAACGCTGCACTGCATAGGTGAAGCCAAATTTCTGTCAGCAGCACCGGAGGAGTAAAGTTTAACAAAGCAGACAAAATGCTGAATCCCTGCACTTACTGGAAATGGAGCATGTGTAAAGTCTCTTTACGGCTGGGTTGAATTAGATCTCTCTGCATTAGCCGTTGTTCATCTAATTTTCACTGGCAATAGTATTCCCGCCCCAGAATGGGATCTGTGCTGTTTATTGTTTGTGACGTACCACCCTGCTGTTGAAAATGGGAAGAGGCAACTTTATTTCTGAATTCCCTGGGAAAGTTATTTGTCCAAGTTGTGTGTATTAATTTATGTTACAACAGTAATAAAAAGTAGTACATTTTTTTTGTGAAAATCATCCAGTTTAGTTTAATTTAGATGGTAAATGCCAAAATAGCATAGAATGAGTGAGGTTAGAGTTTCCTTTCCAGATGTTCAATCTTTCAAGATTGTGAGCCTGACCAGTGAGGATAGTGTTACTGTTGTAATTCTGTCAGAACAACTCACATCTCGAATATATGAATTTAAGTATAATGAATATACAATTATTTTGGTTTGGCACCGAATGGATCTGCTCCATGTACTTCTTATGCACGCACCAGCGTGCACTATCTATCGAACAGGGAGCACGACGCATCTTCCCTACTAAACAAGAGATATACCAAAATACCGAACAACAGGTAGAAGCAGGGGTGGCGGAGGGTGAGTAGCAAACCTTTTAAAGCAGTGGCAGCAGCACAGGCAATAAGGAGAAAATGAAACGTCTGATTCTCGCTTTTAAAAAGGGGCGCTCCGTGAATGATATGTGTATGTGATTGGTTGAGTATGAGAACATGTGTTTGCTGAGGCCAACCATTGGTCGGGGGCAGCAAGAGTTTCCTGACAGAACTTGCCCTGCGCACTTCATGCACAACGCATCATCAGTATAGAACAGAAGTGTGGAACAGCAATAGGAATAGCAGTGTGGAGAATTGGTCAAAGCAGCAGAGTTGAGCAGTGGTTAGAGCAACTGTATGGATCAGTGGTCAGGACCCCAATGTGGATAAGTGATCCGAGCAGCAGTGTAGAGCCCCAGTGAACATTTTTGTTGTGAAAAGTCAGTGAAAAGTCAGTGAAACGCTGTCTTGGGGTTCAGGTCAAAACCCGGTTACAGTTGGTTGAGAAGTGAAAGTTAGCCAACGAGGATGGAGCCAGGCTATCCAGGTAAATCCTGAACTATACTGAGGTTAACGTCGTCCGTTTATGTGAAAACCTTTCTCAACCTAGATGTCTACCCCTCTAGAGGCTCTATTTTCCGGCAGGCGCATGGCGTGTGGCAATTTCGTCATGGATTTTCACGCGCCTGAGCCCGTTTGGTCATTTGGTGACTCGCTGTGCGCCAAAGTTGGAGGAGAGCCGCTGTCTGGGGTGTGTCATTCCAGATCGCAGGAGCGCAGTGGACCTGTTTGCAATTTTGCAGTCAGATTAGGCTGTGATTTGCAATGGCACCGCCCACATGCTCAAACTAGGTTTATGGCGTAAATCGCAGCCGGGCATATGGAGAGTTGTTCATTTCAGGGCTTTCCTAATCTATTCAAAAGCCAATCAACTGTTTTCATAAAACATACTGTCCATTTGACTTTAATATAAATCCCCCAAGCCAGAAAAATGTATACTCTGCATTTATTGTGCAGTCTTTTTTGTTTGTTATGTTAGGCTGATTCCTGTATTTATTTCTGTTTTTAATTACATTCTTAATATGGCTGTTATTATACTGCATGGTGGTCCCAGGGGTACTGTATTCCGTTCTTTTTCTTATTATTATGAACGGAAAGTGAAGCTTGTTTGAAAAGATGGGGACTCACTGTAGTTAAAGTGCAAATAGTTAGGCTCAGTCCTAATTATGATTATCAATATGCTGCACTATAGAAAAATACTTTGTAAGAAGACAGTTGTTTAGCTGGTCATTTAAAAATACAAATACACTAGTTTCTGCATGGCTTATTTCTGCATATTTGATTGGCTATGGTTGAATTCAGCTGAAACACACGCACTGATAAATATTCAGCCTAACCCAACACATTTTCAACTAGTGTGAATTTCATTGTGTGAAATGTATGCATGTAAATGGGTATGTTGATGTTTTTGTTGGTAAATGTTCACACAAATTATAACGTGTGTTCCTACACAATGTATGACCGAAATAAAATCATAAATCAAATCAAATCAATCAAAAACCTATGCAGCACGCTGTGAGCTGTGTACTCCTCACCTCACGAAAATAGCTAAATTCAGTAGCCACGCCCAGTGCGCATGGTGCTGCGTAATTGACTGCGCCTATTCACCGTGCACCGAAAAATAGAGACCTAGATGTTTAGATTCTGGCTTTTGTTCATTGGGGCAGTTGTCAGAGCCTTTGTCTAGGGTCTATGTCTTTTTAAATTTTTTATTCCTACCCAATTCCCTAAGTGGTACTGTAGCATATTCGCGGTCTCCCTCAGTGAGGAGGGAATGGTGGTGGCTGTCGTAGTAGAAGACGGGATAATTACGAAGCCAGATTGAATGATTGATTACATGATTAGAAGAGGGAGTGTTTGGATGAGTGTAGGGTACTCATTGGGATTGAGTGATTGGAAGTGAACGCTGGGGCTGGGTTCCCTGAGGAGATATAATGAAGCGCACCTGGGGTATAAGATAGAGACTGACAGAAGGCGAGAGAAAGCATGCATGGTTCTCTGGGCGCTTACATGAGGCGGTGTTTTCTTTTCTTTTTTTTCTTTTGTTATTAGTTTGATTACGTTTTATTTGTATGAGTGCGAATGTGTTGTGTCTATGTACGGCGAGAACTTGCCTGAACGAGGCGGGCAGCTGAAAGCAATCTTACGCGCCTGTGAAAAACGAGAACCATAACAGCGGTGTTGGACCTGGAACTGGCGGACAGCAACGACGGCGAACTGCAGAGCTGATCAGTGCGACGGAGCCAGAGTGCCGGGAGATATGGCGATGAGCTGTTTCTGGGGGAACTGACTTCCCTCAGACCATAAGGAACGTGTTTTCGCCGTATCTGGAGCAGTAGTGTGTGTTCTTTCTTCCCTGCCAGAGTCGGTGTCCCGCATCCAGCGCGGCAAGAGTGACGAGGGCGACGGGGCGTAGTGAAGGCCTGGGTCCCGGAATTTGCCCGAGTAGTGGACAGTGGGAATCCTCGTTGGGGACTGCCAAGGATGGCAAAAGCTGTCCGTGTGTGTTTGTGTGTGTGTGGACATTTTTGGGTCGGATGGCTTGGTTTTCTTATTTTTATTTATTTATTTTTTGTGGCAGTCCTCCCAGAGTGGCGCCGTGGGTAGAACTCCACAACATATATATATTTTTTGTGTGTTTCATGTTATTTGTTTGTGGCATGGGATGGTAGCGAGTTTTGTTATTGTATGAGTGTATACCGTTGTGTTTGTTTGTGTGTGGGCTTTCCCCTCGTGAAGTATTGTGGGGCCGGGCGGCCGGCAGCCCCTGAGGTGGGCTATTGAGGGTGATCACGTGTGTGTGGGTGTGTGTGTCGGTGTGTGCCGGTGTGTGCACTGTGTGGAAAGGCACGCTTACCTGCGGGTGGGGTCGGCTTTGTCCGGCAGTGTGGAGAGGGAGAGACTGGGGAAAGGAACCCCAAGACGGGCATAGCCTGTCAGCTGTGTGATACTGTGACTCATTGTCTTTAATGAATTGTAGTAAATAAAGAATTTTTACCTACATTACTGTCTGGTGTACTGTTTGGAGAGGGGTGGATCCAAGAAAAACCTGGTCTGGATTTGGGCACGGGATTAGCCCGGTTCAACCCGTGACAGTACCTCTGAGCACACATACAGAAATGCTGTAAAAGCTGCCAATGGTGAAAGGGGCTGCATAGATAATGAGCCAGCATATTAGAGGGCCTGGACTGGTTATTCCCCCCATCATCACTGCATAAGACTGCCAGGGAAGTTAAGAGGAAGAGGTAGAGGAAGAGTTAACCGGTTTTTATTGGACGGGAGGTGTAAAGCCGTTGATAGGAGGGTCTCCGATCTTGGGTCAGAGCTTCTTGCTCTGGGTTACTGTAATTTTCCTTAGCCAGGGATTGTGCATGAGTATGAGAATGAAGTACAACTTTCTCTCAGGTACATGAAAACACTTGAAAAGGAATCTTTGATGCAGAAATGGTCAAGAGTGTGGAGAGGAAGGGTTAGGAGGGTAACCGTAAGAGGAAGGCCAGGGGAGAACAAGGATGGGCAGTTCTGATAGTCTTCCTGTCCCTACGTCACTGGTGGGGTTTTTTGAGATTACTGACTGATTCCTAAGGTGAAGTGTATTTATGTGTTCAAACGTGAGACATAATCCTTGTTAAACAATTCATATGCGAGTTTCTTATTACAGTAATTGTTACAAATCTGTTTTATTTCAGATGAACAGGGTGAAATTAGTCAAATAAGATAAAACCTGTCTGAGTATGTGGCAATTTGTATGTTTGTATGACTTATTCTAGTAAATGCTCTGTATTTCTTGTAATTTCATCACCGTTCACTTTTCATTTGTAAATTGAGTAGGATTGAGAAGTGATTCAAATGGTTACTCAATTGTTTGAGAACTGAAGTGCCATGTTTAGAAGTTTTTTTGATAGTGAACATTGGCATAACACAACCCCACATCTGAACAATATACTACATCATCTTACCTAATAACAGATGTAGAGATTCCCCTTAGTATTTCTCCAGCTGTGAGAAGAATTATTCTGTGGTGACCACACACTGCCATGAGAAATATTTGGTTAAACAGTATATTTAAGTTCATATACTGTAAGTTCATATTAATATTGACATTAAAAAAAACATTTAGCCTTTTTCATTCTATTTTTTATTGATTTGTATCTGCAATACCTCAATCAATTCTCATTTTCATTTACTGTTTGTCTCTGAAACTATTCTTATTCTAAAACCTTGGTCTTTGATTAAAATAGTTTTTTGATTTACAGTAAGGGGAGCCTGATGGCAAGTAGTACTCCAGTAGCACTATGCTCAATGTATTCCCTTGTTCAGTGGGTGAATGCAGCACAATGCAGAAATATTTTGAGCTCTGTGATTGATGGAGCCATCCGTGTGATACTCCATTTTGGGTCAGTTCTTTTGAGATAGAAAACCACAGGTGATTGACCAGCTCAATTCACTCAGCACAAATAGTGACATGGAAGCACTGATGATCCACCTTTGAGGTAGCATGAAAATGGTTCCAAAAGTGTGGGCAGGCACTGCTTGGGTTGTAGAATTTGTTTTGGGGGGAAGCAATTTTACTGTGTGGAAAACTGGCATAAAATGTGGCTTTTCCTGTCATGTGATTTTCTTTTCCCTCTGTACCCTTCCTCCTTACCCTTTCTCTTCTCACACTTCCCCTATCCTCTGACCCTCTGACCCTCTGACCCTGTCTAAGGCTAACTCAGAGTGTGGGTGATTGACAAGATAATGATCCAAAATACACCTCAAAATCAACCATGAACTACTTAAAGAACCTTTGCAGTCCCCAGACTTAATATTAATGAAACTTTGTGTGGAGCTCTCAAACATGTAGTGCACACAAACGGACCTAAGAATATTGATGAACTAGAAGACTTCTGCAAGGAAGAGTGTGGAAAAATGCCTGAAAGAAGAATAGAAAAACTGTTAGCTGGCTACAAGAAATGTTGGAAAGCTGTGATTTCTGTCAAAGGAGGTGTTACTGACTGATAGGGTGCTCAAACATTTGCACATGCCACTTTTACTGTTAATTTAAAATGAGCAAATAAAAAGTAATTGTGCATTAAAATGAACAAATTAAGTTTGTTTGTTCCCTGCAAAGGTTGTGTTAACATATTTTCACTTAGAAAATCAACAAAACATGCATTTGACTAGGAGTGCTCAAACTTTGGCATACCACTGTATACGTATCCAATGTAAAATAAGCCCCTGAGACCACATACTGTGTTTTTGAAGGCAAATAAGACTTCACTGTCATATTTTTTAATGATTTTAAATGATCTTTTTAATGTTATTGTTCATATTAATTTGATCTGATATAACTCTATTAACAAGGCAAATGTTAAATTACAGCAGACATAAGTTAAAAAAGAAAGTATGCTTTCAAAGAAAGAAGGACCTAAAATAATAGTGACATGTCATATTTGATATGAAGACAGGGAAATTACCTGAATAAACGCATCGCAGTTATATGCTGTAACTAAACTGTTGTAGAAGATGAAAAACCTTTACCCTCAATGAAAAATAAAGTAGAAAAATTTTCCCTATTTCCCTATTGAAACCAAACCACAATGCCTAATTTTATATATTGTAAAATGTGGTTTAATTTGAATATTGTACCAGATGCACACAATCCATCAGTTATTGAGAACTGAAGCAGAGGAAAGTAGATGCAATTATTAGAGCAGGGCCTCAGTATTGACCAGGAATTGAGTTGCCTTATATAAGTATATACAGTCAAGCCGGAAAGTCTGAACACCTATCAACTACTCCACGTTTTATTACATTACAGACATATTCTACAATAGATTGAGTTAATTTTCTGTCTCAAAATTCTACACAAAATAGCCCATAATGACAAAGTGAAAACATGCTTTTAGAAACTTTAGCAAATGTATTAAAAATCGAAAACTGAAATTTTTCATTTACATAAGTATTTATACCCTTTGCTTTAACATATTTTTAAAGTATCATATTTTATATTTGGTCGCATATCCTTTGCATGCTGTTACTTTCTGAAGTCTGTGACCCATCCATCCATCCATCCATCCATCAACCCATCAACCCGCTTATTCCTATTCAGGGTCACGGGGGGTGCTGGAGCCTATCCCAGCATGCATTGGGCGAGAGGCAGGAATACACCCTGGACAGGCCGCCAATCCATTACAGAGCACTTACACCATTCCCTCACTCATTCATACCTATGGGCAATTTAGAGTCTCCAATTAGCCTAACCTGCATGTTTTTGGACTGTGGGAGGAAACCGGAGTACCCGGAGGAAACCCACGCTGACACGGGGAGAACATGCAAACTCCACACAGAAAGGCCCTCGGCCGGGATTCGAACTCGGTACCTTCTTGCTGTAAGGCGACAGTGCTAACCACTGCACCACCGTGCCGCCTAGTCTGTGACCCATCAACATAAAAAAACTCTCAATATCCTATTTCCAGGTACTTTACAGCTGAATCTAGTCTCACCCCCCAATTCTCATAGAGATCCATTCAAATGCAGAGAGCTTATAGTATTGCTTGGAACAGTACCTGGTGGTGCAGTGGTTAGCACTGTCGCCTTACAGCAAGAAGGTACCGAGTTCGAATCCCGGCCGAGGGCCTTTCTGTGTGGAGTTTGCATGTTCTCAGGGTCTTCTAGCGAAACTGTGAAACTTGATTATATTAATTCCTGTCAGCCACAGACTATTTAGACAGAGGGCATCTGAAACAGGGTTGTTTCTGAAACAGATATAAGATATTCTTTTTTTTATTAAATATGTATTTTCATATTAAAGAAATGCCATATTTGATACTATTTCAGACTGGCCTTTTGTACCCATATTTGCTCAACTATATGCTATTTTCCAGTGGCACCATGACAAGTTTTCAAATGTCATGACGCACGCACAGGAGCTTGCGGAAAAACAAGTGCTTAAAATCTAAAGAAGAATATTATTGAGGTTGACGATATTGTTGATCGTCTCTAGGCAGTCTTCTTTCTCCAAACTACACTACCCCTGGATGATCATCTAAGCAAATTAAACACTTGATGCACTCCTAGTGCTTCACCCCCAATAAATCCATGTTGCTATATTTCGGAGTGTAGCTTCATTTCAAATGTAACTATTTTGAGTGTGAACACTAGTCACCACAGTTTTCGCCAAATCCACCAAAGTTGAGAAATTACATACAGTATTATAGCTTTAACATTTAATTGATATATTTAGGACATACTTAGTCTATATATTTTGAGATTTGTCAATTAAATCTATAAATATGAGATTTATTTAGCATCTGAGAAAAAAAGACTGATATTTATCCTGAAACCTTCAAGAAAATGCTATATTTAGGCTAAATCTGAGAACGAAACCACAGAAAAAATGTGTACTTGATGTTTGGCACCCCATATATCTAAGTTGTGTTGCATACTTCAGATTTTGACTTTTTTGATTAGATCACAGGAAAGGTTAAATCTTCCATGCGGATCATTTTTGTATAAGCAATGCTGCACAGTGGAATAGTTCACCACTACTCTACACTACTCTGCACGGTCATGTGCCGTGATATGTGGGTTTTGCTTTGGAAACATGACCAGTCTACAAGCAGTTCTATCAGCGATTTCTCTCCCAGATCGTGCTTTGACTTCAGCAAATTTCCTAAAAAAATTTCTGAGAGTTGAAATTCTCAGCTGGACGCATTTAGTTATTTTCTTCTGGCTTCCTCCTCCTGTGTTAAGAGTCAATTACCTTTTTAAAGTCCTCAGCCAGCTGCTTTGAAGAGCCCATGGTTGTTCAGAATAAGCGCAACACCCTGAGTGATTAGAAGAGTATTTATTGGCCGCCGCGGTGGTACAGCGGGTAAAAGACCTGACTTTTCAGCAGCGCAGCAGTTACTCTGAGATCGGGGTTCGCGCCCGGTCCCTGCCATAGCCGCCGAGGCGCCGGTGCCTGTGGAAGCGATTGCGACGGTTGGCGGTCGGGGGGGGGGGGGGGGGGGGGGGGGGAGAACCGCTGGGGGGGGGGGGGACCGGGGGGGTGTCAGGAGGTCGAGCTGTAGCTGCTGTAGAGGACCCTCGTCTCCTACCTAAATAATACCGATTGTCGCGGTGCTCGGGCGGGCGGTTCGAGCGGGGGGGGGGGGGGGGGGGGGGGGAATAGGGGGGGGAATTTGGGTTAAATTGGGAAAAAAAGGAAAAAAAGGAAAAAAAAAAAAAAAAGAAGAGTATTTATTAAGCTCTGGAATTGTCTTCACCTGACTTAATTTTTGGATTAACGAGTCAATCAAGTTTTGAGACCTTAAAAGCTGGAAGGATGCCTAAACTTCTGTGTATGCCACATTTACGGTTATTAAATTCAGAAAATAAATAGTGATTGTGCGTTAAAATTGGAAAAAATGTCAAATTTAAGTTTGTACCCTGCATAGGTTTTGTTAACTTATTTTTATTTAGCGAATAAACAAAACGTGCAATTTGACCAGGGGTGCCCTTTGCAAACCACTCTGATCATTTGGAAAATTGAGCAAGTTTGCAGTTGTGCATGTACTCAATAAATACTGTACTACAATCTGGCTGCTTTCAGTTCAGTTCATTTGGATTTAATTTACAATGTTACTTATGCTACGTTTCGTAAGTATCAGAGACGAGATTTAAATGTTTAATATGTTAAAAATTGGTTTTATAGTACATTTTATTTTTTATTTTTAACTTTTTATTTGATGAATGCAAAGTATTTGTTGAGTAATCATGATCATAATTATAATCTTAATAACAGAAACAGAATAAACAAAAAAAACTGAAAAACATCTTTGACTCTTGAACTGAGGCACTTACTGCTTAAAGAAGTGATGATGTCTATCTATCTTTATTTGTAACTGCACTGTATATTTTCTGTTTTTAGGTCTGTGAAGCACTTTGTAAACTTGCTTTTGAAAAGTGCTATACAAATAGAATAAAACTCTACTGAAGTCAGTTAAACATTCCTGACAAGTGTTGTCACACTCACACACGTCATACGGAATTCATGATGCCACAAGCTCTATACAAAAATAGTGATGTCACCGTCCATACAGAACTGGAAAGGTCACACAACTTCATAAAGAACACATGATATCACACATTCCATACAGAAGTGGTCATGTCATACTCTTCATACAGAACAGGTGATGTCACACACTCAATAAAGAATTGGTCATGTCACACACTTCTTGCAGAAGTGATGGTGCCACACATTCCATTGAGAAGTGATGAGGGGATTACTGTCAGAATCATATTGGTTACAGAAATCCACCTCTTTACCTAACCTAAACATCTCTCTCTCTGCTCTTCAATCCTTTATTCTTCTCCTGACAAGTCTCTGATACCATCACTCATTATTCTCTTACCATTAGTGCTTGTGGACGCATGTATATTGCCCCCTCACTCTCTCACTAGTTGATGAGGTACCTGTCATTTTTGTCCTCCAGTGTCCAAGTTGTACATTTTTCTACATACGCTCTATTGTCAGTGTTGTGCACGTTCACACTTCACAAGAGCAAGCTCAAAGTTCAGTTCACATAGATTAAAATGAACTAGTTCATGTTCATCGTTCATAATTTTGAATTTTGAACTAAGTTCACAGTCCCAAAAAATGAACTAGTTCACGTTCATTTCTTCCGTTTTTTTTTTAAATTAGCTGCTCCGATCTAACAATATTGCACACATTTTTGTGAATTAGATAATCGCCCCAGCTCATTCCAAAGTGATTATTATTACTACTGCTAACGGTTAGGTTACCTACAATCGCCTACTACGCAACTCTCATCAGCACGAAATCAACTCGACTCCAGAGCCCATGTGGCAATATTCCACGGCTCCAGAGCGTTTTAGAGTTTTAACAGAGAGAGAATGCTGTAGCCTACACCATTAATAACCGGGTTTAGCCTAGCTACTCAGTGTGGATCAACCAGAAACCTTGAGAAAGGTATTCTGTTATATCAAATGATATTCCGAGACGCCAACACTTTAATAGCCTAATTTGTATTACGAAATGATTACATGTGGCTGTTTTGCAACCGAATTGCAGTATAAAACATAATTAATATGCGACTGTGTTCAGCTAATGGCTGGCTGTCTATCTCTCCTATACAGCCATTCATCCACCACATTTTCAGTAGATCTGATTTATATTTGCATAGATTAATAAAATAGCTACGTATATGCAAATATAACAATTCAATGTCTATTCTTAGGCCACGTAATATCTAACGTTACCATCAATGACAAATGCCTCCTGAGGCCTCTGCATAAACGAAATGCTGCAGCTAATTTAAACACAAATACCGCCTGCTGACAGCGTTATTTTAGGTTATAGGCTTAACGTTCAACTTCTGCTAGAATATCGGCGATGGGAAAGTCGTAAATAAATGTAAACTGGATGTGATTGCAAACTAGCTTGAAAAGTAAGGGAGAGTGAACAGAAAACATTGAGCATAGGCTATTAAAAATGATGAGCATCAATCAGGTGATTTGGGTCTGAATAACATATCAAAGCTAGTTTATGGCCCTGTCACACTATTGCGTATGAGAGAAACGTATGAGTTGCGTATGTAAATTCATAAAATAGTTTTCATACGCACAAAAAGCCCTTGAAAATACAGAATTGTTCGGATACTTACCGTATTGAACCTATGAGTAGCGTATGAGTAGCGGATCGCCAGCGTATGGCCAGCGTAATCTGCATATGGCTAGCGCAGTGATTTTCAACCACTGTGCCGCGGCACACTAGTGTGCCGTGAGAGATCGTCAGGTGTGCCGTGGGAAATTATCTTATCCTATTAACTTCACTTAATTAGTAACACTTTTGGTTGGTGGTGTGACTCAGGATTTTTTTTATGTAAAAAATGTGCCTTGGCTCAAAAAAGGTTGAAAAACACTGGGCTAGCGTATGAGTAGCGTATGAACTGCGCATGTCCAGCGTACTGCTATCACGTGACAAAGTGCCTATATAAGCGGCGGCCTTTCCACATTCTCGGTTCTCAGGATGGGGAACGCAACACACCACCACAACCAGGAAAGAAGTATTGACTCTTTAATGACTGTTGTTGTAGTGACTGTGTTTTTTGACTGTGATTACTATGTACCATTATTACCATGTGCCATTATTAATGATCAGTTGATCATATGAATAAGCGTTTTTTAAACTTACTTCTGGTGTTTTTCATACTTTTATAATACATCAAATGATATGTAATTTATAAGTACCCCTGACCCCTGCCCCCTAGAATAATAAACTGCACTTTACACGACTTTAAACTATACAATTGTTCTAAATCATCCTGTCTTGCCATGGAACTGCACCTGCACCTAAGTTGGCCCAGTGCTTCAGGAGGTTCCTCTGCTTCTTTCAATCGTCAGGCATACGCCAAGATGTCTATATACATTGCAGATACGTCAGACATACGTTAGAAGTACGTTACTCATGCGCTATCAATGCGCTATCAATACGCTAGCTGTACGGTACACCTTCATGTCAGCGTATGTCAGCGTATGACCAGCGTACTCGACCTATGAGTAAAGTACCTCTAGCGTAATTCTAGCGTCTTCAGCGTATGCCTAGCGTATGCTTAGCGTATAAACCATACGTCCGAAAACGCACAAAATTTTTAAGCATGCTTAAAAAACTTTTTGTGCCTCGCCGTATGCCAGCGTATGCCACCGTATGCGACCATGCTTGAAATGTATACAACCTATGCCTAAC
Source organism: Ilyophis sp. 1 JC-2022 (assembly GCA_022702515.1). Lineage (NCBI taxonomy): Eukaryota > Metazoa > Chordata > Actinopteri > Anguilliformes > Synaphobranchidae > Ilyophis > Ilyophis sp. 1 JC-2022. The sequence continues at coordinate 105,384,069 of CM040406.1, forward strand.
GTACCCCTAGCGTATGTCAGCGTATATCAGCGTATGAGTGATATTTTTCATACGCTGGCATACGCTAGTACGATACGCAATAGTGTGACAGGGCCATTACTAACTTGATTTGCTACCAGCTAGACTCTGCTGTCTGAAACGGCTTCAAATTTCAGCTCGCGCCACTGGGAGAAAGAGATGCGACTCAGGTAGTTCAAAAGAATCAAACAGGACTGTATTAACCGGAAGTACCAAATACTCGCGATTCCGACTCTTCAAATCGAACAGAACGGAAAGAGCCGACTCAGAAAAAAGAGCCCCGTAAAACACAGTGCGTAACTCTGGTGGGAGTTAACAACGCTCACGTTCATTAGTTGCAAACTGATACGTTCAGTTCACCGTTCACCAAAAACATGAGCACGATCAATGAACGCGCTCTTTTACTTTTACTTTTTAACACTGTCTATTGCCAATGACAAAATTAATTCAATTTAAAACACACACAGGTAATGTGGCAAAGAACAAGACAAATGTATTGCTGGTCATTTGTATTTGTCTAAAGGGTAGTTACATTTATCATCCCACTGAGACTCTTCAAGGTGACAGTGGATGCAGTGGTAGCCTAATAAGCTAATTAACACTGTGCACTGTATTTAGTCGCTCAACAGATTCAGCAACTCAGCCTTGTATGATGCATAGCTCGAGCAATCGGTACAGCCTCAAAGGTCCCCTAAAATCCGGCACCCGTTTCTCAGGCAGTGGTTTTCATTACAAGCTCGTAGCGTTTGCGCAGTCACTTCTGTGGTATTTGATTATGGTCTTTAATGTTGTGCGGAATCTACGGTTCCACTCTGTCTGTTTATTGTTTTTCACTGGAAAGAAAATCAGTCCTTCTTCAAATGACTGCCTGTCAGAGATGGGCCCACATCATAAATCAAACCAGAAGTCATGCTTGTCCACATCAGGGTAGTGGGAATCCCAGCAGAGAGCTCTCGGGCTGAGCAGAATGGTGCGCTCTAGCAGTTTATTATTCTATGAAACGTTTATCTGGAAAAAATGCCTCATGAAAATGAGAACAGAAAGAGAGATAGAGAGAAATCCCACGAAAAGTCCAGCCATGCTCCAGTCCACAAGTGGAAAAGACATTAGCAAAGAAGACAAAACTTTCAACCCCCCCTTATACTTATAACCCATTGACTGAAAGTGGTGATAGCTGTCTAAGGGTCTCCCAACATTTTCACCATGATTGGCATTGAAAATAAACTTATTCAAGACTGCTCGCTGCCATTAATTGTCAATACCTAATATGTTGTCATTTCTACTTAAATTCTCAGAACCACAAGGAATTAAAAAGGGATGGCTTCATTTCAAGCCATAGCCAATCAAACTGGAGCAGATTTCTGAGTTAAAGTGGGAGCAGATTGTACTGAACCAATTGCACTGAAGTTATTACCACAAAATCCAACATATCCAACAGTAGGCCCATTTCTGGCAGACCATGGTAGTCACATGATGGCAATCACATGATTGTGGTTTGAATTGATGTTTGTTTTTTGGCAAAAGAACAGACTGACAAGAGTCATTTCCACATGAGTTTCCACTGATTTCACAGTGACTTGTGGTATTGAAAAGCCAAATGGCATTTTTCCATTTTTGTCTTTTTTACAATGAGTCTGCAACAAAAAAAAAGCATATTTAGATTAGTAGTGCAGTTGTTTTATTTAGTTTTTTCCAAAACAAAATCACATCCAGAAAGCGTGATGTCTTCTTGAAAATATGAGTTTAGTCTGGCTGGCTACAGGTTTATAGAACCTATAGACTCAATGATGTTCTATGTTGTATAATTGAAATGAATGTATGCAGTCCAGTTTATTATTTTTGCTCAACAAAGTGTTTGGGTGGCCCCCTTTTATGTACTGCTATTGTTCAACTGGTATCAAGTCTTAATGCAACAGTATGATTATATCGAGACAGAATATTACAGGCATGTATTTATGCCTCACTGTGTGCTTGGTTAAACAGCTACGGGGATAATTGCTGGAACACTTTTGAAGAAAGAAACGGTGCTGTTATGTAAGAGGGCTGCTTGACACAGTTTGGTCACACTTCCTGGAGTGTGTACATTGGGGAAAGAGCTGAGCTGGCTCACGTTTACCTTCCGGAGCACAGCACAGCACAGAGGGGTACACTGTATAAGTAGATCTCACAGATTATCTGGGAAACTGGCAAAGGTCTGTGTGCATGTATGTGTGAGCGAGAGAGCGAGACAGAGAGTGAGAGAGAGATTTAGAGAGAGACCTCCTGTAGCTCAGCATTCCATTGCTCTGATAAATAAGCTGTACACAAGCTTTAGTGAAACCGATAATATCCTTATCACAGCCTCCAAATATAGAGCACTTTCTCTCTCTCTCTCTCAGTCCCTCCCCTAATCAGAATAACGGTCTTCCTCCCTGTTGAGAAGACTCCCCATACACATTAATGCCAGGGGCATTCTCACTGGTCTGCTTTTAAAGAAATATCCCATTTCAGCATGGGGATTAGGGACTGAATGGTGGCCAAAACTGATGTCTTAAAACCTCAACTTGGTCAAATGACTGTCCCAACACCATCTGGACCCACTATGAGACCTGACATTGAAATGATGTTGAGGACTTGTTCCTATGTGTCTTCTGAAGGTCTGTCACACTGAACAGACAGGACTGTAAGTGGAGATGGAACCATACGGCTGGCAGGATAACTGTAGTCCTCATCTGATGACTGTAGTGCAGGCCTAAGGTCTGAAACGCTGATGTGATGACCATACATATATGTCAAACAAATGTCATTTTTAAAGACAATCTATGTAAAATATCAGTGGTAAAAATTAAGTCTATACTTGTCTTTAACTATTTTTTCTTTCACATAAAAAAACTTAACCATATTTTTTCTGTTGCTTTACTTGATCTAAAGAGAGACTGACACTGCAATATTTTTTTTAATGATGAAAACACCTTTTATTTTCAACCCACACATTTACAAAAAGCTGTTCAGAAATGTTCCATGTGCAATCTGACAAAAAGAAAAGAAAAGTGGAGTGACAACTGGAATATTCAATCCATTTACAAAAAAAAACAGGCTCTTTTTCAAGTACCAGAATAGTTTGATTGCAAAATAAACCCAAACAGAGGCAAAAGTAACAATGTGTCTGACAGTCAATTTGGACCTTAATCCACTGCAATCCAAGCTGAAGCAGCCGTTTCATATCTGCGGAACCAGACTGTTCAAACCAAATTCATTGCACATCCTACAGAATATTAATAAAGTTTCCCAAAAAAAAAAAAAATTTAAATAATAAATAGAAAATAGAGCAGTTACTGGTCAGACTGTGCTGGTAAAAAAAATATGGAACAGAATAAAAAGATGGAACTGAATATTAGCGAGCAGAGAGTTAAATGGTAAAGGGCCAGCGCTGGCAGTGGTCTGGACTCAAACGGGCTCATGATGCAGCCACATACTCTTCTCTTTGCAAAATACACTGCATTCACAGCCCCAGGGTCTGAAAGACTGGGGTCACTGGTCATAGATCAGGGTTCGGAGTTTTGGTGTCACGACAAAGGCCAGGCCCAAAAAGAGAGGTATAGTACCTCTGCCAGGGCATGAAGTCTAAAGACAGTGTCGAAAAGAAAACAAATCTGAGACTCCAGTCGCCTCTGCCAACAGTTTCCTGCTCCACCTCTTCAAGGAACATATAGCTATGGCTTTGCCCCCACCTTTCTCGCTAATGCAAATGTGATGGGTAGGTGACGGTGCTCGTGACGGGTAGGTGACGGTGCTTGTGAAAAGAAATGGTGCGTGGTTCAAACACGTGCAAACTGACAAAAGAGAGAGAAACAGAACGTTCAGGAAAAGGATGATTTTCATGTAAATACCTGAGTAACAGGAACAATACCTCTTCACCAGCTGCACCCCTCTCTCCAGAATCGCTTATCAATTATTATTTCTTCTTCCTGCCATCTCCCCCTCTCTCCTTTCCCTTTTCCTGCTCTCGCCAAACCCACACCCCCACCTTCCCCTCCCCTCCCCCCAGTCACATTGCAAGACATCCCCTTTCTCTATTAATCAGACCAATGTTGTACCAACAGTCAACCAATGTTGGGTCAGGCTGCAAAAAGCCAGGGCACAGAGAACTGGTCCAGCATGAGGGTCAAGTGCAAACATAGCCCAGCTGGTTCAAGAGCTTCAACAGCAGCTGCAGAATTCCCTGCCCAGGTGTTACATCAAATTCTGTCCCCGCACAGAAAAGAAACGTATGCGGGCACACGCATGCATGCACGTGTACACACACGCACACACATGCACACAGGTCTTTATATTTTGTCTCAGGAAGCTTCATTCACCAGTGCTACCTGTGAGCTAAACTGTATCCTTCTGAGCTGGGCTGCACCATGTATCCTAGGCCAGGGTGCATGAACTGCACTGTACTTTGAATTCAGCCATACCATTTGAACTGCACTGTACCCTGTGAATTCAGCCATACCATTTCAACTGCACTGTACCCTGTGAATTCAGCCATACCATTTCAACTGCACTGTACCCTGTGAATTGGCCCTTACCCTGGGAAAGTAAAGTGTAAAAAATCAGAGGATGGAAATAACAAATGCACAATACAGTAAACAAAACAAAAAAACACAAGTGTTGCTTTGCGGCAGATACCTGCAACCCCCCTCCCCATCTCGATCGATCAAATTAAAGAAGAAAAACTGTCATGAAAATAAGTCATTTTTAAATAAATGACAGCCGATAACAGTATATACACTATACTGTGTGTGAAAAACAGTCAGATAAGAGACACACCGATTGGAGTTTCACATAAACAATAAATAGAAATGTGAACCATAGCAATGCTCTCCTATACACTTCCCTTTTTCACTTTTTTACTGCAGCTTTGAAATACTAGCAATATCGTAAGACATCCTCTCTACAACTGCTCACACACTACTGCATGATGACACACTGCCTACATCTAAGCCTGCTGAGACAGCGAGCACGAAACGTACAAGTACACTGACACCAACTCTACATTTCAACACTTTCATACATACATTCACAAGCTTTAGGGCTCCACAGTCTTGTGTCCCTGACTGTGAAAAAATTGGGTTTACTCACAAAACAATACAAACTATTATATTTATCTTGCCCACAGTAGGCAGTTAGGCACTTAGACACATGCTTCACATATACAATAATATTTTTTTAATCTGTTTTTTTTTTTTCTTCAAACATGGGTATTTTGAAAATCTTTGGTTTTGTAAACACATCGTGTTAATTTTATCTATCCTCGCCTAATTTAGTTTTCCAGACTGCTGCTTGCATAGGGACGTGGCCTCACCTGCCCGCTGTCATGGTGACGGAGGGAGTCTGATGCTACCCGCGGGGTGTTTGGTGTACATGTTGCCAAGTGGCATGCCTGACCAAGCCAGAAGTCCTTGTGCATGCATCTACAATCACAGTCTGAGAAAGCAGCACAGCGTCAATGCTACGTGCTAACATCCGTCCTGACTGCATGGTAGAACAACACAATCAGACAGTCTCACTGAGAGAAGGATTCTATGGCCTGTGTTTGGGGAGGGCGGGGGGGGGGGGGGGGGGGGGGGGTTTTGGATCTGTAAGTTTTCACCACAGCTTCCTCCATGTCCTCCTGTAATCACATGGCAGGGACTCAGTTCTTCATAATGTTGCTGACTCTCCACAGAGCAGAACCCATCAACCCCTCGAAAACATTTGGGGGGGGGGGGGGACACACACAACTCAGAACAGAACAGGAGAAGCCCACCCACCAAACACGTGCTAAAGTGTGCCATTGGACCCCTCTCCCTCTCCCATTAACCTCTCGCTCACTTTCTCTCGCTCAGTTGCAGGGCAGCCAAGTGGAGAAGGCGTGCTGTCGGCAGGTGAAGACGGGCTGCACCTGGGCGATGTAGTAGTTGTTGAAGTTCCCGTCGGCCACATACGGAGCAGGCTGGTAGTAGCAGGTGACGTTGGCCACGTTGGGGATGACGTTCTGCTCGGCCAGCACACGCACGGCCAGCATGGTGATGAGGCCCAGGGTTTGCCGTCGCTCGTGCCCCATCAGGCACACCGTGCTCTCGTTCACCACCCCGTGCAGCGTCATCAGGTAGTCGTACTTGCGGTCTTCCAGCCCCACAAAGTGGTTCTGCAGGTACGACTCCAGCTTGCGCTGCTGCTCGCCGATGTCGGAGAAGTCGATGAAGAAGCGCGAGCACATGTAGCGCTGCAGTGACTTCATCTCGCTCTCAGAGTCCGCGTGGAAATCGCGCACCAGCAGCTGGCAGTACTTCAGCAGCCCGCCGCCCCGGATCTCCTCCGGGTTGCGGGTGCAGATGACCTTGTGTCGTAGGTGGTCCAGGGCGGCACCAAAATCTCCGTACACACTCTCCCCGATGATGGTGGGATGGAAGGTGGCTGACATGGGGTTCTCTGAGCACTCGTGAAACAGGAGCAGGGAGTCCAGCTTGATCTGGAAGGAGTCCACGCTGAACTCAAATTGCCGTCTCAGTGAGTCCACGAACTTGAGCTCCACGTTCTTGCCACTGTTGTTGGACAGGGAGATCAGGCTCCAGCGGTCTGAGTCGTTGCAGACCTTCACCATCTTCTGAACGTAGGCCTCCTACGTAACCAAGACAGATGGTACAAAAGCTCACCTTTCATTTCCCATTTCTAGGGGTGGCATGACAATTTTACAAGCAACACAAAATTATAATAAAATACCTGAATGTACCAAGAGCAGATATGCTTGAAAAAGACTATATAATAGGATTTAGAAAAAAGTTACATCGACGTTACTTTTTATTACTTTAACAATATAACTTATAATTTCCCAATTTTCTCAAGTTGCAATAGGACAGCATCAGTGGAACTCTGGCAGAAAGACATGACTTAGTAAGAATACTGAGAACACGATTTTAAAAAGCACAATAATACGTAAATCGGTGCTTTCCTTTTCTACTTTGATTAGTAATATCTAACCCTTTATTTGCTCAAATGAACCGTCTGCAATAGCCTGTCCTACCTACGTACGTACGTAATCTAGGTAGATGAAGTGGCAGGATCCGTTTTAAATTGGTTTAGTGAAATCCTCTTAGTTAAAGAATACCCAACATTTTACTGAAGATAAACTTTTCTAAATGCATTCAATCCTTAATTTACGCGCACGCGAATTACTTCTTCACAAAAAGTTCGATCAAAACATTGTTTAACTTGCTTCTTTGTAGGCTATATTACAATCGCGTTAGCACGCGTTAAAATAACATTAAACACATGCAAATAAAAATGAGTTTACCTTTAAGGTTAATGGTGAAATTTTCTCCTTGTTCACTCCATCTGGCAAGAAATCCAGGAGACAATCTAAAACTATATCCTTAACAGTCTGAAATTCGGCTTCCCCTTTTAGATCCGCGCAAAAGATGAGGTCAAGGTCCTTGTACCCCAATCCGCTGTCCTCATGCAGTACGTGGCTCGCCGCTGACCCGTTTAACCGGACATCTCGGACAGTGATATGTTTCTCGTCCATTCGACTCCTCACTACTTTTACTATTTGTCGTGGTTGCATCTCCAAAGTGGGAAAGTTGCCCCGGCCGTGGATGGGGATGGTGTCCGTCAGGATCTTGTCCAAACGCTGGACTTGCTCCCAGCTGAGAACGCTAAAGTTACTGCCCTCCAAGTCCAGTATATTTCCAGGAGCGCTACCATTATCGTCTTCGGCCATCGCGATTAAAAGGACGAATAGCTACAAATTTAAACCAAAAAACGTATTACCTCTGTCCGTGGTTGTGTTTGCTCTCAAATTCAGATGCGGTATTGTTCAGCTGTGCCAAAGTGATCCACATCGGTGATTTGGTTTCTTCCAACTGCGCGTCACTTCTAAAGGTTCATTTAAATTGTGGTAAAAATGGCAATTAAATACTTATTCACATTGGTAAACCATGTAGCCTAGCTAATAACTTGCCACTGCAGACTTGGGATCCTTCTCCGCGGAACTCTACTCCAGTGGAGTGAATGAAGCAGAGGACTTCACCTGGCAGCAATTTCTATCTTTACTTTCTCCGTTCTTTTTAGGAACGTCAAATACTCCTCGTTTGTCCGTCGGGGTCCCTTGAGCCCTTGCAGATATACAGATTACCGTCTCGTACTGGTTTGTATACTGTTGGTTTTCTGAAGTTCCGGCTGTGACTCCATCCCCCGAAGGCACGCCTATAATTTGCATGAATATTCGGGTTGCACTTGGCACGCTCCCCCAGTGAGGATTTTTCTGCGGAATTCCTTCCCCAAAGAGTCCTACATTTTCGCATCTGCCGAGCAATTACAGTGAATTCAAATCAGGTTAGCACCGAAACGCACAAAAAGTGATTCCTGAAGTAAATTATTATTTAGACGTAAGCCAAAACACATAAGCTTAGTTTTCTGTGAATGTAATTTAAACTAAACTTTGGCCATCCGCAAAAACTCCGTTTTATCACAGTTAACTAGTACCTGTCTATTGAACTTTTAGGCAGGTTGACTGAGCTGCACGTAACTGAGCTAAGATGCGAGGAATGTCAAATGAATGCTGAAAAGCTTCGCCTCAAGCTACCTTCAGCAAGAAAGGTATATTTGAATGACAGATACCCTCACCAATCACTATCTGGACCTCGTATGCGGTTCAGCCCCTTCTCTTTTCAAACCTAATCTATGGAATAAAGTAGCCTATAGGCTATTTATCTGAGCAAAGGTAGCCCGGTAGAGCATACGCTTAAATAATACCACAGACCAAATTAAACTTGCTTTTATGCATTCGATTTTATATGAACAAGATATCGAGCCTTAACCAAAAGGTTTAATTTGAACTTTTCAACGCAGAAGTGAAGAGACAAATCTGAACGACAGTAGGCTATATGTCACAAATATAATGCCATTTTCAAGAGTTTTACGGAAGGTTGTATTGTAGATTGTGTCTTGTCGAGTATATGGAACCCAAGTATTTTTTATAGGACGGTAGACTCATAAATAGGCTCAAATTCCGCCGTCAGTATAAAATTAATGAAAGATATTGTAAAGACTAATGACCACCCAATGTATTTGTCGTTCGTGTGATTATTATTATTATTATTATTATTATTATTATTATTATTATTATATACAGATGCATATGTAGGCCTGAACACATTCACGCTCTTCGTGCATTTGCCGGTGGACCTGCAGCGTATGTACTGGGCCTGGAATGATCTATGTGGCCCTCTAGAGGAGGCCAGCAGAGGCACCATAAGAGTTTCTCAGTTTATGGTGATCTCTTAATTTCAAGAAATAGAGATAGAGACAAGATCACATGAATACATTAGAAAATAATATTGGATTTAAAATGTATTTTGTGCCATCACACTCCGAAACATATGGAACTATTTTTGGTCTCTACACCTGGTCTTATGGTAGTGACTGATCGAACTACAGAAGAAAAAATCCAGATGTTTTATTTCTTTTCTCAGATTTCATCAGTTTTTTAAAAAGATTTAGTATTGCTTGTGATTTGAATTGACATCAACCGATTTGTTATCATTCAGTTGGGAGAGGCAGTGGACAGTTCTGGAGAGGGGCTGTTAGAACATATGAGGTTGTCCTGGTACAGGAGAGAGTGCAGCACCCAAGGCAGAATTAACCGGAACCAAGAGAAAACAAGGCTACCTCTATCTGATGCCATTTTAACACCAGCTCTCATCTGCGGGCTAACAGTTGTCTGTGCCATGATGTACCCATCTCAAGTCAAACAGCCACTGCTACAGTGTGGGACTGACTATGAGCTGGGCCCTTTTGTCGCAGATTCAATTCTCTGCCTTGGCTGTGTCATCAGCCGACCATAGCCCAGAGTCCACTGTGGTGGAAAACATTGGCCTCATTTCATCAGGGGTAATGGCATGTTGTTGCTGGCCAGGGTTGAAAATGATACCTGTACAAAATGATATTTAGTGAAATACAATATTCTCTCAACCACAGAAAATGGCACGGGTTGACATGTCTGTCATATGCAATTTTCTGGATGTGCTGGACTTAGAGGAAGGGCAGTGTAGAATGAGTGTAGAATGAGGAAATGGCCACAGTCGTCACATACCTTTCAGAAAAACAGATAAATCAAATGCTGTCTCCCACCCCCAACCCAGAGAGCAGTAGTGAGGCTGTGGGCTCCATGTGCTGCCTATAACAGGTCTGGATCTGGGCATATTGGTTTTGGACTAATGGGATGCACAGATATGTAGGATGTCTGAGGAAGAGCGTTGATGGGTGGGGGGAGGGGGCAGTAGGAAGGGCCAGGGGCGGGGGCAGAGTAAATCTAGGTGCAATGTCAGGGAGGGGCACGTCATCCAGAATCCATCAGCAAGCACAAAGCCCTGCGTCACTGCAGCCACCCAGCCCAGTAAACCCAGATTATCCCATTTACTCTAACACGGTCTTACCCCAGAGGAAAGTGGCTACGAGACATGTCCACTGTGACATACTCATACGGCAATCACTATTCATGACCGCACTCTCTTACACTGACCACAACCGCACGGTCACACACCTATCACTTACTAAGACCGCATACTCACACACCTATCCCTGACCACACACTCATACACCAGTCACTCGCTACAAATGCACACTCACCCACCAATCACGTATGGCAACCACACACTACATTACATTGCATTACATTGCAGGCAGTTAGCAGGTGCTCCTATCGAGAGTTACTTGCACAAGTCTTACATGTTTACACAGTGCCCATTTGAACAGCTGGTTGTATACTGAAGCAAGTCACTACCTTTTACTCAAGGGTGCAATGGCAGTGCCCTACCAAGCCCATTTTCTTAACCCCAATATTACACTGCAGACCCCCACACACATTCATACACCAATCACTGACCATTACCACTCATTCAAACCTGTGTCAAGGATTGTAGTCACATCACTGATGACACAATCATATATCAAATGCTATCATGCATCTGGAATAGTGACCCTTGATTGTTAAAATGTAT